>OY720144.1:11468561-12670544 GCA_963082955.1 Cheilosia grossa | reverse complement strand
TGAAGTTTAAAAAAAAAAATGTTCGTGCTTTGTCGAAACTGATTTCACTTTTAAGACAAGCTTAAACACATTAGTAAAAATTGTTACAAGAAAAATGTAACGCATAGAGCAACCCCAATGAACAAAAAACCGACTCCTCTCCTGATTTACAGTGATGCTATTGGGAGTGATAAAATTCGGGATAAAATATTATCCAGCATGTTTAGCTTATTAAGAAAAATTTGTTTACTTCACACGAACTATTGGATTCATAAAGATTAAGAAAGTAAACATTTCAAAGGTATACAAACGTAAGATCCATATTTTTTTTTCTACTAAAACAAATCTTAGTACATTCTTCTTCATCAACCAACGAAAAGTGTATTTGTTAAGCATGTTGTTATTATTTTTTATATTTAATTTTTAAATCTGCTGACAACATTTTGAATGGATCTAAATAAACAAATCACTAAATGAGTAGCTGCTTTCAAAATTTGTTCACACGTTCAGATGTAAATTTATTTGGAAAATATGAATGTTTGGATAATCTGTTTGCAGCCAAAAGAACATAGCCACTTATTATTCAATACATTAATTGATTGGATACATAATTAAAGAAGATTGTGCGAAGAAATCAAATGAAGACAAATGCGATCAGTTTGTTTATTTATCTCTCTGAATTAGCTGACCATGTGTGATCACATGCAGATCACTGTGAATATTCAATGAAATAATTCAATTCAGCCAGCAGTTTAAAAAGTTCTTTGGCATAGTAAAATAAACAATTTTACTTTCACGCAATGTTATACCTCTATCAGCAATGATAAAAAGGGTGTTAAATTTTTAAGTAAACTTTAAGGTTGCGCATGAGCACAGGCAGGTATTGAGATGTCATGTTGACAGAAGTCATTTGACAGTTGAGTGAAATAAAAATAGACATTTATGCGAAATATTAACTGAATTTTATTAAGTTACATTTGCCTTGCAGTTATATGATGTAAGGTTAAAAAACAATTTCACTTTCTATCTAAATATATGTCAAAATCACTCTAATTTACATCGATGTGTCATAGTGGACCAAAGCATAATAACATACTTCCACTCACGATATTCAGCAACAATCACTGGATTTAAGCCCAATTTTAACATAAATTAACCAACCAGACAGCTGTCATCGCGGCCCATGCATGCACGAGCAAATACTGAATGCACCTATTATGAAATTCAACACGCCCCCCAGCAGAAACAAACAGAACAACTCGCATCTGTGAATATTCATGCTCCCAAATGTTTCATGAGTGGCTTTGTTTCGTTTATTTAATAAAAAAAAATTTTTATCGTTAAAAACCATAACTACAGAGTGAATGCAGTCAAAAGGCGGTTGGATGGCGATTTTCGTCGGAAATTTTGACAGACAATGCAAATGTAAAAATGAATCACTTTTTGAAATAAGAATATTGGGGTTTACGGAACTTTTTGCTAAATCTTGTCCGTGGAACTATTGTAACATCAATGATAGTGGCCACAGTGTCTTAGTGGTTAGTGTGTTTGGTTACTAAGCGAGGGGTCCCAGGTTCAATCCCCGGAAAAACGCAAATTACATCTTAAGGTTTTTCCACTGCGCCATCTTTCGGGAACGTCTGACAAACATCCGAGAGTATAAAATTCATGAATTTCAGATCCATTATCCGAATGAAAAAATCACTTACAACGATTGGTTGTGAGAAGAGAGGGTCCAAATGTTTTTTTTACGTCGATGATAGAAATTAAAATTCATTATTATCATATTTTCATAGGCCATACAACTTATATTCTTTGCGACAACTCATCCATGGCAATTTCATCTATTTATTTGCTGCATAAGTTTGTAAGGACAAATTTTAATCCCAATCGTTCCGAATGATGAACAAAAATAACTGAATTTCTGAGAAAAAAAATAAAAAACCGCAATTACAGCGTTGAAAGCAACAGATTTTGTTTTCCATAATGTTGCCAAAATCGTTATGCTGCTGTTTCAACCGCACAAACGTAAGTAACGACAATTACCAACAAATATGTGTATTCTTCGACTCAACTACCAACAAATCATATTCATCCCGAAACAAAAAAAAAAAAACAAAAAAAAACCCACCCCAGTGCGTTGCCAATTAAGTGACAATTTGTCTTGACATCCCTGTCACAATGTGGAACAAACAAAATTCCGGTGTTATTGTTAATGAGGTTGTCTTACCAATATTTCACTTCGGTGAGATAATTCATCTTGTCCATGAGTCTTCAAAACTGATGAGCTTTTGTTTTTAATTCACTTTTGGTATTGGTATATGTTTTTTTTTTTCGAAATTAGTATTGTCTTGCGGTTTTATCGACCGCATTTAGCAGCTGCTTTATGTGATACTTCGTATTCTTATTTTCTTTGTTTCTCTTCTTTACTTAAACTGTGTTGTTAACGTTTTATCTCATTGTGTAAGTAAGTCTTTGTATGTTTTTAATAAAGCTACGGGAAATTGACTTGTGAGGAAGTTTAATCAATTTAAATGGTGACAATGAGAAATGCTCACTAAACATATGTCTGGATTGATGTTATTGGTGTGCTAATTGAAAATCGTTTAATTTTGCGATAAAGCTGAGACGAGTGTAAGAAAAAAGTAATAGAATAATCTGTAGGTTTAGGGATATTTGTGTCAAATAAATGTGAGCAAGGTGTTTTAGTTTTGTCGAAGGTGTAGGTACATTCTTTCAAGAGCGCGAAACACTTTTGTGAACATGCTAAATGGTTTGAACCGTTTTAAACGCCTTCTTATGACGTAGTAAACAAAATAGAAATGATTCCGTTCCAGTATGAACATTCAACAATAAGGATCTGATTTAGCAAAGTAGATGTAACATTTCTGTTAAATTTTGTGTGCGGTACAATTCATATACTATTCGATTTCGTAGCAACACTCAAAATGCCTTGCTCAATCTAGCGCTTTAATAAGTTTATTTATTGTAAATTGTGCTTCAGTTGTGGATGATTAGTGATATGTCATAATCTGTATTTTTAAAACCCTCAAGTATTTTCGATTAAGACTAAGATTAGGAAGATATCACAAGTAAATACAGGGATGTATTTGTGGCTGTCCGGTGCGCATTTTCATAATTGACCTAATTTATTAGAGTGCCATAAACGATATCAAACTGTAAGTGTTATTCGAGTAAATAAATAAAATTTAAAGTGATATCGAGAGTTGTGTCACACATAATTTTTAACCGTGACTGACAATCATTGAAAATTGTACTGTCATTCATATCGTGCGCATTAAAATAAATTGACATGAATAACTAATAAATAATGTAAATGTAACAAAGGCCAGAGATCATATTTAAATTTAAAGAAAGAGTTTTGTTAAACATCAATCTATTGATCTTCTTTTACAAACAAATACACAACAATTCAAAAATACGATTATAATGAACCCTGTGGCATCGACAAAATCTGTACTGTATTATTCCACAAATGGATGTGATCAATATGTCGAATATGAATAATAAGTTTGACATATTGCTAGAATAAACGAGAATAAACTTACTGGACTGCGAAGATGCAAATAATAAAGACGTGTTTCCTCATATACATTCCCGTTTTCGAAAACACTTGTTTTCAGGAATACAGAAATATATAACTTTCCAGTGGAAAGGTGGCTGCAACAAGCTGTTTTCCCGCAAATTTCAAGAAGTCACACTCATCTGCTCATTTCTTTTCTATCATATGTGAGTTCATGAATTGGACTTTAATGCAAGAATTCGCTGTTCCGAGATGTGTGTTTCACCATTTTTTCTATTTTAATCGAAGCCTTAACAAAAACCAATCAAGTTCAATACGAAACACAAGACAATTGAACAGCGCGATGCCCATAAAAAAAAAAACGAAGGGTGGCCATCCATTAGCAACATGTTTTTCTTTGTATTCACTGCCAGGGATTGAAATTACAAAAACACCAATGTAAACAAATGGGTTTTGGGGGAAAGATATCCATCGCTTTTAATCAGTCATCTCTGCCTATACCGCGTCGAAGTCGACGCGATGCGTTACGGTGGTTGAAGCGAACACACTTTCTGAAATATTTAGAGCAAAACTAACTACTGACAGTAGCCAACGTCACGTAAGTATGTTTTAAGCCCACAGCAGCCTTACCGACAACGATTTACTCATAGACATACTAAATGTAAAATAAGTCAATGTTACTACGTAAAGAAACGCATGATGCCGCCAAATTTGGATTTTCATAAAGCGTAGTACAAAGATGATCCGAATCGAAATTTTCCTGTGGCAGCGCTGAATAATTTGTGGAAAGTTCCATCAGCTGCTGCACAAGTAGCAGGTTTGCCATCACCGGCTATTTAACTCCGATTTGGATACTCGAACTTTTGGCTGGCTCCTTAAAATTTTCATTTGGGAATCATCAAAACGTACTCTTTTCGTATAAGGTTACATATAGCCATACGTAAAACGAAACCGTAAACATTTTTTTTTGCTTTTTTTGACCACTTAAATTTGATGGTTCAACGCAATCTTGGTCTTCAAATGTTGCTTATAATTATAAAGTCAGTTTATCAAAAAAAATTAGAAAATTATCTTTAAATTTTCTAGAAAACGAATTTATAAATTTTTCCGTACAAAGAACTTTTTGCGATCAACTTTTTTCTCAGTTAATTCCACAAAAAAAAAAAAAAAAAAAATTATTCCAATGAAATATTTAATTTGTTTACTGCTCCATCTGTCAGGGATTTTTTTCTGATGGAATCCAATCATTGCTAGTTAATTTGTTTTATTTATTTGATTTACATATTTCAGCTTGGGTATTTCTGGCGCAAACATTTTCCAATTTGACACTCCATACCTCTTATAAAACTTCAACACTGCAGAACAAATGCCAAATGTTTGCAAGCAAATAATGTCCCGGACATAAACGTGTGCGAAAAGCGAGTGGAGAATTGTAGAAAGCAATCTACTACAATTACCCACTTTTCCGCCATTATTTCGGAGCGAAATTTTTCGTTATGTAACTTTTGTAGGGGGTTCTTCGTTTCGGATCATCTGCATACTACGCTTAATAATGTAAACAGAAAGCTGACATTAAGCGACGCTATGTAGTGACAAATCCAGTTTGTGCGCGGGCTTTTTTGTTGGAAAATCTAATCCAGATAAATGTGGTCGACTTAAGCCGATTAACCTTTTAAATGAACCCTATGTCTACGATTAGGGCGCTGGGCAAAAAGCTGTCACAACCAAGCTGCCATCAAGCTGTCATGTTTAAATATGATTTAGCTTTGCATCTTAAATAGGAAATGTTATATTTTTTTCCCCGTTTTAAATGCTCTGCCAGTCGCAACAAATTTGTTATTTGTCGCTTTTTTATTCGAATCGCCGTTTGCGTAAATGCTTTATTCAGTTTCTGAATTCAGCTGTATATTAATAGGCCTTACTAATAACGATTTTTGATCTTGACACTTAGGTAAAATTCCGCCATTGTGAGTTCATAAAAACTAGCCTGGACACTAAATATCTACATTTATGATTATTTATAATGTAAATAAGAGTGAACATTTCTTAGCTAGTTTCACACCTGATGGAAACGTCTAAGAATACCCAGTTGAAGTTCGGTGTTAAGGTTTTGACTAGTTTTTGAAAACTTCTAGTTAAAAATGAACATATTTTCGCTTTCTGTTTATTTGTAAATCCCAAAAACGCTCAACAGATAATTTAAAAGCAAAAACACATGTTATAGTTTCTGTTATCTCAGTTTGTTATTTTGAGTCTTCACTTCACTTGATTGTCATAGAACAAATTGACAGTTCACAAAACAAATTTTAACCGGCCTAACTAAAAAACCTTTCTTCAGTAAATAATGACAAAACGTGTTGAGTCAAATTTTCTCATTTCTACCTCACTTCCATGGCCTCATTTGCCGCTGAAAATCGGTCACAGTTTTACTAATACAGATGCAAACACCATCCTAGGATTTGACATTTGCCATCAAATTAACATTTGTTTTAGGTTCGTATTTTCTTTCATACAACTAACTAGACATGGGTAAGAGTACTCATCTAATTTATGTGTCCATTTGACAGCTGTCATTTTTATGACATTGAAAACTCACCATTAAGGAAGTGCGATATGTGGAAAAACCTATATTTTTCATAATGCATCCTCAAATGGTGTCCTCAACACATAACACTTTTAATAAGTGTAATTAAAATTCATTCGAAACTCAAAGTTCATCACATAGTCTCTATTCATAACGTTCAAGAGGCCATATATAAGAAAAATATGTTAACGCAGTATAAATTGATTGTTCAAAGACCCTAAGTTGCATTTGTGATTTGTGAATGCAAAGCAATGCAATCATTGCTTTTCATCGGAAGTTTATTTAATAAATTATTCAGTAGACAAGTTACAAAGCAATTTGTGAGATTGCACCAATGCCCGCTTAATTTGGTCACAAATCTCAAAATTGGGTAAACGAAGGTTGACACTTCGTAACGTCTATAAAATAGTTTCATAAAAGATAATAAGCTACACCAATAATTAAAATTTGTTACACAAGTGGAATTTATAATTCAGCAATGCTAACCTAATTATCGCGTTGTCTGGCAGTAGAGCTTTCAAACTCCAAACGGAAGACGCTTATTTTGGAACACGCGAACTTGTGTCGCTTCGAGGCTTTTCTACTATTTTTAAACGCAGAAATGAAAAGCATAACCGACGGCGTTTTTTTACGTCATAAAAAATATATATAAGTTCCTTGATAAAATATTATAAAAAAATTAAACACAACGATGGTGGATTATAAATGCATTGTTATTGTGACTGGTCATTTTAATGGGTAGCATACATTCGCATAAAATCATCTCTTCAAAACTCAATGTTTATTGCTTTGGGGCGATTAAGATCGTGCTACGATATCTGGACGATTGATGAGGTGCGAGGTGAGTGTGTGATTAGCACAAATTGATATTGTCTACAATCGAGCGTAAATTTATTTATATTTGTTTGGCAGTAAACAATGTGTCAAAAGAACTTGCCTTGGCGGTCACGGTATATACTGCTGACTGAATGAGACAAGGGGTTTAGAAACGTGTTAGTCAATTTATGCACAAAGTTTATAATTAATTAGTCAGATTAATGCATTTAAGAAGGGAATATGCCTCAAAATGTGTTGACTTTCATTTATTATTTATAATAAATTTGCGAATGTAATAATTATTAAAATGAACGTGTTAATACTTCAAAATTAATGTGCAGATTTGTTGCGCCGGTTTTTTTTTTTTTTTGTTTTGATTAACTTATACCCAGATTTTGTGGTTTACGAATGAGAAATGAGGTGCAGAGAGAAAAAAAAAACACACTCGAAACTGTCATGAGGATAGTGACGTTTTATCTGGAACACGTGAGTTGTCAAAACAGTTTGTAATGGGGATCATATGATTCACAATCGAAGTTGCCCTGTTTGTGGACGGATTAAATTTACGTATTATCAATATGCGTATATTCCATCGTCGAATTAGAAACCGTATATGCGTTTCTGTGGCGTAGAAATCACGTGAAAATTTGGTAACGGTAAGATCAAATGGCATACTTTTTATGACGCAAATGGGGAGTCCATATGTAACAATATTCTTTGACAAATAATATTAAGAAATTTAGCAAAAACCAAACCCAGAAAAGGCGGCTTTGCACGTTGTGGATTACATGAACACCCTGTGGAGTGATTTCTCCAATATGTCCGGTCCGCAGTGAGACTTCACTTAAACCCCTGTACAGATTTTAAAAGCTTCTGCAGTTATAGCAGATTTCTATTTTGAGATCGATAAATCTCAGGCATATATGTCAAAAGTGACATTTAGCAAGGACTTTATTTAAAGCGGCTAATTAGCGGCATTTGAAATTTCTACGAGTAGGTTATGGAAGAATCTGACGGTGCTAACCTGGACACCTAAACCGATCCTCAGTCACAGTGGGAAGCATGTGTTATTGTTCCAAATTCTCAAGAGGGGTTATGTATGAAATACAAATTAGAATCGGTGTTTAAAATTCGAATAACAAGTTACGCACATATTGAACTGCTGCTGGCTGCGAACCAAGCGAAGAGACACCAGTCCCCCGTCAACAAGTAATAAACTTCGAACTCAAAACGAGTGCATTTTGAAGTTTCATTCTATTCCATTTGAAACCACGTCTAAGTGACACTTCTCGTCAAACTCACAATGTAGCCACAATAAATAGAATTAAGCTTGCATTTCCCATCAACTACAAATACAGCACCAAGCAAGCAGCATTTTGTGTTATATTTTGTCATTTTGCAAGCAATTAATGCGACAACCATTTACGTACCTACTTTTCTCTTCATTTTTGTTGCCACTCGAAGAACTCTCTTTCCCAAGAGAAAACTTCTTAAAGATTTTTTTCTTAACGTAAACAAAGTTAAAGATTCTGTAAATTGAAATAATTTTTAAATTGAATGAGTAAATAAATAAATTCAGTGATTGAAAGCGCTCTTAGTCGAACCAAAACTACGCCAATAGAGGCGTCACATCAGCGTTAATGTCAAACACAAAATTAATAATGTCAAAGGAAAGTACACGCGTTAATGTAGCGCTCCTTTGTTTGCAAAGCATATTATGTGTCTGGAGTTATTTTGCGTTTGTTAATTGCTACTTAATGGATAAAAAGGCGGAACACTGTATATAAACATATTAGTAGGTGGTATTGTTTTTTCTACTGAACGTAACAAATTGTGACAGCATATGTCACTAATGTGGAACAAAATATAAGTATAGCGATAACAAACGCTAACTGTAATGGTGTATATTAATATAACGTACGAAGCGAAATGAAAATGTCTTTGGATTTTCATTTGAAGGAAGGAATTGTAATAAGAGTAATTTTCTATTTAAATGGCGTGTTTTGACAACTGAAATTAAACAGGCAAAAGGGCAGAGGTTTGTAAACAATTCAAGTCAAATCAAATAGTGTCGTCTGACGTCTTGTATTAAGCGATCCAGCAGACAATGTATTTTTTCAATATTATGCGACAAGGAAAGCAAAAACATGGCTTACTAGAAAAGTACTAGATCAACGACAAAGTAACCTCTATATTATATAATCCTAAAAGTCAGGCTATTAATGAGAATTTTCAAAAATCGGTTCCACCTTAAAAGTAGGAAAAGAAAATCATTGCAAATTACATGAGAGTAATTCAGCTTAAGCCAGAATGCGATTACCATAGAATTGCATCAAGTGGCACATTTCTAACATCTGACAGAATTTAAGTGGATTTCCGTTCATATATGACACTAGCTTACGCCCACGTAAGTAATTAAGTCATAGCTGACCCCTACGAATGCAGCATTTCGAATACCGTCAAAGTTTAAGTCATAAATGCGTATAACCGATAAAGCTACAGGACCTACGTGGACTTTTGAAAAGTGGTATGAGAAGGTTTAACTTCGAAGAACTTTTCACCACTAATTGAGTAAAAAATAATTGAAAATGTAACTAGGTATGGCGTACCTCAACGTTTACCTCAATTTTTTTGGAATTTTTTTTTTTTTCAATTTATCCACAATTTTCGCGAGACTTCGAAACACAAGTCATTCCCCTCAAAACAAATAAAGAAAATCCATGCAGACAAAAATATGTATCTCTGCATTTTGCAACGGATATCCTTTCATGTCTGGCGCCGTATCTAATTGACGACAAACTCAATACTCCATTCTGGCACGTTGCCTGGTAACAACAATTCCTTTAGCCACTTTATGGGGTTGGCACTTTGGCAGTTGACAAAATAAATTCAAGTCAACAGATACGCCCCACGGTGGAAATACAAATTTAATCCAAAACAATTGATTTATTCAGCACTAATTCGAATGACGTATTTAAATTGATAAAAATAAACGCTTTGCGAAACCAATTATCACGCATTTCTCGTGCTTTCATTACTTCCATCAGTCAAAGCGAAGACCTACGGATATGCGTTGCGCAGATAAAGCTTGTGTTTATTTTGAGCTCCACTAAAGTCTAAGGCGCATTTATTTAAACCGCTTACTATCGGACTGTCAGTGTGACAGTCCCTGAGCATCTGTCTTCCATGCAGTTGAATGTAAAAATAAATGAATTCAGTGATAAGCGGTGGCCCAGGAACACCAAACCGATCCGAAATGTATTTACCACGATTGTGGTAATTTTAGTTTGTTTTTTTTTTCTAATTCCAACGTCAACCGGCGATTATACTTTATAATAAGAAATCGACTTTGCAACATGTGATGTGACATGAGTTTATGTCAAACTTATTCAAGTGGCGCGTATAATTTTGAGCAGGTGAAGTGTCCGAAGTGGATAATTCATAGCTTGTTGCAAAAATGCATATGTATAAGAAGGAGTGGTACTCAGTAATCGAGTTATTAATTATCTACGTAAATTGTTGTTAATTGGGACAGGCTGACAGATGTTCAGTTTGGCAATTTGTTTGTGCTGTCAAAAGTCAAAAACATTTGCACAGGGATTTTCTATATCGATTTCAATCGGTAGTTTGTGACAGATGTATTTTATTAATGATTATGACACTTTCGTAGTGAACCGGTGAACAAGACTTTAAAAATAATCCTGGTTTGCGATAACCACCAATTTTCAAGGGCTATACAGAACTTGCATCTAAGTCAGACGCTTCAAACTTTAATGTCTCCTTTTTAGTTTCAAGTGAGATTTAATATTTTTTGAACGAAAAAGAATGGAAAAAATATTAAAAGAAAATGATTTTTTTTACTATATAAGTACTTTATGTGGGAGCCCTTTTCCATTCCCCTTTTTAACATTTTTCAGCGGCAACGCTGAATCTGACATGTGCGCAGATATGTCTCATGTCTTCACCAGACAAATGATATAAATGGAAAGCTTAACTATCCAACAGACTAGACAAAGTCTCGTTACCATAAAATATTTTAAATACAAATGCAACAATTAATGTCACAACAACATCGAACGCATTTAAGCTGCAAAGCATTGCTCGTGGGTTTGTAAACATTATGCATTCGAGACGATGTTGCATATTGTACTTAAAAAAACCGCCTACGTGACTTCATGCATTTATTACTACATACATGACATCCGCAGAGATAAGATTCTTGAAAACATATTTTTTACCCAAGAAAGTCAGAGTTATGAATGAAATTCTAGTGGTTTCCCATTAAAGCAAATAAATACTGATTAAGGAAATTTGTAAGAAAGTGTCAATGTTTATCGCATTTAAAACAATTCACGGTGACATCTGTCGCCAGATGTCAGATTTATGACAGAATATTTATCTGACAACAATAGTCCAGAAGTCACTTTTTAGAGTTTAGACATTGAACAAACAAATCGCGCAGTAGATATTATAGATTCGTTTACTTTGGGCTGTGGAATTTTTTTTTCTTTTCCGTTTATCAGTAACTTACAGTGCCTTTTGTTCTTCTTTTTATGAACTATATTTATTTTTATATATGTTCACATTTTATTTGTAAAGTCTGACAGTTTGATAATATTGTAATGCGTAAAACGCCTGACGCCTATTATATTCGGTATATAGGCTCTAATCATAAATTAGAAAGATAAATAGACTTAACATACATGATGGTAGTTAATTAAGCATCAAATGAAAGAATTAAAGTTGGAAAATAAAAAATAAACATTGAGGCGAAAAGTCGCCAAAGATCGATTCGATGACAGTCAAAATGTCGAAACTTAAAATAAGTTTATTCTTTTGGCATCCGAATCTTAGACTGATAAAGAACACGTGAAAGTTATTTTTAGAACCCAATTCCATAATTTGAATAGGTAGTAAAAAATTACCTCAGACATCTGCAACAAAACACACTTGTAGCCACTTAAATATAAATCTATTTTGGTGTTTATGGTGAATAACGAGGCACATTTTTTATATTTTTAATTTGCAAAGGTTTTGAGGATGTACGATTATTCTTCTCCCTCTTTTGACTACATTCGCAATGTCATTGCGTTCATTGGGGACGTTCAAGTATCTGGCTTAGTAAGTCTGACAGCTGGCTGACTTGATGTGTCTCAGTTTTGATTGGCCTAGATCGGTGACATGGACAGCTTTTTCAGTTGACTTGTATGGAGGAGTAGCCAACGAATCTAGTCAAGAGATTCGTGATTGAGTACTAAGTTGACAGTTCGCATATGTGGCTGACGTAGGAGAAGTGACGTTACCGAACATCTAGTCCAGAGCAATCTAGTTCACTTACATTAATTATGTTTTCCAGTGTGGCAATTCTTTTCTAAGTTGACTAGATTGGAAAGAACGCGATTAGATATGTTAAAGGTCTAGTTGTCTTTATTTGGCTAAATTTGTTGAGACCAGATTTATTTTTGATTGAAACCGAAACAAATAGTCAAACAAATCTCATTTGCCAGCTGTCAGACTTAGTTACCTCCCGTATAAATAAACGAAAGTTTTTACTATACTAGCAAACGTCAGATAGCGTTCACAAATTTGACGGAAGCGTTGGGGGCAAATACTTTGAACATTGCTTAAGAATAGTAAATTCCATAAAATAAGAAGCTACGGCTTAAAGAATATTAATAAATGATAAGACGTAAAGGCCCGTAGTTGATGAAGACGTACGTCAAACTCTATCTACCTCTAAGGTAAATAAGAGGAAAATAAAGAAGGAAAAACGACCAGCTGTTTATGCCGATGTGAAGGTAATTATCTTTTTTTTTCTATGAAAAACATTCCTCCATCTAGCGGTCAATAGAACGCGACCACCAACTCATCCGACCGATCACCTGTAAACATATTACTTTGCTATAAATGCTATAGAAATACAGCTTTAATTAGGAGCTCCAGAAGGATGATTAAACAATGAACTGAGATCATTAAAGACCTAACCTCAAATTATGCGGGCCCAGATCAGCGAATGGAAAAATTAGAAAAGGAAACATATACGTCATATTCTTTGTTGGCGTTGATTTCGCATTAATAATAATTATAGGTATCGAATGTTTATGAATAATGTTTTGTCAGACATGGATCAGATGGGTTAGACTTCTATTTAATCATTGCTAATGAGTTTAACGCGGTCAGTGACCCTGTCCAACTTTACTTGATTTCAACGTAAAATGGATACACACAGGGGCGTCTGTTACATAAAACCAACGTTATTAACACAAACAAGACAACTTAAAAAAAAGCCACAATGTCATAAAAATGTCTTCTATACCTATGCAAAGATAATTGATCTTGGAAAAAGTTTCAGTCACAGTTTTGACGTCGGAATTTGACAATTGATGTCTAATAACTCATTTCTTAAATGGAAACTAACCGCATTTTCATAGCACAACAGGAAGTTTGTTTTAATTTAGCACACCAATAACGGTAATAATGACATCCATTCACAAAAGATCACAAATTTTAAATACAAAATAGAAATTGCTCTTTTCTAATGAACTGGTTTCTTTTAATCCACATTTATTTGCACGCTTTTGAGAGATTTGACATTGTCAAATATTCAGTACAATAACGGGGTCTAACTGCTATAGTAACAATCCGAGTGAACCTGTGTGTGTTCCGCGTTGAACTAAATTGCCTTAAATTGAAACCTTTTCATGATGGCTTCGAGAATAAAAATATTGTATAGTCGTTACACTTGCTGGCTTGGCAGATATGGATAGAATAAGAAGGAACACAAAAATAAATAATAAATAAAACAATTGTGACATTGTCTGGAGGCAAATAAATAACATAAATTATACAACTACATGTATGTAGTTGTGGACAGGAAAACGTATACGAAACAGAGATGAGATAGGTGTCATCCCTCCTTTTGAAACGTACACTTTCATGTACGCAACACGTCCCAGCTAGATAGTTACAAATTAAATTTATTAAAATGTGTAACAAATCACCCCTTGCGAGGGACAACAATTTGTTGATGTTTTTCTTTTTCTTCATTTCCATATCATTCAATTCAAGATACGCTTCCAATCAAGTGTACAGCTACAGCGTACCAGTAGTTGTATTCATATCGTATTCGTGTGTATTCGCTTTTGTCTTCGCTTTCTTGTTTTGCTTTTTCTGGTCAGATTTATAGAGGAAAGTTTTATTTTTAGATACGGATTTGGATGCACTTTTTGTTTGTTTACTCCAAAGAGGTTTGCTTGTGTGGTTACTGGTTATAGGCTTATAGTGCTTGGAGACAAAATGTCATCGACACGGATCGATAAAGAACAAGCCGAGCACAATGGGGACGTTCGGATACCCAGTTTATGTAAAAAGCCAACTAGATTTGTCGGGGCTAGGAATCCGAACGCGTTGACTAGGCAACGTGAATTGTTTTTGTTTTCTCGCGGTCAGCGTTACCTTTGTTTGATATTGCCCTTTTTTATTTGGAAAAGAGCCTTAAATTTGTTTTCAAAAAACAGTTATTTTCAAATAAGTACATTTAAAATGAAACACGGTTGTCTATCACCAACACTATAATAGTGTTATGCGAATTAATGGTTATTAAATAGCGTGCGAAAATTTTAAATTTTGTTTAGAAATGACACCTCTTTTTCTCACCGGCCCTTTTTTCGACACTTCAGAATTCTGCCACGGCCCCTCTGCTTATTTTTAATTTGACTCTTCGAAATGTCAACTGAGTATGCAGGTAGGATTTTCTTGACTAAGTTTGTCGGCTTCCCCTCCATAAACGTCAACTGCAAAAACGAATCACGTGTAGTAAAAACTGGAATACATCTAGTCTGACAGCTGTCAGACTTACAAATCTATGAATTCGAACGTCCGCAATTTCAAAACAAAACTAGCTATTGTGACTAAGTTGTATTTGTTTTCTTTATTTGGTGTGGTGACTGGTGAGTGTTGCCAGGGTTCGTTTGGAAGTCAAAGTTTCGATTAGATAATTTGCAGCTGCTAATAAAAATCGTTGTAGTGATCAGGCAAAATGTTACCACCTCATATATAATTAAAATTATCTTTTGCCACCCAAAATTTTTTTAACGTGAATGTTAATTATATTAAGTTCATTCGCGTACGTGGTTTAAATCGAACAAAATCGATATAAATCGATTCTCATCAAAAATGACAGAAAAATATAAAATTAACAAAATAACGAGTGACGAGCAGTTCCTCTCTTGGCTCAGAAAAACATATAAGAGAATTTCAACCGACAAGTACTGCTAAATATGTCAAATTATAGAATTGACAAGAAACAAATTCAAAATCCGAAAATCAATTGCGTACAAAAATAAAATATGTGCAAATGACGAAAATTCGGCGGTGGTCGAATGTGGCAATAGTGACGTATTCGACGGAACGAGCATAGAGTCCGTCGCATAGGTAGCCAATGACAGTTGCACTCCCGCAGTGCCAACTGCCAACGGATGCAACGGACAAAAAAGCAGAACGTTAACCTACTTCATGCATCGCATCCGGCACGACCGTTTCTTAGGGGTCAGTCGAATAGAAGTTGACCCGTTGACGTCCAGAGAACAAATTCATATTTTATTTCAAATGACACTTATTATTTCACATTACATTACTACACAGAATATAATTTAATGGTGAGATTACAACAGAAGGATTCCATGGGTTGGGACCTTTAAAACTTTTCGCAATGTGGTCTTTATTATATTGTCTTTGACAGACGTGGTAAGCTTTCGGTTTACGACGAACTGACTGAATCTAATACGCTGCGGTTAGTCGCGATTTGACAGACCTATTTGGCAGAATTTTGATGGAAACGACGCGCCGTACTTATAACAAAGTTTCCTCTCAACTTAAATTTACGGAAGCTCACAGCTGCGAAATTTTAAAATATAGACGATCCGCCACACAAATAATCATTTTACGTGTCCAAGCTAAATTTTTCGAACTCACAATGGCGAAATTTTCCATAAAAAATTTCACATTGTGACCTACAAAATACTTAGTATGAAGATTAAAAATGATTATTAGTAAGACCGACTGTCAAGACTACTAAAATTGGGAGTCGAAACTAAAAATATTTTTTGGTAAGGCCCGACATGTCCCCAAGACATGCCACGATTTTTCAAGCGAATATTCAAATAGAAGCTGAAAAAGGCGCCCGCTGCTAAACTGCGTTTTGTCCAGACACTTAAGAGCGTTGGCATCACCCATATATGTTTGCCTTGAAGCCTTATATAGATATCAGAATTCGAGTAGCCCTGCAACTATCTTACACTGTCTAGAGTCTAGAAGCTGAATACACTGTCTCTGATAAGACTCTGTTGGAAGTGACATCTATAAATATGTCAACTGTCATCAGACAGCATAGCTCTTGACAGTTAAGGTGTTTGCCAATCCTGTCGGAAGTGACTTAAAGAAATTGATGCACATCCCATATTTAATAATTTATTCGTATAACATCTCAATGCGTTAGAAGTGCGTCTTTGTCTCAAAGTTGAAGGTTATGAGATGACGAATGCGTCATAAATTCTGCTCCTCCAATTGTACAAGTTGTCTGAAATTTTACTGAAATCGAATTATGGGCAACTTCAGCACTAGGGACCAGGGAGTAATGAAAACAATTCCGATATCAAAACAATCTTCTTTTTTTTTGCTTTAACAGGTGAAAGTAAAATTGATTGCAGTTGGGGAAAAAGCGGTCGCAACCATCGGAGGCGATAATTACCGTTTTGGTTGACTCCACTCCGTCCGCAAGATACTCTATGTGCTATGAGTGCACTTTATATCTCCGTATACAGAGACAGACGACTAGTTTCCATATGGAAGCAACGCACTTGTTTTACGCCGTTTACCGATGTTACTAGAGTTTGCTTTCATTTGCGATACCTACCCGTTTTTATACGATTACGACTTTCAGTGGTAATAACATAACCATAATGATAAAACAAAAACAATAAAATCCGTGGAATATAAAATGCTGTTGCGTTGCATTGTCGTCGAACTGAGGAATTGACAGCACGAGACCGACATTAACGAACAGAAATAGATATGTACGAGTATGTTGTATGTACCTACATCAGTTGTGGTGTCGCCCTAATTTCCGAAATGGTTAGTAAGAGGGGAGTTCTTGTGCCATATACATACTTCAAGTTACTCTTCTTTTAGCGTGTTTTCGGCTGTAAAACGTGTCCCCAAAAGGACTAAGGCAATAACGTTTTATTGGCCTTTAAGCCAGACACAGCGAATACCAGTATCTTGGATTGCCTATAAGGGCATTTGACCTTTAATAATAAAAGTATCGTAGTTGCGGGATTTTTTGCTTTTATACGACAGCAAGTTTAATGCGGCACTAACATTGAGCAAGGTCAGGCCGAAAACACAGCAATGAACGTGGTAAGATCCAAACACAGATGAGGAATGAGGAAGTAGATGCCATACTAAAAACCAATTAATCGATTTAAGTCCCCCGTTCATTAGCAACATAATTATAAAGGTTGATCACATCACATACGAAAAGCGAACAAAAATGAATCGTTCCCACAGCACAGATCTCAATGCGTAGTGGTATACAAATGTCATCCAAACCTGTTGACAGCTGTCACAAAAAGTTGCCAACTAAGATTTTACTTGTAATTTGGCTTATCGTTGATATACCTACATACTTTTGTTTTTGTTGAAACATTTAATGAATTACCACGACCGCGACTCTGTCTCGTTCCGTGTGGTTGTTAAATGCAGTGACACAACGTATTAATTAAAACATTTCAACCGGTAGGTACTCACCTGTGAGATACAGAGTTATATGTCAGACTGACTGTCATGTCATCGCTCTTATCAGAGATAAGTCCGTATAAAGGGGGCATGTGTTGTAGGTACGATAAGATGCCAGCCAACTGACTCGTAATGATTAAGTTTTCGTGGAATAGGGCAGTCAGATAAAGAAACAAAAGTAAACAGGATGACATTTCGTAGCCTTCATCTTATTTGGCTTGCGAAATACTTTCGATTTAGCACCTCTCACGGGTTGTGTGGTTAACAGTCTTAAGGAGAACTTAAAAGTAAGTAAACCGTGTTGTTTTTAAGCGAAACGTACAGAATGAGTGTGATCGTTGTGGCATTTACGATCTAGATAGTTAAATTATTAAATTACGGCGGCCCAATTGTAAGGGTGTTGCCATTTAACCATGTACAAGTTTTCAGAGACGTGAGTCAATGGTAGTTCAATTATTATTTATTAAATAACAGTAATTTTTGGAACCTAATTTTATGATAGGAATTAAATATATTTCAGTACTAGTTCATTAAAAGACTCATTCAAGTACATACCTGGATATATATATTTAAAGAAAAAACAAATTTTTGGGACCATGCAAAATGTCTCTAAAAGTCAAAAGCGCCATGCCACAACTCCAGCTTTAACTTTGTAGACCAGAGCGGAAAATACAGCTACAACCACAACGCAACTGTCAGTTACTTCTCTTCTCTAAACACAAGCTCGATAGTCATTCTTTTAAAGTCACTCAATTATTCCTCGATCTAAAACGAGGCCTCCCATCGAGTTAAATTAACGAAATGATGTGCAGTGAATGTGTCATAACCACGAGTTTAGACTTCAGACATAAAACAAAAAACGTCATCTTGAATTTACACAAAATAACGTCTCCTATAAAGCGTGTGCGTCATCATATACCTATACACTATATTGTAAGTATATCTTCCTAATTAGGAACATTGAAGTTATCGTCTTTTGAATACTCTTTGAATAATAATGACAAGAATGCCAATAGAATATTAATAACTTAATTTGATTGCTAATCTTGCATTCGCTTTAAGATAATCAACTTATATAAGAATTCCAGCTCCAAGGCTGTGGCTTTGGTGGGAATTTCTGTCATTGGTTGACAGTTCGACTAGAAATAATAGCAGAACGTGATTAACAGGCTGTTGGTGACAGTTTCCGCATTGCCAGGCTAAATTTTCCTTGTAGCCACTTTGAGAACATGATTAATAGTTATCGAGCGGATTAACGTAGCTGTGCTTGAGCGACGGGTCTTCAGTTTGATTCACGAAAACGCACAATGTGTGTAATCTGCAGGTAAGTTTTTTTACATGCCCAAAATCTCGGGAATAATCAACTGAGAGTAAAAATCTTGAGTGTCAATAAATTTGTCCTAAAGATAAACGTTGTTGGATAGCTCTAGGGTCCTATATGGAGATGTCGCGCCATTTTTTTATTTTGTTAAAAAAGTCATGTCATGTCATTTTAAGTCGGTATGAAAAAAAAAAAATTGAGTGGCTCCCTCTATTGACCAAAGAAAATGCAAATGTGCTTATTTTGCTGTGTTTTATATCACTTTTTCGAGAATTCCGAGCGCCAGCGTTGCCGTTGAACAATTTAAAAAAGGGGATTAAAAATGGGCCCGAGCCGAAAAAAGAGGCCTTCATATAAAAAACTAATATAACAAAAAAAAAAAAAAAATACTAATTAAAATACAAAACAAATTTATTCATTACGAAACACTTCTTTTCTTTCTTTATTGCATCCTTTTTCGTTCAATAAAGAATAAAATCTTGCTTAGACTGAAAAAGGGGACATTTTGATAGTTTTTCAAAAAGTGGGGCCAAGGGTCCTGATGCTCAAAAAGGGGCCAAACGGCAACGCTGCCGAGCGATATAGCGATGATTTCGGCAAGAATGTTGGGCTTGAGTTCGTCAATGGTATGAGACTTGCTGGCGTACACTTTGCTTTTCAAATAACCGCACAAAAAGAAATACGGAGGGTTAAAATCTGGGTGGCCAGTTAATTTTTTGACAGCACCCAGCCAACATCCACCGAAAGCGACGAAAAATAGTTTTGTCAGCCGGTGCTTGTTGGCCACGATATTTTGGACGATATAACTCAACGTGCACAACTGTACTGTACTATTTTCAATGAGAGTCACGGCAGTTTCGGCTGGTTGTATCGGTGTGAAGCGATGTACGCTAAAAAGAATTGACTGAATTGACGTTTCAAAAACATGTCTACTCAAGTCAATCGGTTCATAAATGTCAAAGTTATTCAATGTTTATATACTGACATATTGAGCGCCCTATATTTCTGCTTCTCATACTTTTGACGTAAATACTGACAAATTTATTGACAACTTATGAGAGATAAATGAATCAAACTCATGCGAGCAAGATAAGTTGACGTCTAATCGGTGTACACTTCACCTATTGGACTGGGTTTAGATAAGTTGATTCCATAAACACTTATAACAATCTGTCGCACACTTGGTCGAATGCATTATTGACCATGAACATGTTTTGTTTCCTGCCAATAAAATCATTATTGATTACTTCTAGTAAGCGTTAGTAAAATTAACTTCCCTATCGACCTTAATCAATATCGCATGTTGACTACTGATACTCAATTGTGATCTAAACTAAAGGAGGTATATTTATTTTATGCCACGTTTTAGAGACAATAAACATTTTTATAACTTTGATTAGTTATGAATCAGATTAAACGAAAAACATGGTAGGTAATTGCCAGAAATATATGTGACACAGTGTTGTTATTTAAAAGACTACGAAGTTTGATTCATCTCGTCACAGCTGAAATGATTAACTGCTGAAGTGTTGTCAAAAAATATGTATTTACACCATTTTTCAGCCCAGATATCCAGAACCAGATGAAAGCTATTTCATTTGGAATTCTTTTAACTATTTGCCGCAAATAAACACGAGTTAGATACACATATACTAGTAAGCGAACTTAGACCGAATTAATACGCAGACATTTATTGTTTAATCAGTTTTGGCAGGCTGTTTATTTTGTGTCGCAGAATGTACACAAATATTTGATGTCAAATATTTGAATAGTGTTGAAAAATAATAGCAATACAAGGATGTATCGAGGTTGCGGTAAAAATGTCGGAAAAAACCTTGTGACTGTGAATGACGGAGGAGTCAGTGCTGCCATCTGTTGAGGACGTTTTTGACTAAGAAATAAAAAAAAAAGTTTTCACTCTAACTAATGATCTAGCATATTGGTCAAACTATACGTCTATTCAGTTACTCAATCGATTGAAATCAAACGCAGTCGATCTATATAAATATATATCAGTTGACGTTCAAGAGGGAAATGGGCAAAGTTTTTTTGATAATATTGAAAGTTTATCAAACCATCGGCTTATATTAAAATGTTCGGTTATAGTACATTGTTCCATTCGAATACTTGGTTTATTTCGATCTCAAAATCTGTTTGCATTCTCATCAAAAATAGAAAAATAATGAATGAGCACAATAACGAATAGCGAGTCATTGACGGGTTCCACTACTCGCTCAATTACCACAGGCAATTAAAGCTCAAGTTGAAATCTAAATAAACAAATTAGCATCTAGCTTGAATGGTTAGAGCTCTTGTGCGAAGGGATAGATGTCATTGTGGAGTTTGACATTAGTATGACATAATATAGAGTCTACATGTAGCTTGTCATTTACATGTCACTGGAACTCAAACTAGATCGAACCCGAACGCTTTCCGTTTAATATTGAAAATTTGACAGATTTAAAATCTTTTGTTCGAAAAATTAACGCATTTTTGGAAATCAAAGGTGCGACAAATCGAAATAAATTTACTTTTATACATTTCCAACTAATACTAGTAGCCAATATCTGTCAAGCCGTGTTTGAATGATCTACATCAAAAGAGAGGCAAATAGGGCAATCGATCATTTTGTTAGCTTGACGTAAGAAACCGACGTGCAATGTTCATATTCATGTAGGTATACAATTAACTTTTAAATTTTAGCAGCTGACTCTAACTCTATAATTCATTCTTTTAACTGCACAAATGCTGTGAAATATTATGTAGTGCACGTTCCATATCAAATTTTTCGTTTGGTTTAGGCACGTTGCTGAGCGTGCCGAGCCCGACAGCCACATATCATAAGTCAGGGGTGTTATCTGGAAAGTGACGTGATTCCAGAGTAAGCGTACTTAATTTCTGAACGCTGCCCAAGCAAATAAAATTGTAATCTTCCTTCAATTAAGCACGTAGAACAAAGTTTTAAGATTCAAAGAGTTCTTTGTATGCAAAATTTGGGTTTTTCCACAGGTTTAATCTGGTAACTTTCACAAACATTAAATTCCTTATTTGAATAATTTGTACTAACATGTACGAATTATGTTTTACAATTTCTCACATTCCCACTGACTGTTACACATTTTTACGAGAATAGCTGTCAGAATATTAGAAACAATACCAACACTTCTATTACTGCCATCCATCAAACAGTCATAAACTGTGATGTGTACAAATAAATATTGAGATTCTCGAAGATTTGACACCTCAGTGTCATTTTATCCACTTTACTTCCTCCTCACGTATCGACATACAACGTCTCTTGACGTTAAATGACTGACGTCTGCAGGCACAGAGTGATCATCTAATCACAATTTCACATATTTGACTTAAGAACGATCAACGATGAATTTTAAATACAGATTTTTCTCTGAGGATCAGCCAAAACAAACTGTATGATTGCCCGTGCCCCTGACATACAATTCTGACGCGCCCATAGTCATGCAATCGTGTGTCAGCTTCATAATAGTTTCCAAGTTTTAAACAGTGTTAACACAAAACGACTACAAATTACTGTCATTAATCACAAACATTCAACGATTACATAATTGTATCAGATTACCCAGATGATTAATTTTATCAATCACACGTCACGCATTACTTCACAATACGCCATGCTGCAAGTGCTTAGCCAAAAGGTTAAAACAAAAATGCCCGCTTGTTTGTTAAATACACCCAAATTCTTAAGACACAACAAACAATTCACCTTTCTTTCTTATTATCGGGTGCGAAAATATTCCACCACGAATGACGTTTTTGACGCTGCATATACTGACTGGCTTCCATTTCGAATGCCACCTGATCATCGCCCATTGAATCATCTTCCACATAAGCCGACGATTCGGGACTCAATTGATTCGGATCAAAATTCTTACGACGACGACGATCCAATTTCGTTTGCAAAGAACTGCGACGACGCCGATTGCGTTCTTTGTCGACCGGCGACTCGTAGACGCTAATGTTTTTCGAAATATTTTGCGAATCGGAACCGTCTTCGAAATAAACACCGCCACCGCCCTCTTTCGGTGATGAGGCGTGGAAGTTCTCGTCGGATGTGAATATGATGTCGGGACTTTTGGGCGAGCCGTCGCTCTTTTCGCTTGCCATAGCTGTCTCGTAGGAGGAATTTGTATCCTTTGTTATCTGGAAAACAAATGGCATTTGTATTGTTAGAATAGAATTGTATTTACTCGAAATGTGGTTGTGCGAAACCTCACCTTGTGACTGTCACGCCTTCCGAGGAACGAAACAGCGATTGAGCTGCGACGCTTGGAAGTTTTGTCTGATTTGCCCAGCATTGCAATGGCTATGGAACTGCGTCTGGGCGGTTTCTGTGGTACTGGCAACGTTGCATTCATGTCATCGTGCTCGTCGATATCCACTAGCGATGGATTTGAGCAGCTGTTCCAGTCTTTTTTCAAACGGTACTTCCCGTTGTCGAGGATATTCATTTTGATTGAGTATGAATGAAATGTATCCTGAGGTTATTTTTATTCTTCGCACAAAAATGAATTACCGATTTTTATTTCTTGTTTTTTTTTTTTCGTTTTTACCGTTACACCGCAAGTTTCTTTATTTTTGATCTAGAGAAAGAGGTTAAAATAATGGAGTGGCATTAGATAAGTATTTGTCGGTATTTCGGACATTGACAGTCGTACACGCGGTCGCAAATTGTTCAAAGAGTTTTAAACTACACTTAATGCCTTCAAAATTGCAATGAAAAAACATTAAGACAGGTCCTGGAATGAGCAGAATAAAGTATAAACACCGCAAATTCAAATTGCGAGGCTCAAATTCAATTCAAAAACTTTGTTATCTTACGTCGACTAGATTGGTCTGGACTATATGTAGCCTGAACGCACGAACTAGATTGGTCGGTAACGTCACTTTTCCTATACGTCAGCCACATATGCAAACTGTCAACTTAGCACTCAATATCGAACGTCAACTGAAAAAGCTGTTCATCTGAACAATATAAGCCAATCAAAACTGAGGTACATAAAGTCAGCCAGCTGTCAGACTTATTTAACTAGATACTTGGACGTTCCCACTGCCATAGCTGAAAGAGGTTCATGAAACCGCCAAAATATCTAAACTGTCAAAAAGAATGATTTTTACTAGTGTTTGTCACCAGCAACTAAATATTCCTGACTCTAGAATGCAAATTTATTGCAAAATGTGCCCTTACGCTGCTCCCACATCGATCTTAAACCGAAAAACGCGTTCATTTATGACAGTATGTCTAGAAATCTTTTTACGTCAACTGACGTTTTAAATAAGTGTTTGATTATTGATTCAGAAACGATTTCTTTATTTGCTTTTCAAATTTAAATCAAAAAGTTCTCGTTGGAGAATTGGAATTTTCTTTTTCTAGTAGAAAATAAAGTATTGGAACAGATTCTAGAGGCTATTTACATTTATGACATCGCAGCGATGCAAAAAAAACAAAAGAAAAATAAAGACCTTCTTACTCTTGCTTCCGATGGCAAAACCTCAAACAATTATTTCCTCTCACTGCTTCCACACACGCAATCACGTACCCATCCAACCAGCTGTCTCAAGTTCAAATTTCAATTTATCGGAGCATTGGTTAGGCTTCATGTTCATCGTGGCCCAGAATGCCATGATCGTGGGAACATTGACAACATTTATATAGTTGCCTTTGAAGCGTGACTTTGAGAAACAGCTTTATCAATAATATCTGAAACTGCATCCACTTATCATTCACCAATAGAATAAATGCAAATCAAACTCACGTCAAAATCAATATAAAAAAAATTGACATCTGTCAATAGATGGATCTATATTGCAAATTGTAAGTTGTCAATTTTTTTTAATAGAGTTTGACAATATAGTTTAACGTGTTGCTAGCCATCTAGTTTTTACACGTTTTTTTCAAATATTACGGAGAAAGAGAAAAATAGAAACATAATAATTAGCGAGTAACTAGTAACGAGTTATTTACCATTTACATTGATAAGAACACTGTCTGTTTTTGAGGTGCAGATGAGAGAGGTAGTGGAAGTAAAATGTTGGTTGTGGCAACATACAGAAATGTATTTAAATGGTTTCTAGAGATTTAACAATGAATTATGAAATATAATTTGTATTATCATGACAGAATCGACTTCAAAGATGTTAACAGTTTTGGACGACGGCATTTCTAGATAGTCCTAGTCCGTACAATCCTAGGAATAATTAATCAAGACCATTTGAGAGTAAACATTTCATGTGTCGCATTGTGCATTTACTGACAGACACTAGGGAATATCGATTATGTCTTGTGACATTTGAGATTCCAACCGCAGATAGTATACAAAGGAACTCCCGCAAGAACGCTGCACATAATTTATATAATTTATCAATGTATGACAATTGGGAAAATGGCGATAATATCAAAGTTGTGTATTCTATCTGACGTTTGCTAACTTTCTAACTTTTGTCAATTCGTTAATTTACAAAGTGGCGTGTGGATAAGAGCCTTAAGACAACATTTCTGAACTGCTGAAAGTTCGACACGAGTATCATAGGAGGTATTGGGCACATTCAAGAATCTAGGTTTCTTAAGTCGACTAGATTGGTCGGGAACTTCACTTTTCCTCCATCATCCACATATCCGAACTGTCAAATTAGTACTCAGTCAAGAATTTCTTGACGAGATTCGCCGGCTACCCCTCCATAAACGTCAACTGTCAGACAACTGTCAGACTTACTAAGCTAGATACTTGAGCGTTCCAATTGACTTGACACTTTGACAGCTCGAGGTAGTAGCTATTTGCATTTATGTTCTGTTATTGGACAAGGGCGCTCAGCGATCTTATTTGACACCAAATGTCAATGCAATTTTAGCAGATATAAGTATGAAACAAATAAAATTGTAGGGCCCTTCCATTTGTCCCAAAAATAAAAACTCGCACAAAACGAAATGTTGCCGAGGGTACACGAACCTGTTGCGCTATTTATTTACTTTTTAAGTGAACTACAAGAACTTATCCAAAAGTTTATTACATTTTCTTCACTAGTTCACATTGTTATGAAGATCATCGGTGAACTGCTAAACAAAATAGATTGGACCGCCAATTCTCAGAGTCAACTAAAAAGTTCATGCGACCTATCGTGCCTCAGTGCATAAATCTCACCTGAACTGAACAAACTAAATAAATGAACGAGTGAGGAGGTTTGAACTCAGTTACGTATAGGCTCTCAAATGAACTAAGAATATTCACAAAAAAGTTATGGCCATGTGTTTTTTGTTTAACAGACCAATCTGTGTCAGGCTTTAGAAAAGACTGCAGTTGCAGTAACAAAAAGGCTTGATTTGTGGACTTGGAGTTTTCTGTTGAAGGCGATCAGTGATGCCAGTTTGGGGGAAATCTGTTTTTTTTTTTTAAATTCTATTTTATTTACATGTCGCTATAATATCCTTTTAAAAAAAACAACAATTTCATCAAGTTCGGTAAATTGTGTAAATTCTTACAAGATGTTTATAAATACAACATTTGGCGCACACTTTTGCATTCGGAAAACCAAACTAATATGTTCGCGGTTTAATTTCGTAATTTCTTCTTTTAAGTCGTTCAAAAACACGTTAATCAGGCGGTTTTTCGGATTTTTCTGGGGGAAATATTTTGACCGTCTGGATACAGGAGCTTCAACTGAATTTAAGTGTTTTCCTTCCAAAGTCGTACTCCTATTTAATATGAACTCCTGCCGCACGTGCTATTGCAGAAGGATATATTATTATCACCTTAAACAAATTTCGTAAACAAAACTTCTACACACAACTGGACCTGAGCCGGAAGTGTATCTCACTCTATAAGCCGGTTATATATCGCTCGACCAAGTATCGTCCAGTTACGTGTGCAGATCTCGTTCAAAATAACCGGTTTGTCACTTACTGTGATTTCGCACCCACAACAGGAGCAACATTATCTATAGTTACTCTTGTCGTTCGAGTATGTAGCGTTCTTGCACATTTGTAAGCTGTGGCTGTTGTTTTTTTTTGCTACCGCTTGTTTTTCATAATTAAATTACTTATCCTACCATGTCATTGAAACTGCTACATTTTTTTTCTGTACACAATAAGTGTGTATTTGTATGTCTAAGGTTTCACATTTGACCAGTCCAGCGCACGAATTCAAGGTTATTTCGGGCCGTAACGCAAAAGCGAATGAACATTCAAGAATGTTGCTGTTTTGTATATAGTATCGTTGTCGGGTTTGTTAAACTTGGTGCTATGTACACTCGCAGTGGAGGGTAATTCTATAGATTGCAAATGGGGTGTGTCGCGCAGCGTTTTCTACACTAATAAACCATGTTAGATAACTAATAAAAAATAATAACAATAATCAGGGAAGTTTTAATGAATTGTGTGCGGCATTCAAGCGGTCGGTGGCGGAAGAATGCAGTCACGCGGTAGATCAAGTTTACTTAATCTACTCCCGCATGTGGACTACGTAACTACTGCGAATGGGCTTAACGTTGCCCATTTAAAGTTTATGTAAAAATATGGAATAGTCGAGCCTTAAAAGATTAATGGTTTGTTGAAATTTGTCAACGCTCCAGAAAGGTACAATTTTTTTTCGTATCATTGTGAAAATTCCTGGAATAGTTTTCTTTTCTATATCCACAGGAATGGGGGGATATCCTGTTTTATAAATACTTTGGGTAACTTAGTTTCACCTATCAGGGGTAGTCGCACAAAAGAAACTGATGCATCCACTCCACTTCTCAACCTAACCTAATATACTACATAACCTAACCTCAAAAAGTAAGCGACAGAGCGCGATACTAAGAATCAAATTTAGTGTCCAGATTTTACAAACTCACAGCTGCGTAATTTTTTATATAAAATTACAGATCGTGAACTTCAAAATATTTAGTGTGATGGTTAAAAATGGAAGTCATGGAACTGGGAAGGCCCAATTTACACGAAAGATCGCTCTGTCAGTCGAGGTTGTGAAGGCAGTTTATTGGTGGAGGCATCCTGCATTTCAAAACTATTTTTAAAAACCGACCATTGGTGCAATGCATTTCCTAATCCGCCCGAGATAACAATGGCATTGTTAGGCACAGACTCTGTCGGAACCCAAATTAAGAAATCCAATCTAATCACGCAACCTGTGTGTTGACCTTAACCAATTGTTTTTTTTTTTTTTTTTCGACTTTGAGTAGATATTACTTCATTATTTACCCGGTTAATTGGATGTAGAAATGTGTATTTTAACAGACCTTCTGTATACCTACCACGTATATATGTACATTTTGTAAATATCTGCACATGCATTAAACAATCTCCAACCGAAATGTTTACAACCGTATTGACTGAACAAAAACAAAAAAAAAAAAAAAAAAACACGACTCAATGCTCTTTATGCCCTGGAAATGTCTTATGAAATTGCTTTTGTTTTTCTTCATCTTCATTAAATAAAATAAAATTAAATATATTATGTTTGCTATTTGTCCGAGTGTGGTTTATTTTTTTAAATGATTTTTTTTTCCTTGTTTCTTATGTAAACAAGTATGCAAAATGTACACCTTGGGCGAGGGAAACAAGAACAAATATAAAACACATCCGTCTGCATCGGGATATTTATTGCGGTTCTTCATAAAACAAAAGTAAATTAAAATTTGTTAACATACTGCGGTAGCTTGGAAAAGTTTAAAGCTCTGTTTATTCTTAAAATGAATTTAAGTAAGTCATACGCTGGCAGAACAATGAACTGGCAGGCATTCACAATACTTGCGGTATTCATAAAGTAATAGCTACGACTACAGTTTAGCAGGGGGTATTTGGAGACATTTTTCAGTGATAGTACGTTAAAAAAAATAAAAATACCTACCACGGCTCCGAAAATTCCCTACCGACGTAAGATTTTCCTTACAAATCTGCCTGCCTACATTATCTTTGAAAGAATAAGAGAAATGTGTTCAAATGATAGAATTTCTTATTTAATTTATTTAATTTTTATTTTTTATTTAGAAAAATTTGTTATATTAAATATTTGGGCGAAACAAGTTAAAGTAGTATAATTTAATTATAGTTCGGCTGGTCGGTTGCTCAGTTATTCATGGCAATGTCTTTTATTATTGGCGGAGTAGCCTGGCAACGTCACCAGTCGAATTGCTCAGTTTTGACATTTGAAGTAAGTGAAAAGTGGCCATTATATCCGGCATTATTGAAGATTGAGTTTTTGAGCGAACACCACACGGATTGTTTAATGGCCAAAAGAAAAAAGACGACAGTAAAGAAAACCAATATTTGAGTAGATAGTACAGTAGAAATAGAATTGTGAATTCAGGGTGAGATATGTGTAGCAAGATCTCAAATCTAGTTCCACTTAATTGATAAGAACACTTTGGGAAATGAAAAATAAAACCTACAAGTTCTGATTTCTCAGGCGTTTTTTTTATAAAATGTTAGAAAGTACATACGTTTAAAGATCTGTCCCTTTTCCCTCACGGAGTAATTTTAGTCGAAAATACCTACACGTAGGGTTGTTCCCCTGCCTGTATCATCGCTGCCTTTTTTGTGAGAAACAATGGGTTTGTTTTTGTTTTATTAAACGTCCATCTTAGCAACTCAGTGTTACCACCCTTTAAAGACTAAGGGAAATTTGATTTTTTTGCATATGAAAATATTGAAAAAATGGAAGCCGTATTTTTTAACAAGCATAAAATAAACATGGAACATAAAAATATGCATATTCCACAAATATTTCTTAACTGAATCATACAAAAGTTTGAATTTGAATGGTTTCCTTCTCTATTAGACAAAGTGTCAAAACAAAACAAAGTGTCAAAACACAAAAATGTTTACGTAGACTCACGATGGGTTTTTTTTCTTTATGTTTAGTATAGACATTGCATTCTAATTAAACATTGAAGTTTTCTGAAATTAATAAGAATCTAAGTTTTACTTTTAAAAAATTTAGGTTCCAAAGAGCTTTTTGCATGTTTCCCCTTTTTTAAGCTTGTCCCTTGTTCTCCCCTTTCACATTATAAAAGCGCCGCTCGCTGCAAGTAAACCGCGATAAAAGCATAAACTATATTTGAAATAGAGTCACGCATAAACTTGCACATAGTAATCTGACAGTTCAGTTTGTTTTTTTTCTTTCTTTTATTACACCTCATCATTTAGATTTTTTTTTTCGCTGCTTCATATATATTCACAAATAGGAAATTTAAGAGAGAATTTTATTTTCAAAATTTGGGGCGAATCGGGTAGGTGCCCGGCAGTTGACAATTTAATACTAGTTTAGGGCTAAAGGCAGTTAACTAGCAGTGTCATGAACGCATCACCAGGTAGGTCAACACGAGCTACTACCAAGAGGTCATTTTGAAATTGCTACTTCATTTGGCTTCACTCTGAAAAATGTTCATTAAAACAGGCCTCTTGTTAAAGAAGACATTGCGAATGTTTCATTTGAGGTTCAAACTTTTGCCTTTCTGACGTCTTACATATTTTGCAACTTGCTTGCGAGTCAAAATTACAAATAATATCGTCAAGTGGAACACGCCAATTGATACTGAATTTGTAAACGTAAACGTTTTTGTAAACGTCAATATTGCATTAAAATATCTTGAACCGTTTTCAGCTTACATAAAAATTCCGGTTCAGCTTTGAAATTTACATGTTGGTATCTTCGAACACACATTTTTAATCGGAAATTTGGAACCGTTTGCAAACAACATGATAACAAATACAGCCAATATTTGGGGCTGAAATAAAAGTTTCGATTTAGCCCTGAAATGCGTAGAGTTATCGAGCTTCTCTATGTGTACGTAACATCACGAGGAAGTGGAACTTAAGTCGCTATGAGTAGTATCAGCAAACGGAAAGTTCCAAAACCAATAGCCATGCGAGAAGCCGAGTCATGGGAGAGCTGTCAGCTGTCATATATTAAATATATTCTTATATAGATATAAGGTGCGATAGTTTTAGATAAAGGTAAAAAGCAGAAGATTTGATACATTTTCTCTTGTACAAATTGGCCTTAAAGGTCTTTATACAGACCAGCAATTATATAATATTGTAACAACATTTTGCGATCTAACTTATCTTTTCACCAGCACATCATGACTCAAAATTCGCACATGTAAAGGTCTGGTAAGAGAAACGAAATAGCGAAAGAACAAAAACACCTTTCAACAAGTCAAAATCTTCAAAAATATACAAGAATGCTTCTAACAGTTTAATCATCAGTAAAAAGCCTCTACCGAGAGACACGCCAATAATTAGCAAAAAGCGTTCAATTGAAACGTGTCATTGATGCCGACGAGCATTGAAAGCGACTTACAATTTCATTCAAATTGATGTAAAATACAACTCAAAATGTCAGTTATATTGTACATCTAAGACTAAAACTCAAAATCAATTCAATAAAACAAATTCTAGTTTCCAGTAAATAACCAGGCACATTTCTGAACAGCCGAGCTTGACCACTACAGTGACATCTCAGGCCATCTCCATTCTTTATTTGATTTCTTTCGCGTGATATTGAAAAAAAAAAAGAAGGTTTTTGTAAGCTAAACGCACATATAAACATCTCAAAGTCGGAATCTCGGCATTTTTATCTCGATAACTAATTTACACCGAAGATGACAGATGACACATTAAATATATTCTTATCAACAAACCGGGTGAACAACAACTGTTTACAATATCATTATCACTGATTATCATATTCTTGATATAAACAAGTTGTTATTTTTATTCCCCCCTATGCCATAATTCATCGTGTTTCTTTGCGCCATAGCGATCGTGTTTAACACCTAATTACTCACCTGACCCCGCATCGCTGTTTTGCCACTGAAAGTTGAGAGATTCTGTTCGAACGCAGTGAAAGTGAAAGCCTCTAACGTCAACGTCAAGCCGGAATGCAATGTCAACACGAGTACGCCTTTAATTCTACAGCAATAACAGTGCAATAAACTTGTGCAATTGGGGGTAATGTCAAATCAGAACATTGTTTGCCTGATATGATCTGTCAAAACTATCAATTGACAGCTGATATAGACAAACAACTATCATCTGCATTGTTATCTCATTCCAGAGACCATCTGTTATGCACACTTGAAAACAATAAAGCGCGTACATACATGACTGACAGCACGTGATGTGTTCTGAGTATAAACGACTTGCAATTGCAGCTCGTTTCTTTGACTGCGAGAGATAACAGCGAGTAGGGTTTTCTTTTAGAACGAAATGCTTTGTCGTTTCCTATTTGCGTGTGGAAAATTTTCGTGCAATTCAAATCAGTCAAAGTTTATCAGTTTTACAACCGACTCGCTGGAGGTTGTCAATATTGATTGCTTTGCTGTCCAAATATGGTGCATTCAACTGGGATTAATTATTATATTTGCGTAAATTCCTTATCGACTGTTTTTAATTTGACACCAGTACTGCAAAAGGTCACCGATAGCACATTGTTGTTTACGGCTTTGTTGTGGCACAGAATTCGATTTAATATTCGAAACATTCTTGGTGCAGATTCCATTGCGGGGGTTATGGTTTTTAAATATTTTATTTTAGTCAAGGACAATCAATCCCATTTTAGAAGTGATAATTCGCTTCAATCATCGGACAAGCAGAAAGAGTGAAGAAAACACTTTGAACTGGAAGTGATCATAAATCATGGGGTTGTTTTATTGAGATTTTATTGAGTGTTAATGTGAATGATTCACTCTCGCGTCTCGGGGCTGAATTGTGCAATCAACTTAAAAGACTTGTGGTTTATAATCTTTAGCAACGGACTGTAAGAGTTGCTGTTGTGAATAGGCAGTAAGAGAATTTGCTATTTTTAGTCAAATGTTTCATAAAATTAGGTTTTATGTGAACATCGTGCTCGATAAACGTCAACAGATGACAGTAGTTGGGTCCATAATAGTTGGTGCGATGGTGTCGATAGGGTGAGTAAGTTGCTTGGTAGCAGAAGAACACTCAAGACGCGAATAGATAATGAAGCACAGTCGACCTTGCCATTGTTATCGTTGTTGACGTAAGCGGTTTTGACGACCATCAGTCTAGTCAATGCAATGCAGTAAGCATCTGACATGTTTTGCCGACCCAAGCGTATATATATATGTACTAAGAGGCCCAAGCGTTGAAGAATAATGCGCAATTCGAGCATTTAATCTTGCGTTCAGTGTGCTTTGCAAGTTCCATGTTAAGCGTTTTATCCAACTGAACGGATTTTAATTGCAATCGCCATTATGGCTACTTTCCTACTGTCTCTCGTTTTCTAACAATATTTTCAAGAAAAACTACATCCGTTTCTGTTCTTATGAAATCTGGACTTGTTGACACATTATTTTGAACTATCCAAACACCTGTGCTCCGTCAATGTCACAATGGAATCACAAACGAGCTTCTACAATTATCCACCACTCATTTCTATGCAACCAATTTTGTACGCAAGCTGCTTTGCACGTTCAAAGAAGTAAACAACTGACGACGCACATGAGGTGACAAAATCGTATCGTCAGAACCATTGATTTATTATATATGGACTGTCGCCAACGTCAAGTGTATTCTAAGTCAACAAATGCGCTATTGTCACCTACTAAAGGAATTTCCATTGTGGCGGTGACATGAGTTTCTTGACTTATCTATCCGTTGAATAACAGTAGCGCTTCTGACGTTTTGAAATATTCTTTTTCGCCAAATGTATGAAAATGACATCTCACTAACAGAAGCCGTCTATATTTAGTATGTGTTCTCAAAATAAAAATTTAAATGCCCTTTTGCATATTAGAATTGACAGCCATTCCACTTTCTGTTCCACATGTTCTCAATTAAAAGTCACATCGGCCCAAGCATTAAGAGGCACAGAAATCGAGCAAAAGTGCAGAAAATGACTTTTTTTTTTCTCTGACTGATAAATTATTACTGGAGCGATTGAATTGAAACTGAATGCTTTTAAAAGAACAGATTTTCTGCGAAAGTGCATAAACTAGGTAACGTACAGAATATTTTTTGGAAAAAAAAAAAACATGTAATTTAAACTCGGTATTTTGTGACAAAATACACATCAATAAATATAAGTTTTTATTGGATCTGTTAGCTGAAATGATACTTTGTTATTCCGAGTAAAAATTGAAACACACTTCCATCAATATTCACGTGAAAAACGTAGTTCAATATTTCAAAATAGAATCGTAAATAAACAATGTCTTTCCCAATACCAACATAATTTTGAATTATCGTGGCATTTCAAGACAAATTGCTTGTCCCGAAATTAGAGCTTTCTGAAGGTCAGCACGCAACAAATACGCCTTTGCTTGGACAACATTTCCCGTATGAATCACACGTCTGCACGCACGAGTTCAATGCGCTTAGTCATAAAATGGTTCATTAAAATACGAGTATGTAGGCAGGTAAGGTACACATAAATAAAATCCGGAATATCGCATTGCTGATGGAAAATAAAATGAAAAAAAAAAAAAAAAAAAACTCTATTTTGGAATTTATTCGACAAAAAAGTTTGTTCGACTGCTTAAAATTCCCGCCCATCATTCACGAATATGCTAATTTAGATACCGGATTGTAATTACGTTTTTTTTCGCGCTTTTGTGTAGCAAAAGTGTGACCAAGTTGCTAGACCTTAAAGGGGTGTGTTTTATTTTGTTTTGCAAAAAGATTTTGTTATCTTTTTTGTAACACCAGCTGCCAATGGGCAGATGCACTACTTCGATTGATAGCCGGCGCGTAGAGAGCGGTCAACTTAATTTCAATTACAACTGCGGAATATAATTCCAATTGGAGTGCTGCCAAATTCACTGGGTTAGCGGTTTTTATTTTCTTCTTCCGTAATAAATTCATTATATCGGACTCTGATCTGATGCCGAGTGTGCCTTAGCCTCTTTGTGCGCATTTTGATTTGCAATTATTTTTATCCCCAGACTGTCTGACATAATGTGTAAAAACGTCAGTCTACGGTGACATTTTTCCTCTCTCCAAGTTTTGGTTATTTATTTTTAGGTGAGGCGTAGGATGTTTGGTTCTCGAATAAAATATGTAAACGTGGACATTGGATTTTTGTCTTGTCTTAAAATTTTCACAAACACGCGTTCTACAGTATATTTAAATAGGTAAATATTCAAATGTGCAAACAAATACATAATATGTGTATGGCTAACACATAAGTGTGCGGCCTAAAATATACTAATTTTAAGATTTAATATGTGATATTGATTTTTGTGACCAGAGGTGCTAATTATTTTCAGCGACTTCCATACGTCAATTAGTGGAAGAAGTGAGCCATTGAGCATTTGAAATTTTGAAAATATTTTGTGTAGTTATAGAGATTATTTAAGGTCACAAGTGCAGTGCAGGCGGACTGGCACCAAAATATATGTGAACAAGTAGGCGGCTCCAGTAATTTATTATGTCGATAAAAGTGTCAATTCGGTGCTTCGACAATTTATGATTTCCCGACAAAATTAAATTTGGTTTACATTTTATGAATATTAGGTTGTGGAAAACTACGTTGGTCTACATTTTAGAAATTTCTATTTCGTAACCGCTATTTGGCATCACTAAAATACGCGCCGACAGTGAGCTGGATTAAGTTGAAAATCGTGACTATTATAGTGACTATTAGTGGACGAATTCAGTCGAACTTTTGTCCATTTTTTACGCAGGCCAATACAGGCTAACAAGTTATAACTTCCAGCGTTTCATCACGTCGCAATCACTCCGAATAGAGAGAGAGAAGAGAACACACTCTCTACCTCATTTAATTCAAATAAAATGTTACGATGTTCGCAATACGTTCCACAAAAATGCGTTCGTCCATTGCTTTGCTGGAAGATAATATTCTGTTTTCATCAATTCATGCTCTCCTATGTTTTAATTTAGAATTATTAACCGAAATTATGCAAAACTTGAAAAATGCTCGAGCACGTAAGTTGCCGATGAGATCACAATAGTTTTTATCACACAATTGATACGATTACTTATTTCTAAGTGCTTTTACTTGTCAGCACTTGTAGCAAACATATTACATGAGAAGGAATAACTCGATTATTTCCATGCTTTGATTTGTGCATGATAACAGTAAACAAGCCTGCAAAAATGATGGATGCAATAAGTCAACAAGTCAGGAACATCAGATAAATACAGATTGTTTTGTGCTGTGCGTCAATTTGGTAACATTTAAAAACAAATAGATGGTTCAACAGGTCAGAAAATATCGGCTTGAGGCCTGCTGTTTATTGAGTAAAATATTTCTAAAGTTCATAACGATGTACAAATAGTAACACCTTGTTGTAAAGGGAAGTGTTTTCGCATATTAGTGAAATGAAATTTGGTTCGGTGGGTTTTTTGAGGTAAAAACAGCGACTTGTTTAGAAACACTTCGGTTGGAATTATATCGATTTCTAATACAAGAAAAAAAAAATATATATTCGTTTGAACAGTTGAATTTTGACAGTCTTCGTATAAATTATCCGGAATGACATTCATATTTTTCCATTGTCATGATATGATAGAGAGTTAACCTTCCAGACCATCTGCCAACCACTTGCGTCAATGTGTATAAATACCAAACCATAAAGTTGGTACTAGAAGTACCTTGAAAGCGAAAACAACATTGGTCATTAACGTCACTTTTCCTACGTCAAACACACATGCGAACTGTCAACTTAGTACTCATTCACAAATTGCTTTGATTAAATTCTTCGGCTACCCATAAACGTCAACTGAAAAAGCTGTTCATCTAACCGATCTTGTCCAATCAAAACTGAGACACATGAAGTCAGCCAGCTGTCAGACTTACCAAACGAACGAACGAACGTCCCCGTTGCTTGTAAGTCTTTGTATCCAGCAAAGCATATATTTCGATTGTTCGCTAAATTTCACCTGCTGAATTTGCTAGAGCTTCCAGTGATTCAATTAAATATTAAAACTAACTAAACAGTAATCCTACAACCACACAATGTTATTAAATTTGACAGCCATTTGCAGATGCAGACAAAACGTTTTGGCATTGTTGTTGCCTTAACTCGTGAGTGTTATTTTACGAGCACCTACTTTCGGTTAACGACCTGATGACGGGTCAACTTTTTTTACCACCAGCACAGACAGTTTGTTTAACTTACGGTTTAAAGAAACACTCTTGTTTTTGTATTTCTTTTCGATGTGAGCTTGGCCATATTTGGGCAGTGAATTCCCAAAATCACTCTCTGAAAAGGTAGGCATGAAGGTCAATAACTAAATGACCATACATTAATTTTCATTTGTTGTCAAAAAATAAGAAAAGAAAAATACTCCATTGTGCATTTCTTTTGTGACAACATTTTCCATTAACATACTCGTATTGGACAGGTTGGTAATTATTTCAAGCCAGGCCAACCTTGCTCCTAGTTATTGTACATAATTTCGATTGTGCCAATGAAGATAAACATTATTGTTTATTACTGCGATTTAGGTTAGATAAACAAAAGTCGTTTTTAAGCGGAATTTTCTGAGGCTTATTAGTTTCCTTTTTTACTGTTTGACACCGTTAGGCAGAATCAAGACAGGGTGACTTTGATATATATCTGACATAGCTGACGAATCTCTCAATCTGGTTTGCACTTTAAAATTATAAGAGAAATGGCGATCCGAAAATTGATTTATACCCAAACGAATTTGGGAAATGATTTGTATTATGAAAATGTTGATAATGCGTTACCGTAACTGATTTAAGAGTTTGTTAATGGCGATTTGTTGTTTATTGGTATTTGTTAATTTAAGACCGTATCAAAGAAGTTATAAAGTCTTTTAGAATCTTAAATTTAGATTTATGTAGACAGAAGTCGAGGAGTATTAGATATGGAACAGTTTGAACAATTGTGTCTCACTATTATTATTATTTTTTTTTTTTTCTAACCAATATGCTTTTTCCAATATTCACCACTATGGGAATAGGCCGGACAGGCTGGACATATTAGATTTAATTGGAGCTAGTCGATTTTCTAGTTAGTCTAAGTCTAGATTTGTCAGAACTTCAGCTTCATCGTCAATTAACTAGATCTGTTCTGTAACACACTTTCCGCAACGTAAACCGATTTTGCGACTATATTTGCGTCAACATCGAAAAACTTGAAGAAAAAATATTTTTTCCTGTCACAATTGAATTGGGAAACTTTGACGCATATAAATGTCAACTGCGAGTTCACGGTATTTTTTTCTTGACTAAATTTGTCTGCTTTCCCTTCATCAACGTCGACTGAAAAATTCTAGTTATATTCAGTCGACTAGATTGATCTGGACTATGTAACCTAAACTAGATTTGTCGGTCACTTTTCCTACTTCAGCCGCATATGCGAACTGTCAAATTATGCAGTTCTGAATAAACGTCAACATAGAAAGCTGTTCACGTGCCCGATCTAGGCCAATTAAAGCTGAGACATATCAAATCAGTCAGCTGTCAGACTTACTAAACCAGAAACTTGAACGTCGGCAATATGAATCGATGACAGGAGAAGCGCGAGCCGTTTGCAAAAATCATGGCAATTCAAATTTCATTATGCACTTCCAGTAAATGACATCGTAAAAAAATATATAGTGGCACCATTTACACTATTAAGGCAGGCAATATTTTCCCTTCCTATGCAGACGATAGGAGTTCATTTATTTTCATTTATTTTTTATCTTATCGCCCAAAGCCCTAAGAACATTATATACACCGGAATTGGAGTGATTACCATCTGTTGCTTTGCTGTGACCCATTAAGTTTGGGTTATACAAGAATTATCAAGTAATGTGAATTTTACAACGCTGTTTAATCGTGAACTCCCAAAAGTGGACAATTTGAAATATCTACATTGTAAAAGCGATAACAATAGCGCAGTGGACTTATTTCGAACGAACGGTGCAAATGCAGCCCAAGACGTAGATATTTTTTTCACGCCAAAGAGATTTTTAATTTATGATTGTTTCACCGTCATACGCAGCAGGGTAAAGATATACACAGCGCTCGGTGCAGTTTGTTGGAAATTTGTTTATTACAAAATTTTCGATCGCAAAAATAATGGCAACTGAAAAACTGCCTACTACAGTAATTTACCTCTGTAGTACGCAGTTAGGGCGATAAACCTTTTTTTTTTTTTGTTCAAACGATTAGTTACTGGTGGTCCCTGCAAAACATTGTTGGACGAATTTTTATGTACGTCGCATTTTTGATATTCGAATGGAAGAAGGATAATAGGATGATACGATTTGTATTTTTTTAAAGTGCGTACATCTTTTTTAATGGGAATCGGTAATGAGGACATTGATAAACACTCTTGTTAGGAGTTAAGGACCCTTCACATGAGCGCGAACTGCGAATAGGCGAATTGGGAACAAATCAATTTAACTGCATTTATGAATTGAAAATTGCTATTTGTTTTACCACAAAAGCATTATATTCAATTAATCTAGCATCTAATCAAAAAAAAAACTGAGTCTTAATTGATTCTAATATAGCAAAATTTACAACTACAGTAATTTTCCCACGAATTGAAAATTCTTGCCGCGAACTGTCACACTTTATTCACAAACCCGAGAATGAAAAATTCGTTCGAACTTAACCTTCATCAATTTAAATGATCCGCGGGTACCTGCGACTAAAAAAAAGTTTTCATGTGAATGAAATTTCAGAATCTACGAATATTCGCGAGGTCGCAGTTCGCAATTTGCTCTCCTATGAATGGTCCTTTTTTGGTTTTGACAGTTAGTGGGGTTAGCTCATTTTTCCTGCACTTTGAGCAAACCTGTATTGTTTATGTTTTATTTGATTATTGTAATACATAATATTATTATTACTAAAACTTGCTATAATGCCGTAAGACTTCAGTTATTTATGGCGTCTTTTCGCTCATTCACTTTTAATTATTTTATTTATTTTTTCCTTTCAGACGATTCATTACAATATAAAAACTACTATAAATCATAAAAGAAATGTTTTATACCACGATTCAGCCTGTTAATAGAATTTAACTACAAAAGAGCCTTAGTCTACACACAGACGTGTCAAAGTCCGCGATGCCAGATGTGGAGATGTTCCCCCATTTTGGGGAATTTTTCACTTGATGGAGAAAATGAGGAAAAGTGCTCTTGAAATGGGGAAAAAATGAAATACACCCACGTTTATCAATTTTGCATATTTTAAAAATCAAGCTCGTGTAGTTAACTTTCAAATAAATCCCGAACACAAGAACATCACCGAAAATGTAAAAAAAAACTCCATCGGTTGTCAAACTCAAGTGCACTTGAATTGGTAAATCTGAAGAAAATCTGAGAATAAGTGATCTGAAATCTGAAAAAGATTGCTTTTTTGTACCAAACGAACACAAAAATTGCTCTGAAAGCAAAAAAAAAAATCAAAAAACTGCAACCTTTTTGCAAATTCAATATCAGCTGTGAAGTTCAGCCATATATGACGGTGTGTTTTATGGATTACCTAGATTGTTTTTCTAATATATTTTGAATAAATGTAGGTACCAGTAATTTTAGATTTTAATAACTAAATCTGTATTTCTTAATTCATTTATTATTTTTAAATAATGAGTAAATACTTTAAAGCCAACGTATAGTGAAATAATTATTTATGTTTTAAATTCACATGAATTTTGTATTACCTTCTTAAGAAAAAGATGTCTCCCAATAAAAGAAAACAAATTTTTATTATATTAAATATTCATTTTAAGGTACCTTTTCTTAATGAATCGAAATGGGGCAAAAAGTGGGGAAAAACGGATACGGAATGGCGAAAAATTTCAAACATTTCCCCAAAATTGGAAATTTTGGCAAAAAAATCTGGTATCACTGGTCAAAGTGATGAAACTCTTCCTCCTCAAATAAGAATGACAGAACAATAAATCGAAGGTTTCTGTCATTAATTTCTAATAACAAAACCATAAGATTGCAGTTTTTTAAGTACCTGATCTATTTAAGTCTGTATTAGTATTTTTTTTATAGTTATTGATCGTTTTTAATGCTCGAAACTTAAATCACTTATCGTAAGTGTTAATACTAAAATTAGTAGAAGAATTTTTGTTGGAAACAAAAGTGGACGAAACTGAAAAAAGAAAAGCTGCAACATAAATAGCTCCAATTGCACCTAGAAACAAAAATGTTGTTTACTAAATAGCTCGGCGATGTTGCATTCTTTCTACAGGTGCCGGGAATCGTACCCATTCATCGGCAGGGAATATTTTTGGATACACAATTAAAGTTAAAGAAGAACTATAAATAACTGAGAGGTTTTTGACATGTAACCTAAGACCCTGGATATTCCACATAGCATAAGAAAAGACTGTGTCGTATCATTACAATCTACAAAAATATAAGCCACTTCGACGCTTGACATGAAACAATAATTTCGAATTTTTCTTCACGAACTTTATGTGTAATGTGCCAACTTATCGCGTCCATATTTTGTTGGTTTTCCTGCGCAAACAAAATTTAACCTTTCTATTTCTAAGCAAAATATCGAAAGGCTTGGATTGTAAAATATTAAGCGCAGAGTCCGCAAAATAGCAGACTTGGAATTTCTATAGCAATTGCTTTGTCTGGATAGGTTTTATCCATACCGATCGATACCGCAAAAGGCAAGTGGCGCCGCTTTTCGAACATATCAAAAGTTGGGGTTAACTCAAATCAGTTATTAATCATACGAAACCTAGCAAATGCTTCGACTTGGACATTTCGTTTTTCCACCCAATATCCGCGACAATTCGCACTGTTACGGGAGGAATTTTAATTGTTCGACAATAATGACTTGTGGCTTAGTGTGGTACCTGCCAAACAGCGATGTCATTGCATTTGCGTAAACAAATTTGAAAATCAGTTCAGTGTTTTGAAAGGGCATTTATTTTTTGCAACAAAGGCCCAAGAGAGAAGAAAAACGGGTTTTGCTGAGGATTAGAAAACTCTGTAATAATTAGAATAGTTAGCTGGCGCAACAGGTCCGAGGGACCCAAGGCCTAGCTCTCACAACCATTCGTTTTGTGTGAGTTTCATTTTTGGAACGAATGGAAGGGATCTACAATTATATGCCGAGACAGTTATACTCTCGGATGTTTGTCAGACGTTCGAGGCGACTTCAGCTGCTACATAAGCAACTGGCAGCTCTGACGAAAACTGGCCATCGAATTATGACACTTTCTGGCTTTTACTTTCTTTCGAATATTTTAGTTCCAACCTTCTAAGCCATCGTGCACATTTCTCATATGAGGGCATTAATAATTAATCGGTAAGAACTGTCAACAGAAAAAAATTTAAGGAAGTGTCACAATTCGATTTTTGAAATGTACATTTATTGTCAATTAGGAAATGCATAAACGCCAGAAAAGAAGCAGAGATGTAACTACCACCTATTCTCCGTTGATATTTATCCTATATTCAACCTATCGTTCATGCTTCTCAAACGGTAGCCAGTATTTCGAATTCGATACTACAAATTAAGAGAAATTATATAATTCTTACAACGAATGTTCGAAAGGTAGTATTTTCTATGAACACAGTGGACGTAGTGTCAAATTGCATCCACTGTCAAGCGCAATCCATAACCCACACTCATGCAAATGCAAATGCATATGGCACCTGAGACAAAAACTAACCAAGTCAAGTCCAAAACTGCAGCATATATTGCACATTCACCTATCCAACTGAGCACACGTCACTTCTAGTTCAGCCTACTTCCAATCATTGAGTTGTTGGGGAGATAAAATGCCCAAGCCGAGGTCCCCCATTATTTCCCCCGTCAAACAGCACACCAAAAGTCTACTCTTTGCAGACATTCTTTGAAAAGGGAAAGTATTAAGAAATGTCTGTACGGATATGTGTGTTAAGAGTTTTATATATATTATTCTTGCAATGCAACGGTATGTGGAAATTTTGCAATAAGAAAAAAACGAAACAACAAAACAAAAAAAAAAACTTTTCTTTCAATTTCAAGTAAAGTTGGTCAGCAGTTGGGTGCAGAGATCCAATTCAGCAATAATCCGGTTTAACTTATGACCGTTATACGATGACGAGATAGCATTTTACCACAAACATAGACCTTTCCTAGTTGCACATTTTCTTTCGACAAGTACCTATTTAATTTAAAGTTGAGGTTTCGATATTCTTTTTGACACTTTGAACAATTTGCGACTATTCTTCGAAGTAGGAGGCATTTTTCAAATTTACTAACCTTTATCCACAAAAATAGAAGTTCCTTTGTTAAAACAGAAGACAGTCACATCTCAGGCAAAACTCACAAAAACTATCACTAACAAATTTGAGCAATAAATTGCAGTAGCGTGACGGGCTTACAACTATTTTCGAATTTTCGAACTTCTTTCATAAAATTTTCTATGCAATTTTCATTCAACTATTCACTTGTGGCGTGTTACACTCGCCGAATATCAAAGAAAATTTGCAATACAAGAAAACTCACTAAAGAAACTTTGATAGCAACAAAAAAAAAAAAAATAAAAAAATCACCGCCCCAAACAAAACACAATTTCGAAACGAAATCGAAAGTTAAGAACTCGCGCCAAAGAAATATATTTTCGCACAAAAATTTGTGTTCCACTTTCGGTAAAATAAAAAGACACACAAAACGAATACGAAACAATTTAAAACACTTCGCGACACAACAAGTTGTATTTTTGTGTTGTTGACAGTGATAAACGTAAATAAATAAGAAAACACTTCTTCTTTTTCTTCGTTTCCTTGTGTTGCGAATATAGATATTTTTTTAATTTTTATTTTATTTATGAAGAGTAGAAATAGCTTTTTTTTTACTAAGAAATCTTCGAAAACCACGCGCGTTGCAATAGCTATGCGCACAAAATGCTAGCGATCAGTGCAAATGAAAAATTCAAACTGATCAACAAATTTCTCCGCAAAAGCGTCAAAATCGAAAAGCGGCTCGGCTCGGCGGAGCGCAATACTATAAGCTACGCAAACGGGAAACAACAACAACACAATTCACCAACAACAACAGAAACAAGAAAAACCTACGACATTCGATATATCGTATTTTCGTATCGTGAATATCGTGTGTGCTGTGTGACTTTTATTTTGGCCCCCTGTCACTTGTCAGTGCCAGACGGTGGGCACCTTGTTGGTGTGAGTAGGTCGATATCTTTGTGGGCTACGTTGGCGTTGACGGTTCTTTTGTTGGTGCTTGGTCTTCTTGTGGGAACATAATTTTCCTGCATTGCAACACTCATACCAAGGCATGGAAAATGCACGATTGTTGCTAAAGCAACAGCTGGGGGGAAGGTGTTATCTGATCATGAAGATGAATACGAAAAAGCTCTGTTGCGCTGAGCGAAACAGTGGCAGCGAAGCGATCGTTGATCTTTTTGAGTTTGCAGCGAGCGAGCGAGAGTTTTTCTTCTTTTTTTCATGGAAACAGAGTTTGCTAGTTGGCGTGCATTACATGGCGGAGGGAACGCGAAGGCTTTGGTATAGAGAGCTTTTTATCGAAGCACGTGTGTTGGTTAGATTGACAGATCAAATGGTCTGGTTTTGTTTGCGTGAATGCGCGGTTGGGCATAGAGGGCATTGAAATGTGCCTTTCGGAGAACGACAATCCACAAAACCAGCTTTAGGCATACATGTTGCTGCACGTGAATTGAAAACAGGAAATGGTTTGCAATTTGGCTTTAGAGACTGACAAATGTAGTAAATTTGACAGCAGAGATTGCTGTTTGCGGTGCTATATTCAGCTTTCTTTAGTTTTGATCTCCTATTGGTAGCTTATAGAAATTCTAAAACAAAGCAAATATTTCTTTTATTTAAGGGTCGTTTAAAGAAAGGATAGGCAGATAGGCCAACAAAATGGATGCCGTCTTTCTGAATACAAACCAAAATGACAACCCGATCAATAAGCAATCGCTTAACTTGTCATGAACAAAGCAATTTTATTGACAAGATCAAAACTCCGATCAAAATCCAAACAGCTTTGTTTGTGCTGAAACATCTGTGTGTGAGCTGACAGGCCTTTCTTACAAAGACGTTGGAGAAAACTAATGAATTCTGCTGTCAGTAAATATGAAGGATTGGTGATCCGCTCTGTCATATGATCAATAAGTACACAGAATGTAGCTACTCGTGTTCACTTGGATTTTGGTGATCTTCAATCTGCACACACCAGTTTCTCTTATTCATTTGAAGTAAAGCCCTGTCAATCACTTGTGCTACACACTGTTCAATGTTTCTTTAAACTAACTATACCTACATAAATATATATAATTTGCTTACGCTTTTACCAGCGTCTGCACATTTCTTCTACCTATATTAAGTAAAACCGAAGTGAAAATTTGCCGAAACAAGCCCCAAAGGCCCACAACTTGACTTCGAAAGTGCAACTGCATCTATAAATAACCAAACCAGTGCTGCCTGGCCACAATGTCCGTTTACGCTTTTCCTTATTCCACTTTGAGTGCACTGTCATAACTAGACGTTTCGATTATCGTGCACCGCAATCAAAGTGATTGCATATTATGTACGCCAGAGTCAGACCCAAACGGGCTGCTGCAACGAGTTTGGGAAACGACAAAATTTCGAAATTATTAATCTCTCCGTCAACTGTCAAATTGCATTCCCATAAGGTGCGGCTAAAATTGGAAGTCCGCAAGTTCTCCCATAGACACACCTTGCTGTGCAGTGGCTATGTCGTCGTTTGTCTGCAAAAGCTGCAGCACCGCGAAACGTCATTCGGTTGACAATCGCGTGTAACTCGCACATTATAATTCCGTCTCGTTTTCTCCCGATTCAAGGTGTTGCAGCTTGCAGATAGTTTTCATGTCATGAATGCAAGTTTGCATGTCAACCGAAAGGCAGAACAGAAAACAGATCACTATCTGTGTTAGTGAATATGTGCTGTAAGATAACTATCTGTCAATATAATGCATTTCCCAGACTTCGTACTGACTTACTGAGCTGACTTCGGACCTTGGCTATTATTTATGTCTGCTTTAGTGTCAACTGTGAACCCTCATTTTGGTCGAGACGATATGACTGCGGCTTTTATTGTTGTTGGTTTGGTATTGGTAGTTACGGGGCAGCCCTGAGTACACAGAGAGAGAGAGAGAGAGAGACAGAGAGGTCATTGAACTGTGTGAAGATATTACTTTCGATTTCATCGATGCAAGGGCATGGGCATGTTGGCTGCGTTAACTGCGTGCGCGTCAGAAATGACAGATTAATCTAGAAGGCAAAACATTTCAACTGACACCGAGTGTAGGACGTTTGGTTTTTACAAAAGACCGTGACAATTACTATGGGCATACAGGTTTCTGTTCTGTTCTGTCGTGTCCGGCTTAAGTCCGATTAGGAGGTGTAAAAAGAGTGAGATTAATAATTTTACGATCGATTTTTGTTATCACCTCGTTAAGCAATTTGCGTGGGTTATTGTCAAATTTAATGTTTTCGCGGTTTTAATCAAGAGTAATGAACCTAATAAATTTAATAAAATATTGATTAAGATTCAGCCCCCTGCACATATTATTTGATACACTTTGATGCTCCTTTGGCTTTAACAAAAAAAAAAAAAAAAATCACAGTGGATAATAAATTTATGAGAACTTTGCCAGCTCATGCAATAAAATGACATGTGCACAGAGATGTTGTAAGAACTTAGAAAATTCGAATATGAGAGGCACGTAAATTAAAAAAAACTGGTGTCAACTGTCAACGGGGGTGGGTTAGCTTTTGAGCTTTTGCTCATTCACAGACGTGTCTGTCAACAAAATTGTCCAACGATTCTGAAGTGGGAATGTATTTTTTATAGAAATTTGTACATAATATGCTCAAGTGCCTCGTAAGACCTCTCATCAGGTTGTTAATTATGTTCAGCTGTCACCTGTACAAATAAAGGAACTGTAATAATTATTATATTATATATTTCAGTTTATTAGCATATTATCAGGTGTAAAATTGTACTCTATTCAACAAAACTGGGTAGTTTAAAGTTAACAAACCAAAAAAAACGAGCATGTCACACATGATAGTCTCTTGAGACATATTCGAGTGCTACGATTACTCTCCAAAGCTGCAAAATTTACCACTAACCATCCAATAACCATTATCGACGTCGTCATTAATTTGCAAAATAATTATTGTACATATTGATCGCTGCAAAAAATATTAATTTTTTTTTCCCGCAACTACAAACGGACTTGAAATCGAACCCTAACCCTTAAGCAATCAAATCACAGAACGCATTCAACTTGTGTCAAGTTTGTACGTGCTGGAGTGAATGGAAATGGACTAAACTAACAACTCTTATGACATCATTTCAATTGACATGTTTATGTTTGGGAAGTCGGATTCGCCAATGAAAGCCATCGTGAATACTGTACAAATTCTATAGGAGACAAGTGAGCTCCTTTCCTAGACTTCGTTCTCTATAGCACAGAGCGCGCATCTGAGTGCACATAACTGCGTGGAATTTGCATAACACAACTACTTAGTACATTGAATTGGGTCAATGTCGGTAAACGTTAGAATATTAATGAATATAAAAATGGAGAATTGTCTCTTCACAGAGTTTCTAACCAAAAAAAAAACAAAACGAGCCAACGTCTATTTGTAGTCATATAACTATGCATTCGTGGGGATTTTCTGGTTTACGTAGATCTATATGCGATTATATTTTATTTGACAGTATCAGTTAAAGTGAAGTTGGGAACATGATTCGATTGTGATAAGAAAATATAAAATATCTAGGTGTACTTCACATTTAAATTGTTAATCAACATAAATATCAAAAGCTAGAACAATCGATAATGGCTATTTCATTGCGAGATAAATTATCAAGCGGTGATTGTGATTTGAGAGTCGTATGCCTGTGAGGGTCGACCCCATTTGCGAAATGTGTCATATGATTTAACCACTATCTAGGAAATAACAACTCAAGCAGCCTCAATTAAAAAACAAAAGAAAACACAATACAGAGTAAACTCTCGACTTGTTCTGAAGAGCCAACTCATTGAATCCGTCGTGTACGTTGCGTATAATTCAAACGGATGGAACAGTCAGACAGAATAGGGGACGTTCGGATAACTTTTCATGTAAAAGGTCAACTAGATTTGTCTGGACTTGGTACACGAATGGTTTTTGTATTCTAGCGGTTTATTTTGAATTTTGACAATTCGAAATGTCAACTGAGCATGCAGGCAGAATTTTCTTCACTAAATAACCATCAGCTGAAAAAAAAAAATTCACGGCCAATAAAACTGAAGTACATGCAATCAGTCATTTTGACATTCTTAAACTAAACGTCAACGTTATAAAATATGTAATACTGATCTAGAAGCAGTTTTCGAACTTTTCAGAGAAAGTAAAGACGAATACGAAATGTTATTCGAGTCTAGTGATTAAGAAGATATTCTGACTGCTGCAATAAACACGTGCGACAGAAAAATCAACAGAGTTTTACTAGCCAAACTTTTGAGCTGTCACTTAGCTGTCAGTTTTTATTTTTTAGTAAGTCGCAATTCGGCGAGTAGAAAATTACGAAAAAAATGAAAAGAAGAGAAGTGGATTTCTCACTCATTTTTTTTTTTCAAATTTTCTCAGCACGTCGCATTTGCACAGTTTCTTAGCAAATTTTTAATAATTTTACGTACCCGAACAAACCTAATAATATCGGCAAGACACACAAATTTTATGTTGATATCGAAGCGGACGCAAATACAAAAGGAGACTTGCAATGAAAACGCAATGGTGTGGTAACGAACATTCGTGCTCATTGGAAAACTATTTTGAAAAGTGAATTTTGTTGGAATTAACTTGGAATCCCTTTCTATTTTCTTGTTTCTCAGTCTCGTTGGCCACGACGTTCATGGGAATGATTGTGTGACAACGCTCATTGAACTGTCATCGGCTTTTGAAAGTTTCCACTACCTAATCAATTTGCTTTTTCTCAATTCATTTAACAACCACGACAGTTTCTGTCATTCTCCCAATATTTCCAACAATTTGTCAAAGCTGTCAACTGATTCCATAAATCATTCGGCACTATTTTCCTTCTGGATTAAACCAACAACGTTTCCGCAATGTACATACAAAATTATGCACCATAAGGTCTGCTTCTCTTCAATACATGTTTTTTGCTGTCACCTATTCCTTTCTTTTGCACATTTGCCACTGACGTTGTCGACAACAACTCAATATATAAATACAAAGAGTACATTGCGAAAATTAAAAGAAACAGAATCATGCAGTTTTGTTCCTCATTGTACGGTGAATTGACAAAAAGCCATTTTTTTAGCCTCTCTCTTTTGTGATGTTTCTCCGTCGGCAAAGTTTATGCAGAAGGTAAAATAAATATCGTGTTTATTTATATATAAACGGCCTTGCGAATTATTTTCAATCTTCGCACTAAATACTTGGCAGGTCACAATCAATCAAAACCAAAACCAATCAAAAAGTCCTGCTATAAATCATACTGTTCAGCGGCAGCTAAGTACTTGTTTACAAATTAAAACCTGCCCTATGATTGCACCTATCTCTGCGATAAAGTAATAATAAAATATAAATACGTACCTATGACGATAAAAACAAAAACACGCCATCCAATGAGGTGTAGTCACTGCCACTTGATACCTGCTAATCTCGATTTAAAAATCATTGATTATCGAGTTGAACAACATGTAATTGGCTTCTCTTGAAACAATACGGCCGTCCAAAGGTATTCCCAATTTGTTTTTGGGTTTTTGATTGGGTCAGGCAGATAATTTTTTATCAGAATATTGATTAATGGGACTATGCGAACTCTTATCTAATCCGAGTGATAATCACTTCGGAGATTACCCAATGTGGGTCGTAATTGTTAGGAAATTTGCCCTTTGTGCCTTACTTCAAAAATTGATTACTACGTGACAGCTACCTACGAACGTTATATAAGTCATTGGGAAGAGGTCTAACCTCATTACTCGGTGCAAGGACCTCCCGGCACCAACATCGAAAACAAACCCCAGGAGGCCTTGGTCTCATTCTTATAATAATGCAATTTAAAACTGAATTTCATTAATAATTTTGAGAAAACAAGCAATGCCACCGCGGAAGTTGTTTTCGTTCTGTTGTCTTTAAGGTGTAGGTAGTTCTGTGGTAAAAATGATTTTTATATTCATTAATATGAGCTTGTGGAAGTTTTCAACAAAAAATCATTTTTTGTAGTCGTAACCGGATTTAAAAACAACGAACCAAATGAACACTTCTGAAGACGTCAAATCTAGGAAGTGGAAACTTTATTTAAAATACTAAAATCTACGATTACACATGGCACTTTTCATGTAAAATTTGACATGCCGACGCCGAGGTTATTATGACGTTAACATTTGTCCCAAATTTGTCCCACCCAGCCTTACGAAAGCCAGACGAGTGACGACCAAATGGCCGAATTTTTGTTACGTCAGTATGTCAAAATTTGCCACGAAAAAAACTTAGATTCTTAAAAGATTCTAACTGTTCGAATCGTTTTGTATAAACTTCTTTATATACGAAAGTGGACACGAACATCTTTCACGCTGCAGGGCCAATCTCCGCCTCGTAATTTTATATGCAGCGTCGCTTTTTTTCTCTTCTCGTTCATCAGAAATTTTTAAGACTTTTCACCACTGCAATTTATGAATTACCTGTCATTTGCCATAGATTACATACAAAAGCATTATTTCCAAACTTTTTCATAAGTCCCTCTCACTGAAAGAGAATTAATCCCCACCACTGACATTTTGACAGTCTTTCCCATTCTTATTATGTTTAGCTCATCTCAAGTGACAGGCGTACCACTCACCTCAAGCTGATTTCAATCGATCAATTCCGTTTTTGCCTCCAGATGTATTTATCAACTTAAAAACACGCTTTGCACAGCACGCAACAAGTGTTTATAACATTACAATCAATACACGCGCACCGCATATCGATTAATCTTGCTCTAGTTCTCAGCCAAGAGTACATGTTCGTATGTCCTTAAAGAATTTATTTGTGCTTTTAAATTTTCATTACAGCATGTCGTTATTGCACGCAAATAATTCGCACGGTATTGTCCTTCGATGCGCCTCCATCCTCCACGCCACACACTCATCCAACATTTGCAAGCCACACGAAAACAAATAGTTTTCCTGTTTTAAACGCAGCATTAACAATGCAGAGAGCGATAAATCATTTACGATAGACAATACTAACGCTTCGGGGAGGATGGAGAAATGTGCCGTATGTTCCGTCCAGTCTGACATGGTTACGTTCAACGCACGACAGCTTGTTGGAAGCTCCACGGTGCGGCGCAACGTTCACCTTGGTTGTTGTCTAGCGATTATGGAAATCCACTTTCATGACATAATTGCAACTTTGGGGGACGGAAATAAAAACGAAGCGCAATATGAATCATGTATTCATAGAGAGACACGCGATTGGCACGTAGACTATGTGGGTAAGAGGTCATTAATTTCTTTGGATTGGAAACGGTTTTCCTTTTTCGAATTTTCGATGTCAAACTACTGCTGTGTGTAGTGGAATCGAGTGAGTACTAGACTAATTACATACTTGGTCCTACGTAACTGTGGAGACTTGTTTATTTGGGCACAGCACTGCGGTTAAGTGTATTAATTGGTTTGAACGGTATCTGTGCCGTGATAAAAGTGGCAACGCAATAAAATGAAGACGAACCAGCAAAATTATTTAATAAAGTTGAATAACACTGACATCAATTCGAATTAGTGTGTGTTATCTAATTGAATGGAATTTTTTATTGGCAAGTGAGGACGTTTCCTTGCCGTCAGATGTTGTCTAAAACGTAGTTGGAGCTTTTCTTGTGTACTATTGCGTTGTAATTGCAATTTGCAACCTTTGTTGACAGCTCCTTAGAAATTGTGAACTTTAAAAGTAAAATTATTCTTTAAATGACAAACGTCAGATATGACATCCAATGAAAATGAAAGTCTCGACGACGACATGGTCGCAAGAATAATAACGCTGTTTCCCAATAACTGAGAAATCATACTCCAAAGTGCGAGTATAGACTTCGAGGTACTTTGAGCCATTTACATGTTTGACATCTACTAGTGTCAAAAATAAACCAATAAAACAATCGACCACCGCCGAGTTTTCTTTATTTTCTGAATTTTGTTTTTGTATTGAATTGACTTTTAAGACTGATTTCAAATTTGTTTCTACTCATTTCTTGCGCATTTGACAATTTGACAGCACTTGGCGCGTTGAAATTCTCTGAGCTTTTTCGACCCAAGAGAGGCTAATTTTCTCTTTTTCTGACATTTTTGATGTACGATTCCGATGGATTTGTATCGATTGCGTTCTTTTTAAATCGGGGTATACGAATGAACCTAATATGAATTAAAATTTTCGTTATATAGATGGGGCTTTTTATATTTGGCACTGCCCCATGAACTTTCCCTCTCGGATTGTCACACAAACCTAACACGTAGATTAAGTGGGATGCTCAACACTAGAAAGGGATGGTGTATCTGGCTAAAGCTTAGTACGCTGCTTGGGCTAAATTTTAGCTCCCATACAAAATTGTCTCTAAAATGTTGCTGAGCTCAATCTTAGCGAGTGGTAGCTGTCCTACTCTAGCTAAAATATCAAACTTTTGTTTCAGATTGTACTTCATGTATCTGTCAAAATTTAGCCTCCATTTAATGAGTCGGCACATTTTCTGAAGCTACATTTTGACAGATCGTTCTGTTGCGGTTTGTATTGTAAGTAATTGAGGATTAATTTGTTTAATGAGTATCTCAACGAGGAGTAGCTGGGAAGTTGAAATCACTAAAAATTTATTTTTTAAATGAAGTTATTTTCAAAGAATAGTTATTTTCAGTGGCAGCGTTGCTTCCGACGCGTCAGCGGATCTGTCAATATTGGCATATTCGACAGAACGAGCAATGCAGCAGTCCCATACATTACGCAAACCGCAACAGCCGATAATTCTCTCATTCTCTTAATATTTGCACAAATGAAAGTGCTTCCTCTCACGCTGTGCCGGTTGGCGCAGAGTATCAATGGGTGGAACTGACAGAAAAGTAGAAATGTAAGTGGAAATTGACCGAAGGCAGCCCGTGCGCTGCTTATAGGTCGCCATTCATAAGCTGCTATGTTGTGTATTCTATCACTCTGTCAGTCAAATACTTTGCCGTAACGTTGCGAACTCTTTTTTAGATAATGTTTGGAATGAATTGGAGACAAGCTAATACCTTATTCACACCGAGCCGAAAACCGTGTTTTCGTCGAAAACTAGTCCATGCATTTACATAAACTAGTTTTCGTTTGACGTTTCCATCAGCTGTGAGACACTAGTCGTGACACTTCTGATGTGTAAACTATTTATTTTGGTTAAAAATTTCGATTGCATTAATTAACAAATAAAATTAATTCACAGCATTTTAAAATAATATCAACCCATCAATTAAGTGTGGAACATGATTTTAAGTTTTGAGTTGTGACATTTGTTCGGTCAGCTGCTGAATTTGCTAAATATTGCAAAAGGTGTGTTTGTTTGAACAATACAACGATTGGCGGTAGCCCTGGTTATAAGGCATTTAGATCGCTTGTTCATAAATCATAGCAAATGGTTCGGATCTACCGCCATTCATTTATTTATTTGTTTGCACGAAGTTTACAGGTGGTCTAGTATTCTTTTGTGTTTGTTTTACAAAAGCGGTTTGCTGAAATTTGCGTCCATCCATCTATGCAAAATAATCAATAATAATCAACAACAACCATGTATACCTAATTATAGTGTTAATGATCCCAACTAACTATATACAAGTTTCGCTTCGGCTATAATATTCGCACCTGAATTGCTCTAAATTCGGTTCAAAGCATAAGGTCGGTCACGTTGACCGGAGTAACCTTGCGGTGATTACACAACGAAATGGATTTTTTTTTCTTTTTCCCAAGAATTACCAATCTCAGCAAAGTATGGACTACATGCATTTCGACACGTATAATGGCTTGTTTTGTTTCCACTCGAGTGGTTGTAGTAGTTTTCAGTTTTATTATGTTCAAAGCAAAAGCTTGTCTCCAGCTGGCGGTGGGGCCAACAACATAAGACGACTACAGCGTATAATAAGGCTGGAGACTAAAAGCTGTCCCCTGTTGAGACGAACACAAAAGATGCATTAAATGTTTTATAAGAAAATTGGCGGCAATATTGATTTTTCTTGCAAGAAATTATTATGAATGTCATGCAATGACTATTATTTTCCATTCACTGACAGATGACAGGTGTGGGAGAGGTAGGGCATTCGAGAATTGGTGTCACATGGAGTGGGGGACCAGTGACCCAATTCCGTGTAAGCAGGCAAATTGGACACGTTTAAGCAGGCGATTGGATTTATGCACTTTAACAAGTGACAGGTGAGTTTGACATTTATGAAAAACATCTATTTGTGGAACATGGGAGGTAACTGCATTTTTTTTTCATCGACCGTGACGATGTCTTTTTCGTTAGTTACACCATCAGGACCAGCAGAACAGACTATACTCTCAATTTAGTCATTTACAAATGTTTCACAGTCTAGTGTTATTCTGACAGATATAATAAAAGAAAGTTAAAAATAAGGTCACAACAAATAGGTTCGTTCGTGTTCTTTCGCATAGAAAAATGAAAAGTGTCAAATCTCAAAATTCGAGAGAGAAATCTCTCAATTTCAAGGGACCGGTTTTCTTACAAAAAGTGTACAAAATGTCATTTTGACATAAGGTTCTCTTTAAATGCAGCAAACACAAAATAAGTGGGAATTGAATTTTTTATAAGCTAAAAACCTTGAATGCGCTGATATTTTCTGGGCGAATATTGAATTATAACTTCTTCCTCCGACATCGTTAAAGACGAAAATAAATAGAGTTTTACTTGTCAAACTTTTGAGCTGTCACTTCGTTGTCCGTTTTCATTTTTCTGTGAGTCGAAATTCAGCGAGTAGAAAATTACAAAAGAATGAAAAGAGGGGAAATGGATTTCTCTCTCATTTTTTTTTTAATAATAACTTAAATAACTTTACGTTTACAAAAAAGTACCCAAAGGAACCTAATATGACTCATCTGCGAGAACTTACCGCCCATAAAGGAAAAAACACTCCACCCGAAAGGACACTGCGGTTTGTCACCCAATATTTCATAACCTCATTATAGAAATTCCACCCTCAAGACGAACGCATTTGAATAAATTATTCACCGCGGCAATTGGCGCCACCAAATAATGATCTCATTAAATTGCAAGGAATCAATTAAAGTGCCTGACCTGTTAAGCCCTACCCACTATCCAAGTTTTTAAATATCAATTTTGCACAGGTGCAAATGAGAGTACTCGTACAGAGAACGAGAGCAAAAAAAAATAAATTATACATTTCGGTCTTCGACACCCATAAATTATATAGCACGACATGACGGAGATGGGAACACCTCGTCCTCCTCCCGGTTAAGAGGGTACACCAACTGCAACCGTCATTGCCCATAAAGCAGCATTTCCGTTGGGATGGCGGACATGATTGTACTATAGATGTGATCGCAATTTTCAACGTCTGGAGGTCTGAAGGTCATGGTTAGCATCAAAAGAGTGATCGCAATTATTTTTAATTTTTTTCTTTTTCACCGAAGATTCATAAAGAAAACACGATACGATTATTGTATATGAATGTGGTGGGGATGTGCCCGTGGAGAGCTTCTTAAATTTTCGATGGGATGACGAAACGATGGGCGGCGGAACGAACATTACCAATTTAACAGTATAATCGAAGTCGGATTTAAATGTTTACGCGATAAGAAAATGATTTTGTTATAAATTACTGAGTTGAATTTTTTTTTTATTCAATGGGGAGCGGGAATAAATTAAAAAGAAAAAAAAAAAAACCTTGAGAATGATAGATGGAGTTTTGTTGAAACTTTAATCAGCTGAAAGGTGCAATGGACAAGGAGGCCATGAATACTGAGATGCACCCAGTTGGAGGGCAAAGTTAGACGCACTTTGCCCTTCATCTGAGCTGTGTTAAACATCAATTACGAAGAACTGCGTTTAACAGACGGCGAGCGGTTTGATCTGGGCAGGTGCTAATGATGGATAAGTTTATCTCTATTAAATAGGAACATTCAAACTTGGGCAGCTGAAAGAGGCAGTTGGACGGCCAAAACAGTGGACAATGAACAGTCAATCGGATGTAACTTTTGACAAATCTTCTTTAGCACCGATATAAAAAATTAAATAAATAAATAGTTGGCGCAACATCTATTCGTTTTTTGTGAGTTTTTTACTTTTGGAACGAATGAAAGGGATCTTCAATTTTATGCCGAGACCAAGCGATTACCACCCGTAACCGATTACCGAACTGTCAACCAGTATGGTAAACGTGGCCTGGGCAGACGCAATTTATGCCGTTTTGTAAGATTCCTATATTTAAAAATTGGTGCCCGGGACATTTTGACAGTTTTGACTGTTTTGACAGTAGTTCAAGCCAATGAAATTTTGTTTGAGATATCTCAAGTAGTTTGCATTTTGTTTAAAAAAGAAGTTGTCAAGTCCTTATTGAGAGACCCTTATGAAAACTTACTATTTGTGCTTCTGGAACAACTCGTAACATTTCAACTAGGCAGATAATTTATTATTCTGAGCTTTTTAAAGCGAAGCTCATAAATAAAGCCTCACATTCATTCTCATTCGACTTTCAGTTCAAACTGTACTCACAAGGTGGCGCCAACGTCAGCCCCCTATCGGAAGATGGTATAATTTTTGCAAATGGTGGCAAATTTCAATTCTACTCTGACACTTGTGAAGTAAACAGATGCAAAATACACGTCAACAAGACATAAAAAACTGTACTCCTAATAATGCGGAATAATTTGTTCTTTTATGGGGAATAATCAGTCGGTCGCGCGTTGGCGTGAATTTCGGCGCAAAATGTCCCGATCGTCTGACAGAGATGCTGCCAGGTCTGACTGGCCCCGGAGCAGCCGTTCTGTTTAGAATATCGCAGCTGTGGCTGTAGATGCCGCAGCGGACAAGTTTAGAGCGCTCGCTTAGAGCTAGTAAGCTAGAATAAGATAAATGATAATTTTAAATTAGACTTAATCGTTTTTGTCTAGTATGTAAGCTTAAAGAAAGAAAGGAATAAAAATCAATTTTAAAGTTAAAATGCCGCAGCCGACCCCGGAAACGACAGCCGTGGGCGGCGAGTACTTCAGAGCCATGCGACCTTGTTACGACCTTTTCCGTCCTCAATTAGATGAATCGGGACTGGGAAACATGTGGCTCCGAAAGGATAGACCAACGGCGCATACTGCATGAGCCATAACTGAAATTCTGAGAGCTACATTTCCGGGTCGTTAAATTTTTCATTTGGCGATTTGCACTGGCTGGAAATATCTCGTAAATTAAACTTTCCGCACACTTCTTTTCGTGGGGTTTTCTGAAGTCACGAGTCTTTAGACTGCAGAAGAATGCGAGGACCTATCCCCGGAAGTTCTGAAAAGTGTGATGGAAAATGTCATAATCGGGCCCGAATGGTCATCCATTCTGTCATATTATTTTCTCGTCTTAATGGAAAAGAACTTGAAACATAAAAAAAAACACAATCCAAAAGCAGAACCAACGTTTTTCATCTTCAAAAAATATTACAGCCAAAGAACATCGGGTGGCAACTTTTACGCCACCTTCTATGACGATCTTGTCTTTTTGTCTGTTTGAATGTGGATTGGGTGCGTGTTCACAAAAAACTCCCAATCTGTTTGAATGTCTTAGAACCGAGACATAATAAGGCTTAACAAGGAGCTAAATTCTAGTACTTGTTTTATCGCAATCGGGCAACCGATTCAGAAGATATACGAATTTAAAGTTCTCTGATCTGTTCTGTGATGGAGTATATGCCATGGGACCTCTCCTACGCTTCAGATGCTCCAACTGGTTCGACGAGTAAGGCGAATAACTACGTAGATTCACAAACCTTGTAACGGTCCAAGTGTGTCGGCTAGCGACAGCCACTTCAACCTAACCTAACGTGCTTTGGGGCACGTTCCAGTGGTTTACACGTACGAAAGCGTTAAACCTGTCAAAGCTGTTGTTACTGTTTAGATGAAAGATTATTTTAATCTAGTACGTGAATATAACGGGTGATTTTTTAAGAGGTTTAGAACTTTTTAAAAAAAAAAAACACAAAAAATTCGAAAAAATGAATGAAATATTTATTTGAATCGATAGTTTGAACCTTGCAATTTAATGTTTAAAGATAATTTCATGCAAATGTTGACCGCGGCTGCGTCTCAGGTAGCCCATCCGCTGAGTCCAATTTTGGCATACTCTTTCACACATATCGGCCGGTATCTCACGAATGAATGCATGGATGTTGGCTTCCAGTGCGTCAATCGAAGCGGGCTTGTCCCTATACACATTAGCCTTGGCATACCCCCACAAAAAATAATCTAATGGTGTCAAATCGCACGATCTAGGCTGTAACAAAGGCCTAACTGCTGGGAACGGCGCCGAATCGACATTTCGCGGTCTTCTGTCACACTAGCTGATACGGCCGCAATATTTTCTTCACTACGCACAGTACGTAAACGTGTTGGTGGTTTAATGTCCAACAAAGTAAATTTGGTGCGAAATTTGGTCACAATCTTCCGAATAGACTGCTCAGAAGGTCGAGAATGCCGATCATAAAATGGAAGCAGCGCGCGATGAACATTTCGAACCGAGCACGAATTTTGATAGTAAAATTCAATAATTTGCAAGCTTTGTTCATTTGTAAGACGATCCATGGTTAAATTGCAAACCAAACTGAAGCTGTTTGACAGTGACACAAGGTACTAAACACACGTCAGCTGTCAAAACCAGTGTTGCCAAAACCAAACCAGCTAAAAAATCACCCTTTACAAGAAAATCACGGTCGTCAGAGCTGATTGCGATTGATATTCGGAATCTCCTGATTGAAAAGGTTCTGGAAGTGGTACTTTTTATAGAGAAGCCAGCCTTCCCTTACGGTGTGCCTATCAACAAATGAAACTTCTTCTCGGAAGTGATTTGTGGGAAAGAAGCCACTTCTCCCATTGACTGCTGCGTAGAACACACGCTCTACACATTATAAGTACCATCTTAGCTCTCAAGATCTGAATAAAAACCATAATCAGCACATCGCCAGATTTCATGTTCAAGATGCGCTCTTGCTCTACAGTCTACACTCTACGTTACAGAAACTTCATTACAACATAATGACTCATTCATGGGCGCACAAATGCACATACCACATCCGCTACTCGAAGAGAAAGGCAACCGATCAATATAGAGATTCATTCATTCAACAACAAAAGTGAAGGACTTTTGGATTCGATTCAAGCCAGGGAACTCGATCTCCTCGTATGTAATCGTGTAAACAAATCATATCCATCAATCACTTTCAATACAACATGAATGGGAGCAAATATTTGCATAAAATCATAACTGCCAACTACAATCTAACATTCACAGTGCCGCGTTATACATCAATTAGGTACACAAACACTGACACAGGAAACAAATCAATTTCGAGGGGTTCTGCAACAAAAAGGTGATCAACATTTCACTTTATGGTGGGTCAAACGATTTCGCAACACAATGAGAAGGAAAGTCGTCTCCTTTTTTCTGTGTTTTGTCACAATCGCAATGAAAAATATTTTCATAAATCATCGCCTCCTTTGTGCAAATATGATATTCCCCATCCTCATCATTCAAATTGAAACTAATTTCATGTTGTTTTTCATTTGTTTTCTTGCATTTTCCTCTCTTCCTTGGCCTTGAATATTCATTTTGTTCTCGTTTCTGTGTAAATTAATTTTACTCGTACAAAATAGATTTATCTCTGCCGGCCTCTTTGGGATGCACTCCAAACAAAACCGAAACAGCAAAATAGAACAGAACGGCCAACAACTGCAAGCAATCATTGTGCATGCTCCCGTTTTGGCAGAAATTGAGGAGAGCAACAGTGTTGGGGAATTGTTGTAGGGAGCTGCAAGCAGCACAACAATTGGCCATGCGAACTTGTTAAACGTCAACTTGATTTCGGAATATCAATCCAAACGAACGGGAATGGAATTTTTATGTTGTGGAATGCAGCTGAATCGAAACGGAATTGTATATGTGTTCTTGTTTGTGTTTTGGGTTCTGGCATCTGGCTATCAATCGACTGTTTCACGGGTAGCCTTTGTCGTAGTTAGTATGAGTGTGCTAATTTTGACTTCTTTGACAGCTTTGGGTATAGAGATCTTAAGCCACAGTTGCTCTCGAACTATAAATGAAAGCTTGCTTAAAAACAGTTGATTTTTGTCTTTTAATTTACAATATTTATGTACGTTGCATTAGGAAATGCTGCGTAGTGTAACTGTCAGTGAGAGAGAATGCTGATGCGTAGTTACAGTTTGACAGCCTGTGTATACAAAAAAGAAACTTGAACACAAAGTGGCGTTTGGTTTCTGAAATCATGATTTTTAACTAGGTCCCCCAGAAGCGTGCTCCGCTCTTTTGAATTCAAAAGGGAATTTTGGTTGTTCAATAACTCGACTTTTATCAGCTTTCGACTAAAACTGGTCATAACAAAACTTGGTGGAAAGTTCAATCCAGTACAATTTTGGTCCTTACAATTTTTTGGCTACGATTGATATTTGTCACTCAAAAGCAATCGAATCTCGCCTACTTTCAGCGTTACTGAAATATCTATGTAAGGATATTTGTGGTGAAAAAAAAAACAAATTGTATAAAAGTCAAAGTTGTAGTGAACTTAATTTCCAACAAAGATTGGGTTCGACCATTTTTTGTCAATTGCCTTTTGATAAAAGTTTGGCCAACGACGAAGCGAAGTTCGGGTTCACTTTCTGGCAGTGAAAACGAATTTAATGTCTTTTCAAGACGAATATAGACGGCGGTTTGACTGTCAGCATTGACAATTTAAGAAGTCTGATGATGAGCTTTAGTGGTTTAGTTCGAAATAATTATAATTCCAACAAAGGAGTTCGTTAACAATAATGTAATTCTTTTCTCAAAAGGTCCACTTCGTGCGGATTTTTGATCCATAGATCATGCGGGTGAACTGAAAACTGCCTTTTCGAATTTTAAAACAGTGTTCCTTTCATTTTCAAAGAAGATAATTAAAAAATGCTAATCGTACCCACAGATATGACTGTCCAGACAATGCACATGTCAAAGCCATTAGTTGTCGAGCTTTTTTCAAACCCATACATGGAGCCGACACCGGCTAAAAGTCCCCCAACGGCGTATACTCGTTAAAAGGTACAATCCCCAATTGTGTACACAAAATTTAAGTGTTATTGCTAATTTTCTCATTATCTGTCGCCTCGTATCAGTTAGCTCCTAAAAATATATGCAAAGAAATTATATAAAATGTTTGTCGAATATTTCTCTTCATTTCTCCGAGCGCCTCTCTGTCAAACCTGTGACACATCGAGTCAATAGAATAAGATTGTCTGTCTTGCATATTAATAAAACAGAACAAAAAACTCTTATCCACAAGAAAAGTCTATTACAAACTTCGGACAGAGCAGAAACCACTTACAGTCTCCCACCAACGACGTAGTTAATCAATTATCGAATTTTCCCATCGAAAATGAATAATTCATCCAGGGAACTACTTAGGAACAAAATACTACGGGGGCGAGTCGAACCCGGAACGTTTCGTGATAATTTTCGGTTGAAATTTTCTCTACAACGTTCTATTATTACCTCAGCCGTCAGTTCGTCACTCATACTTTTAGTGGATACTAATCTTGGTGATGGTAATAAAAATGTGTCTAACGCCCGTCGAAGAACGTGACGTGAATCCGCAACGCAGAACCACAACGAAGCCCAAATTCTATTGATTTCCTATTCCTATATACTCTAGCTCGTATAAGGGCTGTTTAGCTTTCGCGTTTTATAAAATGGCAGCATACAATTGAATTTCGATTGATTTGCTAGTGTTATCGATATTTCAACGACGACTCTGTATGTAAGACCAGGTCAAGCGAATGAGTTAAATTATTTAGTAAATCGCCGATGCGAACGAGGAAGAAGTGCCAAATTGTTTACAACAATAGACTTGAAGGTACGCATTCCATGTGGCAGTGCAAATATGAGTTCGAAATCGAAATCGATTCGAATTGAAGCTACATTACAACTGTCACGTGTGTGGTTGACGGTGACAGTTCGGAAGTAAATAAATGTAACGTGATTAAAATTACTTGTTTGCCTTAAGTTGTTGCTCCGAATGTTGTTCAAATCGAAATTGAATCAATACTTGTAAACAAGCTGAGTGGCGGCGGACAGTTGTTTGCCGAAAAAGTGAATTTTCCTCTTGACAGTTAATTAAATAAAAGAAACAATACTCTTGTTTGTTATTTATATATAGAACGATTCGTTACACGGGAAAGACAAATATGTATTTAAGGTTCGAGGTTTTGTCCGGGCCCTAGTCATTTTAGGAATGAGCAAATCAAAGGCTGTTATGCAGAGGTCATGTGACAACGAAGGCTTTTACAAGTGTTTTGGGTAAAGTAGGAAATTCATGGGAACGTTCTATTACGATGTAGTTGTAGCATTCTGTAAGAAGACAGCGTTACGATGTTCAGGGTTTTAAAACGAAGCGGAAGAAACAAATTTATAACTTTTTACGGTAGTTTCTGAAAATGTCACAAACAAAAAATGAGCGCAAGTTCAAGTGCAATTAAGTCAACGCGTTTTTCAATGTTGAATGTAACAGGTATACAGAAATTTAGTTGAACTTACTGGATATCCAAACTTTGCAGCTTTATTTCGCCTAATGGATAAATTCGTTTCACTACCTGCCCGCATTTCATTCGCTTCGAGTTGAGTCAGAAAAAGATTTATATTTTTAGGAAAATCGCCAGCGATTCGCGGAAGAACAAAATGCGAAAATTGACATACATGCGAGTGCAAAGAGAAGAAGTGAGCGAACATCCACGGGAGAGGGAGTAAATTTAAAAGCCTGCAATACGCAAGCTCTTTTTAGTACTTATTCTTAGCTTCATAAACTTTTGTATGGACTTTTAATGATTTATCAGTAAGAATAATTGTTTTATAGTTCTCTATTCAATAGGTAATGCCTTAAAAGCCGTAAGATCCTATGATTCTCGCTTTTTTAATATACATTTCGCCAAAACCTTCGCAGAAGAACAAAATGCGAACTCTTACAAGTAGAATGTATAAATGTATATGGGAATGGAATGAGGCGGGTTGTGGAAACGAAAAAGTATAATTTTACCTAAAGAAGCTGATTGGCAAGGAAATGCCTGGTGGCGTTTAAATAATTTAAGCCTTTGTTTTTTTTTTCTGCACCCATCTGAGTGCCAGTAATTAAAATGGACACTTCTTTCACGGAAAACACATTTATAAAGCCATTTATCCCAATCTCCATACACTTCCCTGATTTACATGGATATCCCACCGCATTTCGCACAAATGAATCACTTGTATGATGAAAAATCATCTCACTTTGATCGAGAGCCAAATGGATTGCCATCCCTGGAATACCTTTTGAACATCGGATGGTTTGTCGTTTATCAAGAGCACTTTCCACATAGTTACCTCTACCGACTCACAGCAATGGCCGGGTTCCACTGCCCGCTAGACGTCTAGCACAAAATATCCCAGACGAAGGAACGTTCGCGCTAGAACGATAGCGCCAGCGGCAAAATGAAATTTGACACACATTTTCGCATATTTATTTCCACACTACAATCAAAGAAATCATACAATATGTTGAAAACAATGTCTGAATTCCTATTTTATTTACGTTACTACCAATTTTATCACAATTGCATTTGCTCGGTTTCGTATTTTTTTTATTTTGTAAACGTTTGCTCGATTTCCTTTTACAACTGTTTTTTTTTTGTTTGTTTTTCTCTCAATGCAGCGGGTAGTTTTGCGCTAGATTGAGAAATTTCCCTGAAAGGGATATATCACAAAAAGTGCTAGACATCTAGCGCCAATGGTGAAATGTCAATTTTTTTTATATGGAGTTTTTCATACCGCTGGTCATCTAGCGGGCAGTGGAACGCGGCCAATCTGTCTCTTTTAAGAGCGAACAAGATACCATCACGCACCGCCCAGCACTCCCTGTCACTGACATTCATCATTGTTTCACGATAGAATAGCACGCCATTTGAATATCCATCCATCAATCAATCAATAAAATTGATTTATGTCACTTGGATGTCGGGCAGATATTTAAATTTCCTTGACTTCGATGTAGGCACACAGATCACTCGCTCACTAATATAGTTCAGCCTTAAAGCTGGTTTTTTACAATTTTGTTCCATTTCCCTTCTATCATAACGTTCTCATAGCTAATATGCGCGATTTGTATTTTAATTGCAAATCGATTCAAGAGAGAGAGACAGAGAGAGGGGATTAATCAAAAGTTCCACCCCTGACATGAGTGTGCAACTTGTATGTTATACATTATGTCAGTGCACTAGCACAACTCATCAATTATAAATCGAAAATATAAAAAAAAATAGCTAAACGACTTTTGGCGACATTTATACGGTCAATTTGAGAATACTACAAAACCATTAGGCCTGGTTTGCAATGAAATAATTACAAAACATGATGACGGACTTCCATATCCGGTCTGCGCCTATGTACAGAGAGTGAAACGTGTTTTACCAGCCCGCATATATACGTAAACGAAACGGATGTATCATTGCAAACATAGATGTGATGTTGGCTAATTTGAGAAACACATCCAAACGGACTAATTGCGATTATATGGTACGAGTATACTGTATACACAAACAAACACATTCTGTTTTAATCGATTAAAGTGCATGTTTTCATTTAAGGCTGCTGCTGGACATTCGTCAATCACCCAGTGACAGTTGGCTGACACGTGGACACATGGACATTTGATATTGGATGCATAGTTAAAAAATGAAAATAGAAAATCCTTTCGAACGTCAACTTGGAATACTTAACTTGGCACTTAGGCCGGAATATGTCTGTGTAACAAAGCGGTTCTAAAAAAATTATTTAGGTACCGTAACAGGAGTGGGGGACTCCACGTTCGTTTTGGATCGAAGGGCATTTCAAGGATTCTTTAAACTTGAATTTATTAATATATTCGTTCGTATACTTTCAGTGTAGAAAAATGAAAAACGTTAAATCTCAAAAATCGAGAGAGAAATCTCTCAATTTCAAGAGAAGTACCTGACCGGTTCTCTTGCAAAAAGTTTAAGAAATGCCATGTTGACATTATTGTAAAATAAACGTCAACGTTATAAAATGTGTAATAATAATCTAGATTCTAGAAGCAGTTTTCGAACTTTTCAGTGAAAAGGAAGACGCATCCGAAATGTTATTCGAGTCTAGTGATGAAGAAGATATTCTGAGTGCTGTAGTAAACTCTTAAAACTTAGTTGTCAGTTTTCATTTTTCATTTTTCAGAAGTCGAAATTCGGGGAGTTGAACATTACGAAAAAATTAAAAGAGAGGAAATGGATTTCTCTCTCATTTTTTTTTTAAATTTCTCAGTACGTCGCATTTGCACAGTTTCTTAGAAAATGTTTAATAATTTTTCGTTTGCAAAATAGGAGCCGAAACAACCTGTTATGTAATGTTTGAAGTCAATATCTGATACTCCATACTGACGTAGAAAGGATATGTAGCCCCGGCCCGGCAAAGTCCGGAATAAAAGTGAGAGTGAGAGGGTTCAGCCTTATGAGGAGTTTCCTCTTCTTAAAGCATAAAAATGACTTACATTAATTCCACTGGAATAATCCCATTGGGCCTAACTAATAATCATTTTTAACCTTGACACTAAATATTTTGTAGGTCATATGCAATTTAAGAATGTAAAATTTGAGTTCGAAAAATGTTGCCTTGACACTAAAAATGATTTTTAGTATCGCGGGATTAAGGACCCGTACCATAGAATCCGACGCGTCCGTTGCGGCAACGTTTTCGACTGACAGGTTGATAGAATACACAGTAGCTTATGGAAGCTTATGGAACGCCAGCGTTGCCAACTTGAAAAAAAGATGCCTTTTTCAATCAATAATGCCTAAAATATTTTTTTACGCAAACTGGAACAAGAAATCAAAAATTAAACGCAAATATAAAAAAATAAACAAAAAAAAATTATCTCTATAAAATAAACAAAAGAAATTCTTAATAGGAACAAAATTCATGACTTTTATCATCTTCGATGGTTATTTGTTTTGTTTCCTCTATTTTAGAGTGATAATCTGTTGAATATAGTTCTAAATTTCAAGACAAAATAATAAAATGAGGTTATAATTTACTTATTTTCTTTATTTAAGAACAAACTCTTTCTTGATAACAAAAAACCCAGCCAAAGCAAAGTAACGAACAAAAAACAAACAGCTTTCAATTTTTTTTCCAATTTCAATCCACTTACTGGAAGTGGAAGCTGGCATTATTTTGAAAGAATGCAAAAGGGCAGAGTTTGATACATTTTTTAAGACCGAGGTTACATACAAAATTCTTTTTCGCCAAGATTTTGTAAGAATGTTTAAAAAAATAAAGTCAGGTTGAATCAAAAAAAAAAATAAAAAATTAGAAAAATATTTGATATTTAATATAAAAAAAGATTCCCTTTTGAAACAAAAACAAGCCTTAAAGCCTTTGCTAATGAAAGAATGCCTAACAGGCATGAAAAAGCCTTATTTGGCATCACTGGGTGACCCATAAGCAGCACGTGACGGATGCGACGGACAAAGTTGTCTTACTTTCTACTTTTCTGTTCGTCGCACCCGTTGACAGTTGGCACATAGCCTTTTCATTGGTGGAAATTTTGAGAGCGTGAGAGAAACTGTCATCGGCTGTCACCAGTGCTCTTATAACGAGGGATTTCTTCCTTTTTTTGTGAATTTTGATGTCCGAAAAGCATTCGGAGGGAAAAAACAAAAAGCTCCAAAAAAAATTCAAACGAGATTTTGTTTTTGAAATTTCGTCAAAATATGTATCTTCATTTCACCATGATAGTCAACACATAAATGTACATACAAAAAAGCTTATTTCAATCGCCTTTTAGCAAGATTTTTGACTACCGAAATTTTCTAGCACAAAAAGGTAATCATAATTATATTAACAAACTTCCATTTCTATACCAAAGGTTATTCAATGTTATTCTCTTCCCTTATAATATAAATTATTTAAAATAGAATTTGAGCACTGTGGAAAGAGAAAAATTACCACGTTTCTTGGGACAAATAAGGATAGAGTACCTAAACACTGACTCTGTCACCGTATTCGACGGATTCCATGGGACTGCTCGTTCCGTCGAATACGGCAATCCGTCTACGCGACTGATGCAACGGATTCTATGGGCTGGGTCCCTTTGGTTTTGGACTTATCAATGGATGTGTTCACAAAATTCGAATTATAACAACATCACACTTATAAACGACCTTGACATGCGATCGGTTTAAAATTTGTAACGTATATGATTATAGGCTGATATTTCAGCAGTCCCTCCGAAAACATTTCGGAATTGTGCCAGATAATTTGACCTTTTATTGTGTTAACTGATTTTAATTACGAAGCTGATGTCGGTTTCAGAGCAAAAAGTAATAGATTTCAGTGTTTTCTTTAATAGTTTATCGAAATTTTTACTCTTTTTAGACTCAAACCTCGTTTAGTAAAATTACCTCGGAAAAATGTTTATAAATGACAATTTCAGGAAAGCCACGTGGAGGCTGCGTAAATGTTTACGCGATGTTTAGCAACATAGTAGATGCGTCGTAAGGGAATCTAATAAATACGGCAACCGTCAAGACCCTTTTTCACACATTTGTGGGCAGACATAATGAGCCAACATCCGCCGATATCGAAGACGAATAGTGTTATCAGACACGTTGAATAACTGAACGACTATTTTCAATGTACAGCATCACTATTTCGGCGCGTTTCGCACTTTCGGTGTGAAGCGATTCATGGTAAGTTCCCAGTTCACAATTCGGCGTTTAACGCGGGCGTTCTTGACACGCTTTATCGAAACTTTACGATTTTAAACGCCAAAGCGTGCGAGCAAGAATTTTGTAAAACGAAATGCTGCTTTGAAGCGAATGCGCGTTGACAGAGTAGAGTATGACAGATTAAAAGTTGAGTTTGGTGCGTGCTTAACATAAGCGGATCTGGGCTACTCCAACTATGAACAATGGCACATTCTATGATTTCAAATCGAACAATTCGAGATTCTCAAGTTGTCAAACGCGCGTGATAGTAGAAAGGGGTCAGGGTTCGCGTTGAACTTTACGATATTTACGATCTAACGGCGATTCAAAGCTTGAAGTTTAATTTTGTGTGGCAGCATATGAACGCGTTGTTTCTACGCAATCTGTCAACGCACCCACGCGTCAACGCGACGTTGTTAACTGCCCATAAAAGTGAAAAGTGTCACAGTAATTGGGGACGTTCAAGTATCTAGTTTAGTATCTAAATCTGACAGCTGGCTGACTTGTTTGTTTTTTATTTGTCCTAGATCTGTCACAAACCGCCTAAAAATTTTGTCAGAACCGGTTTCTATTTCTTCTTAATGTTTACAGGGAAGGTCTTCACCGAAATAGACATACCCAACTAGCTGCAACAAGGGCACCATACCCTAAATGCAGTCTCCACTCCCTCAATTAGTTCCTTAGCGCACTCTTACAAAATTATACATAATTATAAATAACAATCGCACTACACTCGTTTCAACTTAGTTCGAAATTCGGAAGCTACAATATCGCCGGCCCTCCACGAGAAATAGCACGTAATTCAGGTACCCACACTTATTCATTCACCTCACCACGTATTCTCAATCCATTTGGGCTCACGAAATATCGATCCGAATTGACATAAAAATTCGATTTATAGTTTATCACCGCACGGACTCATTGCGCGCACCTAAAACAGCAGATATATCGATCCGCGCCATTAAAAACGCATGAAAAGTACACCGCCGCCGATCAAAAGTGCCCAGTACTTCATACTAAAGCCGATGGTCCTTGACAATGACAGCACAAGTTCGACTTGACGTGTGTGCATAACAATTAAGCCGCAACATGCGTTTCGCATCGTTAAAAAGTCATCGCAGTCCTTGCGGAAGCCAAAGAAGTACGTACTGTCTTGCTGTACGAACCAACAGAGTATTTATAGCCTTGAACGGATTGCTATCCGCACATACGGAAGATGTACTTTCACTCTTTCGGGAATACTCGGAGTCGTTCTTGTCGCATAAAAACAAAGTCCAGCATATAAATACAAGAAAAATATAAAACGTGATCGAATTTTAAACTAAAGTCGTTTATTTGAGATGATAATATCTTATGCAGCGCGGCGCGGCGGGGAGAAAGACAAAGACAAATGCGCGCTTACATGCGGTTATGGAATCCTTAAGCAATCTCGTGTGCTTAAGCATTTTACATCGCACAGTCGTGCGGGGATAAACAAATTGATGACTTTAATTTTTGACGGACATTTTTTTTAACAATTTGCGTGCCAAAGAAACATTTGCACTTAAGTGGGGCCTTCTTCCTGAAAGTTCCTTATTACCTGAGCATTGACCGCGACAAAGGAGTCAACCACTTTCGATAAGGAGCAAGGTCAAGTAGGAACTACGAGTATATAAAATGGCTTTGCCCTCCAAGACAGTAAGCGAAGAGTAAGTCTTGTGTAATTTCCCGAGTATAGGGTGACCTGTTTGTAACTTAGAACTAAAGAGTCGCCTGGAATGGTGTCCAGAAACTGGCGAAGTAGGAACATCGAAGCATTTATTAAAATTCAAAATAAACGCATTTCACCCATTTACAGACGAGCGAAAGCAACGCTACACATAATTTACCGCCAGTCCACGCACGGAGGTCATTAACTAAGTATTTAATAGACCGCCAGCTCAGCCAACAAGCTGTTTTCGGTGTTTCTTTGTGGGAAAGTATGTGTGCCATGTTAAAGTAAATTACCCGCACGCATACACTTGCACATATAGTAACCTGACAGATGACTGACAGTTAATTCTATTTGCTATTAAGTTGTAAATGAACACAATACCTTAGAAATGCATTTTTGTTACAAACGATGGACCGTTTTCGAGACATGTCTAAATTTCAAAAGTACCATTTTTCGAATTTTTAGCCAAAAACTGGGTACGGAGTCATGGTAACCTCACCTACTTAAGCTTAAATATCAATTTTGTTTGAAATCGTTACAGCCGTTTTCGATCAAATCAAACTGGTACGAAAATGTTGTATGGGAAGTACCATTAATATTGAGGTTACATTGAAAAAACGGCCCCGAACTGTAAGCCCACACACACAACGAAATCCGGACAGATGTTTAGGCTGTAGGCCTTTGGAAGGACGGACAGACAGACAGACCGACAGACAGACGGACAGACGGACAGAATCCTGCGACCAAGCTTTTAAAGACCCTCTATCATCATAATGTTGGAATTTATTAACATCTCGAGTTCGAGATTTTGTACGAAAGTTAAAAACAACAGGTCGCATTCAATGGTGCCCTGTCCATCCAAAAGTTGTTTTTTAAATAAACATTATTCATATTCTCGACTGACTCAATTGTTTTCATTTATACCGTAAGTATGAAATTCTTTTGTATATTAAATTGTTTAAAATGTTGTTATAAATGAATTTTTTTTTTTTGTTTTCGGTTAATTCACGGAAACTTCATAAAAAGATTATGACTGAAAAATCGTAGCCACTCAGACATATTCATATCCCTCCCCTGAACCCCAACATAATTTTAAATTTTAATATTACTTATCAGTTCTTCGCTTTGAATTCGTTGCCTTTTTTCTGTCGACAATCGCCGGCGAAATAATTTTTACCGACAAAAAAAAAAAAAAAAAACCCAATAATAATTGTAAGAACAAAAATGTCTTATTATATTTCCACGAATGAATACTTCTCAGATTATTCCTTCATTTAAATGTTGATTTCATTAGTTATTAACCATTTTGCAAACAAACCAGTTTGCAAAACAAATTAAAACTGTAGAAACTCACCAAACACCCTACTCTCAGTCCACGTCAGTGTTTTTAGCACTCACTCTTTATTTTTCCCACGAAGTCTGGGCATTATTCCCTTTTCACCGAACTCAAATTCCCTCCTTTTGTTTATTAAGAAATATTTCTCCTAAAAGTAAAATTTGTATTATTCGGAAAGAAATTCACATTAAATTAACCTTCAGTATAAAAATCGCAGTTTGTTAACATTATAATCATAATTTATTGTAACTAGACATTTTTACTAAAAGTTAAATCCCCTTTTTAAGGACATTTGGTGCGTTGCAATGTAGTTCGAATGTTTTTCCGTCAGATTCATGATATTTCTATAATTTTTATGCTTTATTCCTGTTTTGCACGGAAGGTTTTAAGGGCAACAAAATTTCTACAAAATGGTAGAACTTCCACGATGTAGGATGACTGCTGAGTGTCAGTATTTCATTATACCCCCTCCATTTAGAATGCTTTACACTCATATTCAGAGTTTGAATCCAGCTGAGATGTCATTTTCTGAGTTAATAGCGGAGACGAGGTAGACAAAGCCCTTCAAACTACCTCAAGCTTTCAGCTGTCTATCGATACGTTCTGTCCAATTTGTCGATGTTGTGTGCCCCTTTTTGTTGGCAGCACACATATATTTTGTTTTGCCCTCGTTCGCAACTAAACAAATTTTTGCCGCTTCTGTACTGATACATGCAGAGGACCTGTGGCCAAATTAGTCGACGTCGGCGTCGTCAGGGTATGGAAGCAGTTGCACAGACTTTTGGAAATTATGCTCTGGTTGTGGGTAGCGAGTTTCGCCAATTTCCTCAAGAATGTTGTTGAAGAAGTCACATGACAGCGCGTCACCTTTTCTACATCCATTTTTGACATCAAACGACTCGGTGAGATTGTTTCCAATCTTTTAGCGAGCGTTCTCCGTCGTCATTCAGCACAGTCTGACAGGTTTGGCAGGGATGCCAAAACAAGACATAACTCTGTATAGCTCGTCTCTAAAAAAAGCTGTTACATGCGGTCATAAAATCGATAAAAAGCTGGTGAATATCGATTTGGACTGCTTGAGTTTTTTTTCAGGATCTGCCGTAATCGAAATTTAAGCTCAGTTGGGCCTAAACCAGTCTAGGAGGTATCAATCAGGTCGTTAACTAATGGTTTCCAGCGATCACACAGTACATCAGTAGATATAACTCCATATGCGATGTGAAGAAATATCGATTTGACACAAAAAGTGACAGAAATACATCGTCAGAAACCATGACAATTTGCCGATGTCTTATGAGATTGTCCGATATCTCCGATCGAATTAATCTGGACTGCGTTATTGATTCCACTGCACAGTCAAATACATACTGCAATTATCTTTCACTTGCGAGCACAATCAATGAACTTCAAAACTGGGGTACAACGTTCAGAAGAACGCCATGACCCTGTCCTTAACATTAGCCCACAAAAAGCAAAATTATCTTCAATCTCGGTCAGTAAAATCTATCGTGTCCACTTCAGTTTTTGTTAGTTAAAAAAAAAAAAAAAAACCATACCAACCACTTTGGAGTTGATCTAATATTTGGAGTAGCAACAAACTTTGGTGTCATTCATAAGTGAATTTTGCACGAAAGCAGTTCAAAAACTCTTTGTTACATCACACTACAGTGTGTTGTATCTGTATATGCACTTCGTTCAAGGACCCTCCGGTATATAGATTGAATGGTAACCTCGAGTTGGCCACGTCGTCGTATGCGTATACTGCAATTTGTTTTTCTTTTAACCGTTTACTTTGTGAGTGAACAATTTCACAGCAAATCGGATGACAGCACCCGCTAGGTAAACAAAAAGAATTCGCTTTGCTTATTTGCATTGGATCCGTGCAAGCACGGCGTACAGTGGGAGTTGATGTTAATTACCTTGGTATTTCCAAAAAGAGATACATTTTCATGTGCACCATTTACCGAAAGCGCAATCAACTGACAGGTGTCTGTCGGATGTGCTGTGAAATGAAAGAGGAAACAAAAAAATTGCCTCAATGGAGGTGAGTAGGTGGAAAATGTGTCTCAAACGGCGCGCGGTAGCAGGCGGTAAAACCAATGTCAGACCGACGTAAGATGTAGCTGCGTACAATTTTTATTCAATGTGCAATGTGAAGAAATTTCAAATAATGATCGATCTGGCGCCTTTTCTTCTGTAAAATTGGAATGATTGGCTTTTTGCTAGGTATAGTTGTGTGCACTTATATGTTTTAGATCACAGATCACAAACCGCAGCGTTTGCAACATTTTTTTGAACTAATGCATTTTTTGAATCTTGGCCTTGGTGTACAAAATTCCTGACATACTGTTAGCAAGCATGACACCCCATGAGAGCAACATTTTGTTACAGAGTTACAGTCATTCTGCAAAAAAAAGCCCAGAAACGTCGTCTCGGCCTCACAAATATCAAGCGATTATCCTTGCGACTCATTATTTGTCATAGTGAAAGCGAGACGCATGGGAAATTGAAGGCACTTAAAAACCAATGGCAAATCATTCTGAATCCGCGGAATTATAATGTTTGCCTTGAATATTCCAGTCAAAATCGTCCCTTCCATGACATTTGATTTCAGATTCTTCACAATAAAATCAAACGCGATCCGTTAAAAAGTTTCGGTGGATTTTGGTTGCTGAACAAAATTATAACTGAGCCGAATTTCGACTTCAAATTTTGTAGCGGTAAGCACGGAACATCCAAAGATCTTAAAATTTAAACAATTGAAAAGTTTTGTTGCATTTTGCAATTTTTTCAAAGTGCGGTTCCCCATACAAAGTTTTATTCCCAATCTCATCCCCTTTAACTTATATTTTCATGGCATGTGTCCTTCCTTGGGCCAATACGAATCCTTCAAGCCTAAAATCGTAAAAATCGAACGATCCATTCTCGAGTTATGAGTGCACACACGGACGTCAGTATCTTTTATTTATATATAGCTGTACCAACCTGGTTTTGCCCGTGCTTTTCCTTTGGACATATCGGGTCTAAAACTATCTTATCTCTTAAACTGGAACCAACAATACCCATCCACAAAATTTCATTGAAATCGGTTGTGTGGTTTCGGAGATCGACAGCAGCGCCACATATCGGATAGACCGTCAGCTCCCGCGCACCTACCCACTTCCCCCACAAATTTTGAAAATAAAACTCTCTCTTAGATTTCGTATCTATGTTCTATGAATACGTGTGAAGAGAAGAGTCAGGTATTCACTACTCTTATGAGTGATAACTGTAACTCTCATCCGGCCGTCGACTCTCTTTAGTGGCGTCGTTTGTACGGGCATGAAGAATGAAAGCCAAATATTTCTTGGAATCATAGTTTGTACACAACTGCATTGTTGAAATTTAATGTAGTAAAATTAAACTTTTACAATTGTTTTAAAAAAAGTAAAAATGCTAAAATAAGCACCCAGAAAATCTCTTTTAATTGACGCTTCATTTGTTAAGATTGGTTAACCGTGTGAACCGCAAGAGGCAAGAGGTAAAAATGCACTACAGAAATTACAGAAATAATATAGAGTGGATGGATGGATGGATTGGATAGGTACAGCTTTTATCACGCAAGCTTCTTCGCAGTGCTTCATTCACAAAAAATCCAAAAAATAAAGTTATCCCGTAGCTTTCTATCGGTGAAATAATTTTTTAAATCGGTTCATTACTTCCGGAGAATACCTCTTACAAACAAACATTACCTCTTCATATAATAGTGTGATGCAATGTGATGAATATACAGTTAGAAAAAATGAAAATTCCCAGTAGGTACAAAATGTTTGGAAAATCGATTTTAACGAATTTTTCCAATTTTCTCGCCGTATTTACTTTCCCTGGGCGGCGACAAGAATGTAATAGATTTTTGCGCAGCAAGTGACTTTTCGATTTGCAAAAATGCATCAATTTTTATCAAAAGAGGATAAATACAAGTTAAACGAAGATGCAAAAAAAAAGTAAATTAATGGAGTAGATCAACTACATATTAAGTAAAATCTTAAGTATTCATTGAAAATTCCAATAGGAGTCGATTATGAGAACACACCAATAACGAATGAAGGATGGTTAAAAGGAGCGTACTTTATATAGTCATAGACAGTTTTTTGTAAATATCTTTTAAAATAAAAACTTTTCCACAAAACATTCCTCGGCACATATATAGCTACGAGCATTATCTAGAAAAAAGGTATAGATCCATTTTTCTGTAAATCAAGAAATGAACAGCTTTTTGTGCGAATGAAAATATTTTTTTATCACCAAATCACTTACTACTCTAAAACCAGTCGATTTATCGCTACCATTGGTATTTGTCGTTTAACTAGAGGTGCAAATTTCAATTAGGTTCTGAGATAGACCTTACAAAAATGGTCTAGTGGTCGGACAGACGGACAAAGGCGAAACTAAAAAGGTTCCATTTTTTCCCTCTGGGTACGGAACCTTAAAAATGAAGGACTACGAGAAAAGCGAGTGATAGAAGATATTGTTACATTTTGGGCTGGGATTCGAAAAGATAAAAAAATATTTTGTTTAATTTTTCTAGTAAAATCACTTTTATTACTCTTATATGGATTATTTACTAATTAAGTACCAAAACAATATTACTTAAACAATTCCTCAACGATTCAAACCAATCACTTAATTCACTCTATTACTCTGCACTTATTTATCTTCACAACCGATTACTATCTCGAACTTTTACCAATCACTGGTAAAAATCAAATGTCTCCCTGTTCTTAAACCTCTCCTTTTATACCTGCTCTGCCATCTCTTCGAGAACTTTCTAGCTAATTCCAATTGGTTCTACAATTGGCTCACAATTGATAAATTTCCAGTTAATTTAGCTTAGTGGGGAATTGCCAGATTCCAGTCTTCAATTGGAAGTGGAACTTGTTTGGTGACTAAGGGGGTTATTTTCATTTCACCATTTTAGGTTCCACGATTCATTCCACGCCACAATATTCTAAGATGCGATACTAGATATTGAAGGTAACTCAATAGTAGAATTACAGTCTGTGTCAATATTCTTAAAATATGAAAAACTTACCGCTTAGGACTTTTAAACCGCATCCCACAGCGGACCCTTTAATTTCAAAGAGTTTCATCCACTAATAATCATTTTTAAGCCTTAGATTCATTGCAAGTAACAGTCGCCATTGCCTTTTCTGTTGGAAAAAATGATTCCATGCAACACGCAAAGTCTCCAAATGCACCACACCCTTCAATTTACAAGAAATGTGTCGGCATTTCCGAAACCACCTCCCACCGCCTGTATAATTCTTTACAATGAAATGTGTCATAAGCACACCTTTCATTTTCACCGGGACAATTCAGGTCACCGCCATGAATTCCCATCAACGGCGCAACAACAAATTAACCAGTCCCCGCAACGAAAGCCGACAGCGTACAAATATATGTATCGGTTAAACGAAAAACAAAAAAAAACGAAAACACACAAAAAGAATGGAGAAACAAAAAAAAAATCACCCAAAGGATACCACGTTACATAATGAATATTAAAAGCCAAATTAAAAGCCATTATCCTTCTTGGCCCACCAGCGAACGCGACATTGTCGTTGTCGCCGCACCAATAGGCACACCTGGAATTTTTACGGCTGGCAATTATCCGCTCCTATCACAGTCTCTGTTATTGTCAGCCCACCCACAATCGGCGCATAAATAACTGGCACGAGACTCCACCCCATCGCGAGTTAGTTCAAAGCCGTACGAAGGACAACGAAACGACGCAACATGGCAACAAACAAAAACGGAAAGAATCTGTCAATTTATGCGATTATATGCGGACATGATAAATGTCATGTCCAATATGTCGTTCGTGTTTGACCGTTTGTGCTGTCCGTGTACAGCCGCATAGAACGACATTCTGTGATTTGTGTCGTTTCCTATACCATATAGAGAACACAACCTCGTCCCGGAAACTGTGCGCACGATAACGAATCATCTCTGCCTCTCTACCGGGCTAGCAGGACGAGCTTTGGACAGTAGCCAAACAATTTCAACAATTCACTGAGGTAGTCCTTTTTTCTATTTCTATTTATAACACCCAAACAGAATACGGCCGGCTGTCTGCTGGTTGATGTTTCAGTTCAGCTGACTGTGATGGTCTGTTGGACAGGATGGATGGATGTTTTGTATTCCTTAATGTTTTCGTATTATCGTTTAGATTGTTGCTTAGTTTGAAGTTGAGGGTACAAAACTGTAGGTCCACCTATAGCTGGGGGCGTATTTTGCCTTTTTCGGAACACGTGGGTTTATTTTGTGCGGGACGTTTTATCGTATCTTAATGGACTCGAGGGAAACGATAAAAAAAACAGCATGCCGAGGGTACGTTCCTGATTTATGTCTTGTGGGTTATGCCGAGAAATATTTTACAGAACGTGACATGCAACGTAAAGCCTCAAGTGGGTTGCATGACCCTCGTACTTAAAAATTGGGGCACATTTGACTGTGTTTATTCCCCGATTAAAAGATATAGCCTTGTACTTGCAACTTGGATAAGCTGACTCGGGCTTCAAAGTGGTTATTAATAAGCCCAAAGGGAAAATGTGCTATCAAGTAGGCCGCTTTTTTGTAAAGGTGCGGAAACAATGGTGTTAATCGTTTTTATTTATGGTGAGTGGAAGTACAGCGGACTCACATTGGGGATAGAACCTGCTTCCCTCAATTCACAAACGAACACGAAACTCATCAACTCATCCAGTTATACAGGTGGCACAAAAGTCATCACAAAGAAGCTATAATTTTCGCAAATGGCGGCAAATGTCAATTCTATTTTGACATTTGTGAAGTAAACAGCTACACCGAACGATGAATGGCGCACGAAACTTGTGGACACTTTTGAGGCATCACATAAATGGAAAATAAAATTCCGATATGTCAGACATTTGACTTACGATGTGTCCCTAGAATTAGAGCCATCTGAATAATTCATTACAAACTTAATAAATTGTTGCATGTGTTTCCATGTTAAGTATCGATTTGTGTTCTTTAAGTTGACTGGTACTTTGTACATTAAAAAACAAATAGTTATGTCATTCAAATATTAATTCTGACATCAAAAAATACCAAAAACACATAACTAGAAACAACAGAAAATGATTTTTGCCATCAGTGACAAATCCTGGGTTAACTGCTTGGCGAACTGTCATCGATGTCACTCAAATAAAACTAAAACCAAAGAATATAGGATTCCATACGAAATTATTAATTCATAAGGAGTAATCCAGCTTAAGTCGCAATAAGATTTAAGCCAACCGACGATTGAGAGTACTTTGTCCACTTACACCTACCATGGTCAGTTGACATTTACTTTATCAGATCTGTTGTAGATTTAAAAATTGTAATTTTATTTACTTTGGAACTTATCATTTAAAACAGTTAAAAAATATTCAAAGAACTAGCTACACTTTCATTAAAAAATTGCACACTTAGATTTTGGTTTGGGTGTCTACTACTTAACGAATTTGGAGAAAAGAAACATGTGAATTTCAATTTCATTCGAAAAACTAAAAACTTACCAATCTCAGTTTATGTGTTTATTTTTAAAATCAATTAACGAATTCAAATCCAACTACTACTTGTGCAACTGTCTTAACTCGACAAAAAAATCTACAAAGTGTGAATGATGAATATACGGAATCTACAATGGGCAACTGTAACTCCATCAACAGATTTTCCAAAAGAAATAAAGAAAAAGAACGAAATAAATTACACCAAAAAGAAAAAAGAAAAAAACAATTCATAAGAACAACAAATAAAACAAAAGAAAACCAAAGAAACTAAACGAATGGAATGAATCATAGAACTTACTGCCATGTAAAACTGCCGGTTATGCCATCTTTTAGACGATCGCGCAACGATCTTTGTCTGCTTGGTCCCGTTCCACTTAGTGGTGGTAATATTGGATTCTCTCCAGTGTCATCGGATATGTTTGTGGCTGAACTGGAAATGGGAGCGCAGCTCGGCTGATGTGCCGTCGGTATGTCATTATTACTGCCGACGCTGGCAGTGCCACCTATTGGGTTTCTCACGCTCTCCATCAGCGGTGGATGTGGTCTGTGATGATGTTGATTCTGTTGTGGCGGTGGTGGTTGTTGCTGCCTTTTTGGAGACGACGACCCAGACAGTGGTAGATGTTGATTTAGTCTTGCACTGTGTCGAGGTGAATTTTCACGTGACATTTTAACTTTATTTTCAATCAATGGATCGGTTTAAAATAGAACTCGAAGGAAAGAAAATTTCAATGCATTCAAGACAAGTGTTTGCTTATTAAACGAATGCACACAATAGTTAGAAAATATATATGCAAATGTTGCTTATAATTTGTATTTTTAATTGACGTTCTGAAGGATTACAAGTGCACTTGAAATAGTTTTGAAATTCTCATTTATTTATTATTCAATAGCATGACAAGTGTTGCAAACGCATATAAATAGTTAATAGAAGAAAGGAAATAATGCAGAGATGTATGAAATAAAATACTCAAACAGATTTTAGTATACAGATAGAGAAAGACAGAGAGAGAGAGAGAGAGAGAGAGAGAGAGAGAGAGAAAGTGATAATGTTTACAACAACAAAAGCGTTTGTTTTATTTTAGAAATTCGTTCGGCGGGTAGACAGTGTTTATTTAAATACTTCATGGAGCTCAAAAAGTGTTAAGTATATCTTGTAGTATAAATGCAATCAAAAAGAATAAGAAATCAAGCAAAATTGATGAACGAAATAGCAAAAGGAAAAAGTAAAACTTAAAAAGAGAAAGGAAATAAGAACGTTCCTTGTGTGCGCTTTGAACAGGAAAAATAAAACAACTTCAAATCACGAATGCAAACAATTTTCAAAGACTAATTTCCAGGAAAACTACAAACTATCTCGAGTAATTATTGCGAGAATGGGGGGGATATTTTTGCAATTAATTTCTTCTTTGGTGGAGGATGAGTTTTGAAATTTATTTGCATGTCAATATGGAAAAAGAGAAGGCAAACAGGAGGATATTCATAACTTTGAGTGGAAAATTAAAATGAAAATTAGAAATGTAACCAAATACCATTTAAGGAAGCATCAGAGAATTATTGTACACGCACGCATGTTTTGATGTAAAAAAATTTGTTGTTTGTATAAATGTAGGTATGTATTTTCTATTATTATATATTAGAGCTAGATGTAGTATAAATATGTATATATGGAATACTGAGGTGGTGGTAGCTTGAGCATCTATATCATCATATCAAATACATATAAACTATTTGCTTATGCGCTATGTTTATCTATGCCATAGGGTGTAGAATCATAGTGAAGAGTTGCCACAAACCTGCAACGACAAGAAAGGAAAAATTATTTTATTACAATTCAAATCAAAAAATGCGTTTTTTTATATATTTAAGTCAACAAAAAAAAGTAAACTTGGCAGCACAGTAGCCTTTCCGCAAATAAAGGTTTTTTCCAATGAGAGGTGTTATTGTGAATGACACGCTATTTCGGTAGCTGTCACTTTTGAAGCTTTTATTCTTTGACATTTGACAAGTAGAAACTACGTTATTAAAATGGAACGATACACACTTCAACAACGCATTGAAATTATTAAAATTAACCACAAAAATGGTGAAAATCTGGCAGTAACAGTTCGCAAAACTAAAGCATTTTTTGGTCCTCATGAAGCACCTTGTCGGACCGCAATACAGAAATTGGTTCAAAAATTCGAGCTGTTGGGACAAGTTAGTGATGTGAAGAATAAAACCCGTGCACGTCGCTCAAGAACAACTGGGAATATTGCTGCTGTAGCCCAAAGTGTTGAAGAAAACCCAGGTTTGTCCATTCCTCGTCGTTCTTTGGAATTGGGCATTCCACAAACGTCATAACACCGTATTTTATGGTCGGAGTTGGATGGTATTGATCTGGAGAACGTTAACTTTCAACAAGACGGCGCTACGTGCCACACAAGCAACGAAAGCATTGATCTTTTACGGGAAAAGTTTCCAGACCTTGTTATCTCTCGAAGAGGTGATCACAATTTGGCCACCGAGATCTTGTGATTTAACACCTTGCGACTTCTTCCGTTGGGGCCACGTGAAAGACAAGGTCTACGCCAACAGCCCAACGTCGATTCAAGACCTCAAAGACAAAATTCGTGAGGCTATCGAGCACATAGGGCAGCCACTTTGCGATTTGGTTATGGAAAATTTCATGAAAAGGATATGGTCCTGTATGCGTGCTCGTGGTGGTCGTTTGGCTGATGTTGTTTTTCATTACTAATCGAAATACCTTCCTCTTTATTAGGAAATAAACATCCGATCATTTATCTCAAAAAATTACATTTTTCTTTTAATACCAAAATAACACCTCTTTTTGGAAAACCCTTCACAAACTGAAATTAGAGACTAATTAGTTATTTTATTCAAACGTTCAGAGACCAACCCTGTACTGGGAAAAATATTTCAGATAAATAAAATCAAGTAAACCAAGAATTTACTTTTTCTTCCACAAAAATAAAAAATAATCTATTTATTTGGAAACTTTTAGTTCACGTGATAATGGAAAATAGATTGCACTTTTCGTGGTTCAAGCTTGACAGCCCATTTGCACAAATACATACAGGGTGATTCGGATCAAGTCACTCTGACTTATTTTAGGCCCTAGTTATAGCCATACGGAAAACGAAACCGTAAACAAATTTCTGTTGCTTTTTTTACCCAATGGTTGAACTCAATCTTGTAGCCCTATTCTGCTGTTCAGCGGGGGGAATTTTTCTTCAATTCTACTATTCATTTGAATCGAATTTGGATTCACCTCGTTAATGTCGGTAACGTCGGTAATACTGCGCGATATTCTCTTATTCACGTGAATGCATACTTCAATACAATTCAGATCCGCATGTCAAATGTTGCGGATTAGAAATTAAATGGATCGTCTGTCCGGTTGGTGGTTGATAAGATGTTAGTAAAAACTAATTTCTTGCTTGGTTATTGGTTTGTAAATAAAGATTATTCATTTTTAGGGGTAGAACAACAAATAGAGACCTGTTTACTGCTTTAATTTCTGTTTGAAAGTGCAAAAAAGGTCCAATACTACCTGTTTGTTTATATATTTTTTTTATTTAAAATAATTAACCAAAATAATTTATCCAACTTTCCAAAGAATTTCATCAAATTGAATACAATAATTTCAATTAGCAAAACACAAACTTCTTATGATTCTCACATAAACAGCTGTTAAGGTTAACTTGAATGTCAAATTGATTTGAATAATGTAGTTCACCCGATGGATAGCAGAATGGAAAGGCAGAGTGAAAGGGAATCGAATGGGTGAATCGAATTTACGATTCACGTGAATAGCAGAATAGGGCTGTTGGTCTTAAGATGTTGCTTACATATAATCTTGAAGTTTATAGAAAAATAATTCCGTAAGAAAAACTTTTTCCGATCATATTCTCAGTTAATTCCACAAAAAAAAAAATAATTCCACTGAAATATTTCATTTCTTTTACATCGTCAGGAATCTTTTTAACTTTCTCCATTATGTAGTAAAAGAAAGATATTGTTTTCAAAAAGTCGAACTCGAGACGTAAATCAATTCTGACATTACGATGATAGAGGAACTCAAAAAAGTGGGTCGCAAAATTCAGTACTTCTGTCTGTCTGTTTGTCCGTTCTTCCACAGGCCTACAGCCTAAACGGTTGCCCGGATTTTGTTTGTGGGCTTACAGTTCGGGGCCGTTTTTTTTTTGCAAGGTAACCTCAATATTAATGGAACTTCCCATACAACATTTTCGTACCGTGATTTGGTCGAAACGGCTTTAACGATTTCAACCGAAATTCATATTTAAGCTTAATTAGGTGAGGTTACCATGACTGTATATCTAATTTTTGGCTAAAAATTCGAATAACAGTACTTTTGAAATTTCCTCATATCTCGAAAACGGTCCATCGATTGTAACAAAAATTCATTTCTAAGGTAATGTGGTCATTTATAACCTAATAGCAAGCTCAGTTTTTCTCTACATTATCGTACTATGGATTTTCGAAAATAGTAACTTTTTAAAAATTTAGTTTTGTTTCGTTTACCTGAAAACGGCAATAACGACTTTGACCAATATGTAAACTTAGAGACACATTAATGTTTTCAAAATTATTGTGTCCTTAATTTTCAATTCGAAGCACCGAAAACGCTAATTTGAAAAACTGCTCATAACTCGAAAGCCCCATTTTCGATTTCGACAAAACCTTAAAAACCAAGTAATGCTTACATCCCGAACAATGTCTTATAATCGGTTTTCAGCTAAATAGTTAAGCAATAGTATTTTTCAAACTAAACATATGCAATATTTGCTAGTGTTATGTCTGCATAATTTTACAAAAACCGCTCCAACGACTTTGAGCGTATTCTAAATGAGATCCCGTACTTAGTTTATCTCCAAAAACTCGAATAAATCAGTTTTATAATTATTTCTCAAAAATTGCAACACAAACCCCGATCTATCTTCGCATATTTTTATAAAACTCAAGCAATCAAAATGTAATAACAGCTACGCAAATCTTCTTTTCAGCAAATATAACTCACTTCGTCTTGTTTCAACAGTATTGAATGTATATGAACAATATTAAAATAATGCCAACATTTGATGCTTAGACAATCAGAAAATCCAATTGCACTTCATTTGCACCCCGCAGATGACAATCGGGATATTCAGTTTATAACTACTAATGGAAATTCAAAAACAAATGCCTAAATTCTTACATATATATCATTGACAACTTTAATCATATTCCAGTCGAAAATAAAAACATGGCCTAGCAGGTCAAAAGTAGAAACTCCTACTTCGCTTGTCCTGCACTCAAAAGTCCTGTGAAGTGTAAAAGCTTATAAAATAGCTTCAACTTTTAAAAACTCATATTGTTTTATTTGATATGTACCTACTGCCTTATCAGATGAATAACCCAAAAGTGGATTTTATTCTCTCAGTATCTAGAATCCCTTCTCAGATTTTTAACCTAAAAAAATAAGAAAACAACCAACATAACTTTTGATGAACGAGAAAGTTTCGTTCGACCCAGTCGTGCACTTTATTTCTGATGCAATCCAATCAGTGGTGGTTGATTTGTTGTAGTTGTTTTTGTAGGGAACATGTTTTTCTGACAGAATTTTTGCTATGACCGCCTAAGCGTGAAAAAAAAAATATTTTCACACTGTTCCAACTTTTTCGGTTGCATTTTACGTATGGCTATAACTGAGGCCTTATTGAGTGTTTTATCTTGCTTTGCTAAGAAAGATGTTCAATAAAACAAACCTAATATACCTTTTATTTTGTTTATGCGGTTTAAGCTAGGGATAACTCAAATTAGTTTTGAAACGCACTTAACAAAATTAAGTAATAATAATTGTTGGCGCAACAGGTCCGTAGGGACCCAAGGCCTAGCTTCTCGCATTCGTTTTGTGTGAGTTTCATTTTTGGAACGAATAAAAGGGATTTACAATTTTATGCCGATTCCAAACGGCTAATTCAGAAGCTCTTAAGACAGTTCGGATGTTTGTCAAACGTTCGCGAGAGGTGGCGCAGTGGAAAAAACCCTAAGTTGGAATTTGGCTTTTTGCGGGATTCGAACCTGGGACCCCTCGCTTACTAGTCCAACACACTAACCACTAAGCCACTGCGCCTACTTAAAACAATTGTTAGAATATAACCTTTGAATGAGCTTTTTTCAAAAAACTTTCTCCTATAATCATAGCTTATTGTATAAAATAGAATTAACTCACTTATTATTGAATTGTTACTCCAATAAAACACATGCATTACTAACTTCCATTAATTTTATTCCTTCTTCTTCTTCTAACAATCGACCGACCGACTTGTCTTTTTGTAACACAAGTAAATTATCTCTTTAACAAATTTATTCAAGTCGAATTGTTTCTTTTATTTAAAAACCAACAATAAGAGAACACAAAATACAAGAAACGTCAAACTCTATAACATACTAGAGTATACCCATTAAACAGTTGTTCTTAGATTTGAATTTGTGTTTGTAAAAATCTATTCAATGTTTTTTATCACCCATTGCAGCTGCCAAATGTAAATTTTTCTCTATTCATCACAGACTTGTCGTCTCTAAAACTATAAAACAACACACTTTAAAGTTTGACAAATGACAAATGTTTTGATGTTGTTGTAAGAAAGTGTGAATCTCGCTCAGAAGTCGAGAATCGAGATTCGCAAAATTGCTCTGACTATTTGCGGCCAATGGAACTCGTCATAAATAAAAGGTTCACACGCGTTCGCGGTTTAAATCGAACGCAATCGATATGAATCGATCGCAATCGCACAAAACCTATACACGTTCTCATCGAAAATGACAGAAAAAAAGAAAACTAGCAAAATAACGAGTAACGAGTAGTTCCTCTCTTGGCTCGAAACGGCTCGGAGAATTTAAACCGGCATGTACCGATAAATACACTTCTACGTTGTCAATTTTTTCAAAACCTTGTGATGATGTTGACTGTTTGCTTATAATGTTGAGAAAATAAATCAGAAAGAATAATTCAAAAAGTACCGCTATTTTCCCTTGCTCTCTTGCTCTCTTGCAAAGCATTCAATATGTAATTGGAAATAAAAGTTATTGAGATTAAATGAAATTTAAATAGTTTTCTATTGGTTTATTTTGGCCGCCTTTATTCACAATTACTTCGTAAATTCCATCCGGCATGGAATCATTCAGCCTCTTTATGTAGTCCAGCGATATTTCCCTCCAGGCCAATGTAATGACTGCAATAAGGGATTCTCTGTCTTCAAACTGACGGCCAGACTCATAAACTTTTCGTACTAACCATTTTCATTCGTTTTACACGATTGACATTATTGATAGCCCTTCGCACTGTTGAAACGCTTGCAGCAAGACCGGATTTCGGCTTTATTTTTGCCGCGAGTCGCAGGAATTGGAAGCACATCTTAAAATCAAATCAACTGCTTTTGTTGCCATTTTTTTTTTGACTTTGACGTATATTTTCAGCTCCCGGAGAGAGGAGTTTCGCCCAATTTTCTGATTTTGACAGATTTTTAGTATTTGGCTAGGGAAAGTAAGCGAACAGACCTAAAAGTAATCGAGAGCTGAAAAACCAAATCGTTTGTTTAAGTTTTAAAAATAAATTAAATGTTCTGCGCTGGGAATGAATTAAGAAGAAGTGCCAAATTGACTGAAAACTGTTTAGAAACAAGGCCAAAATTATACATACTTCTCAAACTTTGTACAGCAATTCAAGCGCTGAGCACTCACAAATTATTTATATATAGAAACCCAATTAATCATAGGGAATGAGTGTTTTTTTTTTCTAGCAAGGGCCACGTAATGCAATTCCACGGTTGCTACATTGGTCATTCGTGACCAAATTTGGTCATTAACTTTTCTCTTGGTCACATTGCCATTTCTTATGTACATTTTTTTACGAAATGATAAATGCAACTTAAAGTGTTTTTCTTTTCTTCTGATTGTTCTGTGTTTACAAATATATCGGACTTAAATTATTTTGGTCACTTTTAGTTATTGTTGGTCATTTTTATTTTCAATTTGGACACAGACTTTAGTTTGAAGTGTTCAGACCGCCAATGGTCCCCCACTCCTATATGTATATCTGCCGACGGCCTAAATGAACAAACTGAATACAAATATGACCCAAATACACACGGACTCTCCCTTTGAATTTTCAAAAGCCTGATATGAATATATTCAACAGTGTACGGCAATTTGTGATTGCATTATACAGGCACAACACCTGAGGCCTTAATCTCCATATGGTTGCTCCAAAAGTGAAGGTATTCAATATTTAAGTGGTTACTTTGCTGGCTCTTCATCCACCCCGAGGACATAAGCCATGCCAACTGTACTTCGAACAGCACGAATCGATATCTAATACTACCAATCAGGGTTTATATCCGGTCTCCGCACGAATTAGTTCACATCCGCATACGGTAATCACATGTACTAAAGCTGGAGCCACAGAAACTCGGCTTAATGCATTTATCGCACCCCCCCAAGACTCAACCGCATGAAATTACTATATCCTGAGCGCACTGGCATTTATCATCTACATACAGAAACAGAATCTCTCCTGCCTCCGGGGGCTGATGCTCCGATGCTCATCCTATGTGGCAGTCTAATGCATGGCATGCTTTCAGTTCAATTGTATGAACGAGTCCATATATTTGCAAAAGTTCCTTAAACAGCGTAAGCGCTCTCCTTGGTTGCTATTTTCGCAAACACAAAAAAAAAACGAAAAACAAAGGACAAATACAAATTAAAATAAAACGAGAAATCCTTTCTTCCATTCTGCTTAGCTTAGCCCTGGGACTTTGGGTGGAAAATTTCTATTTTTATTCGAAATGTATAGTTTTTCCAACAACGACCGTCAGCCCGGCAGGAAAACAAGAACGGAACGATACAACGCAGTACACACACACACACGATGTGCAGTGGAAACTGGTCGGGGGGTTAAGCGCATGGTGGGGAATCTGTGGCATGAAATTGATGCTCTGGAACGTGAATGGCAGTTTAATTTATCCAAAGGGTCATCTTGTGATGGCAATTAAGGCCAATGTGGTACACCCGACCGAGAAGTGGTTGTTTTTCTTCTTCTTTTTTTCTTTTATGGAGTCAAACGGAGGTGGAATCTTGAAGCGGGCACAAATAGTGTTCTCCTATTTATAGGTAGTTTGATTATGGTAATGAGTTTTATGGGAATATTAGAAAAGCAGTAGGCGGATGCGGGCACACCGACTTGCCGCTCCGACAAAATACAAAGACACCATCTACTTGTAGTTGAGGTAAGCACAGGATATTCGTTGTAAGCAAACAGTTGCATTTTCACTTTAGCCGAAACAATTTATAAAACTGCCAGGACAGTAGAGAGTTTCATACTGAATTGTGGTTGGAACATTAAAGATAGTTACTTCCATCTAACTGAGTATATCTGCGTCGCTATACCTCTTGTCTGTCCATAGGTATGGGATAGTGTTGTTCGATGTCACACGGTGTATGAATTTCGCAATATTGAAAACAAAATTCAAATCTTGAAATCGAACGATTTGCAAACTATTTTTGCTTTTTTGTTTAATTTGTTTCATCTTTCTACTTCTGCTGAAATTAAGAAATATTTTCTAATTTTTTTCTTACTTTAAGAAAAATATTTTCAACTGGAAAATGAATAACTCAACTTTTTAGGAACAAGTAATGTATGTACATATTTCAAAAGTCTTAGTTAAAATCATTTCAGAGCCTCCTGGCTTAATTTAAAAACCAAACTTTTATAGGTTTTAGATTTAAGTGAGGCGTATTTAAGGGTTTGCACATTTTGTACACTCACAATACTTTCTTTTTCTCGTGGAGTGTTTCAGATTGTTCTCAATATAGCAGCATAGGAAGAAAATATTTCTGTCTTCACAAAGAACACCGCTTCACAACTCGCCAATTTCGAAAACTAAATTTGTAAAGTTAAATACGAGTAAAATAGGGCATAGAACACAGCCTTGTAGCACGGCTGAGCTGTTTCTGAGTCCGTGACGCCAATATGAACATGGACTTTACATCAAAGGATATATATTTTTTTTTAAAGAAGGCACAGTATCAAATGCCTTTTCCGGAGATTATCCTAACGTTTGATTAATTTTTACAGGGTTACAAATTCTCAGCACTTGAGCTTCTTCCTATCTTAAGCTACGATTACACGGTCATTTTTTCGCATCATTTAAATGGCGGTCTGACGTATAAATCGCGTCACAAAGCCGTCATTTTAATGTCGTTCTGTGAGATATTTGAAATAACATTTTCGGCGTCATTTAAATGACTAGGAAAATGGCAGACGAAATGGCATGAATTCTGTGCCATTTAAATGACGGAAAAAAATGACCGTGTGATTGCTCTTTATTGACGCCTAGGACAAATGACTAAACTTTTTGGATGTTGCATCATTTAAATGGCAGCCTCCAAAAAATGACAAGGCACGAAATTCATGCCATGCCATTTGTCTACGCAAATGACAAATGACGCAGCATTTAATACGATATCTGTGCTTTCATTTGGATTTTGTCTCGTGGCGAAAGGACGTGATAGTTAATAAACTGGAATACGAAGCGTCGCCGTCAAGTGTCGACAATTTGGACTCTTCAGTCAACTTTGTTGTGAAGTCGAAGTCGAAAAAAAGCAGAAGTGAATCGGGATAGGAAAATTAGCCATTCGTGGAGCGACGAAGAGGAATCGCGTTTGATTGTGGCGGTGCAAAAGCAACGGCCGCTTTGGAATAGCTCAGTTCCAGAATACAAGCTTCAGCATGTCAAAACTGATTCTTGGGAAATCATTGTACTAGAGCTGGCCATAAACGCAGTTGATGTAACCGACACCAGAAAGAAGTGGAATAGCATGCGCAGCAACTTAAAGGCGTTCGTGACGAAACTGCGTAAGAAATACGAAGGACATTGCCATATAGTTCAGGTTCTTCTTCGCGCAATTCGAGCAGTAATCCAGCACAAAATCCACTCTTCTCGCGACGGTTCAACCACTTCTTTTGCCAAATACTCCGCTTTCGTCGCGTTGGCTCGTAATCAAGATCGTCTTCACAGTTTTCCAGCATACCCACTGTCCAATATGCCGTCTGCGCAATTTCCACCATAACCGCAAAAGTTATTTTTGACATTTTTTATTTATTATAATATTTTTTTTTTCTTTTCACTGCTATTTAATTTGATTAAAAAAGTCGCACATATGCGTCCTTGCCGAGAGAAAAACACTAAATGGCAGTACCTATATTTTTCTCATTACCGTCTGATCGCAAAACAGATAAATGTCACGAAATCGAAATAATAGGGAACGTGACATATGTCATTTTGATGAGACAAGTCATTATACCATGTGAACCCCGTTTTTTCGCTCTCATCCCAACGGAAAACTCTAAATGACTCGCAGCAGAGACAATACTGAGACCCCCAACTCCGGCCGATTTTCCGTTACTTTTCTACAAGCTATATTACCATTTGGTGGCAAATGTTAAGTGCGTAAGTATTGTTACATAGAAAATCGTATTGACAAATGTCACGAAACTTCCAAAATTCCGGCTCACCAACACACGCGCACCTTACAGGTGCCACTTCCGCTGTGGACTCGCACCTTACATATGCCACTTCAGCTGTGGGCAAAGTTGCTGTCAGCGTTTAAAGAATTTTATCCGTTAAGTTTGAAATTATTCGTTACGTGTGGATAACATGGTTTTTTAGGAATAAGTGTACTTTTGCTTAAAATATTTATGAAAAATCAAAAACGAAGGTGGATTGAGGGAAAATAAAAACATTTTGAACAATTTTTCATCAGTTTTATTACACGCTCCAAAAGGAAGCACAAGTCAAAACAATTTGAACTTACAAAAGGTTGAATATATACGTTTTATTGACTTCTTATATTGGAACTATGTTCTAAGCTTTTTAGGGGTAAGTTTTAAGGGCTCATTTTACTCTCTGGTAGTAAAGCTAGGATACAGTCGAATGTTTAGTCTTGCCAACCAAAGGAAACTGAAATTGAAGATCGCCCTAAGAAAAGTCCAGAACAATTTAGAAAAACTTGCAAAGATTCAATCAAACAAAAAAACTCCCACTTAGTTGTTGCCACGTAGCCACATTTTATATTGTCAAGTAAAAGTACATTGGCAAATGCATCTTCTATACAAGTCACAAAACAATCCTTCCCATACTTATAGTTTCCAAACAGTTTTGCCTCATCTCTACCAAATCCCAATTCCACGGGGAAGTTGTGTGTCAGTTTGGTTTCCTTTTTATCCGGATTATAAATGAAAGAACAAGTTCTTATGCTGCTTTTATTCACCCTCACCCAGTGCGGATTTTATTCAACTCTCCATTCAAGTAGGTATATTTATGGTAGGAAGGTACATGATGCTCAGGCAAGCATGGGGTGTCTAGTTGGGTGGTAAACTCTCGCCAAACTAATTCGTTAAGATAGTTGAAAAATTGCTCTTGGCTTTGTGTATCGATTTTTTCTTAAAGCTCTTCCACATTCTTTCAGCCAAGTGAAATGGAATGTACATAACCTTCGTTTAACACTTGGGGAAATTGTTAACAAAGAGGACAAAGTAAAGATGAAACGAGCAACATTTTGAGGTGGCCAAGCGTGTTGAAAACGTACACGCGCGTGGGCGCAGAAAGGATTTTCCCTTCGTTATAATCCTGAAATGACGTACGAAAATTGTTTCATTTCGCTTGATGTTGTGTATAATCGTTCTGATGTGAGGGACACCGTTGGTTGGTTATATTTTGAAAGATATTCAAGTGCCGCACACGCAGTCTTTTGTGTTAATGAAGAATGTATTCCGAATAATAAGGCGGACTTGAATTTCTACCCAGAACTTTAATAATTATATGAAAGTGGGGTTCAAAAGGGTTTTTTCCGGTTATGAAATTGAGTTGGACATTCCTTTGGTGTAGTTTTGAAGGGTATACTTCAAAAAAGTATTCATTTTTGAATTTTAGATTGGGAAGATCCAAAAGAGCCCTTATTTTTGAATTTCAAATATCAACCTTTTTATATGAATAGTGGGCACATTCCAAAAATCTAGTCCACGAGATTGGTCTATGCTAGATATAACCTGACCGCAAAAACTAGACTAGTCGGTAACGCCACTTGGAATACGTCAGCCTCCGGATATAAGAAATCTATAAAATCCAAAAAATAAAATGTTCTTAGATCCGAGTTGTTCTTAAATGCGAACACTTAATATGAGAAATAAAGTGACACATGTGTTTCTTAAGCGATTTCTACTTATATGAGTATTTCTTATATCCGTCGTGGACTGTATACTCAGCCACGAAATTCTTGACTAGATTCGTCGGCTACCCCTTCATAGACGTCAACTGAAAAAAACTGTCCAAGTCTGCGATCACGGCCAATCAAAACTGAGACACATCAACTCAGTTATCTAGTCAGACTTGCTAAACTAGATAATTTGAATGCCCCAATCTCATTTAAAATTTATTTCCAACTCCAAATGTAAACGACAGTTTATTTCAGACAGTGTGCGCTTTTGGACAATCACTTGTCAAACACTATTCGTTCTAAGAAGCAAGGGTGATTCTTTCTCCGAGGACCTGCAATAGTTGTAATTGTTGTTTGACAGACCAGGAAAACATGTTGACGCCATCTATGAAGGTCTAAAGTAACCACAGCCTACAAATCTAGTACATCTTTCATCTAGTCCGTCTTCCATAAAAACGAACCCCAACCAACTTCAACTTGAAAAGACGGCTAACTTTCGTTATTTCGGGCTTTTTTTCTGTTCATTTTTGTGGCGGCCATTTCGGCGAGCACCTCGTTCGACATTTTTAATTATAAATAAAGTGCCTGTAAAAACAGAATCGTGGTTGTAGATTTTCTCCTTTTGTGGTGGAATTCTAATTCAGTGCGCAGTGTGCGCAGCAAAAGCAAACTAAGAATTTATAACAGGTTTGTTTGACGTGCCTAGCACTAGTGCCCACTAGTGCGCACTGGGAAGTGTCAGATGATTTTCACACCTGTTAAAAACCCTGCAAAACCCTGAAAACTCGGCTACTATATCGAACGCAAAACATGTTCCCCTGAAGTCTGCCAGTTTTTGACATTGAAAAATATTTATCTTTTGGTGAACGAAGTGTGAAGATATAAAAATATTTTTTGTTTATAGTTAAAAATGAGTGAATTCTTTTGAATACCAAATTGATTTTTATTTACATTTATCACGATAAACAAGTGAATGACAGCAAGCGAATTGACAGCGCAACTCAGCACTGAGTTCTTGCCCCGAAAAATTAACTGGGGTCAGTTCAGGGCACAAATAGGGCGCCTTAAAAGTCATGTCAAACACAGGTTTACAGTACCAGAGCGAGTTCAGTGCTATATCGAACACGTTAGGGTTAACCCAGTGCGCACTAGGGCCCACGTCAAACAAACTTTACTAAGCAATGCTCTAAAGTTATTTGTAAGATATTGTGAAGAGCTGACTTTTCATTGGCTAATTTACGATTTGAAGACGTAGACGTCACATACCTGTTTGTTGTAATGGAAAGGTAACAAACAAAACTTCCAAGAGATCAACAAAAAAAAGAGAATAACGCTCGGTATTTCGTGCCATCAACAATTTGTCATTTTTCTGTTGACGTTCGACATCTACTCGAAATCGGAAGTGCTCTTCGATGTCCACTTATTGACAATCTTCAATTTAATGTATGTGTACGTCTTCCAAAATTCCTAAATTCTCGTCACCGAACTAAATGTATTGGCCTTCGCTCGGGCTGCGCTGGGTTGTCACTTTAAAAACAAAACATGGGGAAATTGTTCGGTCAAATGTCGAACTACGCCTTTTGTCATTGTGACATTTTTTCTTGTGTAAAAAGTTCGATAGTCATAAAAACGACATTGCTAGAGATGATGAAATCATACTGCATGTGAACTACTCCTAAATGCGGGAACCTGCATCCCATACATCTTATACAAAGCTGTCATTTATGTTGGTAGGACTTATTAGTCTTTTATAACTAAGTCAAGCTATGGCGGCTGCCATTTGCACGGGAAATACAAACCTACAAAAACATTTTGTGACTTGATTATTATTTAATGTAATCAAAGAAGTTGTTAAAGTCATTCATTTCAGTCTGCCGATTCACCGTCAAAGTCGAAGCGAAATTCCTGAATGTTAAAGTAAATTTAAAATTTAACAGAAATATTTCTTCAGGAGCTAAAGAAAAACAATTTACATAGTCAAACCCATTAGTAGCTTCAACCGGATATCCGCAGAAATTCAACGGAAATTACATAATTTTCTCCAAGAAAACCCTACCAAGGAAGCAAAAAAAAAATAATGTGACATCGATTGATCGAATTTACTCATCGCAACAGCAGAGGATGTAAAACGAAATTGCGTGTCTATTTTTAGACACATCCTGTACAGTTTGGATACACACAACAACCGGCAGCAGAAAAGACGATGGAAGTCGTCTTCTCCCAAGCTCTCAAGGACACAGCACAGGAAAATTACTTTTTTTTTTCGTACGATAATGCGATGGGCATCTATCATTTGTCGCCCATCAAGGGGGAGGCACACGAACATAGGAAGGATGCAAATTCACTCTCCTTGTACCTTTTTTAGGTCACTGGACGCACGAAACATGGTCAATGGTTTCCGTTTTCGTCCTTTTTTTACATGCATGTATAAAAAATTTCCGTCAATCTTGGAGGACGGTAGCCCTGCACAGTCAAGGACGAATTTGAAGGAAACACCAAGGAAATGTAATAAAAAAAACAAGAGTTTTATGAAAAACCATACCAGAGTTGGTTGAATATGTTTTCAGTTGTTCTTGATCAAGGATACACAGGAGTCGTGAGGATTGTAATCAGCTCTTCCTGAAAGGATATCGATTGGGTGTTAGATAGCATGAAAACCATGCACATCATAATATTTCTCTGTGTGTGAATATAAATACGATGATGGTGATGTTGTCGAGGGTCTAAAAGTATCTAAGCGGACAAAGGGCGATGAAAAACTATCGATTGGCCTAGTTTCGAGAAGGATGTAGAATGAACGCCTATTCGGGAGGGGGGAATTTCGATTAGGGAATCTGTTTGAGTTTCAAGTGTTACTTTCGTTGTGGTTTTAATGAACCGTCATCAGGATATGTTTACATAAATAATTAAATAATATTCGAACGACAAGAATATTGTTTTTCGAACTTTTTAAAACACACTTTATCCTTTTTTTTATTTTTGAGGTCTCTCTTTCATCGTTGAAACAAAATTTTAGCAAAAGCATCAAAAATAACGAGTATGAATTATTGACATTCGATCATACTGCGTAAAACGTCAAACGTTGAATGGAAAGTTTATTATAAATATTTAAATACATATTCAAAATTAAGTTGCACAAAAAAACAGTCAATGAAAAATGTAAATAGCTGCATTCTTATTCTTGAAGCAGGTTCAAAAAAAGTCACCAGGTGGCATAAAAATCAACCGATAGACATGGAAAAGTTTGACAACACCATCGGGATGAAGGAGTATATGTACAATGTAAATACATATCGGATATTTTAATAGTATTATTTATTAGATTACAAAGAATGGTTTAACAGAAAGATTACATCTGACTTGCAACTTGTCGATTATTGCGATTATTTTCGCATTTATTTTCAATTTTTGTCAATTTTTATGTTCAAGTTCCGGCCAACTGACTGATTCCATCTTCCCTATTAAGCTTCTCATTTTGCTGTCAAGCGGCATCATTCAAAGCTGTCATCGGTTCAGGCCGATTTTATTGATGGATTGCCATTTTGGTTTAACTGTCATTTGTCAAATAATGCGCTGTGCCCAACCTTTGCAAAGCGTGAATTTTTCAAAGTCAATCAAATTCAAAAAACCCACAGTCAAATGAAGTATAAATAAGAGTTTGACGGATCGTTTTGCATAATTGATTCTTTTGCGGACATTAACGTGAAAAGCGTGATAAAAAAATAATTAAGAGAACTTTACTTTACATTTGTGGTAAAAATTAAAAAAACATGCGAACTTTCACCTCTCATGGTGTCTTTATGGAATTAGCCAAATATCTTCTGCAACTTTTTAAGCCATCATTACAAATGTCAAAAATAAGAAAATTAAAAGAAATCCTTCGACGACATTTGAGATTTATTTCTTTACTTTTGTGGTGAAAATTGAAAACGCATGCGACGAGGAACTAGCGAAGTAGCTTTTAAATTTGACAGTAAATTATTTTCAATGGGCCTTACCAATAACCATTTTTAGTTTCGACTCTAAATTTTATTAGTTCACGGTGGCCACATTTTCCATACAAATTTTGCTATTGTGAGCTTCCGTAAATTTAAAGTCGATACTAAAATTAGTACGGCGCGTGTTATATAGATGTAGGAACGTACAACGTAACTGCCGAAAATGATGGGGTATCTGACAGAACTTTGACAAAATAAATAATCGCTTAAGATCGGGAACAGAACTTGCTTTACCAATTTTCTTTTGGGTTAAATACAGTCTATAAAACAAATGTGGTTCACCAATTATAGTTCAGCAACATTTAGAGCATACTTATACCGTTGCAACAAACACAAAAACGTCACAAGAGAATTCAATGAAACTACCGCTAGAAGTACAAAAAAAAAAAACAATCTGAGTTGTCCAAATTTTGACAGGGAACAATTTTACCTTCGTCACACTTTTTCCATTTTCTGGAATTTTTTCTTATTTGTTGGATAATAATTCGATTAACTTTTTTTTTTTTTTGACAGATACCAGCTTCTGCATTCAAAAGCGACAACAAATACAAATCAACTTACGATACAATAAAATACTGAAAATACTGAATGCTATTTGTATGCGATATCCACCTGAAGCAGTCTGTGCTAATGAGTAGCCTGGTAAATGACAACTGCCAACGCTTTCAATGCAACTGCCAAAGGAAGGCACCTGACGTGTGGTTTCATCGAAACCCATTATCCAGTTTTCCACGGACAAATGAAAATACCTCAATGCAAATACTTTCACGTCCATCTTCGACTACCGCTAATTTATACAACCTAATCCCACAAAGCGCGCGATTAGCTAAATAGGCCAGCGCAACGCTCCGCTGTCAAAGTGAACATTCCAATCTCTCTACGGCGCGGCGGGTATGTGTAAAAGCGCAACGAGCAAATCAAAACAAACCCCCAACTAGAAGCACTCTGCGCTTGTGATATGTCAGTTCGGGTTAATCCACTCAGCATGCAATCCAACATGTATATGTATGTACAAACACATTCGAATCGATTCCATCCCGGCCAAAGAACACTGCACAGAGTTCTGGCTGGCTGGTAGGGATGAAATGCATGCTTGCACACAATCCGGCAACATTTAGCAATCAGCGTGGTTAACCCGGATACTTCCGCCCCTTGACTGTGTCAGAAGGACGTTAACGAACGGAACGGACGGAAGCCTATACTCATCGAATGTATAGTGGAATGTAACAAACCGCGCGCACCACCTCCCAGTCCCACACTGTCATCATGGGTGACACGTGTGAACAGCACAAGAGCGGCACATTTCATTGTTTGCTCCGGAGAATTTAGAACTGCATGGAAAACCTCCGCCGCGCTTCACGATGACGACTGGAAATCCGGTAGTGCCGTGCTTCAGTGTTGTTATGACATTAAACCGTTGTAATTTTTCCTTGGCGCACACAAACACCCCCTCGCAAGCGTGTGTGGTTGGCTGTGTGCTGTGTGCGGGTTGTGTTCGTTATGCAATCACGTTTGAAGTGCATAACCCGAGCTAACCTCGTTTTTTGTTTATTCTACTTTGTTTGCACAATTTTTGGTTGGCTTTTGGTATCCAATGGGCTTAGTAATATTAATTAAGAATGGTCGGATGGAGACGAGTAAAACAATAAGATGTTTCATAGAATATCAACTGTCATTATATGTAACTGAACTGTTAACTGAATGACATGTAAGCTGTCAGCAGAGCTTTCAGTGTTTTTTAAAAGACGTCAGCAGTTGAATGTCCCATCAAAGCGGATGGCTTTTTGACGGTGTTAACACTGGACTTACTCTTTCTAACAGAAAGGCGAGGAATAGTGGTCCGACAGTGTCGATGTGTCATGTTTCAGAACTTTAAGAACAAAAGCTCAGCTTAAGTTCTTACAGTTCTGAAATTTCATGGAATCATCATCTGTCATTGATGCGAGAGCCATCCTTTTTTTTAATTAGGAGGATTCTATGGTGATTTTAGGAAATTATATATTTTCTTTCAATTGTCACCATTTTGGATTCTTCGATTTGACAGCCAATGGAAATATCTCGTCAAACGTCAAATTAATCACATTGCTGGAAGCACTTTGTGATTAATTTTAACTTAATCCGCTTTTTTGCAATAAATTGTGCTCTAGAACTTTTAAGGGCTCCCTACGCAATAACAACTATTAAATTTCTATTGAAATGATCGTTCGAAGGTGAGTGAACTTATTAAATTATATAACTATTTCCTTCAATTATCGGCCCATTAGCATTTTTATCACTTTTTTTTCTTTTACGCCTCTTAATTTTGGGTCTATGGCTTTGGGCGATTCACACCACCTACCTAGAGTCTCACTAAAATGACCCGGAAAACTATACCGATCTATTTTTACAAACGCAAATTTGCACGTTTTACAGTTTTTTGTTTTGTCTGTGGATTGAAATCACAACCTCTCTCTGAGTAGTCCGACACCCAAGCCACTGAGAACCTGTGTCAGGAGAGACGTTTCTATGACAAGGCGTATTATTTGTCCTTATAATATCGGCGATATTTGGCAACTTTAATCCATCAATCGGATACTTATTGAAAGTGTCTGTCTATTGGGGAGAAACCTAATTTTTCATGACTGACCCGACTCTCAAATTGTTTCCCCCATCAATGGGTTGCTTCAACCAACTACATGGGCGTATTTCCGAACAAGGTTTTCTCTAAAACTCAAGTTACGTGATAAAAGTGGTTTCGTTTGCATACCTACCAATCAGCAGTTGTAGACATTTTTTGACTATAAGAGTAGGTACCTACTTCTGCAGGAATAGAGCCCCACTTAAGCTCATTGCTGCAGTATACGTTGCACGCTATTTGACTTACTCAAATAATTTCTATTTCCATGAACTCAATTACATGTACACATACACACATGTGCATACATATTTAACCTGAAAAAGAACGCATACCTAATCGAACATTACAACAGCACTCTGATTATTCTGATCGCTTAATTGACTATACAAACGTACAGAACAATAGCACAGTAACAATGTCACGAAATGTCAGATTTGGGACAAGGCAGGAAGATGGCACAAGAAAAACGAGCAACAGAACAACAACAAAAAAACAAGTAGGTTTAAATGAAGGTAAAGAAACAGCACAAATGATTTCGTCCTCAAACCGAGAACACTCCCAGAAAGTATATGAGGGTGTAGAAGTTCATACAAACATATATATCTATCCTCCCTTAAGGCGATATGTTTGTATAGCCACGCTTACTCCGTTCTGACCATGTGCAACAATCCACTGAGTCACTCCATGGCCTCGTAAGAAAAAACCCTCCCCCAACCTCATTCTAACGAATGCATCATTATATCCTGCATAAGAATAGTTCACATTCACAATTATGATTACTTTGACCTTTCTCCTTGTTTTATCCTGTTTTATATCTTACACAGTGGGTGGAGGGAGAACACGATTTAATACGCTTTCATTTTAAAACACACAAAGCCTCCCCAAGCCCCCATTATACTATCATCAGGGCCAGCCTTCCACACAATTCATTCTGTTATGCCTAAAGTAGAAGGATATCTTACAAGACTACAACCACACGAGCAAGGATATCTTTATTTTATCGCACAAGGCACAACAAAGTTCTAAGGCGCAGAATTGAAAACCGAAGAGGACATGGACATACGAGTGTACGAGTACGAGCCAACAAAAAAAAAAAGGCAATGGCAAAACGAAAAACCCTAAAACAACACAACACAAGGAGGTGAACAGAACAACGAAATGTATTGTATGCAAAAAAGTTCAAGTCGAGGAGACGTTCATCGCAGGAAAATAAAAACGAACTGCTCAAGGACACCTTCAAAAATGTCAGCTGTACAGTAATTCGATTGTATGTGTTTCGATTGCGTACAAACTACAAACACTGTGCGAAATTTTCACCGAGTCATGCTAAAAAAAATAAGACTACTTGTGTTGAATTTGACAGATGTAAGATTTTGGAATTTTGACAGTTAAGTGTAATTTTAGCTTTTGTGTGCAGTTCCACAAGTTCCAAGTGATGAAAGTAGCCACTCACTTACTCCAACTGTCCATCTAGTGTAAAATATAGACACAACTGCACTTCTGTCAAATGCTTAAAATGTGCCAACGAAAAAAAAAAAAATAAAAAAATAAATAAATAAATAAAATTGAGGCGCCAGCAGCAAGAGGATTGCGAGTTGGGGGTTTCAGTATTGTCTCTGTGATCTGTTCAGCAATTTATGATTGAACGTCAAATTTAGTTTTCTGTGAAACTTCAATTACGAATTATCACATAGATTCATTGAAGTTATTAAATGCGTTTAGCATTCATTTCACGGAACAACTAACTGTCAATCAGAAAAAGTGAATCAGAATCGTTCCATTGCAATGTGTCAGTTCGTGTTCCATTTTCCATCAATGAAATTTGTTTGCATCAAAATATTTGGCGTTGAATAAAGTCTGGAATTTCTTGTTTCTATTGGAAGGGCATTTAAAGTAGCCTCTATCAGTCGAAAGTTAAGTGCTCGTAATTAATGCCTTTTATAAAAAAGGTATTTTGGTAACTCACATTGAATTAAAAGTTCTCTTGATAGCCGATTTTGAAACAATTAAGCCTATATCAAGAGAATCGGTTAATACACTGACTGTCAATTATTATCAGTATTCTATAGATATATATAGGAAAATTTGCTAACTTATTTTGCAGTAGATATCACAATAAATGATTTTTCTTATTGATTTGCCTCAGGGTCTACCGCCGTAAACATTTTACCAGATATAAGATCATTGTTGGCAGAGATATCATTTTTTGATTTCCATATATACGTTTATATTAATATTTCTGTCAGTTAAAATCAATATCTGACATCACTCAAAGAGTTTTGCAAGTGGCAATGTCTTGATTTTAAAGTCAACTCATGTCGCAAGAGAATCGTAGCTGAATCGCTTTACGCGCAGTTTAAGCCAAAAACAAGTTCTGTGTGGATCTATAATACAATATCTTTTAAGCAGCGCTTTACTTTAAATATAAAGTTATTTCCGTTTAAGTTGCGTTCTATACTGTGTGTCAGTGTAATTAAAATTAATTGGGTGCCCAAGGTCTGGCGGCTCTTGAACAGAAGTTTAATGAACGTATTTTGACATTAAACAAGGCAGTGGCATATTATATATAAATTAGGTGTTTAAACATTAAACATTAACATTTGCTGAAAACTAAATATGCTATACATAAATTGACAGTTTTAAAATGAATCTGATTTATTGCCTTCGCCTTCTTGATTTGGCTAGGAGAAAGATAAACATATAAGGGGTTTGTATTGCTGATTGCGATTGGCTTAGTCACGTCACATTATTTCCTTATATTGTTGCATTTCTTTAAAAATTAGTTTTATATTTGAGTATGAGGCCCGACGAATGCAACGATATATTAAGGTATACAATATAATTGCAGGCAGTCTACAATTTTGATGACAGAAAAAACAAATCAAACCAAAAACGAATTGCAATGGGGTTTCCCTTCTTGAAACTGCAGACAGATTATTCTAAATCAAATTTTTAAACGAAGAGACTACTGGGGTGAGAATACCTGGTGAGAATATTTGGCATCATTGTGACAGCGATGTTTAACTAAAAATAAATTAAAAAACGAAACTTGTATACAAGTTCGGAATGTTTATGGACACAAAAACGAGTTCTTTTGAATTGGAAGAATTCTCTCCGGTGGTTGAATTTACAACGAAAGATATTCAAATTACGGTTAGGTATTGGACAAATGATTGTAGAACTAGAGATATCGACGTCTGCTCTAAGTGGAATATCTAATTTGACAGGTGTAATCTTTGTTTATGTGCAGACTAGTTTAGTGTCACTTCGGAGTAGTGACAATTCTCTTCAGCTTAAAAGAAACCTGAACGGATAAAATGTCGCGATAAAACAGATTCAATGTCATAATAATTATCAATAAGGAATACATGTTATTCACAGCTGTCATTTTGCAAATGCATCATCATGTACATAGCTTGTGAAAGTCAAATATAACTCTTGCTAAAAACATAATATCCTGGATTTTAACAATTAAGTTTGACTAGTACATTCAAGTCAATTCTTACAAAATAGTTCAGACTCTTCTGATCTGGATTGCCTTTTTTTGCTTCAATGGAACACAAGAATATAGAAAAAAAAACACTTCCGTATTGTATCTTTTTTTTGGGGCTTTAGTCGATTCTTCTCAAAATGCGAATATTAAAACTAGTACTAGTATTCCATTATTTTCCACCCTACGTTTCATTGGTATTTTCCCAAGTTCTTTATGGCAAAGTTCTTTATTGGAGTATTTGTTTTACAACTACATTTAAAATTGTACGACCCAGAACAGGCGAACAAATAAATAAAAAAAGGAATAAATAAACAATTGCATACACTATACACTAATCTTATTATACAGAAATATGACAGATTAAGTTGCAGCTGATTTCACAGAGTGTATTGGTAAAAATGGTAATAACATATTTCGTTAAAACGAAAACGCAATTGTCTAGAGATCCGAACGTAGCCAATAAACACCAAAGCTGTACAAATATTTACTGAGCTGTCATTTTGTACTGACATTTAACGCAATATGCTATTTGTTCAGATTAAATTTTCATTTGACGGATCAATGAACAAACACAGAACCGACGGAAACGAGGAATGGATAGATAATTATTATTTAAGTCAACTAATTATTGAAACAAGTTTGAACTTCTGTCAACAAAACTATTTTGGCGACCGGTTTCTGTTTTTATTTTGCCATCCGAACTTGAACAACTGAATCATCAAATTAGTTTATTTCTGGTGTGGTCTTAAAGTGTTCTCATAGTAAAGTAACATAGTCCTAAAGCTTAAGACTTTAAAACAAAAAATAATTAGCAGAGGAACGAAGCAAATTTTATTGAATGAGTTGTATTAGAAAGTACTAAGAGTCCGACTTGTTTAACCGCAATTAAAGATAACGACCAATTAATTTATGGACTTGATTCGACATTAAAACGCTTCAAAGTGTAGGTTTGGGGTAACTATGATGGGGAATATCTGCTTTATTGAAATGGGCACGCAATTTTTTGGAAATGAAGAGGTTAGATTGTTGGCTATTGTGATTGTTAAGGGTCATTTGTTTTGTTTATGTGCTAGGTATAGGTAGAATGTGACTATTATGGTTGCTCTATCCCATTCCATTAACAGAAGCGATATAAAATGTCAAAAAGTTCTGTCAAGCTAAATTTGTTACTATTTGTTACATTTGCCTATGTCCTTTCAAATAGTCGCATCATTTGACTATTAGAAAGGACTTGGTCATCGTTTGACAGTAGGTGCTGGGCAATGTGTCAAATGGAATTCATTCCGTACACAAAAGTAACAACTCGAATTGACATTTTAGAAAAAATTAGCAAAGGTGTGTTCGTTACAAGACAGCCAACAAAATAAAGCTGTTAAGAGGTGAAGAAAAAATTTCCAATCTGGCTCTAGTCTCTTTAAGGACGATTCTATCGAAAAAGGTTGTCTTGCCAAAGTTCGTAAGTGAAGTAAAAGGCTTGTTTGACGTTCCTAGCACTAGTGCCCACAAGTGCGCACTGAGAAGTGTCAGATGATTTTCACACCTGTTAAAAACTCAGAGAACTCGGATACTATATCGAACGCAAAATATGTTGCCCTGAAGTCTGCCAGTTTTTGAAATTGAAAAATATTTACCTTTTGGTGAACGAAGTGTTATCTTCACTCTATTTTTTGTTTATTGTTAAAAATGAATGAACTCGATTCTTTTGAATAACAAATTTATTTGTAGTTACCTTTATCAGGATAAACAAGTGAATGACAGCAAGCGAAATGACAGCGCAACTCAGCACTGAGTTCTTGCCCTGACAAATTAACTGGGGTCAGTTCAGAGCACAACTAGGGCGCCCTAGAAGTCATGTCAAACACAGGTTTTCAGTACCAGGGCGAGTTCAGTGCTATATCGAACACGTTAGGGTTAAACAAGGGCCCACGTCAAACAAACCGAAAGAGTTTCCAAACAAGCACTTTTTACAAATAAAATAACAATAGAGCTATGTCCAATTTGTCCACCATGTTTTAAAAATGAAAACATTCAGTGCAAAGAAAACCAATTCGCCCCCCGAATACCCGAGGAAATCCCAGAAACTCAACTGGAATCAATCGAATGTTCGCTTACTGTACAGTACACTGTACCACTGTACCAGTATTCGTTCCGTTCACCCTCAGTCAGTGTTTTTGTAGGAAAAAATGCTTGGAATTCTTTTTCATCCAACTTTCTCACTAACACATACACAGCCACCCAGCTGGGGATAAAATAATGTATGTATTCATGCGTAGGCGGAAGGATATACTGCATACACACACCTCTCGACTCATTCCAGGGTTTTTTCTTCTTTTTTTTATCCTGGGTAAATTTTCTGCTCAGCTTAGTGTAACGACTATGGCGCGGAGGGGGGGCTGGGCTCTTGTATATGCAAATCTGTGTGTAAATTACAACAGATTCATCGAGTTTAATGATGAGAAGAACCTTGTGCTTACCCACCCTCCCAAAGTCATCGACAAGCACTACCCCACCCAACCACACAGCGTTTCAAGGATAATTTATATACTCACATTGCTTCGTTGTATACGAGGATGATGAGGATTCTTCTCAAAAAAAGTCCTTTCTGATCTGTTGTTGTGTTGCTGTTGCAAAGAATGAAAGGATAATCCAAAAAACTCGGAGCACAACCACTGTTGTAATTTTTTTTATATAGATTTTTCGTTTTAGGGGGTAAATTTTTCACTGCGACATTATTCACTCCCGGTCGACGTTTTCTTATAAACTAATGCAGGCAGCACATAGATATCCGCGACGTCTAGTGTGTCCTTTCACGAAAACAAAAACTCACTCAATACCAAACATATGGATAACACAGCAGGATCTATTTGAAATTAAAAGATACTGACGCTTGGTCGGACTCGGACCGGACACTCGCTCGGCTCTCTAGGTTAACTTCGATTTCGATTTTCGAATGATGAATTTGACGGCACGACGTTTTCGAGAGACGGATTCTTATACAAAACACAACGGTAACAGCGCACTTGAAGCCAATACCACAAGTGAAGTCAATAACGCAAAGTAGAAAAAAAAAAAAGGGAACGAATGTAATTTTCTGCGGCGGAGAAAAGAACTGCACAATAAACTGCGAAAACACCACGCATACACTGTGAAACGACGAAAAACGACAACACGACACAACGACGACAGAGATGGTTCTGTTCTGTTCGTTTAGCCAGTCAGTTCAGTGTTTAGAATGGATTGTATGTTGCTGAGAGACAACAAAACAGAATAACAAAAACGAAGAGGAATTCTGTTTTCTTTTTTCTTGTTTGTGTTGGTTACAAATCGCTTTCTGTTCTTTTACATTTTTGTCTTCAGCAGCACTTGCGCACGGGGTCACCGTCACACTAGTAGATATTATGGTTTGTATCTATTGCGATATATTCTCTTCGATTTTTCATTAAATGCGAGAAAAACTGAGAGGAAACAATTTAATTGTTTACAAAGTAATGAAATGAGACACTTTTATGAGGTTGAAGGCGAGCACTGGGTGAAGATGGAGATAATTAGAACAGATCTGTTGTGGGGATTTGACTACGTTTCACAATCAACAGACGAATTCGCCATTTAAACTCGTTTGGGCCTAGGATGTGACTGAAGCGTAAGACAATGGGAAGACCAAACAGCAGTAGACTCGATTATATATGATGACGATGAGTCTGCTGCTGGGTGGGTGGCGGAGCTTTTCTTGGCCGAAAAAGAAAATGTTGAACTTTTCAGTCCTTGGTCGTTGTTTTGGTAGTGAGTTTCATCGTTACGGATGGAGGAAGACAGACACTCGTTAGCGCCACTCACTGTCACTGTCACTATCGCAGCTACGCGCAATGTTGGTGAGTACTGTTCTCCTCGCGAGAACAACCACATTCGTTGTAGAATTGGGGGTGTGTATCTATGATTGTTGTGCCCTGACATTCGCGAAAGTGTAGGTAGACCATTCAGTAAGGTAGGTTGAGGGCGGTAGTAGGTGATTGACATTTTTTTTTATTGCTCTTGTTTAGGATTGGGGGGATATATGGAACAGGAGGACAAGTGTGTCTGTTTTTTTGTGCTTATGATTATCATGTGTTTTGTCTGCCCTCTTTTGTCTGAGAAAAAGAGTATGTCTAGAATCGTGTTTTTCTGTTAAATTCTCAGTTTGACATTTATGTGTCATTTGTATAGGTATGATAGTGAAATTTACCAGCGCACCTATACTATATCAAATGCTGTTTCATAAGGATGCAGACAGAAATATAACTAGCTGCGTAGCGTGCCTTTGAAAAGGATTTTCGTTTCAATTTCTGTTTGAGTGAGGTGCAATTTTCGAAGAGTTTTCTGCTATTATTCAAATACAGCAATTTGTTCGCAACTTGAAGAGTTGTAAATACTTGCGAACATAATTTTAGTTTTTTGATGAGTTTTATCAACTTTTATCATAGACACATTAATATTGCCTACAGAATGTGTCTATCGGAGACAATAATACCAAAATAAATAAATAATATAAATGGAGGCTTTGAAATACGAGACACGTAAAAATAAAACAAGTACACATACGTATACTTTATTTTAAATTATATATAGACTAACGGAGAAACTCTTTATTTATACTTAATAACAGCAACGATATTAATCTTGGTATTTATAAATTATAACTAAACTCCAGAAGTATCCTACGCGACGTACCTATGTGATAAGTATATTTTACTCGATTTATGTTAAATGCCTCACGAATGTTTGCTAAAAATGTTTTAATTTGTTTATTATTCTTCAGAATTGTTTATTTGTCTTATATTGTCAGCAAAATATACAATTATTCTTAAAATAAATCACTGTCCATACAAAATTTAGTTGTGACAATTATTTTCAAATTTAACGGATAATTGCTCACACCGGAAGCCAGTTTGGAAGCAGCGGAAGTTGTGCTCTTTTTTTGAACGTGTGTTGGTGACCCGGAAATTTTGAAGTTTCGTGACATTTGTCAATACGAATTTCTATGTATCAATACTAGCGCAAAAAAACGTAAGCCCATTGTAATATAGCTTGTAGGCAAGTGACGGAAAATCGACCGGAGTTGGGGGTCTCAGTATTGTCTCTGGTGTCTATGGTTTATGCTTACGAACGCATTTGAATACGCTGAATACACTCATTACCAAAACAGGGCACAGCCGCTGTACAAAACATCTATTACAACAAAAGAGTTACTTACATCTCAAGAAAACCGTTAGGAAAATTGCACACTGCATAGATTAAACATATGGACATTTGTGTCGTTTTCCATTGGGATTTTCAGATTTTCCTCTCAGATTTCAGATTTTTCGTGCCCAATGGAACATAAAACGAAATTGTTCTTACTTTGCGTTTGTGGTAGTCCGTGTTTTAAAAGTCAGCTGTTCTTAAATTGTAATTTTATGCTCATAAAAATCCACTCAATCCATATTGATATCCATTGCAGCGACCAAATGTAAGATTTTCTCTATTTCTCACAGACTTGTCTTCTAAAAACGTAATTAATAATACACATTAAAGTTTGACAAAGGACAAACGTTTTGGTGTTAGTGTAAATAGGCGTGAATCGGGCTCAGATATCGGGATTCGCAAAGTTGCTCTGCCTCAAAAAAAGTGCCTTTTATGCGGCCAATGGAACATGAAATCCAACAGCCCAATGGAAAACGACATAAAAGGTTTCTTTAGGTATATCCAATGAGAATAATTTTGAAATTTCTGTTAAGGTTGGCGACGCAAGTCATATCTGATGTTTTATGTGGTAATCGATTGTGAGCTCTCAGAGCACTTTTGCGAATCTAGATATTTTCTAATGTGGTATTCGTTTGGGCTTCTTCAGATTTGCCCTCAGATTTCAGATTTCGTGTGCCTAATCGATCATAAAAACGCTCTTGCTCTTTTTTTGTGTTGATATTCGTGCGACTGTAATAGTGTAGTCTTCGACACTTTCGCTTTCGATTCACTGGTTAAATTTTGTATTAAAACATTGGAAATTTCCGTCCCGATTGATTTCTAAATGTTTGCACACAAATAATTTACGAATATAGATTCACCCGATGCAATGCCTTTCTTTGCTGTAGAAAAAATTCACGCAAATGTAAACAAACTCCACCAAATGTCAAACTCAAATGCACTTCTATTGGTAAATCTGAAGCAAATCTGAGAAAATATCTAGATTCGCAAAAGTGCTCTGAAATCTGAAAAAGATTGCTTTTTTTGGTACCAAACGAACATAAAAATTGCTCTGAGGGCAAAAAAAGTGCTCTGAGAGCGCCCAAACGAATACCACATTACATCTCAAGAAAACCGTTAGGAAAATTGCACACTGCATAGATTAAACATATGGACATTTGTGTCGTTTTCAATTGGGATTTTCAGATTTTCCTCTCAGATTTCAGATTTTTCGTGCCCAATGGAACATAAAACGAAATTGTTCTTTCTTTGCATTTGTGGAAGTGCGTGTTTTAAAAGTCAGCTGTTCTTAAATTGTAATTTATGCTTATAAAAATCCATTCAATCTATATTGATATCCATTGCAGCGACCAAATGTAAGTGTTTCTCTATTTCTCACAGACTTGTCTTCTAAAAACGTAGTTAATAATACACATTAAAGTTTGACAAAGGACAAACGTTTTGGTGTTAGTGTAAATAGGCGTGAATCGCGCTCAGATATCGGGATTCGCAAAATTGCTCTGCCTCAAAAAAAGTGCCGTTTATGCGGCCAATGGAACATGAAATCTGACGGCCCAATGGAAAACGACATAAAAGGTTTCTTTAGGTAGGTATATCCAATGAGAATAATTTTGACATTTCTGTTAAGGTTGGCGACGCAAGTCATATCTGATGTCTTATGTGGTAATCGATTGGGAGCTCTCTGAGCACTTTTGCGAATCTAGATATTCTCTAAGATTTGCTTCAGATTTACCAATAAAAGTGCATTTGAGTTTGACAACTGGTGGAGTTTGTTTACATTTTCGTGAATCTATTTTTGTAAATTATTTATGTACAAATATTTAGAAATCAATCGGGACGGAAATTTCGATTGATTTAATATAAAATTTAACCAGTGAATGGAAAGCGCTTTGAAAAGTGTCGAAGACTACACGTAATTATTCAAGTCGCACGTATAACAACACAAAAAAGAGCAAGAACGTTTTTATGTTGGATTAGGCACACAAAATCTGAAATCTGAGAGCAAATCTGAAGAAGCCAAATCGAATACCACATTAATAGTGATTGTGGCCACCACTCTCACCACATCTGAGGTAGGTTGTAGGTACCTAAAGTCCCTAAAATGTATATCCGTTTCTGTTACAATTTTAAACGCAGCCCTTTTCAAAAATGTCAATGAAAACTCTATTGCTGGTGAATCAACTCCATTTAGCACACACAAGTTACCCACAGTCTACAGAACTGTGTCAATTTACTTTCCCTCTCATTAAGAATTAGATATGGAGCTCTTAAATTGCCGGATATCAGATTCAAAGCAAAAATTATTTTTTGGGTTTTGTCTGAAGCTTAATTCGCTCATTCTTTCGAACTCATCGCATACTCCACAAAGAAGTTCGCAGCAGAAATTTGGCGATGACTCCACTAAGAACTTCTGTGCTGCTAAAACCATTCAACTGGTTCGCAATTATGTAGTTCCATCAGCTACATGCACTAGAGTGGAAAGCAATTACAAGGGACAGTACAAACTATACCTTGCCTTTTGCAAGCGACATGTCGAACACTACACCAGCGTTTAGCACCATTCACCATACCCTTTATGGAGACGTTACAAGTTCCATGACTCCTTTTCAACTGGAAATGAACCATCCGTATTGGAAATTCAGCTGCAAATCAAAATGGAACACCAACTAAACTCAGTTAAAAATTTAACTCCGTATTTATTGGACAGAACGTAATCGCATTTCGTGTTCCTATCAAATGTCAATGTGAGTTTTAATATACTAATTGCCTTACGACTAGTCTCGAAATAAAGAGAGAAAAAATTGCAAATGCCAAAAGCATGCATGGGTCGGATAGCTCCATGAATCATCGAGGCACCTTCAGACTTTGCGCCTCCATAGGATACAGAATTGAACTAAAAAAAATCCAGAAGGCCTTAATAAGATGTCATTACAACTCCGTGTGAGGGTATTCCGCGTCCTTGTCCTTCGGCACGATGTACAACCCCTCGGCTGTGGTCCATCGCGAACCATGCTGCGGATTCCCGAACCCAACAATCTCCATCTGGCCGGATATCGGTCGTCCAAACGATCGACCCGACATTCCCAGATAAGCCCCAGTGTCTACGTGTCGCAGCCTCATTGGCGAATCTCTCAGCCATCCATCGCCACTGCAGATTACCTCCCAGTGGTCACCAGTATCACCCAGTCCATCGACACCATAACACGATACTTCCTGCTCGCCGGAAAGAGGCGACGTGAACATATGCGAATGTAAATTCTTCTTTGTTGTCAGATGCTCTAGGCGAATTGTGTCGCCGCACTTGACAGCTTCTCCGCGATCACAGAATTTCCCGGTGGCTGCCTTTACATTCCAGTGACTGCCGACATCCTCTTTAATCTCGATACCGGTCACCGATTGTTGTCCCGATCCGGAACCATATTTCACGTCATGGGAGTGTAGTCGCGAGCCATAGTCTGAGTTCACCAGCTTCACAATGGACCCACAAGTAACGTATTGAGTTTTCGCACCTAAATGGGGACGTAAACAGAGATTATTTGTATATATTAGTTTAGACTAGTTTATGGGGAAAGGGGCGGACGGCCAATCAGAGTGGGCCACATAGTGAAGAATGATTACGTTCACTTACCATGTATGGAATATATGTTGAGCAGGAAACTGAGCGCAAGAGTTAATTGCTTAGATTCTAACTTTGGTTTCATTTTGAATATATTCAGTGAATACTTTTAATTTTTGGTTGCAAGTGAAAGATCGAGCCGAAAAATGCTGAAATTTGCCAGGCAAGAGACACGACAACTTACAAACGTCAAAATGACTTTTCTAGTGACAATTCGCAGAAGGGCAAAGTGTTTTCTTTCGTTGGACTGGTAGTGTGGTGAAAAGTAAGTACAGTAAAGGAGAAAATCAAAAGGCAATAAATAAACCCCCGATTCGCCAGGGAATCCACCATTTTCCTGGTGATTTTAGAAATATTTCTGATTTGCCTTAAGCCTGAACTACATCGAAACAAGAGTGGGAAAAAGTACAAAAAAGTGAAAACATCGAAACTCATCGAGAACACACGCATATTTATATGACATCTATGAGAAAAGTCTGAACTATGAAAGCTCAGAGCTTTTTTAGCTTACATTTACAATTTCAAGAAGCAATAATAAAAAAACTTAGCCGAGTGAAGTGAAAACAAAACTTTTCCTTGCGAAACTGACAAGAATTATGTGATGGAAGCGCGATCTAGCGGAAAGTCTGGAAGGTATTCTTTGAGTGTAGAGAGAGCTTTGCGAAAAGTGAAAGCTGGAACATGTTCGAGCTTTCCACAAAGTGAACATTTTAAATTGAGAAGAAATATACAGAACGCACTGTGCGATGAAGCAGTGCATCCGAATTTTTTTTCACTTTCTTGTACTTTTTGCCACTTTTGTTTCGATGTTTTTTCCTACAAGTTTTTTTTTAGCTCGCACTTGGTTTTTCCTTCTTCCAAAAGTGTGAGTGTGGAATCGAGTAGCACATTTACATAAAGAAACTTCCCCAAAAGGTATATAAAGATCCACAAACACTTATTAGTCTTTTTTTATTTTTATTGGCTAGGTATAGAAAAATATCTCGTCAAAAATCTGCCGTTTCCGAGTATGCAAGTAAGAATAATAAATTTGAGTACAAGCGTTGTCTAAGTTAAAAAAAATAAAAAAAATACCGACTAATAGGTAAGCTATTTATGATCTTACAAATCGGTAAAAAAAATAACATACAATCAATTTGTTTCGAGATTCAAAACTATTTTGAGTAATTCTTTTTTTTATGTTAAAAATCTAATCTCAGTATTGGCAATATCAGTTTTGCATAATCTCACATTCAGGCAGTGTCAGTGCGATTGGCTTAAATTGTTTTTTTTTTTTTATATACATTTTTACTTTTCTTTTAAATATCTTCTTTTTTTTTAACATAAAAAATAAATCAACCAAAATCATAAAAATTAAACAAAACAATTAAATTACACACAAAAATAGGTTTTGGAATATCAAAAAAATATTCAATTTCTAAATTAATTCCCTAGAGAATTCTACGTTGTTCTTGTTAATAACAATTCTTGTTGTCTTTTACAATCTTCCTGTAATATTGTTGTTATTGCCCCACGAGACTTGAGGATTTCGTGTCGTTAATCTCAGTGAATTGCCATCTTCTTCTTCTAACACATGTTCGTAGCCTGGATTGACAGCGCTGCCGTTTACTCCGTAAATTTGCTAAAATCGAGAGAAGTTGAAAGGGACTGAAGAAATTATTCTATTGTGTTATAGTTTTACCTCAGCTGGACCGCCGTTTACATTGAAGACATCTTTTATACTAATTCCGGCGTTTGAAGTGCGACCACTTCGATTGGGGGCACCGACACCGCCATTGTTTAGCTTAAAATTATAAGAAAAAGGAATATGGATTATTTTTTTCATTTAATAATTGAGCTCAACTTTAGCTCAATTTGAATAAAGCTTAGCGTAAATATTCTAAAATATTTCAAACACTTTGTGACAAATGTCTTTTCTTTTTTTCGACTTGTTCGCCTGAAGTAAAATACTAAAAACTGTCATTTTATGCAGTATAAGGAGGAAGGCACTCACCGTACTATTTGTGGTCGCGATTCCATACTCATTCTTGGCGCCCAACGTCTGCATTGCCGATTTGCGTCTCTCCGCCATCACTGAGTTCTTGCGAACTTCCAAGGCTCGAATGGTTTCCCGTCGCATTGTCATTCTCCGTGTCAAAATTGGCGTAGCTAGAAAGTTCCACATTTAAATAACAATGTTTCTTTAAAGTAAAACCCAACACCAACCTGGATTATTTTCATCAGCTGTCAATTTCAAGAAGCGCTTCTTGAACGCCACATCCAATGTGCCAATCTGTCGCCGTGGCTTACTGGCTTTTTCTAAATTCTGAATTGTTCTTCTCCTTGCTATGCGATCCGGACCACTACCGGAGTCATTGTCGTAGTCCCCATCTATGCCTTGAAGTCTTTGCAGATTCTTTACTATTTCCACAGCGTGCTTCAAAAACAGATGGCAACGGTCAAAAAATATATTCAACTGAGGGAGACTCACCTTATCTATAAGAGCATCCTGTGACAAATCTTCAGATTTCTTTTTGCACCAATTTAGCTCGGTCGAGGCTAAGATATGCGATATAGTTCCAAAACGATGGAACAACATGGCGGTGAATTGTATCACCAAAATCAACGCGAAGAAGAACACAAACACGAGACCGATCGGTTCCAGTTGCAGGTATTCCTTTGATATATGAACCTAGAGTGTGCGAGGACAATCGAGTTAGAGGATACTTTGGCGAGTTGATATTTAGTCAATGTTAGTGACATAACTATTAATAAATTAGTTTGGATAGTAGAGTTTGAAAAATATATAGTAGAAACACATTCTGAATATTATTTAATAATTTATGTGCAATGTGGTGTTTTTTTTTCTTTTTTTTTTAATTGGTGTGGTGTGTTAGAACTCCAACACAAAGGGATGCATTTTTACAATTGTTTTGTTTAATGTTTGGGATAGGTACACATAACAATTATGAGGAAGGACATTTCTCTTTTCTATGATGTGCTTGCTTTGCGCATAACGAATATACTTTGTTTCTGGCACCATTTTGAAGATAAATTGCTGGTGCTTTTTTCTTTGGGACTGTGGTATTTGTTTCTATTTTTATTCTGCTTTTTTTTTTCGACGATGACTTGGGGGTGAATAATTTACATTTTACTAATAACTATCATTAAGGATTTTAATATTGGCAGTGCCTAGTAAAAGTGTGACTTAATTTTAGCGAACCAATGCTTGAAAGTGCGTTAGTTATTTTGTTGTTGGTATTTAAGAAATCTGTCTACACAAATCTACTACACCGAATCTACTTTAATTGAAAATGTGAGTTGAATTGTTCTTTATAGACCAGTCTGCTGTTCCATAACTATAGAAATGGCGCCCAATGCGAGACCCGCCAATAAAAATGGCCAATAAAAACGGGAAATGAAGGCGAATTGCCTCGAATTTCATTTTTGCTGACTAATTTGAAAACGTCAACCAATCTTAAATAAATAATAAATAAATAGTTGACGCAACAGGTCGGTAGGGACCCTAGGCCTAGCTTCTCACAAGCATTTGTTTTGTGTGAGTTATTTATTTGTGGGACGAATGGAAGCAATATACAATTTTATGTTGAGTCCAAACGGCTAATTAAGAAGCTCTTTCAGGACAGTTAAACTCTCGGTTGTTTTTTAGACGTTCGCAAGAGGTGGCGCAGTGGAAGAAATTTTAAGCTGGAAATTGGAACTTGGACCCCTCGCTTAGTAGTCCAACACACTAACCACTAAGCCGCTGCGTCTGCCACTTGACTAATCTAGGCGAATAAAATTTGAAATACAACTTACTAAACCAGAAATCCGAATGTCCCAATTGACTCTGAAACAAGTGGCTAACAGCTTGCAATCTCTGCTTCAAAATTAAAGTAGATATCCGAACCTATATATATAAAAGCAACCGACTATAATTAGATATCTATTATGTAAAATATTTGTAATACTTATACCAACATTTCAGCGTGCTATATAAATCTACTTGTGTTTGTCTATCTATATCTACCGTTACCTAATAGAACAATTGCCAAAGCAAGCACTTTTGTGTAGGTAACCAATTATTGAGGGCGCTAAAACGGTTTGAACGTGTTTCAGTTATCAGAGCATGTATGTACAAAAAGTGTGCTCTTTCCTGAAACAGTTAATTCACATGAGCGCGAACTCCGAATAGGCGAATTGCGAACAATTCAATTTAACTGTGTTTATGAATTGAAAATTGCTCTTTGCTTTCTTACAAAAGCGCTATATTTAATAAATCTAACATCTAATCTACAAAAAAAAAACTGCGTCTCAATTGATTTAGGGTAAATTTACACACACAACAATTTTCCCGCGAATTGAAAATTCTTGCCGCGAACTGTCGCACTTTATTCACAATCCACATAAGACAGACGCGAAAACTTTTTTTAGTCGCAGGTACCCGCGAATCAGTTTCTTTGTTGAAGGTTAAGTTCGAACGAATTTTTCTTTCGCGGGTTTGTGGAACGCGGCTGTCTTATGTGGATTGTGAATAAAGTGACAGTTCGCGGCAAAAATTTTCAATTCGCGGGAAAATTTCTGTAATTGTAAATTTCGCTATTCAAAATCAATTAAGACTCAGTTTTTTTTAGATTAGATGTTAGATTAATTGAATATAATGCTTTTGTGGTAAGACAAAAGCAATAAATTGATTTGTTCGCAATTCGCCATTTCGCAGTTCGCGCTCATGTAAATGGTCGTTACCAGATTTTTTTTTTATACTTTATGTCAAATATTGAGAAATCTTAAGTAACAAAAGAAGTCTAACTGCATGCCTTATTAATACAGCAACTAAGTCGTAATTTATTTATCTATTTGATAATAATGTAACAAAAAATGCAAAAAAAAAAAAAAAAAATTCACTCAAATGCCGGGAAAATACACTCGATTATGCCCTAGCACCTGTTTCATTAAACTTGACAGAAGCAACTACGAGTATATGACAAATTTTGTTTCTAACGTACGCCCTCATTAAATGAGACTGTCGTTCTATTCTGCAATAATCTTTTTTGAAGCCGTGACACGAATTTAATATATTGTACGCGAGTTTTTCTTCAAATCATTGAGTCAATCCACTAACGTAATAAAATTGTAAGACATTTTCTCGCGAAATGATCTATAGCTCCATGTCCAAATGTAAAACATTTTTGCAACTGTCAAATTTTATGAAACTCCTCATTTAGATGGTTAGACACCTTAAGAAGGAACTACGAAAAATGAATGAAATGAAATGATAACGAAGATGAAATGCAGTTTATTTTTTTTTAGCAACACAGTTCCAAATTAAGAATGATTAGACATTTCATGTGGTTCCATTGGTGACACTAGTTGTGGTAGCAGTGGGGGAGAGGACGATAGCCATTCTCGGAACCCTTACACCACATTAATAGATATAACAAGAAAATAAACCCACGAAAACAGGTTGTATAGTATTAAAGTAGTTATGCGGGAGATGTACATAAAAATGGACGAGGAAGATTTGGTGATACAAACAAATTAAAGAAAAGGAAAACATAAAAAAAATCTTGAACAAATAAAAATTTGTTTAGAAAAATTATTTAGTATTGATTTTTTTGTTTAATCATATTATTTATGAACCTCAGATGTCTCTTCAATATAGGTTATGTTCGTTTTGACGCCAAGCGGCCATTCGATGTGCAATTTATCTTTGTTGAGTTGCAACAAAAACACGATCAAGACAAATAATGCGTTGAACATGAAAAAGGCAAAGACCGACTTGTTGCGCAGCTCGATCAAATCATTTGCAATCCGTGCCTATACAGCGGTTGTCATTATTGTTTATTTATCAATTATTTGAAGGTTGTTCCCATATTATATGTTCGAAAAAAATTTACATTATGTTCGTTGACGTTCGCAATATCGTATGTCATTTATGTCACATCACATTACATCACAAAGCATTTTATAATTGTTTGTTTTTGTTTATATTTCATGATGAAATTTTGTAAATAAATAAAAGAGAAAAAAAAATGCATGTTAGTATTATTGAACGTTTGGGATTTCAAGAGACGTCGACAATGCGCTTTCGATTGAATGATGTAGCATGGACGATATCAGTGAAATCCCAGTTTAAAATTTACCTCTTGCGTGGATTCGTCATAAGTTATATTTGTACGAACACCAAAAGGCCACTTAACATGAATATTATCCTTGTTCAGTTGCAGTAAGAATACAATCAAAACGAAGAGAGCATTTATCATGAAAAACGCAAACACAGACGAGTTGCGTAATTCTTTGAGATCATGAGCAATTCTGGCCTAAAATTATTATTACAATGGAAAGTTATATATTGGGTTTGAATTGTAATGTTTCTTAAGTTTGGATTGCATTGGGGACTCTGGATTATCAGCATTGGAGAAAGGGACAAAGCTACGTCTTTGAAGAAATATATGCACGAGTGCAAAAAAACATCCGCTGTAGAAGGTAGTGGTGAATATAATACTAATTTCCGCTGTCAACGCGGAACGTACACGTCATTGCCATAAGAATTGTCTGCAATATTCTATAAATTCTTAAGACTGTTATTTTTGTTCTACATTTACAGTAAAGTTCGTGAAAAATGTTGTGTTGCTTGGTTTAAGTGGCTTTTTCAGAAATATTTGAAATATTTTTTTTTTGCATAGGTTCAACAGGAAAGTGGGAACAAATTCGTAAGGTATTGTGAAATTTAATATTTTCGATAACCGTAAGATTATGAACTTTTAAAGAGCAAATGGCCGTTGGTAGTTATACTGAATTTTAACGAAAAAGAACACAAAAGCTCTCACTTTCACCCCCCATTGCTCCATCCAATGCTTATAAAAACGAGTTCCAAAAGCAAGTCCCAACTAAGACGTCAAAAATTGCAATCTTATGCCAACTGAACAATTCGCCTCGCAACCTGAAAAGAGAACACAAAACATCCTTAAATTCAATCACTCAGCATCGTTTTTACCTGTTCGACAGGATCATTATCGATGGGGTATAGATATTGATCAATCAAATCTTTCCAGAATTGAATTTCAGCACTTGACAGGAAGTCGACTTCGCCCTTCCTCAGTTCGGGATCCTCAATCCAGTAGGGATTTGTAAGAAAATCACGTTCCTGGTGGGGTTCACCCGAAGTCTCTGACTCGGAGTGTTCTGATTCGTCGCCCGACTTCTCAGCAACTGACATCAGATGGTGATGGTCCTTTGAGCTAGCCGATGTTGTACGGCGGCGATGATGCGAATGCGGATCGATTGTTGTCTCGATATTTTCTATTCGCTTCTGAATGGTATCTAACGAGTCGGAGATGTGTGTTAGTTGAACCTTCTCATCGCTTGTCTTGCCATGAGTGAAAAAAATACAGCGGAACAGTCCGGCCAGTGAGAACTCCAAAGAGCCCTCGTCGTCGTCGTTGTCACCGATGCCGCCCTGGAGGAAGCCCAGCATGCTCTTTTGTTTCACACGCTTTGTGGCTGTTTCGGCGGCTTTCTTTTCGGCCTCCATTTCCTTTTTCGTCTTCTTTGCCACCACTTCACGAGTTCCCCACGAGACGACATTCAAGTTGATCACCGAGTACAGGATCAACAGGAGGTACATAGACGGAATGGACAGAAGATAGATAAGCCCCGCCGTAATACACCAAAACTCCTGCGGATGCAGGCACGCCGCTATAAAGAACGACCCCACCATAGATATCAAGAAAATCGCCGACGGACTGCCGATACCGTCCTCACCTAACTGCAGCGCGGTACCGACAATCACGGCCATCATGATCAGGGCATACGCAGTAGACAACACCTGCGCCACAAATAGCTGAATATTGGACTTGCATGTGAAGCACACAAACATGAAGCCGAGGATCGGAAAGATGTTGTAATGGAAGGACGTCCAATTGTCAATTCGGAAGGCAGCCACAAAAGCACCCACCAACATAAGAAAGATCGTTCCGGGTCCCAGGATCGTGCCACCCATCAACATCATCTGGTAGAAGATATACAGCAGCGAAATGTTGTCGTTGATCTTAATGGTGCGTTTCGAGTCGCCCAGCAAGTCCATGATGTTGGCTATGGTCGAGGGCACCCAACGACGACGTTGATTGTAGAACTCATTGAAACCTTCCGGGCAATGGGTATAGGCATCAGAGGCGGCAGAGTATTCGACACGATATCCTCTCTGCAGCAACAGTGTGCATAGCCAACGATCTTCTCCCTGATCGTATTGCACGTAATGCCGGGCTTCATCGGATCGCGTGGTGTACTTCTTCATCACGTTGTCGTCCATCAGACTTTTACCACGGAAGAGTGAGAAGCACCCTGGACTACAGAGTACACAGCCGATCATATGTTCGGTGGCCTTTTGCAGCCAATGGCCGATAGCGTATTCGAACATTTGATACCACACCATGGGGCCTGATCCGATCGGATGGATACGACCACATGCGGCTCCGAGATTCTTGTTCTTTTTCATCAAATCGATCAGCAGGGTAACAGCGTTCGGTTGGAAGTCGATGTCCCCATCGAGTGTGAGCAGGTAAGTGTTTTCGGCGACAACGTCCTTCCGATCCACAGAGATCGGCAGTTCCATGAGCCTGTGACCGAGCAGGTAGTACATGTACATCACTTGCGACCAACGTTTACGATGACGAATACGATCTTTGTCCTTCAGATGGGCAATCATTTTCGTTTTGCCCGGCAGCGTCCACACCAGCCGTCCTCCATACGGTGTTGGGTATTTCTTCGGTGGCCGCAAACGGATTGTCGTCTGGTGAATGTCGGAAGCGGCCTCATCCAGTGTGGCCACTAGCAGCTTGACGAAGCGATTCACTTGAATGTCGTCGTCGCTGTGATCGGATATTTCAAAGGCGTCATCGAAGAAAATGTGTGCTGAAAGAAGGGAAGAGGCACAGGATTTAGTTGGGTTTTAGATCGCGTCACAGTGTTATTGATTTTAAAAACAAAAACAAAAACAACTCACTCTCGAATTCGTAATAGTCTGGATCAACGATGCGCAGATACTTTTGGGCGACACGTCGAGCACACTGATCCTCGTCCATTCGCATGATGCTCTTCAAGAACTCCACCATCTCGTCTTTAGTCTCGTGCCACATCGTGGCGCATGCATAGATCCTAGTTATGTGATCCGAACTCTTGATGCTAGGCTTCTGAACAGTTGATCCATCCGTATGAACAGAGATAGTCTCGTAGTATTCATCGCCCTTCTCTTTTTCGATTTGCTCGAGGTCCTATAAAGAATTAATTGTCACGCCGTCCTTGCTTAACCGAATCCCTTGTCGAACTTACCTCCGTTTTGACATCCGCCTGATCGTCCCTACGCCTGTTCATCGCCATCGACTGATCGATCAGCAGCGACGAGTACATTGGCGAAACGAACAACTTCTCCGTCGTAGCCAGACGTTCGCATTTCGGTGTCCAAATGTGCAGTGAGATCCAAGTCTGGCTCAGAAGCCACAGAATCCACGCCCAGGCCATTTGCCTGGTTATAAAGTCATTCAGCCTAAAGTTCTGCGGGCTCTCGAAGAACAAATAGTCGGGAATGGTGCCGTGGAAGAAGCACGGGTCATCCACCCTTATACCGCAGGCTGCAATCAGCATCGACACAGCGATTGGGACCGTCAAGCTTACCGGAAACGCATAGCTGAATCCTTGAATGAGAATCTTACACGCAAACTTGCCAAATATATAGCACATGTAGGCTCCGAAGACTTGTATTAGGAGCACATAAATCACAGTATTTTCCGACGCATCAACGTCGATGCTGTCAATCTGGGAAGCCTCCAAGAAATCAGGCAGACTGCTCGTCACTGTTGTTGCCAGCTCGTCGACTGCAATCCGATGCGGTCCAAAGGCGTCGCCAAACATCACAAACATATTCAGCGGATCATCTCCTCGCAGCCAGTAAATCAGCAGGGTAGAGCCCATAAACAACGACATCTTCCAGATAGACAAGAACATGCAGTTAAAGTAGCGCGTGTACTTAAGGTCTTCCTTCACACGACCCATGGAGCGCACCAAGCCAATCGGTGACTGTGTCGACACAAAGTTCTCCCACCATCCGCATGAAATCATGAAGCATGACACAGGGATCATCCATAAAACCGCACGATTCTCCAGCAACGGCCACACTACGAATCCCGTGACTTGAGCAGCAATGGCAGCGATATCCACTAACGCCTTAACTGCGCGCTTACCCTCCTTCGATGATCTTGACAAAAGGCCAAGTATGCCGGGAACCAAGCTGAGGCAATTCGTGAGCATAGCGCCTTGAATGGCATCGATTTCGGGTAACACAACAAACATCATCAGCGCCGTTCCAAAAGCGCTCATGCTCTCCATCAGTGTTTGAAATAAAAAATGGCCCGCCTTCGGCACTTTGAAGTTTTTGAAGAAGCAAATACGAACGGCACGGATCAGAGCACCAATCTCGGGTATTACATAGGCAAAGACGAGTGCCCATAGCCATGCTATCCGTTCCTCTTCGGGCAGTTTCACTGCAAAGGTTTTATCACGACCCTATTTATGAGAAGAGAGAGCAATTAAGTTTGACAGGTAGTTGTAGAAAGTGCAGCCATACTTACAAGGTCCTTATTGCAATATATGATTTTCTTATCTCTACGAACGTGTGATGTCATAAATAGTACACAGCCCTTAGCTACGACACCTCCCGACAATACTATGACAAATGTTATTAAATAGGCAAATACTTTTAGTATTTTGACAGTTATTTCTAAACAGGCTTGATTGGCCGTCGAACCACTGTCCACTTTGAGGGGTGGATCTCTGAAGACATCCCAGCCTTTTGTTTCTTGTATTGTTCGTTGGCTGCAAAGAGAAAAGGAAAGGTTCATTATTAGCCAAAGTGACAAAACCCGTTTTTCGAACGGGTTGCTTTGAGATAGGTTAAACGATTGCCAAAGCTATGATATGTACAAAATTCTAATTTTGAAGTACCCGGAAGCCCATTTGGTACATCAGGTTTACCCCGGTTTGTAGACTATGTACGAATAGTTTCGTCTCAAATCCGTTACTTACTCAATAAAAGCTTTCTAAAATTGTGTTTGCAACCTTAGCCCATTTTTTTAAGCTAAAAGCTGAATTAAGAGGCCCCGTAAATATCATACCATGCGGGATCTTAGGACCTCGAGCCTATGCATGGTAAAATGCGACATTCAGTTTAATTAAATAACCCTTAAAAATAAATTAAACCAAGCATGTCGGCAAAACTGTCGGTAGGAATGTGGTATTCGATTGGGCTTCTTCAGATTCGCTGTCAGATTTCAGATTTCGTGTGTCTTATCGAACATAAAAGCGTCACTTGCTCTTTTTTGAGTTGATATTCGTGTGATTAGGATATGGGAAGCCTTTGACACTTTTCTACGCCTTAAATTTTATATGAAAACATTCGAAATATCCATCACGATTGATTTCTAAATATTTAACATAGATAATTTACAAATAAAAATTCACCCGATGCAACGCCTTTCTTTGCAGTAGAGTAACTTCCCGAAAACGGAAACAAACTCCACCAGTTGTCAAACTCAAATACACTTGTATTTGTGAATCTGAGAAAAAAATCCAAATTCGCAAAAGTGATCCGAAATCTGACAAATATAGTTTTTTTGTTTTTACCAAACTAACATAAAAAGTGTTCTGCGAGCAAAAAAAGTGTTCTGGAGTGCACCCAATCGAATGCAACATTACTTGTACAGTATAGTAATAGATGCGGGACAAATTTAAGTAAACTAAATTTTGACTTCACCTGTCACAGTTATTTGAATGCGACCCACATTAAAAATTATTGATGTACTCGTGTAAAAAATATTAAAACTAATAAAAGAGCTGTCGAAAATTTGTGGCTTATGCGGGCTTATGCGGGCTTAAATCTTGTGAAAACATTGTCTACGATTAAAAAAGAAAATAGTCTACCATTCTACCTCCTTTCCACCTAGCCCAACAAGAGAAATCTTCCACAGCAGCAAGAGAACCTTTTTTCATGGGAAAGTGAGGAGCTGCTCCACTGCAAAGCCGCGTAATCATTCCTAGCAGTTTAACAGAGAGCATCTCATCACCAAAGGGACTGTTGATTTCGTTGACAAACGACTCTGCAATCGTCATCTCGGATAGTCTCGGTAATAATATACTGTACGGACAGTATAACTCGCAAATCGATGGAGTCTGTTTTTATTTTTCTTCTGTTTTCTTTGTTTGCAAACCTTCTAGCTTCAAAAATTTTAGCCCCAAAATTTAGCGAATGAAAAGAGAACAGGTCCTCTTCGCCCAGCCCCTGTGGGCGCTCCCAACGAAAAGAAGCTTTTTTTCCAAATCCTCGAGATAGAAAAGCAAACTTTTGCTTCCGAATGTACTTTGCATGTATTTGTCAAAATTTTGCGTGCCATTCAATGGGTCGGCACATTCTCAAGCTAAATTTTGACAGCTCGCTGTGTTCTGTCACTTTTTTGTGTTGCGGAAAACTAAGAAAGGATGAACTTTTTATTGACTACCTCGACGAGGACTACATAGAAGGTAGAATGGTTAAAATAAGAGAGAGAATTGAATTTTTGAAGGAAGTTTTTTCAAAGAACAGCTGTTTTCTGTGACACAGCGTACTCTATGTCAAAATTAAGCTAGGATTTAGCTACTGTTTAAAGGGAAAACTTGGGGGGAAACTAAAATTAAGTTTCGGTCGAGCAACGTACTAAGCCTTAAGTCGACTACATATTGTTTGGAAGAGATTTCTGTACAGTCAAAGTAGAAAGTTGTTAGAACGTTGAAAATGCGCACTAAATTATCGCGAAAGCCTTAAATATACCTAATCTATTCTTAAAATGCAAACCAGAATGGAATGGGCCGCAAAATTATATAAACAAATAACCGGACCCGAAACGTCAACTTTTGTATTCAACGCAAAACATGAAAAGCGACTCTATCCTCCGCTACTTGTGAAAAAGGCAGAACTGTATAAGCTGTCTTTTCTTAATGGCTTAAAACTCTGGTAAAGTTGATCTCCATATAAATGGCGATCGAAGTATCTTACAGGCAAAATTTATAGTTCAACATAAGTTGCTCGAGCTAAGCAACATATTATCTGGTCTCCAACTTTCCTCTCCAAACATCAGCTAAAGTCCTAGCTAAATTTTGACATAGAGAGCGCTGTGGATAAATGTGACAAAAAATGTTGTTCTTTGAATATAACTTACTTCACAAATTCAACTTTCTCTAATTTAAACAATTTCCGATTCTTGGTACTCCTCGTAGAGGTATTTATTAAAAAATACTCATACTTGCTTACTTCTACCGTTCTCCGCAACACAAAAACGCAGCGGAACAACAGAGCACAACGATCTGTCAAAATTTAGCTTGAGAAAATGTGCCGCTCTATTAAATGGACACGCTATAAATTTTGACAGATACACGATGTACATTCTGAAACAAAAGTTTGAGTTTTTAGCTCGAGCAGCGTACCACTTAGCTAAATGGGTTCGCATTTTGTATAGGAGCTAAAATTTAGCTCGTGCAGCGTACTAAGCTCAAGCGAAGATGCCTATCACACATGAGTAAAATAAACTGTGAGTTGAACCAACAACCTGCTTCATGAGAACAACATTCAGCTGTCAAATTACCATAAGATGTCACGTCTCCTTAGCCCAACGCATGCCTAATATCCAATAAAATAAATAGTCAGGCATTTTCCCATTAGCTTCTGGCATTCATTTCCACGGCAATAAACCATTACTTATATAATATTTGCATGCAACTTACCTTCCACCATAAATATCATGTGTTAATGGTGTACTCTCGTCGTCTGTGAAATTGTCATCACTGTCGCCAGTTCCTGGCGGAGCCAAAGGGCGATGTCTTATGCCAGACATCTCCCACGGCTAATGCGAATGCGCCCGGTGCTTAACGAAAACCACTCTGCAAATAACAAAAAAGAAAACGAAAGTCATTAACAACAAACTATCAGAATATAACTATATATAAATATAAATCAATGTACAGGATTCAACAATCAACAATCCATTTCAATTAAGCATAACAACAGTGAAATCGAAACAAAGTTCCCACATCGCCGCACATGTGTAGAGAAGGTACTACTAGCTGGCAAGATATATTCTCCTCTCTGACACTTTAAATATATCCCTAGCAAGAAGCAAGTGTATTATGCTGATGGACCTATACACAGAAAGAAGACAGCAACCAGTGGATGCCGGACTCGGGAATTGCAATTAAAGATAAATAGAAAAAATATGTTAATGGTCGGCTGCGCCATCACAGCCGCGAAATCTGAATTTAAGAAAATAAATTGTTCAGTACCTACATCGCTCGGTGGCAGGCGCGAGTCAATGGTCAGGGTCGAATGGCCAGAAAGTAATGGGTATTGCATCCCTTCTCCAAGGACAACATCTCTAAATTGGATGGGGGACTGTAGGTATACAGTTGAAGTTTCATTGTAGCACATGAAGGACATTGACATAAATTCAGACACAGAATTTAATGCAGCTTAAGTTAAATCGATACTGGTAGGAGGAAGGTTGTTGCTGCGCTTGGATCTGTAAGGAGCGTCTGTAACTGAAAATGCTTTATGATCTCTATATTAATCGTTCGATTCATTTTGCGGCAGCCATCATAGATTTAGTATTGAACTGAACCAATTGATCATAATTACTGTCAATGAATGCTGGTTAACTATAAATCATTTAAGGCATTTCAGGGTTGAAAAAACGGATGTACCAACCTCTATCGTACCGGTTTACAGTTGGTGTAGTGTGAAAATCGTCTGCCGCCATATTTCATTTGCTTGTTGAGGTTTATATGTCATGAAAACACTTAAATTGACTACCTAGACAGAAAAAAAAAAAAAAAAAAACACACGAAAACCGGACGACCGATAGATCAAAGCGCCTGTAATCTCTACAATTACACGAAGCAATACAAGTGTCGCAACGACGTCATCAGAGGATCGTCGTCTTATGCGATTAGAGCCCGTGAGAAGTCTCTAACTACCCGCATAGCAACCACCAACCTGTCACAAAAGAGTACTAACAGATCATACATCAGACCAGATGAAACGACATAGACATTAAGGGTATTCACTTAATCTCATAATTTTATGCAGCTCGTAAATTCATAAATTTCTGCGGTGCTTTAAGTGAACACACCTCGGAAATGTCATTGCGTGAATCGCTGCAAATAACGATAAAGCAATAGAATAAATATTTTTTTAATTAAATTCTTACCGTCATTGATGCAACTCTAAAATATTGAAAAGAAATTCACACAACGCGGAAAACGCTTGTCACAATTTGACATTTGTAAATTTGTGTAACTTTCCGCACTCGATTTCCGAGCCTAATTGATCGCGGAAACTTATGAGGCCTGCGTAAACTATTCTCCATACAAAATCTGACAGTTCATTTACGAGGTGGTAAATATCTGCAGTTTATGAGGTTTATGGGGGGTTTACCCGTTTAAGTGAATACCCTTATTGTCAAACTTCTTGAGTCGGTATGACTCGCACATAGTTCACTTTTCGGAAGTGAAGCTTTATATTGCATTTACAACATCACGCACTCGCATTTTTGCACGAGACGGGACAGAGAGATCTGTTTGTCCGCAGCCAATGCTAATAAAACTGTATGAGATCACAAATCAGACGCCTAAAGTCTCATAGATGTCCTACCCATAATTATAGATACGTTAAACGTAAATAAACACAAGTTCCGGCGAACAACATTTCTGCAATCACTTGCAAACGTTTCTATTTCCGCTTTAAAACATGTCAAATGAGAGTGGTAATTAATGTCAGTAAATTAAACCAACAATTCGTTAATCAGTTATACGAAATAAATGAATAATTGTCCGATCATCACTTCCGGCAGCCGTTTTCTTTTATAGGAAAGCAAAATTTCGTAAGCCATCGCTAAAAATATCAACATGCTGCACTTTGACATAGGTAATTCCTACCACGTCAACAAGATGGCCGATCTTGTTGAAATGCTGTCGCTTTTCAGTCAGTCATCCAGGATTGGGCATCCCTTTAATCTTCCGTGTTAGGAATGTGTGATGTGACTGCAGCATTCTTCATTTTATTTTATAATCAACCACTTAACAACCTTGAAGTTTCCTTTCTACATGTAAGGGACAAATGTACCATCTGACCGTTTTTCAAAAGTCGATACAACATGATGGTCAGTGGACCCCAATCATGTTCTTACGACTCTAAATCAATAGCCACATTCCCCTAAACGTCAAAATGTTATATGCAAACTCTGTTCTTGTTTCTATGTAAAGAAGTTCCCTTTCAAAAACCGATGCAATCACCTCTTATTCTATTTGCCTAGAAGGGGTTCACGGCGACAACATCTTCTTACCACAAACAAAAGGCGAACAACAAAAAGAATCTTCATCATAATATGCGTAAGTCGTACGTTCGCCAGATAACTATTTTTTCATTATTCCGTCTTCCATTTTCTTCAACGCGCGCAGTCAAAGTACACCGTTTAGTAGATTCTCTTCGAGACCTTGTACCAGATTTGTTGATATCTCATAGCGATTCTAGCCAACAGACCGAGGATTCTTAGACTACAAAGTAGAAACAACCCAATGCCCTCTAAAAGGCTAACAACAACTATCATAAAGCGAGTTCATTTAATAGCACACATAAGGTATATTAACATCTAATCAGATGAAGATGAGTTAGGCCGCGAAATCTCTCTTTCACAGTTTTGCCGCGCGTGAGAATGAGAAACGGTTATGTTTACGTGTATCCAGCGTTGCCGCTGAAAAATTTCAAAAAGGGGGCTAAAAGCGCGCCCGAACCGAAAAAAGGGGCCTCCACTTAAAATACTAGCAAAACAAAAAGAAAAGGAAACAGACCAATAAAGACATTTATTTTTAACAAGAAAGAAATGAATTATTTACGAAACACTTCTTTTCCTTTCATATGTTTGTATTCTTTTCCGTTCATTGAAAAATAAAATATTACTTAAACTGAAACAGGGGCCATTTTGATAATTTTTCAAAAAGTGGGGGCCAAAGGTCCTGAGGCTCAAAAAGGGGCAAAGCTGCGTGTATCCAGTAGTACTAAAGATTTGCTGCTTTTGTTGTTGAAACACGCTTCACATAATTCGCTCTCATAACGTTGCATATGAAAGTGAAAGAGGAAACATTATACACACGCGCAGAGATTGGGTTAGCGGGTCAGTGAATCTGTATACAGATGGTACGTACCTACTTCAATTTTATTTTTCTTAATTAACAAGTTAAAAACAAACAACAAATGCGCTGTCAAAATCAAACGAGTAAAACAACTTAAGACTGGCCTCACCAAACTGTTAGTCCCACGAAAACAACTCCAAATCACACCACGCGTTGTCGCTGTTGGTGCATTTCAATGCATTTCGCCCGACGAATACGTGGTGTCACAGAAATTCATTCCATGCAAACCGTTGACCAACGCAATTACCGTTGAACACAGCAGTGGTTGGTTGTGTGTTAAACCAGATCGAAATGATCGCTCGCTTCGAGTTGGTTCCATAAAAATGGTTTAGCGCCCGACCCCACCGCTATAGGTGGATTACCTTGAGACAGACAACGGTAACCAGATTCAAATCCACTCAGACATACACTGTGTATCGGTATATCTGTATTGAAGTTGAACTTCTTGTTAAACACTCGCGTATACAACGAGTTGCTACAGATGAATTTTAGTACACTTTGTGTGAAAATTGGCTGTCACCAGCGTCAGCCAATGGACATGTTTCACTTTTAAGTTTTAAAGCGCTGTCGGTGTAGTGAAACCGCCTTGTCCAGTTTATTTTTATTTTTTTTTCGGTTTAGCGTAGATACATGTGATTATGGTGGGTAACTAATTAGCAAAACAATTTATTCAATTTCGTTGTTTCGCTGGATCTTTTTTTAAGTACATTCTGTCACAATGACGTTTTGACATCGGTGAGCACTGTAGCTTTGTAGCTTTTAATTGCCGTTGTATTAACACTCCATTAATATCGGGTCAGAGGAAACAAGAAAAACGTGACAGGGAATTCATTAGTTTAGGGGCACGGAATTTTGACGTGAAGAAGATCAAGAATCGTGCCAACAGGGCCACCTATAGGCGAGATGCAATTGGAGTGAAACGAGCGATGGTCTTGCTTTGTGGTTCTTACGTGTGCAGAACTTAAAGTAAATTTGCAATTGCTGAACATGCAAATAAGTTTAGGGCAAGTTGGCCAATTTCGTGCGGTTCTATTGCTCTTGGAGTAAAAATGCCACGGAGCTGATTCCATCAAACCCGTTTAATGTTACTTAAGTGTGAATAGCATAAAAAGTAAATATGTATAATGGGATTCTTGGAGTAGTTTGATTGGTTGACTGCGATTAGATTAATGGGTACGAGTATTATCTGTTTAAGTTGTTATGCAAAGACAGAAGTGACATGAGGTATGAGTGTCTGAAAAGGCGTTTTTTGATATACAATTGATTGGTGATTTATTCTAGAATGCGTCATCAATGTAGGCCTGTATTCCGAGTTCCACCAGTGTTAACGAAACTAGAAGTAAACAACGGAGAGAGTTGTGAGAGTTCAAAGATGGTCGCGTGAATTTTAACTTTAATTCTAAAGTTGTGTGTTAAATAATTATCTCTGACTAATTTTTCGGGACAGCTTGATGCCGAAACAAATTACGGAACGTAGCCCTCCAAAAAATCTCCCAAAATTCGAATTCCTGCTCGAAATAAAATTGAAACTCGTTCCTATTTCATGCTAAGGCTCTCTTTTACATATATACCTTCTTACAGTACTTATTTTCAGAAGTAAAGAACTGAAGAAAACAAAACAATTCCATTTCAACTCATAATCTTGACATTTTCAACCTATAATGCGTATTTAATAATGTCCAAGTATAGTGTAATATGCGTTGTGCTTTTGTAAACTAATTAGCGAAAATATTTATACAACATAAAGCCAAAATTATTTCTCTCTGTGACTAGTTTTGGCAGCATAATCGTAAACATTCCAATTTAGGTTTTTATCATTTCAATCTAAATATACCTGTCAACGAAAACTAGTTTTGTTCTTAAAGTAGTTCCAAGAAGTCAGGAATTTGTTTATAGCCATAAGTAACTAAGAAGTGTGTTAAATTCCGAATGTTGTAGCTATAATCGAGAACGTGTTGTAAGATTTGATTACATATAAGAAACTTTTGTACAACAAATCTCATTTGTATCTTGAGGTAACTAAATGAGTCAACTATCGAGGAAAGTCTCGAAGATTGTCGTCACCTTTGTCGTCAGATATGCAAATTTATTATGTGGTAACGTAAACATACTCCAAAACAATATAAAACACTCTTTGTCAAGTACCTACATTATCAGAATGTGTAAAAATGTCAACAATTAAAACTGACACTTCATCAGCTATATTTTTGTGCACATTTAAAAATCTAGTGATCTTAATAGAATTGCCTTTACTAGATTTTCCCTGAATGCTAAAATTAGAATGGCCACTTTTTTACTCTTCAAATAAAAAATCGAATTGTCAACTATGTAGGTATACTCTGTCAAGAAATTCTTGACAAAATTTGTCGACTACCTGTCCATAAACGGCAAATGAAAATACTTTTGTTAATCTACAATAAAAACTAAGAAAACCAAGTCAGCCAGCTGTCAAATTTACTAAGTGGCTAGAGTTTTGAACATGCCCATCAATAAAAGCTTGATGTTATGTTTTAACCGGAGTTAAACTCCGAGATTAGGATTGATTTCCTTTAATCTAGTGTAAATCAGTAGAGTTTTCATACAAATTTACCAGGTTTGCATGTAGAGCTCACTAGCTCGGTTTGTGAACACACGCTCCACAGATGGGGATGTCAAAAATGAAAACCAAACAGAGCCGCATGAACAAAAATGAAAAAAACTGGTTCTGGGGAAATGTCATTCTGTCTCTCAAATGAAGATAGCCAGAGGGAATACGTCAATATAAAATATTTAAATTTTAGTAGCATCACGTATGCAAATTATTATATCACATTATATTATGTTATAAATATTCACACAGCAGTGAAAGTGGTACTTGACGTTTCGCTTTCGCCTGTTTATATATGAGATTTTATTCGGTGGAAATCCAATTCGCTCTTCGAGCTAAAGTCCAAATTCTAATATGACAGATAATTTTGTTTTGACACGAGCATATAAAATTCCATTTGACAGGCGTTTTTATTTTGACACTTTGACTCCAGACAAGCTACACAATTAAGCAAGCATCTCTCCCGTTATAATACTTTCGTTGCATCATTTAATAATGGCAAATCCATTGTTCGCAATCGAATCATTCGATTCGTAAGAAACGTTGACCGCCTGACATTTAGCACAAAGTTGTTCGCATATATTGCGAAGTGGAAAAGAAGTGTACGAACCGGATTTTTCCTTTTATTTATTTGATACGACCTCATATTTATGTATTTTAAATACCATCTGTGGTTGGTATTAGGTTTGTGACTCACAATGAAATAGCGTTCGGAAATGTTTGTTAGTTCGTTTGTCTGATATTTGGTAACCTTTACGCGTTTGTAGGTCAAATATAAACCGATTGTGTTGGCAGCAAAATTGTGTTGTGTGCACCAACCTACTGGAATGCAATTCGTTCGAATGGACGATATATAAAACTGCCCACCGACCATCTTCTGCATACATTATTTAAGCAAATTTCACGATCTGAAGAGTTTGAGTGCCAACACAGTTCAACTTAATAACACCAATTTGCAGGCAAGAGTTCGATAAACTTCCGAAAGTCTTACAGACCGCCTAATTGACTTGTTCATATAAGGCGAAAACCCAATAACTACTTCACACCTTCCAATACATGCAGTCTGCTTACCATAAAAGAAATACTTCTTTGGAAGCAGAAAACTGATTGAATTCTGAATAATATTTCATTTTTTCTCCAAATTAAGCAACGATTTTTTGATTGCATGTGGCTAACAGGCTAACAGACATTCAGAGCAAGAGGTGGGAAGGCAGCATACCTCCACAGCGCTCGCGAATTATAATCATAACTCACAAAAGGAACAAGTAACATGCCATGTTCGTTTCTTCTCAAAGATTATGTCACGGTACGCGGATTGGAGCCGGGGAGTTCCCCACATCAAAGTACAAAACGTGAGTCAGTTTGTATGCACCAATTCAGTACGACAAACAAACAAAAAAAAGTTTCTATCTCGTCGGAATTGCCTAATTGAATATTTTTGATTAGTGTTGAATTTGATTCGACACACTTTGTTGTGATAAATGTCGTGTTCCTAACTAGTTGTCAACATGCGCGGCAATGTATCCAGTGGTAGGTATGTACGCCTGCTTTTGCCACCACAAAGGTGGGTGGGTGTCAAACTGTGGTAGCAGGATAGAGAAGCATTTGCATGGAGAACAGGACGGCTTCATCCACACAATGGAAGGTGGAGGGTGGTTTCTGATGTGATGCATGGTTCTGGGATGGTGGTCTTTTCAATACTCACCCTTACAATTGATGTGCATTTTCCGAATTATAGATACAGACTTACGTAACGAAACGCGTTTATGGCGGGATGCCGGGTGGGATAATGATATAGACCGTGTGGCCTAATGGATAAGGCGTCGGACTTCGAATCCGAAGATTGCAGGTTCGAGTCCTGTCACGGTCGGGTGGGGTACACACTTTTTTTTAGTTATTTAAACGATAGAGCGACTTTTGTAAGGATATGCTTTTATTTTTCAGCAAATTTTGTGAAAGGAAAGGTGGTATTAGGTCCTTTTTGTTTAAATACTTGTGTATGGAAACTTGTGAGTTCCAAAACTTCTATTACAAGCCAACTGTCTTTGGCAAAACAGACATGCATGAGGTGCACAGAGTCGTGCCTTCAAACAATAGTTCGCCTTATAGATATAACGACATTCAGTTAAAGGTCCTTGAACCACAATTGACACAGTCTGTAAGATAGATGATGAACTTAATATACATGACATTCCGACGCGTTGGAGCTACTCATTCACATTCTGATGTTGTTTTTTACTGTCGTTAATGGTCGTCAAGCATGTGGATTTAAATTCGCCTGACATTAAAAAAAGCTTTATATTGTCAAATCAGTATGAATACTCTTGAAAAAACTGAAGCAAGCGAATCGAAGTATCAGAGACCCTTCCGCATAAACTTGAAGTTAACTATATATAGACTATTACGAACGATTGACAAACACCCGAAAGTACAACTGTTCTGAGAGAGCCTTCGGATGTGGCATAAAACTTTCCAAAATTAAAAAAAAAAAAAATTACAAACGAGCGGTTGAAGATAGTCCCGGCAAAGGTATGTTTTATTAGTTTTACTTAAAATAAATAAATAGTTGGCGCAACAGGTCCGTAAGGTGCCTAGGCCTAGCTACCCACAACAATTCGCTTTGTGTTAGTTTTAAGTTAGTAGGAGGAATGGAGGGGATCAAACATTTTATCACGAGTCTAAACGGCTAGTTGAGGAGCTTTTTCAGAGCAAGGGGCAGAACTCACATTGTTCCAATACCCATGTACCTGTTTTTATCTACTGCGCCGAATGTTTAAGAGCTTTTGAAGAGTTAAACTCATTGTTGTACTAAGTATTTCAATTGAATCACAACTCTAAAATATGGTATATAAAGGAATCACCAAATTAGTTAATTTCATTCATTTACTGAGCAATTGAAATTTTATTGTCAAAAGCTCAAAGAGCCGTCATGTATCTCTCATAGCTGCACGCTCTGCATTATTCAGTATCTTGTCATTATCAATCCTGTACCTGTACCAACACTTGTTACATAAGCGAGAATGTACGCAAAAATATGTAGAGTACCATGCGACAGTTCTCTGGAAAGCGAGGTGTGTCGGTTAATGGCTTTTTTTGTTATATTTTTGTTTTGTATGGAATATAACAAAATCTTACAAAATTACTTGAGTGAGTATTCATCAATCCGTCTTAGTAAATAATCCAGTTACTAAGAAATAATAATTCCAACAGCACATGCCACCACCTTGAGGCTAAAAGTAGTCCAGTATTTAACACTTCCTGTTATGTTCCATGATATCGATCTAACCTCAAAAGGGGTATCATTTGGACAGTTCTCGTTTACACACCCATATAAGTCAACTCAGCACAGCACATTGATCTGGCTTATACATAATTTCCAAACTTGTATGAGTTGTATTTGCGCAATTCAATTAAATTTCCATGACTTTGCGGTTCAACCCCAGCACTCTCTTGGAGATTTATATTCTTTTATTTTTTGTTGTGACTCTCCATGTGAAGGAACAAAGGAATCCTTCTTTGGACTATGTACCGTTTACAAAATGAGCGATTAAAATGACATACGCAGCATTCTGAACAACTCATTATAACTGGTTAAAGTATCGTTGACTCATTGTGGATTGAGGTTGGCTGCATTTCATAACTCCAAACGGCCACCGCAATGGTATGCAAAATTGCAAGCGATTTTATTATTTTGTTGCTTGACTGACGTCCACCCAAAGGAGGTAAATTTGAATAAATTTTCCTTCTGCTGCACACTTGAGTCAAAAATATTATGAGTGGGTGACGACGCCGAAGATCGAGGTAGGCCAGTCGTAGCCATTGATTGAATAACAGCACGATGTGCATACTCGTTTTGTTGTGTTATTTATGCAAAAGTTTTTTAGGTAAAAATAGAAATGCAGATATTTTCGATTTTTCAGAAATGTCATCATCATATTTATCAATTGATTAATAGAGAGTTAATTGAGAGACCCATTAGTCGTTCATTAGATATGGAAGTGTTGATGAAGTATGTAGTTAAGAGTGAAGGTCTGGTTCAACATATCATCATTTGATGTTTGGCGGACGAATCTATTCGTTGACGCAATGGCGGGATTTCTGAGGCTCCAATTAGAAACGCAGCACAAGCAGCACATTCGTCCAATAAAAAAATCGCACTCAATGGTTTGGAAGTGTAAAGGACAACTATTTGCATAACAACCTTCCGTTATTAAACGCCACGTAAAAGCTTTTGTTACAATGACTTAGCTTATCCAGTCATCCTACAACATGTTCCCACTTTTCTAGAACATCTTTTGAACCAGCAAAATGATGAAAAGAGAGCCAGCCAGCACCAAAAAGATCCACCACGAATATGACTACATCCGGTCTAACCACAACACAGTTTAAACCGATCTGAGTCAGTGTCACGGTCTTAAACGATGATCTGCCAGCTACCTGGGCTAGTAGTACTTGGTACTGCGTTGAATCTTCTTCTGAACAGAGTCAAATCACTTCTAAGGGCATTGCAGATCGGTGTTAGAAAAGTTCCCACCAAAAGAAGGATCCCCTAAGTGATCGTTGCCACCTAAAACTGATCACCACTTAAGTTTGAAGCTTTTAAGAAGATTTTCAAATCAATTATCAACCTTTTTCTGTCCAAGAGTCAAACATTAAAAAAAGAAGCATTAAATCAAACGCAAAAACCAACTCATAATGAACAATAAAACCTGCCACCGGATCTAGACGGCTTTCATATGCTCAAGCATTCAGGGTCATCCCCTGTCTCTGTCTATATTAGTGCTGCGTTTATCTGTGACTCAATTTAATTGAATTAGTAGTAAGTAACTTCGCAGTCTCACCCTGGAAGATGACAGCCATCAATTTTGTGGGATTTCTATCTCATGAGTAGGCATCTGGGTCGCTGTAATTTTATTTCTTACAAACCCAAATATTAATGAGTCATTGGGATTTCTAGGCGGAGTGACTTAGTGGAAAGTGTGTTGAACTACTAAGTGACGGGTCCCAGGTACCATCCCCGGAAGAACGCACGAATTAGTATTTACATCTTAAGGTTTTTTCCACTGCACCACCTCTCTTCAAGGTCTGAAAGACATCCGAGAGTATAACTCTCATGAAAGATCTTTTCAAAGGGTCATTTGGATTCGGCATAAAACTGTAGATCCCTTCCATTCGTTCCAAAATTGGAATATGATGACGGGGTGACAATTATTCTTATATATTAGGTTGACAAACATTTTAGCGAACATCAAAATGTTCCCAATTTTAAGTTTCAAATTTCAAAATATAAAAATAACGAAATATTTAAAAGTATTTTATTTAATAAATTCGTTAAATGGATCTATTGAGTTGTGAAATTTTGTATTACACTTCGAATGCATGTGTCCACTATGGCTTTACAAATCCACACATTGAAGGGGCAAAATGGAAGCTGTTTTTTGTTAGTTGGAAAGATGCATGGAAAAGTGAGACTTTTCTGTACCTACCCTTTCTGTATTTTGAACTTTGGAGGACAAAGTAATTTCCAAGACGAAAAGGGGGTACATTTGGTCACCCTACGGACCTGTTGCGTCAACTATTGACTTAATTACTATTTTAATTTGGGAAGCGGATGTCTATAAACTTATTTTTCAAGTGAGTTAATATCCATTTCATATGAATGCGTTCCATTCACTGTGTAGGTAACAACAACGGATGGCATTTCATTAGCATCCAAAACACATTCACAATTTGCGCCGAAGAACCAGTTTCATTTTTAATCGGCTTGACCATTGAATTGGGTTTAATTAAATATTTCTCGTTTGGGGTCTAGGCTAAATTTAAATTTTTCCATTAACCAAATAAAAGTCAAAACGTAATACGCTCGAGGAGATAACGAGGATGAAAGTGAAAATTATATAAAAATTGGGTTGCTCCGATATATGGTTTGCCATATATGTAATCCAGTTGGAACCACTTAAATCGTGGTGCTAAGAAGAAAGTTATTGATTTAAATGTATAATGAGGAAGTCGTTAGAAGACCGGTTAATACGATTTAAACAAAAATGAGATATTTCAATTGGTTTTCAATTGGTTATATGACATACTACAATTTTATCCAAAATGCATGAACAATTTATTTTTTTTAAAGGAATCCCTCTTTCGTTTTCCACAAGATTTTAGCAATAACAGTTTCACTTTAATGTCATTTTCCATTGGTTTCACTCGGGGATCCACTCATTCTGTAAACCAATGGAACAAGAAAACTGCTTCTGATTTAATCCACAAAAGTATTGGTGAAATGCCAAAAAATTATCTACGGCAGTTGTGCCAGCTGACTTGTATAAGAAACATAAACTACACTTGTGTGAGTGCTTCTTGAGTGGATTCTGTCTTCAAATTTCGAAGCGAAAGTCTCTCCTCAGAATCACCAGAAGAGTATTTTTTGTGGCAATGAAACGGTTTCAGAAGTGATTTTTTCGATTCTGGACTCTCCCGGACGCTTCTTTTTGCCAAAAGGAAAACGACATAAGCAACTGCTCGTATCTCGAACAGCACATTTTAGAGTTTGATAAAAATGATTGCACCTAATACGTTGTCCTTGCTCAATTTTTAGCTTAACAGTTGAAGAAGAGTACTTTTTGAAAGAAAAAATTGGAATGTAAGTGTCAATCCAATTAAGGCCTCCCACTTTATTTGCGATCACATACTTTCATTTTTAAAGAAATCAAATTCAATAATTAAAGTTCCTACAGCAAAAGACACTGTATTTTACTTTTAACTTGTTTATCTACATAATAATTAACTTTCGCTATTGAGTGTATTAAATATTGACCAAAATAAATACAAAATCGACTCTAAAGTCCTCTTTTGCTAGTCAAATCTAAATCCCAACTAGCATTTTTATACAGATAAAATAAATTTACCAAGAGGCAACTTCTGCTTGACAAGAATATACCCAATTTTATTGATTCATTAACTTTAGCGCCGGCTTCAAGTTGTCATTGAACCAAATGAGTAAAACGGTGTAGGACTTGACAGATAGGTCACGCTATGGGTAGTATAATTTCTTAAAAAAAGCCTAAGGCCTTCAACCAATAGAATGTTGCAAGAACAATTTAAAAATACTTCAACACAGTGGAGGGACAAGTCTCCCTTCCACCCCTACTGACGAATCGAAGAATTTGTGTCCATAATTTGTTTCCTCAGTTTTTTTTTGCACAGTTCGCAATTAGTCTAAACAATGCACTTAAACGTAAAACTTGGCATTGGGCTTAGATATTGCGGGATGATCTTGGGAATAAATGACAGCATTGCTGCACTGTATTTTCAGAATATTTCGCAGAGTAGAAATGTTATCTTCAACTAAAGAAACATACACTTCATAATTGTTTAAAACGTTTTCCGAACAGTTTCAGCAGCGGCATGGAAGATGTCAAAGATTTAAAATAAACCAAGCTCCTACAGAGTTGGTGGATTAAAAACAACTGTTTGAGGAAACTAGGTTAAAAATAACCGCCTCCAAATTTTCTCTGTCATTAATAACAAACTAGCTCTGTAGAATTTAATCAACTTACTTTGTTTGGATGATAATATAAATCTAAAAACTTGGTTAATAACAACTAATAAAGTGGCTTTTTTTAACAGTCACATTTAACCCTTCTATTTCGGTAGTTTTTAACAATGAATACGGGTGTTTTTTTCAACAGAGCCTTAGTTAATTTTAACCCATTTTTTTCCGAGCAAAATCAAATTCGGTTGGAGGCAATTTTCGTGAGTTTGACTTCGTCATCACTGATAATGAATTTGACCTCAGGAACATATGAGACAAATAGTGCAATCAAAACCTTATTACAACGTGAAGCCTACCGACAAATATTCTGCCATAAGATTGTAAAAAATTCAACCCACACAAGCAAGGTACAATCAGCCACGTAGGTAGGTATTTAAGGAAAATTCGAAAACATTGTATATATTGTAGGAATATTTTCCACGGAGTCATACCATATAACGTCCCATTTGACACCCATTGCTGCACAAAGAACTCTGAACTGCAACTGAAATAGCATTATTTTCAACGTCGCATACACCCAGACGCTGCCCACGACAAGGGGTATTAACAAAGTCCAACCTTAAACTAGTGCAGTCACTACAACGCCAATTGTTGTTGTCTCCGTGAACAACATTGCGCAACAGGCTTAAAATGTGCCACACAATTGTACGTCTAGTTGGACATAATATGTTTGAATTTCCCACTCAATAGCACACCCACCAAGCCCGATACACTCGTGCGAAATAGAAAGTAGTAGTTTGCAAAATGTACCCGTTGGTCATTGTCTGGTTTTTTTTTTCTTATATCTTACATCTCTGTGACATTTTCATTTTTATTTTTTTATACCGTTCAACAATTGACAATAAATCAATCGCGACCCAAACTGTCAAGAGCTGGTTTGCTGCGAAACGGAAAACACTTGGTAACCGAACCGACACGATCGGTCGACATTTTCATTGTCTTCATCCGCTGTGCTACAAAACTAAAAATATGTATGTACTCCGTTTTGGTGGATAGTGATGTTTGACGTTTAAGACCTTTAAGGAGTTTAACCTTTCGAACCACCGCAATATGATTCGGCATGGCTTTCAGTTCTCTCACATCAGAAACGACGCACAGGAGTCTGGGCTTGAATACATAATGAGCGGGCTATCCCGGTGTAGTTACCTTACCTACACGATGTGCTGGTTTTTTTATGTCTTGAAGAATTGATGGTATTTTCGTTAGAGCCATGTTCTTTTGGTATTCGAAACAAAAAGGTCATAACCTCAGTTAAATACATTTTTAAACTTCTCCTCTCGCATTAGATATTCTATCTGGCAACTGGCTAAAAAGTTGCGTTCGCTTTTGACGAGATTCGATCATGCGAAAAATGGTGGGCATAGAGAAAAAAAAAAAAACACGTTTTCCTGTGCGTGAATAGGAGAAAAACTAGTTCACCCAAGGAACAATAGCATATCTATGGCAACACAAAGATTAACCCAATCATTTTGCATTCTAATCCACTTGAGTCGCGCGGTGTACGATATACAAACAAAGCCGCTCATGCCGATACCTATTTCAACCTTCAGCACTGCATAGTTATGGTTAATCAAACTGCAACCGAGTGGAGAGTACCTATATTTAATACAGGCTCAGACTCAGATACATAGATTATTCACCATTCATCTATATTCGTATTTATGGATAGAGAGAGAGGTTAGAGAACTTGCGGTGCAACTTCAACTGAAGGTATAGATAATTTCAAAGAATTGCGGAACTTGCTGCTGGCGAATGTTGTAAATGGTAATTTTGTAGACTTTTTGTTAGTGTTCTCTCTTTGTGTTTGGTTCGCGCAGCGCGAGTGCCAGTCGAAACGCCTACATAATAAGTGTCCGTGGGACACGCCTGCTACTGCTAATTGAGTTAAAAACGATACATACATTTACGGGAAATGCTTTTGTTCACATTATAGTGATTGATTTATACGAATGTGTCCAAGAGTATAGGTTGAAATTTTGCGAAGATCAAGAAAGTGCCAACTGCCAAGTTTCGAGATGATGTAACTTCAGTGTCGTTGGATGTCTATCTTTTAACACATAAAATCATATTGGGCAACTTTTTGGCTTTGCATTTTTTTTTTTAATGATCGTGAGAAAAGGTCTAGACATTATATGACGAACGGAAGAGGTCGTAAATCAAATGATAACTCTTTAAAAATAAATTGGCTTTTATAAGTAACCTTTCTGTGAGACAAGGCAACTAAGATCTGACACGTTAAGTCATTAGTCAGGAAGTAAAAATACCAAAAAGTTCAGCCTTACTATATTTGTTGACGTGCCTTATAGGGGTACAACAAATGCTCAGTAATCACCTCTAGAAGATTACAGCGCCGGATGAGGCCAGCGCAGGGCCTGTAAAAAATTCGTACAAGGGGCGCTTGGATTGTTTTTGGTTACCCAGTTTATTGTATTTACAAAAATACGAAAATGTAACACTACTGTTGGTTAGACAAAATGTTTGCTTAATAAATGTTTAGCCTACCCGGAATTGGGCTCAGTTCGCAGGCAGGATCACTACCAACTGCGCCATTAATTTTGCGTGAAAAGTCTGGTCGTAAACTTAATAAAACCATATAAACCCAAAAAAATAATTAAACTTAACAAACAAAGTACAGACGCCAACGACAGAACAACCTACCCTGATCTGTCAAAATATCCCACTTGATATTGAATTTTATCTATTGAAAATTAATGTACAAATTGATTGTGGAAATTTGACAGATATAGGAAATTTGATGCATTGCTGACTGTACATTTTTAATATTATATTATATAACTAACTTTCTTACTGTCAGAAAGCGGATATGATAACCTTTCGGCTATCCATGCATCCATTTCCAAAAACACCATCAAATTTCTCAACTCCATATGCTGCATTTAAGTTTCTCCCTCAATATCTAAAGTTGTGGCTCCTGAACGGAGCTGAACCCCAATTCTAAAAATTGTTCGCAAACATATAGACATCTGTCAAATAATCATGCGAAAAACGGAAATTTCCAGTTCTGGAAATCTGCATACGTGAATTCGATTGGGCACTTTTTCTCTGAGCACTTTTTTTGTTCTAGGTCTATTTTTATTTTCGATTGGCACGAAAAAAAGGAATTTTTTTCCGATTTCAGAGCACTTTGCGAATCTGGTCTTATTTTTCTCAGAGTTTACTCGAGATTTACCAATAGAAGTGTGTTTGAGTTTGACAACTGGTGGAGTTTGTTTACGTTTTCGTGAAATTCTTCTACTGCAAAGAAAGGCATTGCATCGGGTGAATCTTTTTTTTTTTTTTAACTATTTATGTACAAATGGTTATAAATTAATCGGGGCGCAAATTTCGATCGAGTTAGTTAAAAGTCCAAATAGTAAATGTAAATAGCTTGGGAAAGTGTCGAAGGCTACACATATACACGAATATCAACAAAAATGCCCAATCGAATAGCACATAAAAAAATCGAAGGAAACACAAAATTTATTTAAACAGACAAATTGTCAACATCAATTGATATTATATCCACAAAAATGACACTCACGTCAAACCATTAAGCGAACTTGCTAATTTTGGTGGATAAACGTCAAAAGTGATACTAGATATTTCAGGTTTGGTTGGAGTTTTGTGTATGTCCAAATAGCTGAAATATTCGGAAAGAGCGGACGCGAAAACATCAATCTATACATTCACAGCTCAAGAACTGTTATTTTTTTTTTATTTTTGGCGTAGGTATACGTCAATCCAACTCTCGGGCGACGAGAAATTGGCCATTCATATCAAGAAATCAATGAATTGGTATTCCAAGTGCTTATTTAACTGACAAATTTTAACAAACTTTGGTTCAGAAAGGTCAGAGCACTTGGGGCTCTCGAATATTTCGATTTCGTCCAACTGCTTCACTGCCAATTGAGAAAATGCTAAGCCCTAGTAGACATTTCCAAAGCACATCAATGTTAATTAAACACACATGTCTTTTTTTCTCAACCGAACACAAAAATATATTTCAAAACCAATTTAAATTCAAATAATTTAATTCACAACCTGCCAATTTGGTTTACTTGACGCTCTGTAAATTCTACCTCATTAGAGAGGTGAATATAATCTTCGCATAGGTGAGTATCATTTTATTTTTTTTTGTTAGGTATGCGAAAATTTCAGTTGAATTTAAAGGATCCCGGTTGATATACGTTCCGTCTGCGTCCATAAATCCAGGAAGCATATTCCTGTTTTGCTATCATAATCCACCTCTAAGAACCAGTACTCAGAAGCCACTATAGTGCCTCGAATTTCCTTACAAATTAAACCCAGCAAATAAAATCAGTCAGGTGGGAAATAGCATGCAGAGTGTGCTTTTTCCAAACCACGACTGCCAGCTCCAACAAAATCCAGTTTGCACAACAACTCTTTCGTTTTTAAAGTTTCTTTGTGACATAGTAAGGAACATTTTTCGGTCCATTTCCGAACTGCTGTTCATTCAGCCGTTCATTTCTGCGATTCGCTGACATCGTCTGACTATCTTCAACATCCAAATCTCACGCGTTTACCTTCAGAAGTGCCTACAGCCTCGACAGCCGCATTCTTGCAACAATGCCCGCCAGTTTGACTCATCATACGAGAGGTACTATTTCGTAACACCTCTAAATGGATTTGCTATCGAAAATATGTGAAAATTAATTGGAAAGGCGAACAGAAAAATCAAAAGCCAATTAAGCTTAAACCATACACTCCATTGTTCCCAGCATGACTATACCGCAAGCGTTTGCTGCACTTATACATATCGGCCGATACAAGTCATGGTAGCGCAGCGTTGGTACACAAATACGTAGGTATTTAAAACAAAAAAAAAAGTGAAAGTAAACCCTGGGTGAATGTTGATCCACGATCCCAACCATCACAGCCACCGCCGGCCGGGGTGGGGATGATGAAGGAAATGTGCAACTCAACATGTGGCAAAAATTATACAAGAATTACTCGCTCATAGTACGATTGTATTCACAATTCACTTACCAGCTAAACACAATTAGTTGCCGTGTATGGCTTTTTGTTTTCCTCTGTTTGTAATCCGAAATGCGTTCCAAAACGTACTGCTATCTGCCGACTTCCTTGTCACTTGATGGCATTCGCATAGATATACATTTATGGCTATCCAATAAAAGACCGTCCTCGTAGCACGTTCTAATTTTGCACTACACGGATAAATCGTAGATATTAGATATTGAACATTAAATTGAGAACAAGCTACAATAAAAATAAGAAACGAAGAATGAGAAAAAAAACCGTAAACATTCACTCAGCAGAATACGTAATGGTGGTGACTTGAACACGACGACAGTATGCGACCGATTTGAATTCAACAAGAAGAAGAAATAGATACAAAATTGAATTTATCTCAATCTGATGCAAATTTTAAACCAAATGAAAAAAAGAATGTATTAGATTACTAGCTTGTGAGTATTCTATATGGAAAACTGGTTTTCCTAATCCCAAATAACGGATCGGTTTGGCAACTTGTTGATAACTTTCACACCCGAAAATGAAATGGAATTTTGCTTTCGCAACCACTTCTAATTTCACTTTAATTGTAGCGCGGAATTATTACTAAACATCAAAACGCTCTCGTGTCATCTATCTCTTCTCCGGTTATTTTTATTTTTCTTTCTTGCGTATGCGAACGAATATTTTCAATTTCATCTAGGTACACGCAAGAACATTATACTCGAACGCGTACTGGTGTTTTTCAACATGGAAAATCCGAAAGTATGACCGAAAATATAACCAAAAACAGACAGAGAAAAAAAAAAAGAAAACCGTCGCGTTTGCGTGGTGATGCGTCACGGTACGTGTCAGTCCTACCTCGGAGCTCCAATCGAGTTCGTTGTCTCTGGCCAACTGAATTGAAGTCTTTCGTTTCTCGTCTTACAAACGAGGTACGACCACGACGAGTCACAGTCGGTTCGGTATAGGTGTCTATACATTGTGCGAGGTCGTCTTGTTTGGCTTAGGCTTCTTGTTTCTCTACCATACCACACACAAGACACAACACACCATCACTGTGTTTTTCAGGCCACCATTCCACTGAGCGTAAGAGCCGAGCCGCGAGTATCACACTCATGTCGGCCAACTCTCAACGGGCCTTGCGCTGTTTCTTATAAGCCAGTTCGTTGGTTCTGAATTTGTTGTTCTTCCTTTTGCTTCCTCTTACCTTTCGGTTTCTTTATTTCTTCTTTTCTGTTTTCATAAGTTGTTGTTCTTGGTGTGATTTGATGAATGGTAGGGGGCTTTCACTGCAACCAAACGGTATGCTCTACTCTGTGGGTGATGTTTAGCGGCGGACGGGGATCGGCGTGCCGAGTGTTCAACTCCAGGTCTAGGAAACGATCGTTGGTAATGAGTTTGTGAGTTTACTTACCGCAACAATCTGTATAATTTCGACAATGACTGCCGAATGCAGAAGTAAGCCAAATATTTGCCTATGGTTTGCCGGCGACAATTAGGTTAGTGTTTGGCTTGTCGATAGACAGCAGAATGGCTGGAAGTACGACAAGTATTTACTTTTGAATAATGTGTTGCAAATTTGTTTGTTATTTTCTAGTATGAGCGCGATCAATGGAAAGACGTTGATGCCAATCGGCGATCGATATAGCAAATAACATGCATTTCTGAATATCTCTATCGTTCAACAAGTATAAAGCAGTAGCTGTGGCTACTAGCTGTAGCTACTAGTTGGAGCAAATAATCCAGAAAAACTTGCTAGCAGCTTATAGTAAATTATGTTCTGACGGTTTTGTTTATCAAGTATGATTTCATATGTGTGATCAGAAACAGTTCGCAAGTGAACTCTTTTGTTTGATCGCTTATTTGAGTAGCTTATTTCCATCTTAAATACTGTATATACTTGTAAACGTGGATACCTGAAAACCCAAAGACAAACTGCTGAATATCGGCTGTCGGTTGGTTCCGAATGGTTGTTCATTCATGGAATGGGTAAGTGATCAAGTCAATGGCGGCGGTCTACTATAAAATGCTATACGATGCTCTGCCAGCCGATCAAACTGCCCTTCATTTCATTAATAATCCCATCTCCTAAGCAATGACTTGTAGTCCGTGCAGTTGATTTTTGATTCTTTCTGAACTCCATATCCATATAGCACACCAGGACTATAGTTTTTCATAAATATTCGTTTGTTTGGGGTTGTTTCAATTTTTCGGGACAAATTAAAGAGACCTGTAAATCATTTCAAATTCGAATGTCTGAATTCAGGAGCTGTCATTAAGTCTTTCCGGGAGTTGAACCAGAGACCCTTAGTTCAGTAGGTGAGCACTTTGACGACTGTGCCACTCTGCCCGATACGGCAAAAATATTGAGGCATTCTGTGACCTATAACTGACTTCACTTTTATAGGTGGAGTCAATTTCCACTTAGCAAACATTATGCTGTAATTAAATAAACAAATACATATTTGGCGCAACAGATCCGTAGTGACTCTAGGCCTAGCTCCCCACATCCATTCGTTTTGTGTTAGTTTTTCATTTTTAGGGCGAATGGATGGGATCTACAAATGTATGCCGACTCCAAACGGCCAATTAAGAAGGTTTTTCATGACAGTTATTTGTTTTTTTTTTCACGGGAATCGCACCTGGGACGGACCTCGCGATTAGTAGTCCAACACAGTAACCACAAAGCTTCTGCGCCCGCAATTGACATTTCTCAATTTGAGAAACGTTGTTAGTCGACAATTTGGGTGAAAACTTAGCTCCTATGATTTCTTACATAAAACAAACACAAAGTTTGATAGCTTCATAAGGACCATCAAGACTACCTTCTAAAATATACACATTAGATATAAATGTAGGTAGGTATATACATATTGCACAACAATTTGCGCATTAGTCAAAGAAGTGAGTCTTCCCTATAAATCCCCAATTACATCTATTAAAGCTGTTAAGGATTATTCATATGAGAGCGAATTGCGAACTGCGAAGAACCGAATATTTGTAGATTCTGACATTTCATTCACATGAAAACTGTTTTTAGTCGCAGGCGCCCGCGAATCAGTTTCATTGTTGAAGGTTAATTTTGAACGAATTTTTCATTCGTTTGTTGTGGATCGCGACTGTTTTATGTGGATTATGAGTAAAGTTGGCGGCAAGAATTTTCAATTCGTAGGAAAATGTCTGTAATTGTAAAGTTAGCTATTTAAATCAATTGTAAGGCAGGTTTTATTTTTAGATTAGATGTAAGATTAATTAAATATAATACTTTGCTGATAGAACAAAAATCAATTTTCAATTCATATATAAAATTAAATTAAATTGTTCAATAAATTAAATTGTTCACGATTCGCCTATTAAGGCTGGCTGGCTCAGGGTAGACGTTTCTGCGCCCCGATGTGGCTTGCGGGGGTTAAGAGATAATCGATCGGAGTAAACGGCTTTCAATAGCCAGTAAATATACGCAGGTAGCTATTGATGCACAATTTTATTTTTCGACTTTGTGCAATATATAAAGTACCAAAAACACCTCTTTTTGGGTGCTTTTTTTCTGCGCACCGGTCGGGCATTCCCTAGATCAAAAATTTTTATTTTTTTTATGATTTTATTTTGTTGCCAATGAACTACTCGATGTAGCTATTGCAGCACAATTCTGATTTTTTTGTTTACCATCTTGAAACTGCAGTTTAATGTGACTAAAAGTAAACAACCCTCGTGGAAGAACAAATAACTATTTTTCTTCTCTTTAAAAAAGAGAATGGGTTTCGCATATTTGTATGTCTGCTCAATGAATAATAACTAGATATTTAGTTCATAAAATAGTTAAATAATAATTTTGAAAAGTTTACTATTTTACTGCATTTTTAATTTTGTTTCAGAGATCACGCAGACATATGCAATGTAGGTAGTTCGCAAAATATCGGACATGGCGTGTCTATAGTTTGCTAATTTTCGCTCGCTTGAGCTGTTTGAACGGGAAATGACAACAACTTTGTTTATTTCGTTTTGTTTGGGTTTCCGATAGATACATACAAAATAGTATTCTTGCTTTTTGATAAGGTCAAGGGAGCAACAATGAGATAAACTTTGATAATCCGAGAACCATTGATATGGGAGTGGGTGGGTAATGGGGGATGATTTTTTTGTTGTAGATGTACATATTTGAATTTGTTTGCTTTGTTTGTAAAGGGTGTTTTTTCAGAGGTTGGTTTTTCGAATAGATAAAACTGTCATTTTGTGGTCAAATCGGGCAACTCTAATGTCATTTATGTTCAGTTTGGTTTGCCATTTCATGATGAACACGTTGACAAATGAACAACGGTTGCAAATCGTGCAAATTTTTTCGAAAATAATGGTTCAGTTCGAAATTCTCATAAGCGAATTTTGTTTAACAAGCTAAATTTCCGCATTTGGAGTGAAGAGAATCCACACGAGACCTTTGAGACGCGAATACATCCACAAAAACTGACTGTTTGGTGCGCTCTACGGGCTGGTAGAGTCATTGGGCCATACTTCTTCCGAAATTATGCTGGGGAGTCAGTAACCGGTATAGAGCCATGATAACCGACTATTTTGTTCCCGAATTGGATGGCATGAATGTGGATGAGATGTGGTTCCAACACGACGGCGCTACATGCCACACAGCGCACGTCACAATCGATTTATTGAAGGAAATATTTGATGAGCGTATAATTTCGCGGAATGGACCTGTCCTGGATTATTTTCTTAGGGGACATATGAAGTCGCTCGCCTACGCCAAACAACCCGAAACGGTAGGGGACTTGGAAGCCAACATTCTTGGCGTTATTGCCGACATACGGCCCCAAATGCTCGAAAAGTGGTTGAAAAATGGACCTCTAGACTTGGCTTTATTCGAACCAGCCGCGGCGGCCACATGCCCGAAATCATATTTAAACATTAATGGCATAAAATTATCCTTCCAATTAAGCCAAATTGATGGACATTAAAACGATTTTCTTGTGTTTTTTTTTTTCAATTCGAAGTTCTATACCTCTAAAAAAAAACACCCTTTAGAAGTATAAACCCAGTTTCAAATATTATTGTTTTATATTTGTGTTTTAAGTTGGATTTTCTGAAATAATGCGCTACTACTAACTACTGCTACGGAGTTCAGATAATTAAAAAAAAGCAAGATACCGAAATTATAAAAAAAAAACACATGCATTTGGCATTAAAAAAATAAATTATGTAACTAAATCATTTCTAGTGCATTCTCAACACATACTATGTTATAGGGTACACTATACCGTATACAAAATGAAAAGTTCGCAATAAAAAACTGGTATTTTCGTTGAACGGTGTGGACTTTTTAGTGATAGAAAAAAATCATTTTTTCGGTGCCACCCAGATAGTTTGGTAGGTGATAGTGCCATTTGTGAAATCCAAATGCCCTTCATCAGCTAGAGACAACAACTATGAAACAAACTCACAACTATTTGTACCAAATTAAAGGGGAGCTTCATATTACACATAGTTTTGCTATTTCAGTGCTTGGGACCCGTGATCTTGTATATTTATGAAAATTGAAATTGGTGATACATTCTGAGAAATGTAGTATCGAACACCTAACTAAAAAACGAAGTCCATAAGAAAATGTCTGCTTTATAAAAACTGATTAATCTTGTTTTTTTGCATCACCCTTTACCAAAACTACCCATATTCCATTTCTTTTCGCTCGACACTAGACTCAGCAAAAAACCTGTATTGAATGAAATGGGAGTGAGTTAATGTTTTTAAATACGAGTTAAGAAATAATTAAGAGAAGCTCTGCTTTTCTTAGTTATTTGTCTGCCGTACCAAGTGGTATAGATAAGAGAGCAAAAAAAGTTAAGTATACCTTCAAACTACAATGTTTAGTTAAAGAGATTGCCAGGTAATAAAAGTGCTAAACGTGCTTAGCATAAGCATGACTTAAATTAAACTGCAATAGTTAGCATAAGAAAAGTTCATAGTTGATATTATAATACACGCATAATAACATATCGTTCTTAGTTCCCAGAAATGTGTAGATCACCCACATATCATTACAATTTTGTAGTGTTATAAGGTGTCCCCTTAGTAGTACAGAGTACTAACAGTCGATTTACTCACATAGGCCGAAAAAGCAACGAACACTTACGGCTATTCGACTTACCACTCTTAAGGTAATGTGGTTTTCCATTGGGACAAAAAATCAATCTTTTTTTTGATCTAAATCACTTTTCATGTTCCATTGGGCAAAAAAATCAATCTTTTTTTCGATTCGGAGCACTTTTTGCAGATCTCGATATTTTTTCAGATCTACACATATACCAATATGCTTTGCACAGCTGTTTTACGTCATTTTAAGAAGTTTGCTTTCAATCCAAATGCGCAAAGTTTCGTGAAAACCAAAATAACGAAATACATAAATAGCCATGGATATATTTTTGGAGGAATTATTATCTTCATAGTCTTCCTCGTCATCTGAAGACTACGAATCACCAAAAATACCAAATTTGTATCTGCAACAGGGAAAACATTTTCGAAGTCGATATCCATTTGTGTTTTTTGCAAAAACAAATGCAGATTAAACAGCTGATATTGCTGCCAAATAACGCACTAATACATTTATAAAAGCAGATCACTTTCGTTGCGCGTTCCATTGGCAGCGTAAAATCTGAGATCTGAAAAAGATTTCTGGTGGTCCCAATGGAAAACGACATAAGATTAGATTGTGGTCATAAAATGTCAATTTCTGACAGTTCTCCTGTCAAAATATGGTCAAACAATGTAATGGGCATATCTCATATGCTCTAATGACCTGAATGCCACATATGACCAGGCTGATTTTGACAGATATAGCCCTATATGCCCATATGCACTTTATTGAAAATTTGTTATGGCATTGATGGCATTTTTGATGGAACAGGAATTAGTTTTTGGTCATCGGAGTTTGAGTTCGTGGACTTGTGATTTATTTTCGTTTTCGTTCTCTTTTTGGTAATAAATGACAAATGCCGCAAATGAGCATCAAGGCAAATATGACCATGTTGGTAATTCGGTCATATATGGTCTAATATACCGCTTTGATAGTCCTGACATTTTGTTTATTTGACAGCTATGGTCATTTGCCTTTTGGCATTCATATGCATAATTGGCATACAGTCTAATCTTAGCTTTAGCAATTCTCATGTAAATAGTGGCTATTTTATGAATTCCCATAGTTTTTGATTCGTGCCTCCAACAAATAAATTGCATAATCAAATAAATTTTATAAACAAAAATATCACATTCCCACCAACTTGCATAATTAAATTATATAACAAAACGGCCTACTCGCCACAATGCCAACCCCTGCCAAGGAAAATACAAAAACTCCCCACGGTATTCACCACAGCGCAGAGACACTGCTGACAACACAAAAACACCAAACCAATATTAAAAGAAAAAAAAATCTCATGCATTTGACGTCTTAATCTGTCAGTCAAAAACAAAAAATATTCACAGGCAAGAGAATTTTCTTTTTGGGAAAAATGTTTCCAAATTTATTTTCCATAGAAATTTTCTGCTAAAATCCATATCAAATTATTCCGCGTAATTGGATGTACTCAAAATTACCACATTACTTAAAAAAAATCGCACGCGTAACACGCTTTTGCAGCTAAAATTCCCTAAAAAAAACCATCAAGGACAGAAACGCAACAATCGCACACACATCACAAATCGGATAAGTCCTGCAGTCGGAGACAAGAGTGACAAAAATATGCACAATCTGTCGCACATAGAAGCACAAAAACGCAACAATAGTGAATTAAGAAAGATATTTCTTTTGAATTAATTAGCCAACAGTATTGAGGAACGGAGGGAGAATCTTTGCAGTCGACAGCTTTAACGCAGTGCTGAGAGACCACACATCATGGGCGGTTGCATTGGACTCCACAGTACGGATAACGAAACGGTCAGTGTGTCATCGGCGAGTGTATCACGGCCAACGACTGGTAAGTTTGCAAAAGCGAAAAGCGAAAACTTCCAAATTTGGGCAAATTATCATTTTCTCAAACATCAAACGGCACTCTCCTAACCTTGACGGTGTTTCGATTGAGTTTTTATCTTCGATTGGTGTTTGTTGTGGTTTGCTTATTACTTATCAGGTCGAATATCAAAATTACATCTGGGACGAAAATAAGGTGTGATGTCATATCTGACTTACTACTACCTACTGGCAACCACCGATTTGTTTTGGTTTTGAGTTGTTCTAGCAGCCAAACAGAAGTGAGTGTAACTTTTAACTAACTAAAAGGGTTTAAACGGTGTAAATTGGTTTGGGTGGCGTATATTCCCGATTTAGCTGGTTACCAGCTCGGAAAGTTTATATCTCTTCAGTAATCGTTCAGCATGTACTTTAGTAGATTCACAATTATGTTGTTATCGTTATCACCAATTTGTTTTAATCGTGGCAAGCATCTGTCTGTGGCGATTGGTGCTTTGACACGCAGACAGGTGCCTTGTTTTGGACATTTCATCTGCTGTTTATCAGATGTGTGTTTTCTTTTAACAGATCCCTGTGGGAGCACAGTCGCCAGTGTCAAAGTGATAAAGAACGAAATGCTTTCGGCAATATTATTACTTATTACTTATTTGCAAATGCACGCGGATAATCGCGTGCATTTGTGTAGCAAGATGAACATAAGTGGAGCAACAAAGTGGCCAATGGGCTGAGTTCAAGGTATGTCTTGAGTAATACCCTACAGTAACATGTGATACTGAACAGATCACTGACTGCAGAGAGCTTTTCATTTTGACTCAAAAACTGGTCCATTCTATTGATAGACAGAAGTAACTTTACGGAAAATTTGTGATGTACATGTGAAAGTTAACGAGATGCATCGGGCAGTCAGTTCTCAGTCAGATGCAGTAAAGTCTGACGTTATCGATCCATACAAGCACCAGCACCGTGCCCATTTTCGTAAGTTGTCCACGATGGCTGTGACTTATCCATCAGTTTCCAAACGGTGTTAGCTATTAGCAGATGGAACCAATTTCATGACCAAATGGCTTCAGCCGCATCGTAGTTCTCTCTCTCTTTGGATAGTACCTTAAAACCGCTTTCTGTATTCATTAGGACGCATTAAACAGGTCACAGTCAGCAACTGGTAAGGTTACGGTCCGACCTTTTGTTCTGTGTATTCATCAGGGCCACAATGAAATTATGACTCGCTGCGGTGTATTACATTTCATCTACAGGTGGTCGACCTTTCCAAGTGACCTTTATTGGCTAATGGCTTAATAATGCCACACGCTAACGTCTACTATCCGACACAATAATTCGATCGATAATGCGTCTGGCACGCTTGTCAAATGCCAACTGAATAATTAAATCTGTATCCACCCAGCAGAACATTGAAACTGAAATTCTATGCATATCTCTCTGCTTTTTCAGGTCCAAATGTAGGCCCATCACGTAAAAATCATCCCCTGTGCCATGAGACGATACGTTGGCGCTCCGATGTGCCTTTAACCGAGGGTCAGCTGCGTTCGAAACGAGACGAATTCTGGGATACGGCGCCGGCCTTCGATGGCCGCAAAGAGATCTGGGACGCTCTGCGGGCGGCCACAACTGCCGCCGAAGCGTTAGACTTTCAACTGGCTCAAGCTATTCTCGACGGTGCGAATGTTTCCGTTCCGAATGGGTAAGTTGTAAAGTTGATTTATATTCTCCAGTACAAAATTCAAAGATAGCTTATCGCTAACAGCAAATCGATATCGATAACACATTTTACACGAAACATTCTTATAGCCGTGACCTCTCCCATCCGCCAAAAGAACGTATCACATCGTCCATTAGTCATCGCCAAGGAATCGTCGAAGAATGGCTTGTGCTTGTAAAACAAAACAAAATCGATAGCACTGTAGGTACTAATGGCAGGATGGCGCAACAGTTGCCCAACAAGTGGGATGTTCAATTACTCTACTGTTTTGGGGGTTTGAAAATAAAAAAGAAACAAAAAAAAAAAGAAACTTAAGTTCTTACGAAACCATTCCCAGAGAATGTGATTTCGATTCGTACAAGTGGACAGGAAACTTGAAATTTTCACCTTCTCTAGGTACACAGACTTGCTGAATGGATAGAGTTTCACTTTGCAATATTGTTGCCAGCTGGTAGACCGGCGAGTAGACTGCAATTTGAATTGAAAATCGCTGGAAGAAGTTTCGTGCAATTGAATAATTTTAAAGTTGATTTTCTTACGTACATACAGTTTGTAAGGTTTGCAATTTCGAAACTGCAAAAGGATGGAGCGACTTACTCACTGCTCGAGTGCTCTCGCTCACATGAGTATTGCACGAATGCTTTCAATGAGGTTATAGTGAAATAGAATGGAGTACGCAATTTGTCAGCGGATAATTTCTAGCCGAAAACTTTTTAATGGTGTTTACTCTGTTTACCAACGCTAACGGTGTGTAGTTGTAGAGTAATAACAATAGGGAATCTGTATAGTGAAACCTGTCGTGTCAACACGTGGAGAAAACCAAGAGACTTTGCAACTGCGAGTTTCGTTACGTTTAGAACGAGGGGTAGTATCAATAATCTGCTAAACGGTGGATAACTGCAACAAAAAAGCGGCGCAACAAGGAAACACAATGATATCGGGCATCATTATCTATTTTGCAAAGACGACCCAAAGCGACTTATACTTGGCTTAAGAAATTAAATAGGTATGGGGACTTCTCGTGCAAAACTTGGCACAATATCTGACTCTGGACAGATCCATTCATTCACATCAGACATTTATAACCAAAATGGCAAATTAAACCAACCACCATCCGTACAGAAGCCATTGATAATAAAATCCATCTTCTAACTCGAAAATCTCTCCGCAAAGCCTCTGCGTCTCTCTGTGCACCGACTGCTTCACCCTGCATCCGCAGCATGCATAGATTTTTTTTTGGTTTTTAAATAAGTCAACTTGTATAACCCGTGTTTGTCTTTTGCTCATTTCAGCTACCTCACAGAGTGCTACGATGAACTGGGAACGCAATACAAAGTGCCAATCTATTGTCTATCGTATCCCATAAACATAGTTAAAGAAGAAAACGGTCGGGATTCACCGGCGGAATTCTCCGAACCCGTCGACGGTGGCACCGAAGTCTTACTTAAATTGCGCATATCCTCGACGATGTCGGACGTCAAACTCTCTGTATACTCGAAAGACATGATTGGTCAGTGTAAAAAGAAACTACAGGTAAGCTTGCGTTTCCCCCCCAAAATCCATCGAAAATTATCCAACTCTACTGTCGTCCGTAGGCTGTTGAAGGAATTGATGCATGTTGCCAGCGGTGGTTCTACAGTGGAAAACTGCTCGGCGACAAAGTCCCCATTGAAGATTGCCACATACAAAATGGCTATGTGGTGCAAGTCATCGTCAACACGGAGCACTACAATCATGACTCGATAACAAGTAGTATACCCGTTGCTAGCTAGCCAGAAACCCCGCAACTCGCTTCAAACACTACTCAGCAGCAACAACAACAGCAGCAACATCAACAACAACAACAACCACAAGAAGAAGAAGAACAACAACAACAGCAGCAGCAACAACAAATACTAAGATCAGCAACAGACGCATTAGAACAGCAACCTCAGCAGAAGGCCGCCTCATGCTCAGTCGATTGGCAAAGTGTACACATCAGTGTTGTTCCTCAATCGACACCAGTTTTGAGATAGAAAACAAAAAAAAAAAACACGCTCTTAACTCGTTTCTAGTTCTTAGCCAAGCAATGGGATTGACTTTTGCGCGTTCGTTAACTACAATTAAACAAAGCAAATAATTCAAACTGTATACCGTATAACTGTTTATTAAGGCCCAGTGTAGCCACGAATCTGTTACATATGAGAGGATGTACTTCTAACGATACCAACAAACAAAAAAAAAAAAAAAATTTAAACAGAAACGATTTGTTAGGACTTAAGTATTTTGCTAACTGTTTTTGCATCTAACCCACACCAGAAGCGACTAGGAACACTCATCATCGTCAGTGTGTAGCGTTAATTTGTTAAATATATATTTAAATAGTTTCCCGATTGACTTTTATATATATATATTTTTTTTCAACATTGCATTCGACTGCAATAAGCAATAGCTGAAAATGGTTTTAGCACACACACACACACACACACAGCATTTTAGTTGTAAAATGTACCAAACAAAAAAAGCAAAAGATTGAAACCGTAGGACCTGCTCAAGCGCTGGAGCGCCTAGTTTACTTATATTGTTTTTTTGTTTTGTCTTACGCATATAAATTAATTATTATTATTTTTTTTTTTATTTAGTATTTTTGTTTACAAGTGTAATTTTTGCGCGGTGGCCAGCGGTAACGGACGGCTGGTACGTTTTGTTTCTATTTTTGAAATTCTATTGCGTAATATTTAAAAAAAAAAAATATATTTACTAAACCAATTGAAGGATTAGGTTTTCGTTTCCGTATTCTTTTTTTTAAATAAAATTTGTTTATGTATTTATCCCCCTTTTTTCTATATATCTTTCCATCTTTTTTGTTACTCGATATTCGAGATTTATTGTAAATGTAGAATAAAATTACGAAAACATAAGAGAACAAATTATATATACAAATGCGATTTATTCGAAATAAACAACAAAAATGAAAATTTTCTATGTAAGAAGTTGGTTGTGTTTCTTTGTGTGCGCTGTTGATCTTACCTAACTAGAGTGTTGATGTTGCATTGAATTGTCCATCTAGATTGGATTCAGAGACTACAGAAATAGTGCTCTGCAGATAGGAGAACTAGTTCCCTATTGCGATTGCCGAATAACTATTGGTAATCGATAATTGTCTATAGTGGATTGATTTTTGGTTCGGCAATGTATAACCAAGTGAATGGAAGCGTCTGTACCATTTGCAGCTTTGATTTCCATCTGAGTTCAAGTTCAGTTTGAGCAGTATTTTCCATCCCGTATGTCGTTATTAAACGAACGAGACTCGCGTTACCAAAATCAAAAATCAATTTCCAGGTAAAAGCAGTTCTCCGGGCTGTAATGGACAATGTCAATGTCTCTATTGCTGACTGAGTAAAGGGATGATGTCATTTCGCTTACATTACTTATATAAATACGAACTGCCAAGACTTTCGTGTAAGTTTCGCGTTTTGTCATTGCTGGAGTCCAGGTACAAAATATCAAAAAACAGTAGTTCGTTACCCCGGTGTAGAAGGTTCTACTGAGAAATAATATAAGCTGCTTATTTCTTGCCAATACCATGAAGTTATGACTTTGATGTTTAAATCCTCAACAAGTCGTTAACTGCTAATGTTACAGGAAAAATATTAATTTCCCCAAACGAAAACAGACTTTTAAAGAATTTTTGTGAAAAATTAAATCTTTTAACGGCCCTAGTTATCAGATATCAGCCAACCAAGAGCTCTAACCACTAGAACTCCGGAGTCCGGACTCGCAGAAAACCCCCTAGACACAGAATTATTTCTCTTTACTATGAGCCTACCTACAATTGAAAGAATTCCGCTAAAAATGTCTGATAATGTCAAGTGTCTTGAAGTAATCCTAGATCGTAAATTGAACTGGTATCTCAACGCAGAGGAACGAGCAAAGTAGCCAATGTTAGCCGTCTTGCCTGCAATTGAATATTCTGCCGTACCTTGGGTCCCAGTCCTGCAGATTGTAAGTAATATAGTAAGACCGGTATTTTATGCCAATCTTGTTTGGTGGAAGGCGCTATCCAAAGCCATCAACATTAAAACTGTGACAAAGATCTAAGGAAACACCTGTATTAGGTACTACGGGGGCAATGGGAATCAACCTTACAGCGAGGCTAAATCTCAAATCCCAAAACCTTTTCATACAGAATTCTGTTGCAAAGACCGACCTTTGCTTAAGCCAGACTAGGAGCCGAAATCAGAGCTTAACGGGTCACGCGCAGATTCTTATGTGGTATTCGATTGGGCGCTCTCAGGGCACTTTTTATGTTCGTTTGGTACGAAAAAAAGCAATCTTTTCAGATTTCAGAGCACTTTTGCAAATCTGGATTTTTTCTCAGATTTACCAATACCAGTGAGTTTGAGTTTGACAACAGGTCGAGTTTGTTTAGCTTTTAGAGAATTTTTTCTACAGCTGTCGTTTTCCATTGGACAGAAAGAAGCGTCCGGGAGAGTCCGGAATCAAAAAAATTCCATTGACACAAAAAATACTCTTCTGGTAAATTGATATTTGACATTTTTGAGAAGAGAATTTCGCTTCTCGATCTGAAGTCAGAATCCACTCAAGAAGCACTCATAGAAGTATAGTTGATGTATTTAATAATTATTTTTTGGCATTTCACCAATACTTTTGTGGATTCAATCAGAAGCAGTTTTTTTGTTCCATTTGATTACAGAATAAGTGGATTCCTGAGGGAAACCAATAGAAAACGACATAAGAAAGGGAGCACTTTTGCAATAGGTTTGTTTGACGTGGGCCCTATTGCTCACTAACGCGAACTGGGTTGACCTTAATGTGTTCGATATACCACTGAGCTCGCCCTGGTACTGAAAACCTGTATGGCTTCTAGGGCACGCTAGACAACTCCACCAGTTGTCAAACTCAAATGCACTGGTAAATCTGAAGCAAATCTGAGAAAATATCGAGATTCGCAAAAGTGCTCTGAAATCTTAAAAATATTGCTTTTTTTTGTACCAAACGAACATAAAAATTGTTCTGAGAGCGCCCAATCGAATACCACTTTCGCTTTCATTTCGCTTGCTGTCATTAATTTTTTTTATATCGTTTTCCTTTGGGACAAAAAGTCAATCTAATGTGGTTTTCCATTGGGACAAAAAATCAATCTTTTTTTTTATCTAAATCACTTTTCATGTTCCATTGGGCAAAAAAATCAATCTTTTTTTCGATTCGGAGCACTTTTTGCAGATCTCGATATTTTTTCAGATCTACACATACCAATCTGCTTTGCACAGCTGTTTTACGTCGTTTTAAGAAGTTTGCTTTCAAGCCAAATGCGCAAAGTTTCGTGAAAACCAAAATACCGAAATGGCCATGGATATAACTTCGGAGGAATTATTATCTTCATAGTCTTCTTCGTCATCTGAGGACTACGAATCACCAAAAATACTAAATTTGTATCTACAACAGGGAAGACATTTTTGAAGTCGATATCCATTTGTGGTTTTTGCAAAAAAAAATAATGCAATTTGAACAGCTGATATTGCTGCCAAATAACGCACTAAAGCTAAGATTAGACTGTATGCCAATTAAGCATATGAATGCCAAAAGGCAAATGACCAGATTTGCTGTCAAATGAACAAAATGTCAGGATTACCAAAACTTTATATTAGACTATATGACCAAAATTACAAATATGGTTATATTTGACTTGATGGTCATTTGAGGCATTTGGTATTTATTACCAAAAAGAGAACGAAAATGAAAATGAATCACAATTCTACGAACTCAAACACCGATGACAACAAAATAATTCCTGTTCCATCAAAAATGCCATTAATGCCATAACGAAATTTCAATTAAAAGCATATGGGCATATAAGGCTATATGCTGGCATTCGTACCTATTGTCCCATTACACTATATGCTTTTTGGGTATTTTTATCTGTCAAAATCAGCCTGGTCATATGTGGCATTCAGGTCATTAGAGCATATGAGATATGCCCATTACATTGTATGACCATATTTTGACAGGAGAACTGTCAGAAATTGGCATTTTATGACCACTTGGCATACCGTCTAATCTTACCTTAATCCATTTATAAAAGCAGATCAATTTCGTTGCGTGTTCCATTGGCAGCGTTAAATCTGAGATCTGAAATAGATTTTTGGTGGTCCCAATGGAAAACGACATTAGTTGTCAGTTTTCATTTTTCATTTTTCAGTAAGTCGAAATTCGGCGAGTAGAAAATTACGAAAAAATGAGATGCGGGGAAATTTCTCTCATATTATTTTCAATTTTCTCAGTACGTGGGCGACTGCGAGCCCAGTTTCTTAGCAAATTTTAAATAATCTTACGTTTGCAAAAAAGTAGGTACCCGAACGAACCTAGTTTCTTGGTGTAAGAAATGGAAAAGCTGTCAGTCACTTTACAATTAACAGCTGATTTGAAATTTGTTATCCAATTTGGCATTATGCGTGCATTTGTTTTGACATTTATTATTTTGCATATTAAAATGATATCAACATTCGGCAAAATAAATTTGAATGTTCTCCACAAGATTCTTTTCGAAAGTGGTGACGAAATTCTTCTTCGCTGTAAGAAGAAAAAATCTCCTCCACGTAATTTTTAATGCAGTGTTGTTTTTTTCTCTTCTCGGATGCCTGTAGTTCAATCAGTACAAACTCTTGCACATTCTTGGAATCATCAAAAAAAAGTTCTATTAATTCCATTAGGTATATGAATCAACTAATTCTGTTAGTACAATAAATAAGCAAAATCTTCGAGCTTATCAGGCTTACAGTTACGTCTGCCTGTTTGTAGCACTTTTTGAATTACAAAATCAAATGTGCTTTCTTTATGAATTGATTAAGGTTAAACGTGTAATAAAAGGGGAATGCATCGTTTTTAAAAACTAAGAAAATTATAATTAAGCAGTGACAGAAATAGCAATTATGTTTTGAAAACCATTCGAGAACAGTCAGTATAAGCATCAATCAGCATAAGCATCGTTTTAAAGTTGTAGATCATCTGAATATCTCATCTATCTGTTGTCAAGGCTCGACAACAACGTGTAGTATGAAAAGGCTGTAGTTGTGACCTACAAAACATCAAATAATTGAGTACAAGTGCAAGTTATCTGATGCACAACTCACCAATCGGAAACGTTCGATATTCAGTCTCAGAAACTTACCGGCTGTAAAAACGATCGGTCTCATTGGATACGCCATTATGATGATGAAATCATTTCGAAAATGCTTCGAAACCAAATACCACGGGCCCAACATCAGTGACGGCCCAACTGCGTTGCTTTGATATTGAATATACTCCGCCGGATATGTAAGCAGGAACAAGTCACAGAACGTCAAAAACATAAAAATCAGAGATGTCATCTGGAGAACAAAGTGTTTTCAAAACATTCTTTCAAAAATTACTATTATTCCAATTGAACTTACAGAGTTAGTCTTGGCGGACATAAAAGCCAGGAAACATATCTGCACTGTCATCTCGCCGACCCGAAGCAGCGCAAAGAAATTTAGAAAGTCCTCCATCATGGCGCAAATACCAACAATGCCAAGATGATGTACCACGCAGTTCTTGATAGCACCCTGGAAGCTTTCGATTTCAGCTTGACTCAGATTGCGGTTGTTCAAATCGGACGAACTTAAGTTGAACGTGGTCTCCGTTGGTGGGCCCTCCTGGATTTCATGCGCAAAAGCGTATTCGCCGGCATGTTCTGTCCAGTCGGAGTTGTTGTTGAGTGTGTCTGGGAATCTGTTCAGAATTTTTTGTTATTCGACTTCATTTTTTACCTGCTGCTACGTACCTGTGATAGAGTCCACTTGTGTAAATAAGATTCTTCAGGCCACATCGCAACACATTGAATTGACCACTACAGATTAAACTGAAGCAAATGTTAAACGAACTTCCACTCGCAAAGCTGGCAACCATTACCATCTTTGACCAAGATTGTATGAAATATGCCACAGCAAACTGATAGATGTTCTGAAAAAGGCAGCACTTACGTTAGAAGCTCGTGCGAGGGGTAAGACTTACTTCATTTTCAATTGGGTACCACGACGGTATCGGCAACAATATCGGGTCTCTAAACAAAGGAGTTGCAAGCGAGAAGGCGATGGCCATTGTTGGAGCAATTTGCCAGAAGATTGAAAGATATTTTGCCATTTTGTAGGCACTCTCCATGTGCACATAGGTTCTTCCTTAAAAAGAAGACGCATCCGTTCATGGCAGGCAAGTTTTCATGAGCAACATTTGCATAAGCTAATACCCTATTCACACTAAGCCGAAAACACTGGAAAACTAAATCGCAAACAGAAGTTTTCCCATACCTACATTTATCAGTTTTCAAAACGAGCTTTCCACGAAAACGACTTCCAATCGTTGGGTTGTTGAGACAGACACACATTTTGCAATATTTAGCAAATTCAGCAGAACAGTTGACTGAACAAATGTCACAACACACAACTTCCATACTTGATTGATGGGTTATTATTATTGTGAATGGAACGACGAGTTTTCGTCGAAAACACGGTTTTCGGCTCTGTGTGAATAGGGTATAAGTATATTAAAATCATTCACCTCTGGGCGATCTCCATTTGAACGTCTGTTCAATTTGGTCCATTAAATCAATGATGTCCTTCTGACGACGCTTAAAATGAACCATACACAGGAAGCTGCAGAAGAACCATAACGCTTCGAGACCAATTGAGGTTAGAGTGAGAATGCTGTCTATCCAAAATCGATCGTAAACTGTTTTTGTAATACAGATCGTCATGTGCAGCGGCAGAAATACACTTATCCAAGATATACATTCCCAGAGATAAATTGCTGGCCTTGGTGATTTGTCCGACAGGCAGGGCAACTTTATCATAAAGATAAAGTAGAAGATTGCCTTTTGGAACTGAAGGAGGCCTCTAAGTGAATTTGGCATGATTAGCAGTCGTTATTAGGGAGAGAACAGCGAAATTCTGTAGGGGCGGTGCTGTTGTTCTTTGTTTTAGGAGCAGTTTTGGGTCTGCCATAAACCGCTTTCAAATTCTACACAAGCAAAAACCAAGTCTTAAGCAAGCGACTGAGCTGAAAGTTATCGGGCATTTAGCCTACACGGAATATGGAATGCGGCTCACTTTTCAGAGGGAGTTGCTGATGTCCTGCTACATGTATTTATATCAAAAACTGGGATATAGAAAGAAAGTATTGCCACCAATGTATCATAAATGGGGAGAGCTCTACCTTGAATAACTACTAGATGAATGATGATGATGAGTTTTTGCGTGAAATCTTAATAAGAACTGAAAATCAAAAGCCTGATGAACCCGTCTTTTATATCCACTTGAGAGTCGGAAAATGTTTAATAATAGATTGCCGTCGGTTTGTTTTGACAATGTCTCCGCCACAAATTATAGGCTTGACTTTTATTTATTCATTAAATATGGCACAGTAATAGTAATAGCCCAATTAACAAGGCTGGTTCGATATCTCTATATGGCGTATTTGAGCTAAGTCCCTTGTACGTTGCACTACTTTGAGGATATAAATTTATTATTTAATTAGGCTTATCTCTGACGCGCTCGGTAATATGTCGGGGGTTCTTTTGGTTATAATTGTTTCCAACTTAGTACCTACCTTTACACTTGGCCTGTTTTTTGAGCTTCGATCTCAGCACAGCAAAATCAGCACTGTCAAAAAAAAAGTTCGAATAATTCCGAACCATCGTTAGGCAGATGAATAAATTAATTTTGTAGGAAATTAGCAAGTTCAGATATTTTAATGGCTATTCATAATATTTCTTTGAATTTTCGAATTGTGTATCTGTCATTTCTCATAGATAGCTGCAACAGAATTTTTTCGCAAGTGTCTCTCTCCGAGAGAGAGAAGTCATCACCACCTCTGTCATTTCCATTCTTATGCTAAGAATTGACTTAATGTCAACTATGCATATGAATACCAAACGGCAAGTGACCAGATCAGCTGTCAAATAAACAAAATGTCAGGACTATCAAAACTGCCTTGATGCTTATTTGAGGCATTTGTTATTTATTACAAAAAAGGCAAGAAAATAAAAATAAATCACAAGTCCACGAACTCAAACTCCGATGACAACAAAATAATTTTTTTTCCATCAAAAATGCCATCAATGCCATAATGAAATGTCAATAAAGTGCATATGGGCATATAAGGCTGTTAACTTTAACTTTAAAATTAATTTGTATTCCTTTCTTTCTTTAAGCTTACATACTTGACAAGTTATATAAGGCTATATGCTGGCTTTCGTGCTTATTGTCCCTTTACACTATATGCTATTTGGGCATTTTTATCTGTCAAAATCAGCTTGGTCATATGTGGCATTCAGGTAATTAGAGCATTTGAGATATTATGCCCGTTACATTGTATGACCATATTTTGACAGGAGAACTGTCAGAAATTGGCATTTTATGACCACTTGGCATACAGTCTAATCTTAGCTTCACTTCAAAAGTAGAGGCACAAACCTAAATACCTAACTATGTATTTCACTACCCTATCATTGAAAGATAATTTCGAAGTCGGCTTTTTGACTACTTCAACAATTTTCATTGTTATTCGAACCGTCAAAAATGGAAAATAGATTGCTCAATCCTTTGTTGAGGGAATTTCGGATTTACCATAAAAAATCCACCACCCTAAACCAATAATTTGCCCAAAATCAAATGTATGTCTGCCTTCTTCTACATAAAGCTGACTACACAAATCGTACCTAACCTAGGTATATATGTTCAATACAAAGAAAAGAAATCAAAATAACACCGTCAAGGGATTTTCAAAACGATAGCAATTTTTGTTTGGGGAAAAAGAAATCAATCATCCTTGCTTTCCAATCCAGCACTCGTATTACTGAGCATGCAAAGGATGCGGCCCCGAATTCTTAGGAAATCACAATTCCATGCCAGCCATATTGTTTGCGGATCCCCAAATGCTCGAAAGGAAAATGTACTTGTACATACCACCCACGGGAGGGTCGACAACCGTTAGCATTTTATAAGGAGTCCACTGATTTTGTACCCATAACTGCAATATTTATGCCTAATGCCATTCCTACTGGCAAAAATGGGTTATCATTGCCCTGATTTCGAAATGAATAGAAACCGAGACGATTGACTGCAGAATTTCATAAAGTAAAAGGGAAACGATGTAAATAAATAATTAAATAAAAAGTAGGAGCAAAACGATGGGACCCTAGACCCTACACTTGTCTTACTCGTAATATTCATCAATCGAGGCCAGTTTGGTTGCTCAAGGTTAAGCACACTTGAACTTAAAGTTGAATAATTGTTGGTATCTAATTCTGGCACTTTTTAGACACACTGCAGATCAGTGGGTGTCAAAAAGAGACCCCTGCCCCTCTACATATTTCCTAACAGGAACATTTGTATTATCTCGCAAGTTAACCTAGCGTAAAACGAACCACCCTGTAAAAAGCAGCCAAAAGCTGTTTGGATCAATAAGGGATAACCTACGACGTAGTCAGTGGCATGCAAATCATTTAAGACCACTTAGCGGTCAATTAAAATGTAATTACGGTTGATGCGCAAAATGTTGGGTGTGCACCTTATTCATGTGGGAAAGCCGCAATTTGTTTAATTTAATAAAACAAACGCACATTGTGCGACCAAACAATTAATTTAACAGTTGCAAGGGTATATATAAAAAATCGCTCTAAACAATCACCAAGAGTTTGTTTTTTGAAGTCAAGTAGTGTTGACGGTATTCTTATTTGAAAAGTTTTCTAAACAAAAGTAGCTCAATATTTTGGTACAGTTTTTTTATTTGCTAAGCTTAATTTCCAAAATTTTAATTGACAAAATCAGTTTAAAATTAACTATTTCTTTTAGACTACCTACATAAATAAGATATTTCTCGATTTTTCTATTCGATTTAATGGTTCATAGTTTTAAAAATTAGTTAACAATTAAAAAAATTGAGTAAAATCAGTTTTTACGCGTCAAACCACTTCTGACATAGGAAATTAAAAATTCACAAAAACACTATAAAAAAGGAGAAAGGAGAGAAAATTTGAACCTTTACTTAAAGTATTTTGAGAATAAGAATTGATATTTAAATTTAGGAAGTCTCACCATTGTGAGTGAGTTCGTAACAATGTGGCCACCAAAATTACTGTACACAATCGAAAGGCGTTTGTGTTTATTTGCAATAAAAGGGAGCTCTAGGTCAATTCTAGTGGAGAGGCTGAAATTGTTTTGAAACAATTGTAATGTCTACATATTTGTTAAAGTTCCAAATTGCGCATTCCAGTTCAAGCCATAAAGACCTTCTGCCTAAGGACGGTATCATTTATGACTTTGAGAAAAAAGTTTCGTCCCTGACTTGAAATTTGATGATCTCTTCCAAGCTTAGCCTTAAGGCTAAAAATTGGTCAGTCGTCGATCTTAAGACCTTCACCGATTAGGTTGGATAGCAACATATTTTTTGATCTGGTCACAAAGCAACACTATCGACTCTAAATTCAAAATGGTGGACGGTATTATCTTCACATGTACAAGGTACACGGAAAAAAATATGTTCCAGATTGGAAGTCGAAGTTTGTTGAAAAAAGAACATAAAGTACGGTCATGGTCCAAGAAAATTATTTCCTGTTTTTGAAGCTTTGGTCTCATTTCATTCATTTCGTTCCTGACTAAAGAGAAAGATATGGTAGAATTAATTAATTTTTTTCTGAATAAGTTTAATAAAATTCCTCAAAACCGCTGCACTTATTTTCTTGAAATTAGAAAATCTGTACTAGTTTGAAGTTAAGATCAAAATTCACAGTATCAAATAATAATTTCTGATTTCAGAATATATATTTTTTAACTTTGCTGTACACAATTCAATTCTTTTATTATATTTGTTTGTTTAAGAAACATGATCTTTTTACAAATAAGAATTATTTTCTTCATTCAAGAATTAATTTTTAAATTCAAATGAATTAAATTCGGCTAGATAATATTTTTTTTTAACTTTTAAATTTTCTCGATTTAAGAAACGAAATTTCTTTGTGTAGAAAATAATTTTCTTTGCGTGTATACTTCTTGACATGAAGATTGAACATGCATAGGTACAGACAGATGCCTGCTGCGTTAGGAGAGTACCAGCAAACGCTTTCCCTCCAATTTTCCATTACAATTTTTTATTTATCATCATCAACCTTTCACAATAAATGTTTTGTAGATCACAATGGGAAACTTTATAAGAAAAAGTTGGTAAGATCTAGCCTAGACACTAAAAATGATTATTAGTTATTAGTTATTAGTATTGCGTAATATCTGTTTACGAGAGCTTCCTTTTCGCACACCGTTGCAAGCATTAGGTGCCAAATAAAAAAAGACTCACGCACCATTTTTTATTCCAGGTTCCCTTTACCCCATCTGAGTATCATGCCACGTCCAGCTGGAGATTATTTGGAATTCCATAAGAACATCTTTTACATTCTGTTTTTAGAGAAGTTCCCCTTCATGTCGGAGGAAACACCGAAACCGTTTATTTACCTCTGGGAATGCTTCTCCTTGATAAGTGTGATTCTGCCGCTGCACATGGCGATCTGCATTTCAAAAACAGTTTACGACCAATTCGATATGGAAACTATAACCACAATTGGTATTGAAGCAGTATGGTTCTACTTTAGCTTCTTGGTGATGCTCCATTACAGGCTACGACGAAACGATTTAGATGTGTTGATGATGAAGATTCAGGAGACTTTCAAATGGCGATCACCAAGGGGTGAGTCATTATTGAACAACTGAGCCAAGAACCCGAATGATACAATTTTTTTAGGTAGAACATACGTAACTATGGATAAGGCGTTCCGGATTGGAAAATACATTTCAATCTTCTGGCAGTGTTGTCCCACCGCGTTTATATTTCTGTCCATTGTAGTGACGTTCATAATGCGACCTTCAATGCTGCCCGTACAAACGTGGTATCCGATTAACCATGACGTAAGTCTCATACTGTCAATTGATCATTTCGAAGTGCATAGGTATAGTGTGCATCTTTCAGAATCCCTACCAGTTCGCTCTTGCATATCTGAACGATCAAACCATGAGACCGTCAACCGGGGATCTCTATGAAACCACTTTCGTCTTTTAAAAATGATAGGAAGATCCTCCGATTGTTGCGTTGACCAATGCCAACGGTAGCGAGAACGACAACGGAACTTTTGCCGGTAAATTTTCGCGAACGACTGTGACTGTGAGTGAACGATGCGGCGGTGACAAAGAAAACGGCAGTGTTTCCCCAAAGGGCTTTTAATCGCAACCATTTAACTTTTATTTTGCTCAGGGTATTTATACAATTTGAGAGAGAGAGAATTTTTCGTTACTTCAACATTAAGGCGAATTCAAAAATATTTAAATATGGCGAATGGTATAAAAGAACCGCGAAATTTGAATTTATTGTACATAATTATAATCAACTGACATATGTTAGATACAAGTTTTGTTTTTGTTTTTTAACGATACATGACAATGATTTGTTGATGAGCGAGTGATTCTGCCGCAACATTCCGCCCCCTTTGAAAGAACTGTCTTTCAACAAGGAATCGCTGCTAGTTTGCGAATAGGCCGTCTAAACTCTCCTCGTGGCGTTTTTATCTCTGCGACTCTGACCCGACCATCTGGACCTTTGATGATTTTTGTTATTCTCCCAATTAGCCATTTTTGTGGTGGTAAGTTGTCCTCGTGCACAATAACAAGGCTATCAACGGCGATGTTTGGACTGGCTGATGTCCACTTAGCACGACCTTGAAGTTCCTGAACGTACTCTAAGGACCACCGTTTCCAAAAGTGGGTCTTGACAGCATTTATTTGCCGCCATCTTTGAAGATAACTTATTTCCGCAACCTCCACTGCTGGTTCGGGGATTGCCTTTAATGATGACCCGATAAGTAGATGTGCAGGTGTAAGAGCTTCGAAGTCGTTGGGATCCGTCGACATCGGGGTAATTGGTCTGGAATTCATTATTGCTTCGATCTCCACCAGTGCTGTCGACAACTCCTCAAACGTTAGCTTAGCACTTCCCAGGCTGCGGTATAGGTGACCCTTTGCTACTTTCACGGCTGCCTCCCAAATCCCACCGAAATGGGGTGCCCTGGGGGGTATAAAATGAAAATTTATTGTGGCATTAGTGCAAAAGTTTATAATGGATTGTTGGTTATCTTTTTTAAACAACATATTGCGCAATTCTACAAGTTTTGATTGTGTGCCAACAAAATTGGTTGCGTTATCGCAATGGATGTCTTTAGGAAGACCTCGACGACCTATCATTCTTTTTAAAGCTGCTATAAAGGCATCTGCTGACAGATCCGACACCGCCTCTAAGTGCACTGCCTTAGACGAAAAACAAACGAAGACCGCAACATAGGTTTTGTACGGAACTTTACCACGAATTTTATAATGTGTATAAATTGGACCACAGAAATCCACTCCACAGCAAATGAATGGACGCGATGGGGTCAGTCTTTCAACAGGTAGGTCTCCCATCACTTGTTCGAGCAGTTTTGGACGATATCTGACACAATGAGGACACTGTCGAACCGTCTGGCGTGCCACCTCCCGAACATTAGTTATCCAAAATCTTTGCCTTGTCAATGCCACAAGAGCCTTGGGACCAGCATGATAATTAGAAATGTGCAGATGCCGAACGAGTATTCTAGTAAAGTTGGAATTCTTGGGGAGTAGAAATGGGTGCTTGCATTCTTCCGGAATGTTGGCGTGCTTCAAACGACCTCCTACTTTTAATAACAGGAGACCATTCTTCTCCTGGAGAAAGGGACTTAACCACTTCATAGAGCCCTTTAGTTTTGAGTTAGTTTTAATTGCATTGATTTCCTCGGCGAAATATTTCTTTTGAATTAGATTAACAACTCTATGCAGAGCGTTATCAAACTCCTCAACTGTCAGATGTTCGTCACGTGGAGACCTTGGGTTCCTTGCTCTCTTAAGAAACCTTTCGATGTATGCAAAAATTCGAATAGTTTTTGTGTATGAACTAAATCGATCTATTGTCTCGAGAAGATAGTTTTGTTCTTGGTTGTGACAGCTCAAGACTGTCTTCCTTTTCTCCAATATCGATTCTTCCGGAGAGAGATGGATGCTTACAGCAGATGGCCAGTTTTCTTCCTCCAGAACAAGAAAGGCTGGTCCTTTGAACCAGATTGAATTTGTCAGCTCCTCTACTGTGCATCCTCGAGATACTACATCTGCCGGATTTTCGGTTGAAGGTACGTGTTTCCAACGGACCTGCTTCGTGTTTTCCTGTATTTCTGCTACCCTATTACCAACGAACGTGTTTAGCTTAGATGAATGAGTGGATATCCAATGCAAATTAATTGCAGAATCCGTCCAAAAATAGACTCCCGTGTAATTTGTACCCACAATCTTTTGTATTTTTACCCATAGTTTGGATAAAAGATGGGCTGCGCAGAGCTCCAAGCGTGGAAGTTGTTTCTTCTTGGCAGGTGCAACCCGGGATTTGGCAACTAAAAGTTTTACTCGAACTAACCCAGACGTATCTGTAGTTCTCAAGTATATGCAGCAGCCATATGCCTTCATGGATGCGTCTGCAAAACCATGTATTTGATAGCTTCTTTTTGCTTCCATTGAGACGTATCGAGGAACTGAAAGATTTTGCAGCGAGTGCAAGTCTGTCATAAACTGACGCCACTCCGTGTCGATAGTTTCCGGAATAGATGCATCCCAGTCCAATTTCTCTATCCACAGCTTTTGCAGGATAATTTTGGCTTGAATAATAATGGGGCTTAGCAAGCCCATCGGGTCGAACAGCGATGAAGAAAGGGACAGAATAGATCTCTTGGTATATTTGAGGTAATTCCGATTAGGCTTATAGGAAAAACTAAATTCGTCTGACACAGGATTCCAAGCTATGCCTAACGTACTAGTTAGATTGGATTCAGTCAATCTGATCTCTTTTTTCTCAGCATCCTCGACCAAGGCGGGGTGGTTACAGTTCCATTTTGACAGCTCGAACCCGGAAGAATTCAAAATTGCAACGACCTGCTTACGTTTTTCTATTAGGGTATTCAAATTGTCCGCTCCGGTCAGCATGTCATCGACATAAAAGTCGGACCTCAGAACTGACGCACCTAGGCTTAGGCGTTCTTCGTGTTTATCAGCCAGGTAGTGAAGGCAACGGATTGCCAAAAATGGCGCAGACGATGTACCATATGTTATGGTGTTTAGTTGGTATGTTTGTACCGGAGTTTGGGCACTTTCTCTCCATAATATAAATTGCAGCCTCCTTTGCGATGGGTGAACTAAGACTTGCCGATACATCTTCACAATGTCTGCGGTAAGAGCGTATCGATGAAGTCGAAAGCGAAGTAAGATAACTAAAAGTTCATCCTGTATCGTAGGGCCGACCATGAGGATTCCGTTCAGAGAAATTTGAGAGGATGTGCAGCAGGATGCATCGAATACGACGCGTAGTTTGGTTGATACGCTATCGGGTCTAACGACACATTGATGCGGCAAGTAGAAATGAGGGATTTCAAGGTTTGGATCTTTGACGAGTGACATATGACCTAACAGTTTGTATTCTTTTAAAAAATCAACGTATTGTGCTTTCAAGGATGCATTTTTAGATAGCCTACGCTCGAGTGATAAAAATCTTCTAAACGCAATGTCGTAAGAAGATCCGAGACAACTTGGATCTTTTTTAAGGGGTAGCTGAACCATAAGCCGCCCGCTAGGTAGAATTTCAATGGTGTCCTTAAAATGATTTTCGCAATCCTTGTGCTCTTCCGACCACTTTGACCTGTGTTCTTGAATCTCTTCGAGTTCCCAAAACTTTTCGACGTACTGGTCTAGCGAATCCTCCCTAGCGTTAACGCAGCACAATTTCTTCTTATCGTGAAGTTGAGTTTTGTATCTTCCTGATACAATCCAACCCAATGTAGTTCTTTGCAATAATGGACGCCCCTCACCAAGTTTCACTTGACCTTCTAGCAACAAATCAAAGAAAGCTTCAGCTCCTAACAATAAATCGATTCGAGAAGGATGATTAAAGTTCTCATCTGCGAGCTCCAGATCTTCAGGAAGATTCCAATCGGTCACGCTAAGGGCTCCTTCGGGCTGATACCCGGTGATGGTTGGTGCCACCAAAAATTCCAAAGAAACCTCAAATGTGTTGAATCTGGAGCGAATCGTTGATTGAGTTTGATATTTAATTTTTGTTTCGGACACTCCGATACCCACGATGTCAACATTCTTCCTTCTTGTTTTAAGACATAGCGATTTTGCAAATTTCTCGTTAATAAAATTAACTTGGGAACCGGAATCTAGCAAAACCCTACCCATCTGAAAACCTCCTGATGCGTCCTTGACAAGAACAAGTGCTGTTGCCAGGATAACTTGCGCCTTAACGGGGCAATCCTTTTTCGACGCCGAATGCGCTGCTGCGGATGTGGATGGTGCATCTTCAGTTCTAGACATAGTGTCGGTTGTTTGGAGTCTATGCAAAAGAGTATGATGTGATTGTTTACACATTTTGCACCTATAAGTCGAAGGACATTTAGCAACGCTATGACCTTTTCCTAAGCAATTTATGCAAAGCCCTAGTTTCTTTATATTTGAAAATCGGTCCATTATAGAAAGCTGATTGAAACTTGAACAACTTGTTATTGAATGATTATTGTTTCGACAAAATAAACAAGACCGCTGACTGGCAGCCAGCGAAGTTTGATACCGTTGGTTGGAAGACGATGCCTTTGGTTTGTTTGACCATTTGGAATGGTATTCCGGTCGAAGCTGCTTGCTATCCCTTGCTTCTAGGTATTGGCACCGTTTACTAAGAACACTGGCACACTGGTTCCATTCCGGTAACTGCTTATAATCCAGTTGTTCGTCCCACTTGGACTGCGTCTCCGAATCAACCTTCGACATAGCAATGTGTATGACGATTGCATTGCATATATTTTCATACGAGCCAATTGACAGTAATGAATTAAACAATGCCGAAATATTGTCGACTAAACTTCTTAATGAAGCAGATGAAGCCTTCGGAACCTTGGGTAATTCTATTAGTTCCGAAATATATTCTAAAAAGATAAGGCAGTCGTTATCATAACGCTCCTTTAGCCTTACGAGTGCCTTGGGGTAATTGTCCTCGGTGACTTGAAAAGCCTTAACCGTTCCAAGAGCTTGGTCGCTCAAACAGGACAGCAAATAATTAAACTTTTCTATTTTGGTCAAGCTGAGATCATTGTCCACAAGATTCTTAAATGAATTTATAAAATTCTTGTAATCCGAGTACCTTCCATTAAATTGGGGCAAACGTTGTTTAGGAAGATGACTAACTGGATGCGGGACAGCTACCGTCATATCTGCAACACTACTGCGCCTACCAGTTCCTAAAAGCGACATAATTTTTGATTTGGCAGTGATGTATAGCTCTTCTATTTCGCCACGACCGGTATCGAGAGGCGCCAAGCTTTCTATCTTAGTCTGGTATACTAAGATTTGTTTGAAATAGGATTCCAAGATCCCCAAACGACATTCAAGTTCGGTTGACGTGAATGTATTTGAATTAGACTCAACCAAATTTTTTATCCGGGTTATACTTCCTTTGGTAGAAGCCCGTTGCTGTCGTAAGTCCTCGACTTTTTCACTTGCCATTCTGACTGGCAAACGCAATAGTTGATAAATAATATTCCCAAAGGAGCGGGATGAGATTTCAATAAATGGGTTTAAACGCGAATTAAAATAAACGAAGAGAAACTAAATAGAAATAGTAGCTGGCAACACTCCAATACGAAAAAGCTTTATTTCAGTGCAATGATCATGCAGCAAATTCTCCCGCGACGACGACGACGAAAGCTTCTATTAGCGATGAGGTGAGGGCGAAATGTTGATCGCTGCACTGAAATCAATTATATGTGTGTGTGTGGGATGTGGGTGGTAGAGCATGCGAGCGTATCAGCGAGCGAGAATACGAATTACGAAACAAAGGCGACGACGAAAAAATGCAATAGTGTGGTGGGTGGCGATGGCGGAGAAAAAAACGAAAAGTGGATCTTAATACATTCCCTTTGTGGATCCTACTGAATATTTACCAGTGTTAAGACCAATATTAATTTTACGGAGAATGCCTTTGATCAGCGAAAATGTATATTAACCACCAAATTAGCTTGATGATATGAGTATATTGTATTTTATGTGTCTACTATTGTTTTTTTTTTTTTTTTGTTTTTTTTGATACGAATGGCGAAATATGTTGTTGTAAATTTGTATGTAGGTATATTTAATTTTTTAATTTCATGCAGCAATATTTTTATTAACGTATTCTTAGATTTCTTCGTGATTATAATGCCTTTGTTTAGCGACAACTGCCTATTTATCAACGCACATTTGAATAAAATTAGACTTTTATGGTCGAACGTACCTGGGTGGGGATGTTATACTTATCTCCCACGTTTTTATATTATTTTCGATCAGCAGCTTGGTACTCCTCCTGAGTATTTCTACAGGGTCTTCGGGTTGCTTCTCCGTTTTCCTCGGGTTTTCTTTTCTTCACCTACACTATGCACTCGCGTGACCGAAACCGAAACCGATGGCGCGGCGCGATTATTGTTTTATGTCTATCAACTGGCACTTTTGTAAAATGTTGCAGTTTATCACTCACTTTTATAGAACACTATGATTTAAAATTATAATTTTACGATTTTAAAAGTTGATACGAATGTGGATTTTTGCTTTTAACCACGTTGGGCGCCAAAATGAACGATCAAACCATGAGACCGTCAACCGGGGATCTCTATGAAACCACTTTCGTCTTTTAAAAATGATAGGAAGATCCTCCGATTGTTGCGTTGACCAATGCCAACGGTAGCGAGAACGACAACGGAACTTTTGCCGGTAAATTTTCGCGAACGACTGTGACTGTGAGTGAACGATGCGGCGGTGACAAAGAAAACGGCAGTGTTTCCCCAAAGGGCTTTTAATCGCAACCATTTAACTTTTATTTTGCTCAGGGTATTTATACAATTTGAGAGAGAGAGAATTTTTCGTTACTTCAACATTAAGGCGAATTCAAAAATATTTAAATATGGCGAATGGTATAAAAGAACCGCGAAATTTGAATTTATTGTACATAATTATAATCAACTGACATATGTTAGATACAAGTTTTGTTTTTGTTTTTTAACGATACATGACAATGATTTGTTGATGAGCGAGTGATTCTGCCGCAATGAACGAAAATGAACGATCAAACCATGAGACCGTCAACCGGGGATCTCTATGAAACCACTTTCGTCTTTTAAAAATGATAGGAAGATCCTCCGATTGTTGCGTTGACCAATGCCAACGGTAGCGAGAACGACAACGGAACTTTTGCCGGTAAATTTTCGCGAACGACTGTGACTGTGAGTGAACGATGCGGCGGTGACAAAGAAAACGGCAGTGTTTCCCCAAAGGGCTTTTAATCGCAACCATTTAACTTTTATTTTGCTCAGGGTATTTATACAATTTGAGAGAGAGAGAATTTTTCGTTACTTCAACATTAAGGCGAATTCAAAAATATTTAAATATGGCGAATGGTATAAAAGAACCGCGAAATTTGAATTTATTGTACATAATTATAATCAACTGACATATGTTAGATACAAGTTTTGTTTTTGTTTTTTAACGATACATGACAATGATTTGTTGATGAGCGAGTGATTCTGCCGCAATGAACGAAAATGAACGATCAAACCATGAGACCGTCAACCGGGGATCTCTATGAAACCACTTTCGTCTTTTAAAAATGATAGGAAGATCCTCCGATTGTTGCGTTGACCAATGCCAACGGTAGCGAGAACGACAACGGAACTTTTGCCGGTAAATTTTCGCGAACGACTGTGACTGTGAGTGAACGATGCGGCGGTGACAAAGAAAACGGCAGTGTTTCCCCAAAGGGCTTTTAATCGCAACTACAAGCCTGGGCCAAAATGGTGATGGTTTTCAGCTTCGCTAGTGGCAGTTCGTTCTTCATATCCTTCAGCATGATGTGTGTTGGGCAGTTCAATATATTGCGATGTGGTATGAAGAATCTTATCTACACAAGTGGACTTTATCAGAGGTGTGTAAACATTTTGCAAAAGAGGTTTTTATATAACATTTTCGCTCAGATTTCCGGAGACAATGAACAACAGCATTGACTGGACAGAGCATGCCGGCGAATACCCATTTGCCCAAGAACTTGAAGACACTCTGCCTTCTGAGCCGAGGTTTTCTTTGAAGCCGTCCGACCTAAACAGCAGAAATCTGAGTCCAGAAGAAATAAAAAGTTTCCAGACCGCTTTAAGTAGTTGTGTCCAACACCACCTGGACATTTTGAATATTTGTTTCATGATGGAGCGATTTTTTAATAGCTTCGCATTTCTTCGTGTTGCCGAGTTGACCCTGCAGATATGTTTCGTGGCCTTTATGTATGCAAAGGCTAATGGTGTAAATATGATCGTGGTTGTCGCTGGAACTGGAGTCTTAGAACTGTATTTTTGTTTTGTTCTAGATGGCAGACCTTTTCATACTGGCCATGACATTATTTGACTTGTTCCTGTTGACTTATCCACCTGAGTATATACAATTTATGAGTAAATCTGTTGGCCCATCACTGATGCTTGGTCCCTGGTACTTAGTATCAAAACATTTTCGAAAGGATTACATCATCATAATGGCGTATTCAATGCGACCGATTGTTTTCACTGCTGGCAAGATTATGATATTGAATATGGAATGTTTCCAATCGGTGAGTCGATGCATTTTAGTACTTTTGTTGCATTTTTAATACTTTTGCGATTTTAATTACAAATTTGACTGAAAATCTCTTTAAATAAGAAACTTAATAAACTTTTCTGTTATTTTTCTAGGTTGTAACCGGAGCCTTTTCCTACTACACCCTGCTGTCAAGCTTTGATACCAAGTAGGGGTGGAAATGGATCACCGATTCGGAAGGTCTGGTAGCACTGAACAGTCGAATGCCTTGTGTATAGTTTCTTGAAATGTTAAATTTAAATGCCTTTGCAATTTGAAATATATAAATACTTAGGAAATCCTTATTTTTGGTACCCTTTAGTTACACGGCGCTCACATTTCAGTTCAGTTTAAAAGTTGTTATAGTTTATGAAATTGTTGGAAAATGGAATTCCTGTGCAAAATACCCCATAGGTATATAATCATATTTTTTTTCAGTATCTAGCAGGAATCTATCTTATGATATTAATCAGAGACAAATCAACTTAAACAGTTCTTCCACTTTTCTTAAAAGAGATTTTGTAACTTCAAGCTTTTATTGTGGGTATACTTTAAAGAAAAAAAAACTTGTTTTTCGTCGATTTTAATAAAAAAAATTCTGTATAGATTTTAAGAAAGTATTGATAATACAACACACACTTCAATTAAATTCCTTAGGGACCACGTCTGATCCATCCAGATCGCACACCAGAATGCCGAAATATTACCCTTTCCCATCGACTTCCCCTTTGGCACTTCTCTTTCTAAATTGATACAGATTGCCCTTTATTTATGTGAAATATCACTTTTTTTGTGGGCGCAGTGGCTTAGTGGTTAGTGTGTTGGACTACTAAGCGAGGGGTCCCAGGTTCGAATCCCGCAAAAACCCAAATTCCAACTTGGGGTTTTTTCCACTGCGCCACCTCTCGCGAACGTCTGACAAACATCCGAGAGTATAAGTGTCTTGGAAGAGCTTCTCAATTAGCCGTTTGGAATCGGCATAAAACTGTAGATCCCTTCCATTCGTTCCAAAAATAAAACTCACACAAAACGAATGGTTGCGAGAAGCTAGGCCTTGGGTCCCTACGGACCTGTTGCGCCAACTATACATATATAACTTTTGGTTTATAGAAATATCAATGAACATTTCAAAATACAATGTTACAAAATTTTCAAAAGCACATTATCTATAGAAATGCGGGAGCTTAAAATTAACAAAACAATTGAGATTCTTACGTTCGATTAAATAGGTATCGGAATAATATTTTTTTTTTTTAAAATATGAATAAAATTTCCATTTTGGCTGTTCCTTAGTAACATCAACATTGTTCACTCTTATTAAACCACATAATTCCCAATCATATTTAAATTTTGTACAAATACGGTGCTAAAACATCAAGTTGAAAACACCCACTAAGCGTAATAGAAATTTATGCAATGTTCGGGAACATTTTCAAAAAACTTCTTTTGCCCTAGTGGAAACTTTGATTTTAACTTGCAGGTTATTAACCTATTTTTGGAACAACCCCCAAGGTAGCTGCATGAATTTTGCTGTAAAGGAAACTAAAAAACATGAAATGTGAATTGATGATTATTTTTTGGCGCCGAAGATGGATTGAGAACAAGTAAGGCTACCTTAAAAACCATACTCAACAAATATGCTTTTTACATTTATTGTTATAATTACTTTATAGTTATATTTATTTACAAATTGTTTGTTATTTAAGAAAGTGTCACCCGGCAGCCATCAATAACACTTATTCACAGAGAAAAAAAAAAGAGCGCGCGAGGGAGGGCTGTCATCCAAAATTTGGGAAGAAAATCCGCCTTACCGCTGGAAAGTTATATATCTCTGAATTCCATTATCCTTGGGTAGGTGCACGGAAGCAGTGTTGTCAGACGGTCAAAATCATTCCTCCTATAAAACTCCAAAAAACCCCCAGTTTTGGCTACTTTTTCCAAGAAAACCGCAAACTTTTTGTCATTATTTTTTTAACGTGTTTTTGTACGACTTAAAAGAAGAAATTTCGAACTTAAAACGCGAACATGTTAGTTTGGTTTTCCGAATTCAAAAGTGTGTGCCAAATAAATGCAGCCCTATCTAGCCCTATTTTGAAAACATCTTGTAAACATTTACACAGCCCTTACTGAACTTTGATGAAATTGTTTTTTTTTTTTTAAAGGACACGAAAGCGAAATGTAAGTTAAAATAGAATTTAAAAAAAACCTCAGATTTCCCACTTAACAATTTCTCCCCGTCGGCCATAAAAAACCCCTAGATCTGGGGGAAAAACCCCCAAACTGGCATCACTGCACGGAAGCTGACCGTCTAGTTTGGATAGTCTTTGGTTGTTATTCGAGGATAACGATTGAAAGGGGTTGTTCCCATTTAGTGTTACCGAGGCAATATAGTGTAAATGGTGGTAAAAGCCTCCCGCTGGTGGTTATGGCATTTTCAGAAAATGCCGGTATTTCTAGCAAATATTACATTTTAAGCTCGTGGGAACTTTAAGATTGTAGAAATGACATTTTCCCATAATTATTTAATCGGTTGCTATCTAGAAAGTGGTATCAAATAAGCTTGGCCTCAACTTTAATACTTGAGAGTAGATGATTTTTATCTACTTCATTCAAACACAGGGCTGTTTGAATGAAGCCTTTGTTTTGTTATGCCCCTTACTTTTCTTTCGTCTCCGAGAAAGGCAAATATAAATGCTTATCTGGATATTAAGGGTTAGCTAAAACCAACCTCGCGGCAGGTAGGTTAGCAAACACTTTCTAGCTGGCCAGCTTTTCACATTTTTGTAAGAGACCACCAAACTTGAAGTCTTCTTGATCGCCGTGTAGGCTAGACATCTTCAATCTTGATCACGGACTTTTGCATGGCTCTAAGGACCTTACACCTGAAAGACTGGATTGGATTTCTACTATAATTGGCATCGAATACTTCAATTTGATTAAGAAATAATAAAAACAGGAATTATTCGCCTTAAGCCATATCCTGAGGCGCGCAATCGATACGAAAAGGAGGAAGATCATGAGACGGAGTGCTTCGAATGCTCCAAGGAACACAGTGAAACTGTCAATTTTCCGAGGTACCTATAGTCACGAAAAATTTATAGTTAATTGAATTCGAAATTTCTAGATTTAGTTAATTACACTATTTCTATAAGTATTAACATAAAAGTCCGTGTGTGCGCGCATAACTCGAGAACGGGTTGTTCGATTTTAACGATTTTGGGCTAGACGGTTTCGTTTTGGACCAAGGAAGGATACTTTGTCGTATATATAGTTATATACGTCTTGCACCATAAAGCAATTTAGTGAAAAAGCGGAAGGTTGGCCGACACGTCAATCATTGCGGTTTGATTGAAACACATCGAAATATTGCTATAATGTACTTCAGTTATTTGAGTATAAGTTTTGAATATATATGTATAGTTGGCGCAACAGGTCCGTAGGGACCCAAGGCCTAGCTTCTCGCAACCATTCGTTTTGTGTGAGTTTTATTTTTGGAACGAATGGAAGGGATCTACAATTTTATGCCGATTCCAAACGGCTAATTGAGAAGCTCTAAAGACAGTTATACTCTCGGATGTTTGTCAGACATTCGCGAGAGGTGGCGCAGTGGAAAAAAACCCCAAGTTGGAATTTGGGTTTTTGCGGGATTCGAACCTGGGACCCCTCGCTTAGTAGTCCAACACACTGAATTTAAATTCACCGAGTTACATATAAAGCAGCATGTGCAGTGTGCATGCTCGGAATTATTATTTTCATTGGGCGGAACGAAGTTCGCCAGGTCAGCTAGTAAAATATAGAAATAAATATAATATATGTATAAATTCCTTTTGTTTAATTATCAGTTTGGCCTAAGGCCGTCTAACATTTCTAGACTGTTTATGGAATCATTGGCATCAGACACGTTAGGTACCTATGCCCATGATGAGGTGGATGGATCTAGTTTGAGACCTTCAATGTAGCAATGATGAGATAGTCCTTATATTTTTAAGCCGGTGACAGAAGAGGCAGGGCCGAAAAAATTTCCGCTGTCCGGGAAAGTGTACAGGAGAACACGAGGCAGTGAATTCCTCACCGTGGACAAGAAGTTGGTCTTTCGCAAACCTTAACTTGGCGAATTTTGCGTCACGAGTTGGGGCACCACCTGTACAAGATCCAACTGACCTAGGAGCTCTTAGTTCACAATCATAAACAAAGAAGCTGGTTCGTTGGTCGTTTGAATGACGACCTCGATTAGGCCGAAAAATCCCTTCCATTCGTCTCAAAAATGAAAAAAAAAATTAACAAAAAACGAATGGCTGAGAAAAGCTAGAGCTGTGTCCCTACGGACATATTGCGCCAACTATGTCCTTGTATGAATTCAGACATGAGCCAAAGCAACACTATATCCAAATTTATATCATAACCATTTAACTGACATACCACATTCTCACACAAATTTAAGGGATTTGTGGTGGATCTACCTCTAGACAAATAAAGCTGCTACACATCGAGTCCTTACACGAAGGGGAGTTATCAAATCCACCCTGGTAATTGGTATATTATCCCCAGTTGTTATTAGTTCATGATCTGTAGTTTGTATGCAAGGAAACCCACAATTTATGGCAACCATGTTGTTAAACAATCGCATATGGTGATGTATTATTCACTATTTTTCGCCTCCCAAAGGTGACATAACAATTGTCCTTCCAACAATCCAGCATTAGTTGTAATTCCGCTTTTGAGGAAAGGTTAATCCGCTCTTAACAGAAAACTTTTTTAATAAATTTGTGCGGACTTTTTACTATTTAAAAGGAAAAAGGTGAATAAGAATTAATAGAAATAACTGTTGGTCCTTTAATTTTCTTTGTTAATTTATCGTTAAAAGATGTGAAACACATCGCTCAATCCTTTATTAAATTTTCAATAAAAAACCCACCACCATAAACAAATAATTCGCCCAACAGCGAATGTGCCTTCATCTACAGACAGCTCTTCGTCATTGCTGGCAACACAAATCGTACCTAACCTACATACAGAGAGAAGAAATAAAAATAACGTCGTCAAAGGACTTTGAGAACGATTACAATTCTGTTTGGAGAAAAAGAAATCAATCATCCTTTCCATTCCAGCGCTAGTATAACTGAGCGTACACGGCCGAATACTTGCACAAACACAATTCAATGCCAATCACCTTGTTTGCAGATCCCCAATCCGTCGAAATGGAAATGTACGTACTTACCCATTAGGGTCGACAGCACTTTGGATTCGTAGAAATATTCTACGGACGTAGTACCAGATTTACGTTCGCCTTAAAGTTCTCAGCTGCACCTACCAAAAGTCGATGTATTGTACTCGCAGAAAATAACACAGGACCTTGCCAATAAACATTTTTAGCTTCGACTCTAAATTTGCGTAGTTCACAGTGGCTGTATTTTCCATACAAATTTCGCAATTGTGAGCTTCCGTAAATTTAAAGTCAATACTAAAATTTGTTATTAGAACGGCGCACAGTGGTTGACTTTGGAAAGCGTCTTTATTTAAAGGTCAATTGTTTGCAGAAGATCACATTTGGAAAACCTTGCTTACAAGTAAAACAACCAAGCAATGACCAAAATTGTAGCTTTGATTTGTACAAGGCTAATCAACATCTTCGGGCATTATCGAGCCTTCGAGAGGAAATATGTGTTCAGTGTTGGTAAACGTCTAAAAGTTTAGATCTAGAGTTGTGCCTCGTTCGCTATCATAATTTCTTTAATGCTGACTGCTGCGCCTCCAACCTCAACGGCAGTGGATAACATAAATCAAAGTGTAGAGGAAATAGCTTGCCTCGTGAAATTCGTACGTTGATTACAAAGATTGATGATTTGAATTTTGCCCATAAAAACTACTGAATTTATGGCGATAAAATTTAGTCTACGTCCATCTTCGTGTCAGAATTCGGAAACCTACCGTGTTCTTAATTTTACGAGCACAAGCAGGACAAACAAAATAGGGTAAAGGATACAATAGTTGTCACCCGTAATTTTATTATTATCGAAAGACCGTAGATTTTTGTAAGCTAATGTTCCAAATTGCGCATTCCAGTTTAAATCATAAAGAGCTTCCGCAACGAGTGATATCATTTATGACTTTGATAAAAAAGTCTCGTTCATGACTTGAAGCTTAACTCAATCGCTAAAATTTCGTCAGTCGTCGATCTTGAGACCTTAAACGTTGGATAGCAACATATTTTTTAATCTGGCCATATTGCAAAACTGTTGATTTTATATTCAAAACGGCAGACGATATTATCTTCATATGTATCACGGAAAAAAATATTTTCCAAATTGGAAGTAGAAGTTTGTTGAAACAAGAACATAAAGTACCGTTATGGTCCAAGCCAATTAATTCTTGTTTTTAAAACTTTCACTTCATTCCATTCATTTCGTGCCTGACTAACGAGAACAAATATTAAAATTAGAAAGTTTTTCTTGATTTAAGAAGGAAAAAATGTTTCATGAGGCATTTTACCTCAAGTATTGTTTTCTTCTAATAAGACTTCTTTTCCTACATCGTTCATAGGTTTTCATCACACAACAAACTGTTTGCTAGTATTGAAACAATTGTATATTTTGAATACGAAATGTGACCATAAGAAATTTCTTTTGTTTCAATAGCATAGCGCAGTTATTTAGACTAATTTGTGCGAACCAAAATTTTCTTGAAAATGAATATTGAGTTAATTTTCTGATATCAAGAAGTTAAATACTTACTTCTTTGTATTTTCATAGAAATCCTAAACAATTTAGAACTAAATGGAAATATATTAAAAAGGTTTTCCTTTTTTTTGTAATTATTTTTATTTAGCAAGTTATGGAGTTATTTACATCATTTTAACTATCAAGTTCTATGTTACCTTAAGGCTTGAGTCATAGTGTTCCTGTTTTTATAATTTGTAGGTTCTCCAAATTTTCGTTGTCTTAAACTTTTAGAGTGATGCAGGAAATATTTTCTTTCGAAAATTCGTCTGTGTTTTCTATATCAATTAAACAAGAAATAAAAAAAGTAGATCAATGATAAAAAATATTTACCTACATTAGTGACCGTGATATATCCAAGTACAGCGAACACGGCTTCTCGCAAGAATTCACTTCTTATATCCTAGTTATAGAGGAATAAATGGAACACAAAATTATATAATCCAACTAAATACAAGATATCGCAAATCAAAATAGCGCTAACAATTATAATACTATCAAAATTATAGACGACACTTTTTCCTTAATACTGTTACAATTCTTTACACTCGGGCGTACACAGTAAGAAGTTATTCATGGACTGACAGTTTATGCTATGCATCTGCAAACCCATCAAAAAATGTGCTCGTGCTCGAATCCTTCGAAACAGAAAATATTGGATTATAAAAACTTGGTTCTTATTTCTTGTTTGTAGTAATTACGCATCGAGTTGATGGTATCTGGTAATATCTATTTACGAGAGCTTCCTTTTCGCACACCGTTGCAAGCATTAGGTGCCAAATAAAAAAAGACTCACGCACCATTTTTTATTCCAGGTTCCCTTTACCCCATCTGTGTATCATGCCACGTCCAGTTGGAGATTATTTGGCATTCCATAAGAACATCTTCTACATTCTGTTTTTAGAGAAGTTCCCCTTCATGTCGGAGGAAACACCGAAACCGTTTATTTACCTCTGGGAATGCTTCTCCTTGATAAGTGTGATTCTGCCGCTGCACATGGCGATCTGCATTTCAAAAACAGTTTACGACCAATTCGATATGGAAACTATAACCACAATTGGTATTGAAGCAGTATGGTTCTACTTTAGCTTCTTGGTGATGCTCCATTACAGACTACGACGAAACGATTTAGATGTGTTGATGATGAAGATTCAGGAGACTTTCAAATGGCGATCACCAAGGGGTGAGTCATTATTGAACAACTGAGCCAAGAACCCGAATGATACAATTTTTTTAGGTAGAACATACGTAACTATGGATAAGGCGTTCCGGATTGGAAAATACATTTCAATCTTCTGGCAGTGTTGTCCCACCTCATTTATATTTCTGTCCATTGTAGTGACGTTCATAATGCGACCTTCAATGCTGCCCGTACAAACGTGGTATCCGATTAACCATGACGTAAGTCTCATACTGTCAATTGATCATTTCGAAGTGCATAGGTATAGTGTACATCTTTCAGAATCCCTACCAGTTCGCTCTTGCATATCTACTACAAGCCTGGGCCAAAATGGTGATGGTTTTCAGCTTCGCTAGTGGCAGTTCGTTCTTCATATCCTTCAGCATGATGTGTGTTGGGCAGTTCAATATATTGCGATGTGGTATGAAGAATCTTATCTACACAAGTGGACTTTATCAGAGGTGTGTAAACATTTTGCAAAAGAGGTTTTTATATAACATTTTCGCTCAGATTTCCGGAGACAATGAACAACAGCATTGACTGGACAGAGCATGCCGGCGAATACCCATTTGCCCAAGAACTTGAAGACACTCTGCCTTCTGAGCCGAGGTTTTCTTTGAAGCCGTCCGACCTAAACAGCAGAAATCTGAGTCCAGAAGAAATAAAAAGTTTCCAGACCGCTTTAAGTAGTTGTGTCCAACACCACCTGGACATTTTGAATATTTGTTTCATGATGGAGCGATTTTTTAATAGCTTCGCATTTCTTCGTGTTGCCGAGTTGACCCTGCAGATATGTTTCGTGGCCTTTATGTATGCAAAGGCTAATGGTGTAAATATGATCGTGGTTGTCGCTGGAACTGGAGTCTTAGAACTGTATTTTTGTTTTGTTCTAGATGGCAGACCTTTTCATACTGGCCATGACATTATTTGACTTGTTCCTGTTGACTTATCCACCTGAGTATATACAATTTATGAGTAAATCTGTTGGCCCATCACTGATGCTTGGTCCCTGGTACTTAGTATCAAAACATTTTCGAAAGGATTACATCATCATAATGGCGTATTCAATGCGACCGATTGTTTTCACTGCTGGCAAGATTATGATATTGAATATGGAATGTTTCAAATCGGTGAGTCGATGCATTTTAGTACTTTTGTGCATTTTTAATACATTGCTGATTATAATTACAAATTTTACTGACAATCTCTTTAAATAAGAAACTTAATAAACTTTTCTGTCTGTCTAGGTTGTAACCGGAGCCTTTTCCTACTACACCCTGCTGTCGAGCTTTGATGCCAAGTAGGGGAGAATACTGTAGAAATGGATCGCTGATTCGGAAGGTCTGGTAGCACTGAACAGTCGTTCTTGAAATGTTTAATTTAAATGCACTTGTAATTTGAAATATATACATAAGCAAATCTTTCCAGAAATAAAATTACTGAAACACTTACCGCCATAGGATTGCTGTGATTCAAGCTTAAAGATTGAAAGGGGTTGTTTCAATTTAGTGTTGTCGAGTCAATTTATGGTAAGTATGGGTAGTTATGACATTTTCCAAATATGCCCGAAACATACGAAATAACTTCTTGAGGTTTTTTCCACTGCCGCACCTTTCGCGAACATCTGACAATTCAATTCAATTTCAACATTGGCCCGTCCCTTTAGATTGGTGACATATACATACATTTGTCAATATTTTAAGACTCAAATGCGTTCTTGAATGAAATTACTTTTAATAACCCCACTTTGCCTGCCATTATCCAATTTCTTTCATGTCATGACCCTTACTTAGATAAAGTACGCCCTCCTAAACGAATCAATTTGGTTATCAACTCCGCCTTGTTGATTTCTTGGACAATTTGAACCTGAGTTGGAATGGTTTTAAATTGCATAGCTTCAATATCGGTCAACATAATAAATATATTAAATGCACACTCCTTTGCAGGCAGCTGCTGACATGTTACTTAGCTTCTGTAATTAATACTTTTGGTTTGATAAATATTTCTGGGAACACAATCCAAAGAAACGTTCAATTGAATCATTTAAATATACAATTCACTTTCGATGGCAGGTATATGACTCAGCTGGGGAGTCTATTGCTCAGTGTCACGCCTTTTTCTTTTGTGAACGGAAATATATTATCAACAAAAGAAAAAAGTCTTCCAAAGATTCTTTCACTTGATGTTTGACCTCAAATGTCAAGGCAGATCGATCGGTACCAGTCAAATTACATGATTTTTTATAAAATCATTATAAAGTCCCTACTTTTCCCTTAGATAATTTTTCTTCCTAATGTAAGCCACTCGAAGGCTAACCAAAAATTGTGTATAAAAATGCTTTATATTTTTTTTTTATAAATTTATTGTTGATACAAAGCTTATAACTTTTTATTTTGTTTGGTTAGGGCGCGTTGTTGTTAATGTCCCTGTCATCGGATTCTGCTGCATATGAAACTGACATTGATAAATCTAACAATGAATCCGTTTCCATCCTAAAGAGCATAAAAAAACGAAAAATTTCGTTCTCATTTTCATTTTGCAGCACGCAGCTGCTGCGAAAAGATGGCCAAAAGGAGGTAATTGTAGTAGATTGCTTGGTACAATTCTCCACTCGTTTATTGTCCGGGACATTATTTGCTTGCGAAAATTTGTCATTTGTTTATCGGGGTTGCCAGCTTTTATAAGAGGTATGGAGAAAAGGTTTGGAGCAAAAAATACCGAAACTCAAATATGAAGATCAAAAATGCGCTTTTTTGTGTTATTCATTGGCAACTTATTCTGATTAAATTGTTTTTAAGGATGACAATATTGAATTTAAAAAACAACAACACAAATTCGTAAAATAACTTGAGCAGTGTGTTTTCATATTCATGCATATTTTGTGAGATGATTTTACTGCTGAGATGATAGATAGTCTGTTCAAGGACTGTATGAAAATGAAGTTGGCTCATTTTCAATTAATAGAATTTTAGTTACCTATACGAAAAGAGTACGTTCGCGTTGAAGTATGCATTTGTTTTTATAAATACCTAAGGAACTTACAGCTCGCCAAACTTTAAAGGAAATAAACTAAATTGGGAGTCTTCATAGCTTTGGCACTTTTTCGCTTTTGATCAAATTCAGGATCTGTTTTGAACTTATTGCAGTTCGGCCGGAAAAATGAGTGATAGCTCAAAATGCTCGAAAACTGATTGCCTAAAAAAGAACCAACGAATTTCGTAATCATCCACATGGATTGCAGAAGTGTTAAAACGAATTATTCCATGACGGACATTCGAACGAGATCCCGCTCCAAACATAGGTGCATTAACCAAGCTTCAACATAAACCGCAAACTAAATTTATACACCAAATAACAGTTATAAAAACTTAACAAATAGTTGGTGCAACCGGTCAGTTGGAAACCTAGGCCAAGCTTTTCGCAAAAACTCGGTTTGTGTGATTTTTAATTTTTGGGTCTAATGGAAGGGATCGAGAATTTTACTCCCAGTCCAAAAGGTGTAATTCAGAAGCACTTTTGTGACAGTTATGACAGCTGCCGATATAATTTATGCTTAAGCCCCACCACTATGGAAGAAAGACCTCACACCTAACCGGGTGTATGAAACTCCAAAAGAAGTTGCTGCATTAAATTCATTGGAAAAATAGTTTCCCAACATACCCTCCACTCAAATTAGAAACGGTCCCATTTGAATTTGGCAGCATATATTCTTTTGCAAGAAATATGTCCGCAAACACCTTCGGTAGTTTAAGAATTCCCCCAACCCCAAGTCGTCCTCTTATAGAGGTGATGTAGGACACAAGTCTAAATGGCTTTTCTGGAAACTTTTCATTTTCTAATGTGCTTAACTTCGAAGTCGTTTTACAGAAAAGTTGCTGGTGGCAAAGTGTTCTCCTATTCGGACGGTTAAAAGGTGTAACTGGGTGAAGTCGTCCTTGCAATTGTAATCCGAGGAACTGGCAAAGGTTCTATTTGAGAGAAGAAAGATGAGCGCTTGCTTGGGACAATAGTCTTTGAGTATGGTGGACGGTTATGGTTGGTTATATAGGGTTATGAGATAAACAAGAGCGACTTTCGTCGTTGTCCTAAACAAGCGAACTAAGCTTCCTTACAGACCTCGCCCAAGTTATGCATCCCATCCAACATTGCTGTTCAAAATAGTTCGATGAATATTAAAATAGAGCTACCGTAAAAGAAGCTTGCTTAAAGTGGCTTCAACCTTCTGTTTGTACCTTTTATAAGACTCGATTTGGCAGAAAAACCAACTGCAACTAAAATAAAATCCCAAACCAATTATTGTTTTACTTTATAATGTTTATTGACAAAAGGAGAACATGGAAAACTGTGCAAGCAGTGCATATATAGTAGAAATAATTGATAAAAAAGAACGAAGGTGCCTTTCAAGTATGAGTGCGTTAATGAATTTCTCTACGAATGCGCTGACAGAATGCTTAGCAAAAATAAGCAAGATTGACTTTAATTTTGGTTCCTACGGGAGATGGGACCATTCCAACCTAATCGATGTTCAGCTGCCTGAAGGAGCCTTCAACTCCGAATAGATCGTCGGAGGTCTTGGGTGCTCCCGGACGCAATGACTCGTCGGCCTTGGAGTTCTCCTGCTCCTTGAACCAAGGTGTATAGTCGGCTAGCTTCTTCTTCCATTGCTGGTTGAAGTCCATAATACTGCCGATCTCGCCACCATACTCGTTGGGCAGCAGCTCCTTTGGCACCGTCTTGTAGAGGCTCTCCATATCGCTGTGGAAGATGATGCGGCTGCGGATCTTCTCAGACAAGAAGGGCTTCACGAAGTTGAAGATTGTATCGACCAGCGGCGAAATGTTGATCACATGCACTTCTTTCACTTTGACCGGATACGCTTCCTGTACAGCGATGAGGAACTTTTTCACAATCGATGGCGAGAACTTGGCGAAGTTGGACGGTGTCGCAACAGCCGCGTCCAGAATGAAAATATCTCCGGCGATACCTTCGCACTCTTCCAGCAAGCGGACATCACCGATCATCAGGGCAACTTTCATGGCGTCGTTCACCTGGTGTGGCTGGAAGTCGCAATCGATTGCGCGGATGAATGTCACGCGCCGTCCATTGGGCGTTAGGCCGGGCAGTGTTGGACAGTGCCTGGGGGAAGAAAAGAGTCTCATCAGTGCAAATAGACGTCGTGGGCGCGCATAACTTACACATAATCTAAGACCACCGCCAGATTCTCCTTTGTTATGTCCCGATCGGAGAAGAACTCGGGCACAGCATTCCTCATGGTATAGTACATGTCGAGCTTCCGCTTGACCTTCTCCAGGCTGAACTTGCAGCCGCGCAAGAACGTCCTTAGACGTCCGTCGTCCATGTCCTTTGGCAGATGCGGCTGAGTCTGAAGCCAGTCCCGAATCAGACCAATATCGCGATCGATGTCGGCGGCATTGTCGGGCTCACGAAGTTCCTCGCGAATTGACACACGCTGAGCTGGAGTTGGCTGAATTAGAATCATCTGCGGAAGAGGGAAAGATGCAGTGAGTTATGAAATGTTTATGAAGTAACTCGAAAGATACATAGAGTCAGATAACGGTAATGACTGCTGTGACTGAAGCATGTCTGGGCCTGGTGCCTGTTGTGTCTGATGTAGCATGTTTGAGTTATCCAGTGTACACTCAGATAACCGGATAAACTTTCACTTTCTCGTCGCATAAAGAGCCCATTGCAAATAACCGCACAACAAACGGAAGAGCGCAGAAGGTGAAGTTTTGTTACGTAAATCGTTTGCCATACTGCAGTTGGCGAAGAAAACAGCAACAGAAAACTTCACCGAACGATGCAAAATGATGCTGTGTGTGTGCGCAAAAGAAGTCAACGGTCAACCAAAGGCGGCTTAACAATGTGCACAAAGTGTAAATAAAATTGAATTACGCTGTCGTGGTAGCAGGTTTTCTTTTTGTGTTGTTTTGTTTGTATTTTTGCTTTTTTCAAAACCAGGTCCGATTGAATGGAGAAGAAAATGTTTGCAACATCAATTTCCAATTTTCTGGTTTTGAGGTGGAGATACTTCTGCATCGGTTCGTATGAGTGTGTGATTTGATTGATGCTTGGAAATAGTTTACAGTTCATTGCATTTGTGAAGTTCTATAGCAGGATGGGGGAACCAATGGCAAATTGGGAGATTTGTTTTTGCAGCGCAGCTATTTATCTTCGAATAGAGTCGTTCCTTGCGAAATCGTTCAACATTATGGTAAAAGACTGGACAAATGGCAAATTTAGGTGGACTACTGGCATACAAATATGTTGTGCTTCGGAGATTTAAGGCGAGTAACAAGCTGCGATGACAAATTTCGTACCTTGGAGCAGCCAGCGTTGCCGTTTGGCCCCTTTCTTTTTTGTTCAAAATATGTTACAGTATTTTATGTGAAGGCCCCTGTTTTGTCCCCTTTTTGACAAGCGGCAACGCTTGCAGTGCTGCCAATGGAGCTCAAAAAGAGTTCACAGAATATACGGTAGGTGTACTACTGCCCCGATGTATCATGCATTTGTACCTCTGACTAGCACAACTTGGATAAAAGTACTATAGAACCTTCAGGGCTAGAGAAAAAAAAAAGACTGCTCAAAACTGGATATTTTACTACTAAATCAGCTCGAAAATTTACATTAAATTAGAGAGCACTCAAAAAAGTGTGTGTTGAAATTCTGTTCGCCCGATTCAGCATTAAAGGCTAGGCGCATCTGAACTATGTACCTATTTCCTGTTCGGCGTCTTTACTTTGGATTTCAATAAAACTTTAAAGGGTGGGTACTCAGCTTTAGCAATAATTTGTAGCCGTTAGCCCTGGTGCTTTTTCTTTTGTATTATAATCTTATTTGTTTACATTATGATCAAATAATTAATTAAAAAAGTAATACAATTTTTTTCCGACACACGGCTAAACCGTAGCAATTGCTTTAACTCAAAATAAATATTGAAATCGAGGCATTTGCTAGGTTTCGTTTGAATAAGAGCTCAAGCTTTTGATGTGTTCAAGAAGAAAAAGTCACTTACTAAAAATCAATCAACTTCTTCAGCAAAGTAGGGTTTTATTCATACCGATTCCAAGCTTTTACTTTATTACGACCTTTTACTTAAAGTAAATGTTCGTTTTTATACGCACGGCGAATTGGAAGAATTCCGAATAAGATTTAGATCTGAGTTCGTTAAATTTAGTTAGACAGTTGTCGCTCTGTATACATGAAATAAATTCTTATTTTAAGTTATTGCAAATTTGAATCGTCCGTTTATATTTAAATATTCTTATATTTTTTTTTTATTTATATATATTTGTATTTTTAATTGTTCGCTTTCCATCATGGTAAAAAAATGCAATTTTAGAGTACCTACATGAAAGTGTCTGAATGTTTATTTATTTTTTTAAGTAAATATTTAAGGGCTTTCAGAATAAGGATTTTATTTCCTTTAAATCAATTATTCGGCTTATCGCTATTTAAAAGATGTTACATATCTAACTATGTAAGCGCTGAAAATGTACTTAAGAAAATAGATACTTAAAAATTGAATTTTGAACTAATGAAATAAATTCGTTTATGTTAACATTCTTTGAGATACGTTTATGAAAAATGCTAACAAGCCAGGATTATGCGGATTTCATATGCAAACCAATGACCAATTTGCCTCAACTTGTCAAATGTCCTAAAAGCATCAAATTTGAACGACTTGATCCCATCCTCATTGTATTTATAGGCAACATCTTCAAAAAATAAACACGTAACCTCAGTATCGTTAACCTATTCCGCTTAATGCTGAAAGATCAACCGCATAAAAATACTCAGTCAGAAATAATGGAAGGAGCAACAGTTCAACATATTTTTATCGCCAGTAGGTAGTTAAAGTAACTTCATTCTCCGATATCTTTCTTTTTTGCTCGTCAATCATCTCAGACATTAGTTTTATGAATTGTTTATAGTTTTGTAAATTTTTAAATATGAAGAACGCTTGAAAAACTATCATCTGACTCAAACAGGGGTTAAAGAAAATGCGAACTTACATGGGAAAGCCGATTTAATTTTATCGTGACAAAAATGAGAACAATTTAAATGGTTTTAAGAAATGAGCTGCCACTATAAATAAATAAATAACTTTAAGTCAAACGTGCACTTCATTTTCCATTATTTAATGAATATATTTCAAACAGATAAGGTTTATTTTAGAAGATATTGCTTTTGGGATTATAGTTCTTTACCAAATACGGTTTATGACGGATAAAAAAAAGACTCCATAAACACCAATCGCTTATAAGAAACGCATAAGAACAACTCGGATAGAGGATTAATTTTTTTTTTTTACATAAAAGAAGAAGAAAACTGTGCAAATTTTCGATTAACGAACAATTTTCCATGCCATGCACGTTATTTCTATTTACACTTAATTAAATTTTTGTTTAAAACTGTTTTTAGACAATTAACTAATAGCAAAATAAATTTGGAGCATTAATTTGGCTTTATCTCTTGAAATAGTGCAAGGTGAATATTTTCTTCAATAGGCGTGTTTTTTTGAGCTTCGATCTCAGCAAAGCAAAGTAAAGTAGGATTTTCAGCACGCAATTAGTTGTTGTAAACTACTGTGAGTTTTTGAAGTCTCAAGTAGAGCGTAGTTGTTGTAATTGCGTGCTAGAAATCCTACTTCACTTTGCTTTGCTGAGATCTAAGCTTAAGACAAAAACACCTTTTAATGCTTGTTCGAATTAACTGTGATACTGTATTACAAATTGTTCCATGGGAATTCCCCTACAAACCAGGTGCGTTGAGCAAAGGCTAATCGGCCAAGCTCATTCACAGATCAGATTTATGATATCACTTTGAATTGCATCAGAGAGTTTATTGATCGACTTTGATTGCCATGTAATCGATTTTTGATAGCTTAATTTAAATGTTTGTTATAATTATCGACTGATATTTTGTGCAATTATATGTTGCATATAATTAATGCCTAATAATAGTTGATGGAAATTATTTTATGGCATTGGACGCGACTTATTAAGCTCTTGTTTACGATAAATACTAGCCAGGTTCTTAATAACCAGCAGTTTTAATGGTTTGTGGAACTCAAAAGTTCATAACCCCACTGACAAACTGGCTCCGATTGCTTCGGCTCTGCGCGAGATCGATCAATTGCCCGCATGTGGATTGTAGATACACTGATTGCTTCTGTGAAAAACATTCAAAATGTTATTTGTGCGTTCTTAACGGAGGACTTAGTGCCAGAGTTAACCGAGGTATAAAAGGGGGTCACAGCCAAAGAAAGTGGCCTCCACAAAAAATACAAATACAGTCAAATAAAAAACAGAATAAAAACATTTATTTAGGTATAACAAAAACTAATGTTTTCATAACAACAAACTATTTTTAACATTTGTTTCCATTCGTTTCCGAAAAAGGGGCCAGTATGATAATTTTTAAAAAAGTGAGGGCCCACAAGTCTTGAGGTTTAAAAAGGAACCATTTGGCCCTTCAGTGGCTGCTTGGTGCTATTGCGTAAAATTGGAACAATATCGCAGCAATCAGTGGGTCTTAATTTCGTTCATGAATGAGAAAGGTATTTTTCACACCGAATCGGCATTCAACCTCGGAAAATAATTTCGAACTTTGGGAATATTTGACAGTTAATCAAAAAAAAAAAAAAAAAAAAAAAATGGAATCCTAATGTGAAAACTGAAAACTTTCTATACTCCGTGGATGACCTAGGCAACAACAATTCAAAGAAGTTCAAAGACTGACCACCAACGTTCGCTGATCGTCGGATACAATAATATAAAACTTAAAATTGCAAAAGATGAACTTAATATTCAAAATAGTTCATCGTAATCATTCCGTTTACTGGACCTGCGAGTCAATGATACAACCTGAAGCTCCGCAAGTTGTATTCAAACGTGACTGTAGTCCACAAGGAAAATAATGGGTCCCAGACCTTCACAGATGGATACTAGAGAGCCTCTGCTCATGGACAACTAAATGGGGCAGTGGCTTGAGTTCTCACACAAGGTTGTAATGGACGCCACGAAATAATTTTCAATGAAATCTCATAGCATTTCGGAAAACACTGAAAGGTCTCAATCGCGCACATAATATTGATGGAATATAAATCAGCTGCAAAGATTGCATCTACACGATGGCAGTTTCCCACCGATATCTAGACAGATCTTGGCAATCCAACAATTTGCAATCATTAACAATATCAGTTTAGCTGTTTCTATTGGTCTTGCCCAAAAACTCATTAGTTTCCCCATTGGGCAACAGATTTCCCCGGCTGTAATTAGTCGTTATGAAACACACAAAGCGCGCGCAATTTCGGAATTGCCCAAGAGTTCCTTGAGAATCGAATGAACTTCCACTTTCCATGTACACTCGTATGTAAGCACTTACTTGGCCAAAAGGAGGTCAGCGCGACCATATCCGTCGTCGACTGTCTAAGCCCCCCGTTAGAGTTTCATTTTTTCAACCATAAATTCGAGAAGTAGAGTAATAAGCAAGCACAACAGGTGAAAATAATAAATTCAAAAACAAAAGAGCTGTCCCGCGAACTGGTTATTTGTTTCTTTTTCGCAAACTGGATTTCTTTTTTGTTCGGTTGCGGAATGCGTCTAATCCTTGGTGGAGTGTATTGTCCTTTCACTTACATTGAATTTGATTTTCTGTTTGTAATCCAAAAGACGGGCTTGTAATCCACAAAATTGGCTCTGAATCCACACGGGCTTAGAACAGGATCCACACAAAAACTGATCGTAGCACACAATAAAGCACCGGAATTAGACTTCCTTTTTGGTTTTATTTGTTAAAAAAAATTGAGACACTATACAACCTACTCGAAGTTGATTTAATCTGCAACTGAACTATAGTAAACATGCACTGCCTCAATATATACGAAGAGAGTTAACGTTGGAGAGTTTCTGTCTCTGCATACAGTTGGGGATCACGCCAGAGAAACACGCAGAAGCAGAAGTAAAATTTCTTCGTTTCCATTGGAACGAATCGACGGATGGATGGTTGTTGGTGTTGCGCTGCTTGGATGGACAGAGATTGGAGGGAGTTTTTATTTTTTCGGGGAACATTATAGCATATGAAGAGAAAAGGCACACGAAAGGCTAACTGTATACGCTGAAGACGCTTCACTGCAGAAAGTAGCGGGATAAGTAGCTAATAAAATGTCCAAAACGAACGGAAAAGAAAGAAATTAATTATCATTGCTCACCACCAGGTACGAAGCGAAAAAGTACGTTTTTATGGCGCAGACCTTTGGCGGCTTGCTTGAATGCACTTTGGCTGAAATATATGGATGAACTTGTTTACTGACCTGTGTGCTCGGGTTAGAAATTTGGCAATTTCGGCAGCGGAATTTCTTTTTTATCTCTACTTTTTTGAAAGTGCGATCTGAGTTAATGTGACATTTTGAGAGCTGGCGATGTCAACGTGAGTCACTGTTACTGGATCAGATTGGTTGCGCAACAAAGTGGATTCACATGAATGAATTTCGAAAATTGTACGCAATGTTAGTAAATCCATATCGCCCAATTATTTGGTAATGATGATGATAGTTCGGCTAAGAACGTGAGGTGATTATAGCAACGATCGACTCTGTAGATGGAGTAGAATTGAATTGAATATTCACACAGGCAGTTTAGATTCGTTTACGTATTTCTATGTAGGTGGTTGAAATTAGATGTTGAGAATAATATTTTTGGTGCGAGTCTGATTTGGTTTGATTGCATTAAACAGCACGTGCATTGTTGTTTGCTGAATGAAATGGAAACCAGATTTAGAAGCAAGATAGTTATGGAAGTGTTGGCCCCAATAAGTATTCTTTTTTGTTGGTTCCAATTGACATAGAACTATTCGACTAAAGTCAGTGAACACAGAAAAAATAGGCTTTCGATAAAACCACTTCATATATGTATAGGTATGGGGCTTCGCGATGAACGAAAAACCCTATATCCCTCTCCGAATACTGAGACATGTATCAGAAAGTGTGTTAATAGTTCTGACGTTAGTCGATAGCAGACATAAAGCCTACAGTTGTACTAAACCTTTCGATATTTTGATCCTATATGCCAACAGGAATATTCATATCGCCCATTCTCTGTCTCCGAGTACATGTTTTTTGGATTTACTTCAGGAAGTTACTGAAGTGTCTGTTCAATCACTAGAGGCAGAAATACTGGTTGATGTAAGTGTCCTTTTGGTCTCATGCAAGAAAGGTCTTCAAAAGAACTCGAATTTTTTCATCGAAAGACAAATTTTATGATTTATTTTTTTTGCATCGAAAATTTAGAAACACATTATCAATTTGGAATTTATTTGAATGGCACTCACATAAAATAAAGTGCATGACTGTGACGCACGAAACTTTCTCGTTCATCAAAAGCTTGGGTGAGGCAATTGGTACGTAGGTGTTAAATAAAATTCACTTTTAGGCTATTCATTCGAAATGGCAGTAGGTACTGGTACGTATCAAATAACAATGTGATTTTTTACAAGTTATAGCTCTCAACACCCGAGCGAGCTGTCACTGGTGCGTTTGCAAGTATTAGTACAGAAGCGGCAAAAATGGGTTTAGTGGTGAATGAGGGTAAAACAAAATATATGCTGTCAACAAGAAGGGACACACAACACCGACGAATCGGACAGAACGTCACGATAGGCAGCTATACCTTTGAGGTAGTTAGGGACTTTGTCTACCTCGGCTCCGCTATAAACTCTGACAATGACATCACATCAGAAATCAAGCGAAGAATCACACTTGCCAACCGCTGTTTCTTTGGCCTAAGACGGCAATTGATTAGTAAGGCCTTGTCAAGAAGCACTAAGGAGATTCTATATAAGACCCTCATCATCCCTGTCCTGCTCTATGGCGCAGAAGCATGGACCCTAGCAAAGACGGATGAGCAAAATTCTTCGAGTGATTTTTGGTCCCGTTTGCGTTGACGGACTCTGGAGGAGAAGATTTAACAGCGAACTCTACGACCTGTACAGCGACATCGACCTGGTCAGAAAAGTACGCATTAGTCGTCTAAGATGGTTAGGACATGTAGAGCGAATGGACACCAACGCTCCGGCCCGAAGAGTCTTCGATTCCAACCCGGAGGGACAACGCAGTAGAGGAAGACCTCGCCTTAGGTGGCGCGCGCAAGTGGAAGGGGACCTCAACCAACTTGGAGTGCGCAACTGGAGGCAGTTAGCCAAAGATCGCGCTAACTGGAGAGGCGTATTGGTTGAGGCCCAGGTCCACCCCGGACTGTAGCGCCTTAAGTAAGTAAGTAAGCTCTCAACACCCAATTTTCGCAAGTCGACTTTTCCCAATTCCCAAAACTGACAGGAAATAGTACTGAAACTTCCAAATAGTACATCTTTTTTTTTTAATGCCACAAAACATAAATATTGCGTTGAAGCAATAAAAATAAAATCTTATTTCATTGAATCTAATTATTATTTACTCCGAGTGTAAATTGGTTTAAGTTAAATTTACATTAATAATAATCACTCAAAAACATGCATTAAGCCCGCAGGATAGGGATGGACTTAAATGCGGATTTAAAACAGTTAAATACGATTTTAGCGCGTTTTTAAATCAAATTTTACTCCAAATAATATTTCTGTTTTGTTGATTGAAATTGATTTGATTTTCTGTGTGCCGAGTATTATTTTTACTGTATTGATTATGAATCAAGCCGCCAAAATGTTCTTATCTTAGCCGGAAATATTTCCAAAAATCCAAGACATCGCAATCAGTGACGCAAGTAATCAAGCATTCACCATGGGCTGATCCATGAGCTCTAAATTAGTCTTCTGAAGAGGAAGACATCAACATTTCATGCACTTTATAAATAATATCAATTTTTTGAGCTTTTACTTATTTCCTCCCTCCTGCGGACGAAGAATTGTGAATACTATGAAATGGAGTTTTGATCCGAGTTAAAGTACATAAACTCGGCCCTATTTCACAAAACAAGTTATCAACTTTTCACTCTGCACTTATCAAATTTTTCGTCAATTTGCCAAACTTTATGTTCCTCAGAACTATAAAATTTGATAAATTATAAGTTGAAACAAATCTTTGAAATTTTTATATTCTTTTTGCAATTTCTGTTCCACGTACGTTCTCTTGTGCAAAGTGCAAATTTAATATTGAAAAGTGTAATTTGCAAAGACTTTGCAAATAATTATGCTGTTTCGCTCGACAAACACTGTAAACTCTATTTTTGCAAAGCAAATTTTGATAAGTTTGTCAAAAGTTCGCAAGGTAAACGATCGCTTCAAATTCAAGTTGATCTCCTTTTAGATAAAATTGGAATACACAGGGCTTTTCTCAAAACGTCCTCCCAGGCAGCCAGTTTATCTAATTTATTAACCTTCAAAATGAAATGTAAACTTAAATATGTTCCAAATACTTACAATAATAAAAAAATACTTAACTACCTTATTGTTTTGAAAACTAGGAAATAAAATATTTGTTTTTTCTTTGATCAAATGTAACACTGCAAGTTTTTTTTTCAATTTGTATTTTGCGGCTCATTTTAACAACTTCTATTTAGCAATGCAAAGTGCAAAGTGATATGACAGAAATGCAAAGATGTTTTAGTTTTAAATTCATTTTTTTATTATCATTATTTAAACTTAAATACTAGACAAAAATGATAAAATCTAATTTAAAGCAACATTTGTCTTAATTCTATCTTACTGGCTCTTAGCGAGCACTCTAAACTTAACTATATCCTTAAAATTATTGCCTTTCGGCCTTAAATCTATCAATATTTATTTTTGTTTTTTTTTTTTTATTTCCAAGAAACTTTAGAAAACTTGAATTCTTTATTATTGCGGAGGGACGGAATGTCGGGACCCACTTTTTTGAGTTCCTCAATCATCGTAATGTCATAATTGATTAACATCTCGAGCTCGAAACCTTGCACGCGAACAATATCTTTCTCTTACTACATAATCTAGAAAGTTTAAAAGAGTTCAGGGTATTTCTGATAATAGAAGTGTTACGCTAGAACTGTCATCAAACCGAATCTATGCAAGGTCGCTGGCGTGATCCAAATAGGGGCAATGGACCAGATCCGTCAAAGTATCTGCCCAAGTGATTGGGTTCAATGCATTTATGCCCTCATCTTCATGGAAGTTTTTATGTGTATTTATCGTTTCGCAAGTGAAGGTAGTTCATCATTGAAGCATCACGAAATATGCTCAAATGTCAAAAGCGTTCGATGGGCCGAACTATTTCATACTTAAAATGTATTTTTCTGCATTCTTGTCAATCAAACTTGTCCCCAAAAGTTAACTAGCCCACCATCCATTTGGTATACTCCTCGCTAACCATGGAGTGAGTAACGAAATGTAACACGTGTGCCAAACGGTGCGCAAATGGCACACGCACACTCTTTCTGCAGGTAATTTCGAATAAATTGTTTTAATTATTCAGCTTTTCCACTTTTGAGTATCGAAAGATCTAGCGCGGTCTACTATCATCACGATGACGGTGAGTAATCGCAGTGAAACCGTATGTATTTAATTTTGTTCGTTTAATTGCTTTCGGCTGTCTCGCTGGCGTTTCTTCCAATTATTTTCCCCACAACGCACGGACACACACACACAACTGTATGAATGGGCATGTGCAATTAAAGGAGGAACAGCTATAACGATGATTCGAGGAAAATTATCGTGCTGGAGGTGGTAATTGAACCGAGACGACAACGTAAAACTAAAAGTTAGTACAAATGATTTCTTCACCTAGTCACTGGACGGCTCAACAAGTGCAAGTCTTCTGTGCGTTCAGATTGTTGAGCTGAAAATTCATAATTTGAATTGCGTGTGCTGGGAAGTTCACCGGTCGTGCGCAGTAGTGGCGCTAGAGTTAGATTGTACAATCATGGAATGTACGCGCACGTATGAAGTTGTTATTAATTATTTATTGGCCAAGACTGGTGCGCAAAGGAAGTGCAAAACTTATTACGAACAACTGATGTAACACTGTAAGTCAGCGACTGTAATGAGCACTCAATGGGTTGGGTATGGCGTATGGTGTCTTTGTAATGCGAGGAAACTCGTTTAATAATTGTCAGCGAAGCGTATTGTTGTTATTTAATCGCAACGGGTAATTATCAAGGAAAAACTAAGTTTTCTGGGAGGTAGGCACTTTTAAAACTGAACTTATGCCAAGGAAACTAGGCTTAGTGGAACTGTTGCAAACGGTTAGGTTCCGGTTATCAATTTGGTCAATGTCTTATTGCAGAGAAAATGGCTACCAACTGGTTGCCTGAGAGGTGTTCGTTTGCTATGCTTTAACCTTGAAGGGGTTGTGCAAACTGAGTTGTTGAAAGCATTGTTTAGGATTTTGCGTACCAGATGTACCTTCCTATGCGCTCAGATTGCCTGTGTCCAGAAATTGGAGAAATTGCTCTGATTTGTTGTAGACAATCAGCTTTTAAGTGATGAAAAATAATTATTGTCGCTGATTTGATGAAATTATGTTGCATGTATCGTCTGAGAATTTTATATCCTTCTGACTTTATGTCTTCTGAATGAGTTGTCCAATTGCGATAAAATAAAAACTAAATGTTGACTCGAACCTTGTAGACGACTCACAGTCGGTGATGGGGACATTTGAAAACCATTTCAGGCAGAACGAAGCGTTCGACCTGGACGATGAAAGCCAAGACTGCCGTCGACCTGACTAAAACTAAGCGCGGATACCTACACAGACTAAGAAAAACTCTCGCAGCATTCGACTGCCAAATAGTCATACTTGAATGTGTCTTGTTCAGATATTTTTTTTATAGTTCAAAAAACCCGACTGACTAAGACTGTGTTTCCGGTGCAAGCGAATTTCACTCGCCCGAACTAAGCGTCAAAATAATACAAACAAAAAATATTAATTTAAAAAACTAAAGTTTGATAATCAAACTTTCTAATTTTGGTGGACATACGTCAGAAGGGACACTAAAACATAAGCCTACATTCACAGCCTAAAAAGTGACTTTTGGCGTACCTACGTCGAATCAATTCTTGGGAAACGATGTATAGAAACGAAAAAAATCAAAATACACACGTTTTTCTTTGTTTACCTTCAAACTTTATGTAACACAAGTATTTTTAGGTATATATAGATATACCTACATAATAATAATGCTGATACCTATATTAAATATAAATTATAATTACAAATTGTTTGACACTTTAAGAGATACATAGGTTAAAAAGGCAACAAAAGTGAAAAAGAAATTAGCCGAATGAGATCCGTTTTATTCAGAAATATTGTGCCGCAAAAAGCACCTCCAAACAAATTTGATGCCGTTTGGCAACACAAAAAAGGAGAAAAAACTATAATTTTCGAAATGGAAAAGACGGAACATATATTTTTGCTTTATTTTTTCGATTCTCGATTACGTAGTTTATAAGGGAAAGATAGGCATTGTATTCGTACAAAGTTTCGAAGTCGAGATGTTAATCAGTTTTGACATTACTATAATTGAGGAACTCAAAAAGGTGGGTCTCGAAAATCTGTCTGTCAATCGGTGTCTCCCGAGGCCTTCAGCCTAAGCGGCTACCCGAATTTGGTTCAAACCACGGATTTACTGTTCGATTCCGTTTCTTCTTTGCTGGCTAACCTCAATGGTTATGGTAGTTCCCATAAAAAATGTTCATACCAGTTTGATTTTTTCGAAAACGGCTCCAACGCTTTCAACCAAAATTGATATTCGAGCTTAAGCAGATGAGGTTACAGTTTAGCTGAACTTGCTACCCAAGTCATGCTATAATAATAATTAATTAAACTTGCTTCTCAAGTCTTGCTATAAAACAAAGCATTAATGTAAACTACCCCTCAGGCTATATTTGGTACATTTTGTAATAATCTAGTACTGTAAGCCGCGTGCTTTCCTGGTATTTCTGTCAACCGAATTCTGAGATTTCCATTATCAACCATCATCGCAATTAGCCGAATCTAAATTAATTGTTAATAAAGAGATATTAAACCAAATATTCCTTAAAGTTTTTAATTTTTTCTCGGGAAGATTTTTTTATCTGCCACCACATTAATACTCAGTTTTTCGTTTTCGTAAAAATATCGAAGAACGGTAGGTAGGTACTCTTGAAATTTGGACATATCTCGAAATCGGTTCATATGATTGTAACAAAAACTCATTTCTAAGGTAATATGGCCATTTATAACTTATTACCAAACTCAGTTTTGTCCATTTTTATCGCACAATAGATTTTTGAGAAAAGTAATGTTTTTAAAAAATTGGTTTTCCTTAGCTTTCTTTCGATTTTGACAAAAATACATACTTAAAGTAAAATTGATGTTTTCAAAATTATTCCGTCCTTAATCCTATTGTCAATTGATTAAGTCCATTGGAATCACCGAAAGACTAATTTAATTTCGTTTAACTTTAAGAACTATTAATTTTTTTTTTTTTGCATTTCAAACAGTATTTTATACTCAGCTTTCAGATAAATAGTTAAGCAATAGTATTTTTCTAACTGCTTGTTACTGTTACTGTTTTGTCTGGCAAATTTTACAAAAACCGCGCTTTCATTCAATCCAAATACATATTAATGATAATATAAGTAATCTGAATAAGATCCCGTACTTAGTTTTGGTCAAAAAGTATTCGAATAAATCAGTTTTTAATTGTTTCTCAAAAACTACTGCAGAAATCTTAATTTATCTATGTATTTTCACATATCTACGGTATATTTTTGTAATAATCTTAATGCCCAACTACCAATAAAACTTCTTTACAGGAAATATAACACACTCTTTCTTTTTTCAACAATATTGAATATGCACCTTTAAATAATTAACCATTTGGGGATTACACAATCAGAAAATCAAACTTCGTTTGCACCCCACACACGTCCGTCTGAATATTCAATTTATAACTGATGCTTATGCGAATACAAAGATAAATCTCTGTATTCTTACTTATATAAGTTAAAAAAGACAAAAAATTAAAAAAAAAAATATATTGCACATTTCAAATAATTTAAAAATAAATTGCCGATTGGTCGAACGACTAAGGTGCAATCCCATTCGGGATGACGACAGTCACTCCCTCCCGGGAGGTTTTTAGAGGTTGTTCGAGTCCCTCACTATTGCAAAAGCACCCCTCGCGTTCTTGCTCTGCAATGTCATACGATGATTTTTCCTTCCAACGAACCCGCAAACAAAACAAAAAAATAAATATTGCTCTGACCTTTATTATCCAACGAATCGATTAAGACTAACTTATAACAGTTTTTTCCTAGTTACCAAAACTTGCTAGATTCTTAATTTCTTACAATATCATTTTCCCATAGCCTGCATTTCGACTTATCATGTGAATTTCACTGGAAATTCGTTTCCCTGGCCTGGACGCTTAGTCTGCGTTTCCGTTGGGCGTGCAAGTGGTTTGCCGGTGTTAAGTTATATATCTTTGTAAAGGTAAAAGTCTATCACGAACCTTACTTACATACATAAACACTTTAAACCACTGCTATTAATCCAGTCAAAATAAAAAAAAATCATGCACTAACAGATCAAAAAATAGAAACTCCTACTACGCTTGTCCTCGTACTCAAAAATTTTGTAAAGTGTAAAAGCTTACAAAACAGTACAACAAGCGCTTATAGCCCTCTAACTAGAATTTGCGGAAATCGCCTGTTACTGAGAGCTTCAACTTATAAAAAACCACATTATTTATTTGAAATATACTGCCATATCAGATGAATAGCCCAAAAGGGTTTTTATTTAACATCGCTTTTCAGATTTTTACCTTTCACATAGTAAAATAAGAAAATAACCAATTAAACTTTTGATGGAAGAGGAAGCTTCGTGCGACCCAGTCGTGTACCTACTTTATTTAAATTTTAATTTCCTTGGCACCAAAACCTTAGAACTTTACTTTGAGTTCTGTTTTATACATTTGTTTGAAATAATATCAATACTTTCTATATAGATACAAGATACCTATATTTCTCGAAGTCATAAACATTTGAATTGGGTCTTAATGAACCTGCCTAAATTATTGACCGTAATATCATACATCGTTCTCATTCCTTAGTACTATATATACTTACTATATACTTACCTTTCTTATATTTTCTTTTGGTTAAGTTATCCTAAGAAAAACATATTTCTAACGCTGAGTCGAAGGAAACGTTTTTATCTCACGATTGCTCTTTTCGTGACGCAAGTGATATGAAATAGGATTAGTGCCTCTTGAGTGAATTCTAATAATGAATAAACTTTGTACAACTTATTTAATGTGCTATCGTTATTTGATCGTTAAGAGGTGGTAATTTGGCCGATATGAGGTGTAAAGGGTGGTCAACGATGAAGTATAGGCATGGCGTAATATACAGATTTATAGGGGCTACTTAATCTCTTAGCCATGGAGCTGCCGAGTGCGGGTTCAGCATTTAGGGCGGGTATAGCCAAAAACTCATGATGATGGTGGAATTCACTCCCACAGATCAGCGTGAGGTCATCAACACCGGACCAAGTTTCTTCTTTCATTATGTTGATTTTCCTTTTGGGCCTTGTTAAATTTTTCTCTCTCTCTCTTTTCTATTTGTCTTCGGATAACTCTCACTTTGTGATTAGCTTAGGTACATTATCTCTTATGATGATGTCCATTCATTAAGGGATTTCTTTCGTTCTTCAACTTTCTTTCTATCTTTCTGTCTTTCTTTTTTATATTCTATGGCAGTCACAGTGGTTGCAATCCCTCTTTCGGGCTTGCCCAAGATAGCTGTTTTTGGTCACTGTACACTTTTAATTGGAATAATATCGACTTGGACAACATGAGCTTGAGTTACCAAGTTGCCATAGATTTATTGTTAATTGAGTGTGATATTTTATATTAGTGATGTAAATGACATTGCATTTATTATGTTTATCTTTTGTTGTGTCATGGGCGAAGGTGCAATATAAAAACAAATTAAGAATATGTTTAAAAATATGATGAATTGAATAAAGAATAAGGAAAAAAACCGACGAATCGTGGGGTGCAAGGATGAATTAAAACTGTTTTAATTGCATCAGAAACAATGATGTTTGTGTGGTAGTAATTAGCTACTCATTGTAATGAGGTTAAGTCCGACCTACGACGAGCTTTTGTCTGGCCTTTCGCTGGCGTGCCATAGTCTGCTAAGCGAAGAAACTACTCCTCCTTAGCCCGCATCATATGCTACCCAGTGCAAAACGTATTCCCCGATACTAATAATAATTATTTTTAGGGTCCAGGTTACATTTTTCGATCTCACAATGGCGGCCCGATGATGCCGCCAGCCCATAAACCGCACCCAAACAGTCACTCTTTGTGGGTGCATTGGTTTTTCGACAGTCACTCTTGGATTTGCATTCACCCAAATGCGGCAATTCTGCTTATTGACGAATCCACTGAGGTGAAAATGTGCCTCATCACTGAAGATGATTTTCTTCGAAAATTGCACGATATGCATTTTGATTAGAACGCCCATTTTCATAATAAGCCTGAAAAACTTTAACGCGTTGCTCGATTGTGTATCTTTCCGTGGTTCAAATTGAGTTAGTCTGAAATTGAGAAATGTCAAATGAAATGCAGAAAAAAACTTGACGTTTAGGTGTGGTTCACATTCAACATCGGCCCTTAAAATTTAACCACCCTTTACATACAAAATTACCCATTGTGACCTACAAAATACTTAGAGCGAAGGTTAAAAATGTTCATTAGCAAGGCTTTATGTCTAAGTAGCAGTAAAAGTAACAGCCAAACCATGTGAAAGGCACTTCTTAGTCACTCAACTATACCTTTTTGATCTCCGAAGCGAAAGACTATGTTTATGTTTATTATATTTGCAGGCTAAATTCACTTAAACGTGCTTCAGTTCGATCTCCGATGAGCTTGATATCGAGGAGGATCGAAAGCCGTGTTCCCCGAACTAAATTGTATCTGCCGACATTCTTTGTGGACTGAAAGAACTGAGCTCTGACTGTTTTACGCTCCAACCAACGTATCATACTCGCACGTAAAAATGCTCCGTTCACATACTCGCAAAATTGAGCGAGTACATTTATTCCGTATGACCGAAGAACATTCAAATACCCCTCCACCAAAAATAATTCGAGACAATGGCCTATTACCTATCCCATCTCCCTCAACAAATCCAACAAACCATGTTGCACTCCAGTACGTTACACTATCCATCAAAAGTAAAGCTACACTACTGGCGCTTGCGGGTCAGATAATACTCTTCTGATCTTTTAACCCACCTGGTCCCAATCTCTGCCCACAATTATCTAGCCAACAATAGGGCGTACGTTCCAAATTAAAAACTAACTGTAACATGTTTATGACTTCTCTTTCACTAAACCACTCAAGCGGCTAACGAAGCACCATCAGGTGTGTGCAAACGTGCAATAAATCATTTCTCTACAGTCCTCTCTCAACGAGCAGTCAGTGCCCCTAAACGTCTAAAAAAAAAAACCGCTTATCTCTCAACTGTTGTTGTGCTATTGCAACTTTATTCATTTAAACTTTGACAGAAAACTTCTGAATAATAACAATAAATCTCATAAAATAATCAAACACAAAGACAGTTCTTATTTTATAAACCAAACGAAAAATCCTCGAAAATAAGAAAACAAGGAAAAAGAGAAGAAAGAAAACACTTCCTTCCGTCCAGTCCGTTGAAAGATCTACTTCAATTGCACCAACACCATGAAGTAGGTGACAACAGCTCCCAGGACCTGTAAGTAAGGACATTCAATGAAAAATCGACTCTGTATGCCATTTAGTATGGGACGTGGTGTGGTCATACCGAAGCAAACAAATCGAGTGATACTGTGAAAAACTTTGCACCCGATATGGTCATGGCCTTCTGGCACTGCTGACAGACAATTTGAACAAATGTCTTTGCCTCCTCGGAGCCATCGTACCAATGGCAGGAGTATGCAGCCTCCATAACCGACGAGCTCTGTTCGAGAAGATAAATTTCATTTCATTTTCGTTGTGTCGACATTTGTCGGAATGGTGAATACTCCTTGTCTTCCAACAAAGTGAACTTGTGCGGCGGTGGTATTGGATCAAGGATATATGTTGTAATACAAACCTCTTCGATTAGTCGATTGCCAAAAATGCAAAAGTGGAAAACTTGTGCCAGACCATAGCACAAGTATCCAATCACTGTGAAAGCGTATACATTTACTCCGTTTATCCTGGTTGCCTGGTAGGCCAGCAGGGTGAGCTTGATGGTTGTTACTAACATGTGAAGTAGAAGGGCGGCTCCATAAGTATCTCCAATGGCTGCAACGAGTCTGGAATAATAATAATAAAAAAAAACCCAAATACTTGTGAACAACTATAAATTGATGAAACTACTCCTGAGTCACGTAGCCAAAGAGTTCTAGGGTGGGCGGAGACGATATGCAGCTAATTTGGCTTGTTCAAATTTGGTAATGTGGTTACTGGATACTGTCATTTGAATCTATGACAGCTATGACAGCTTGATAGCTGTAATGGGGATTTATTACACTGGAACAAGCTTTGAATACCTTTAGAGACGAGGTCGTATACCGGCTAACCCGTAGCACGAAATCTTTAGCCAATGTAAGATAAAAACCGGACCAATGTACTCCTACAGTGTCGTGTAAAATGGTAGGCGCTGTGAAGGGTTTCAACTTTGTATGGCTATGAAAGGTGAAATTACATCTAAAAAAATACGACTTCTGTAGGGGTTGTGGTGATAAACAGCTCCACGAGGACATAGCTCTCTTTCACAGCCTCTGCTCTTAATTGAGAAGCAAAACACTAGAAAGCAACCACTTCCAAGCAGCGTGGCCGCTGAAAAACTTCAAAAAGGGGACTAAAAAGGGGCCCGAGCCGGAAAAAGGGCCCACCACACAAAATACTACTATAGCAAAAAAAAAAGAGCAACAAAGTCAACTGTTTACAAAAAATAAAAAATTATTTATCACGAAACACTTTTAATATATTTGCATTCTTTTTCTCTGAAACGGGCCAATTTTATCATTTTTCAAAAGTGAGGGCCCAGGGTCCTGAGGCCCGAAAGAGGCCAAACGTCAACGCTGCTTCCAAGGCAATAAAAGTCTCTGAGAACATCAGTAAATTGCCGCATATCGTCAGAGTGAGTGAGGGACATGAAGCCACAGCTAACGCGGGTAGTCGCCAGTAAAGATATTTACAATGAGATCGGAAGAAGAGTCGACTCTGTTTAATCGAAACCTAACCATTGGAGAGAGAACATAGTTCAACAGGGTTGGTTTCAAAATTCTGAAAGGGTTAAAATTGTTTTAACAAACTTCTGCTTTCAAAATTCGCTAACAACAATAGATTTTGAAAATGTTGAAAAGCGCGCTCTTTTTAAAATTCTCCAAGCCTTTTTTCATATTGTTTGCAGGGGCTCTGCGAAATAAGACCCCCGGAAATATGTCGCCAGAACTAAAAATTAAATAAATCACCAAAATTGGGATAAGCTTTCATATTGAAATATTGCCCCATTTTGAAAATAGAAATTAGTTCCCAATAAAATTAGGCTTATGTTTTTAATTAACGCTCGATTTTTTAGTTATTCTGTTAGTCGCTGACAGTAACTTAAAGGCAGCGCTGAAAATTTGTTTCCGACTATTCTGCTACGTAATTTTTGCCATATGTTATTTTTGAAATAAAACTTAGATTGGACCCCATCAGTAGCGTTGGGGACTTAATTCATTGGGGCATTATTTCATAAGGAAAATAGGCCCCAACTAAAAACATAAAATAAGGCCCCAAAATCAGAAATTGCAACGCAAATTGAGACAATTTTTGTTCTTCTGCTAAGCGCTCTTTTGGGTCCTTATTTCATTGAGATGCGGAAAACATTTTCTGTTTTCTTTTTTTAATTTAATGCCACGTATTTTTAATTTTAAAACTTTTTTTTTCAAAAGATTTTGTTTTAACTTTATTTTTTATAGCTTCCTTTCATTTCAATTAGCATGTTTTTTAAACTGTTAATTTTCAATTTTTTATAAATCTAAAATGGTTTTCCTTATATATTTTTTGTTTATATATGTGATTTTGAAAAAGCTGAATAAGCAGAAGTTTATTGCTCTTAATTTGAAAAGTTGAATTTGAGGCAGAACCTAAAAAAAAACTGAATTTTTGTGTGAGAAGACAGAATTTTGTCAACCAGAATTTTGAAAGCAGCATTTCGACTCGCTCGCAGTTCAACAATAAGTCTGGTTCCGAAGGGCCCTACGACTTGACGTGGCTCTCGAGTAGTCAAGAAATGTCCGAACGACAAGTTTGGTTCGAAAAGACTCTACGGATTATGATTTCAACGGGACTAGAAACGGTTCTATATGAAGAATGTGGTTCCAGGGTATATGAAGCGACAAATGTTGTTCTTATGACGAAGCTTGCATATTCCGTACAGTCCAAAGATGAGCGCGGTTCTAATGGCAAAGACTCCACATATGATTCCGTTCAGTGGTAGAAAATGCAGCCAAAAGACAGAAATTGGTTCCAAATGACCTACGAGCAGGTCTGGATTATTGTAGTTTTGCTCATCGACTTATGTAGGTATAAGGGACAGTCGACAAGCGTGAATCCTGCGCGTGGTCGAACGACGAACATAGTGCCAAGGTGTTAAGCGAAGAGCTTGGTTTTGGATGCCTAAGCATGGATCCTATAGGTAAAAGTCCGGAGACTAACTGATTCCGCTATTGGGTGAAAATGGAGAAGCGCCATGGTAGCTTTTAAGGATTATTTAAACGTAGCTAGACCAACGAAGAGCCGACTTCCAGGATGACCGATTGTCTGGCGAATGCAATTTTCTGTCTGCAAACTTTAGCATGATTTACCTTACAACGTGCTTGTGGCGCTCGACCCAGTACCGGATGGCACTGCGCACCATCATCTCCTGCTTCTTGGTCAGTCCATTGGGATTGGTGCCATTCGCAGCACCATTGAACGTTTGCAAAGTGGATGGTGCTCGAAACTGTGCACCCCAATCGGCCTTGGTACTGTAAACGCCCGACACGTCCAACGTCTCAATTGGCTCCTTTTCTGCAATCAAACAAGTGTCAGTTAAATGCAACTACATCTACCAACACAAACCTTCATTCTCAATAAGTTCCGACTTTGAGTTGGCCGATAGCGACCGGAAAAGTGCAGCCGAATTCGGACGGAATGTATCCAGCGAAGCGGACAGCTCCATCAGCGGCTTCATGATCCCCTTAAGATGTTGCAGTTGTTCGCAGGCGAAAATCAGCCACGAGCAGAACAGCACATCACACAAATTCGACTGGGTTAGCGAGAATATCAGATAGTACACTTGGTATACAAAGGTTATCATGTAGAACATTCCGCTGCTGGCATCCCATGGGTAGAAGGACTTAATCGGCAACCTGGGCACCTCAATGTGAATGGTCTCATTAGTATCGTGATCCTTGGCAAACTTGAAACTTTCTCCGAAGAACGTGATAGTTGTCCAAGCTATAAGCAAACATTGCATCTCCGTTCAGATAGTAAACATGTTTACTCACCAGTGGCTGAGAGAACTGTTGTCAACATTACCAATACAAAGAGCTTTCGCATTTTGGCCAAAGCAATCGAATGGTATCGAGCGTCTGATTCTGCAAACAGGGGATGCGAATTGGGCTGATTCCAAATGTTGAGGGTTCTGTAAATATATTCGCGGCTGAATTGCTACTCAAATGCTGTTCGACGTGTGGTGGCGTTTACCTGTAGAAATTCTTTTGATTGACCGCAAAGTAAATAAACTTCGTTATGCATTGGGTGAAGAAAAGCGTCGTGATAGTGTTGCCAGACAGCTCGTTGACCTCCTCCACATTCAGAGCCAAGTTGACGAGAATCGTGATGAATTGAAGGGTCAATAAAAACAAATGAACCGAGGAGTATACTCGCTTTATGAAAAGCGACCCGCCCGAAAAGTTGTGCATAAATAAGCCGGACAGTTTCATTAGCCGAATATTGGGCATCAGGTCGGCCACAAGGCCGCCATACTTGTTTTGTTGTATTGCCGGCTGCATCTGTGAAGAAAGTAAATCAATTAATGACAGGAAGAATAATAATAAACAACTGACAAAAGGGATAGTGGAGGCTTCTTAATAAGTCTTGTGAGAAACGATTCACCTGCTAGAGTCAATTAACAAATCTGTTGAGTAACTATTTCGGGAGAATGACAATTATTCTAGAAATTAATTTACAAAATTGAGCAATTCTAAAATCGGTGCTTTCGCGGTTTGATTCGAACGCAATCGATCTAAATGGATCAAAAAAAAAATCCATACACGTTCTCATCAAAAATGACAGAAAAAGAGAACATTACCGAGTACCGAGCAGTTGCTCGTTATTCTGATATTTTTTTGAGTCCTGCCTCGAAACAGGTGAGAGAATTTCAGCCGCCAATGGCAAGTACTGATTAATTTATCAAATGAACAAAGTTGAAAAGAATAAAAAATGTTCAAAATCTGTCTTAAAATGCACACAAAAATAAAATCTGTCAAAATAAAGAAAATTTGACGGAGTTCAAATGTTCATCCAGAACGTTTTCTATGTTACCAAAAGATAAGCTTCATATTTATTTGTGGATGGATGGATTAGATGTCAAAGATGTAAGTGGCTCAAAGTAGCTCGAAGTCTATCCACATATCTCGGAGCATATTTTCAGCTTTTTGAGAGAGCTTTTCTCAGTTTTTGGAGCTTGACAGATTTTTAGTGCTATAGGCTCGGCTAAGTTCACGAATAGACCGCTGCGTGAAAAATTTACGAAACAGAAACGCTAATTTGATAGCATTTTGTCTAAAAGAAACAAAGTCCAAACTCACATTTATTTACCAGCTCCTAAAAACGAAAATGGCGCACCAGCCAGTAAAAGACTTTAGACTCCAGTTAAGTTTAATAGACTTTTTTTAATTTACTATTCCTACTTTTTTCTTTTCCGTCAAATTTATAAATAAATTGAAATTAATAGTCACTTCCAAACTGGCATTTAGAGTTTGACAGCAATCTGACAGTTATTAAGAAGAAGCATAACGATATTTCTTGGGCTTAAATTTCCAGGTATTTTCACAAAATCTCACTTTTCTGACGAACTTTTCCGTATTCGAATAGTTTTCGGCAAAATTACTGACTAAATTCCACTGACACATTTACTTGTTGTAAATTTGTTGGATATATTATAAGTACAAATGAATTGAATCAATAGTGAAACCGACTTATGAGACATTCTATTCATTCTTCTTATGGAGACATTTCGAAAGCTGCGGATTAAAGAATTCAACTGCTTGTAACTGGCATTCACACTCTTCAATTAGGTGTTGCTTGACAAGAACAAAACTTTAAACAAGATTAAAAATAAAATTTATAGAAACCAAGGCAATAACTAATAACCATGGCTGCCACTTTGCTAGAAAAATAATTCAAATCACTATTGTTTAAGTATGATTTTGGGCGTAATCTTAGCCCAATCATAAAGCCCAATTTTCGACCAAACTTTTTGGCACAGACAACATAAGTACCTGGTTTTCCCACAAAAAATTTAAAATAGAATTTGATCTCAAAAACTGTCAACTTTTCCCTACGTCATAAGTTTCTAAAAATGTCCGCAGGGTGTTTAAAACAAATTCTTAAGGCACGGATCACTTAACATAACCTTCATCCCTAGTAATATTGCAGGCAGCTGGTAAGCGTTGCCTCTTTTATGATCTCAGCTGGTGGTCTATCTTAAATATGTTGACCATCCGTTTATTATAATAATGAACAGTTCCTTGTTTGAAGACGATGTTCATTCTTACTATTTTGTATACGACAAAACATAAACGTTCTGTATTTTAGAAGTTGTTCTTTATTTGTTCTATACTTTATTTAAATTTGTAAAAACAATAATTTAAACATTAAGATAAACAAAATTTAATGAACAAATTATTGTGCTAACGTGCCCCAAACTGTGTCTAAAATGTGTTCTTTTTAAGTTCTTTTTTAAAGGTATGTATTAAATGAAATTTATTTGAAATTACTTTCTTGTTTTTATTGTTCAATATTTTTAATTCTTCTAAAATATAGTCACCAAAACTATAATGTAATTTGTGGACATGCAAAAATGAGCACGAATCTGGCGGCAGCTTTCAAATTGGTTGTCAGTGGGAAAAGTTTTTGCCCACGCGAAAGACAAACTTCCACACACCTTACACTCCTTTTGATACTAAAAGTGTCGTAAAAGCTTAGAGGCAGTCGCCAGTCGGCCTTAAGCCTAGCACGCAGCTTTTTCGGGACAAAATTTCCCGGTGGTCTACAAATGGACAGCGTAAAATAATTTGTGGAGAGTTCCATAGCAGTGCTACCAGCACCGGCTATTTATCGAGCCAATTTTGGCTCGCTCCTTAAAGTTGTCAGTTGATATTTATTCTAATTTAAGCTATTCACTCAAATGTTTGGCGGTTTTTAGGCTCCTTAGGAATTTACTAAAAAATTAATACTTCTATTGCGAACGTACTCTTTTCGTATAACTTCAACTTTCCATACAGTTAATTGCATATGAGCCAATAACATTTTCGTACAGGTTTTGAACAGAATCCCACATCTCAGCAGTAAAACCATCTCACAAGATATGCATGAATATGAAAACACACTGTCCAAGTATGCAGCTTTGCCCCCTTACAGTAAAATGTTAATTTTTGTTAGCTTTGGAAGATGCAAACTAGAAGTCTCTCTGTTACTCTTAGTTTGTGATGTTTTTTTTTTTAATTCTATATTTTCGTCTTTGAAAACAATTTAATCAGAATAAGTGTGCCTTGCAATACAAAAAAATTGGCTATTTTTGGTTCCAAGATTTTTCAATTTAGCTTCATAACTCTTACAAGAGCTGGAAATACCAGGTACAAATGTCAGATTTTCGCAGGCAATTAATGTCAGGGTAAACAAAGAATAGTTCTAACAAGCAATCTACTACAATTACTCACTTTCCGTCATCAAGAAGAGCGACATTTTAGTTCGTCTATGATTCATAAATGTACAAGTTGGCCTGCGATATCTGGTGGCAAAGAAAAGAACCCTATCAGACATACAGGAATCTGTCATCGGTAAGCGGTACGTGCATTTTTGTAAAGGTAATTTATTTATTTTATAAATGACAAACTATTTTAGTTGATATAAATGCCTTGTCAGTCTAAAATTCAAGTAGTTTATGAAAAATAAGATAACCCCGGGTCCATAAAATATGTTTAAATCGTTTAAAAGTGGAATGAATGAAATTTGTGTTGACTTCGCGTAAACAATTTTGTTTTTTGGATTAGACTCTTTTTTAACTATTTAAAGTTCCTTAAATTGTTGTTAATATTCTTTTTATTGTGCAGCATTATCCCAAATACCAATGGCGGACCCAACTAACCGAGATTTATCGCAGACTTTCTCGATAACCATAATATGCGATATTGCAGAATATTTTAGCGGCATAAAACGCTCCACTCGCGAAGGGGAAGAGCTTGTCAAGGCTGGTTGGGTCTATGCTATAGGTGTGATACCAGATTCAACAAACAGTGATGTAACCGGTCTGGTCATTAATGCATCCTCGATGACTTCAAAACGAAATAAGACGTAGATATCTTGTAAAGTCTTGGAAATTTTGGATTTGTACTTGCTCGTGCAAAGCTGGTGAAGGAAGAAAATGCAAGCACATCGCAGCATGTCTCATACATATTAACAGGCTCGATTTGAAAGGAATCGAGAGTTTCAGACTTCTTTTGGAATTTTGTACATGACCATTTTGTCTATACGAGTTGCACTGGGGTACACCACAATTAGACGCTCGATCCAAGACTATTTCCTTATTTTCCATTACTGTAAACTATTTGGAAAATTATTTGTATGTTTTTAATTAACAAATGTTAAATTTAAATATTTAATCTCGCTTAGCTTCTTTTACGTATATTTTTTCGTTTATCTGTCTAACTTGTATGTCTAGTAGGGTTCAAATTATAGCCCTCCATTTCTCAATTGCGTTGTGTCACTTTTGTTTGGGATTTTTCATGCCGAAACAATAGCGTACTAGACTTAAGGATTTAAAATTCGGTCGGTCTCTTAGTTTCACGAGGGAGTAATATATAATTTGCTGCCACCACTGTGTCGTATACTATACACAAACACATACAGCTGCAATAAATGCATCAGTTATTTCCCACCTTAATGCTTAGATTCAAGTTCGGCGCATACCCTATTTTCAACGTTGAATTACTTATTGGGATATAAATAAATGCGCTTTGTGCAGAGAGGAAAAAATCACATTCGGCAGAATTCGACTATACGATCATTCAGATTCAGTTGTCATAAGTCGGCTATTTGGGACCTTCTGCAAAGAATTAAAAGGTCGCTAAGAATTGTTAATTTTTAACCCTCTACTGCATACAAGCCATGTATGGATTTCAATTTGAAGAACTGCTCAACATTTACGGGAGGGACACCATTATTGAGTGGCGTTGTTAATGTTCGTTGATGTGTACAGTGAATTTGGTTTCTTCACTTTTACACAAGCCAACATATATCCGCTTTCAAGTTCTACGTTCTAATAAGTCCATCGTCAGGAAATGGCAAAAAATTAAAAACATAAAAAAAAAATTCTGTTGTTTGTGGCTATAATACTGAAATATTTTTTTTACAACATTAGATATTTGTAAGTAAAATGTTTGAATTTGTTTTGCAGTTCATGGTAAAATGCGTTTTTCTTGTGATGTCCAATGGCTTCTCATGCATTCACTGAAATATTATATAGATTATTATATATGGAAAAAGTTTTTTGTTTAGAAAGCCTGATTTTTTTTTAAATATCCCTTAAGTTTTAAAGATAAAAACAAAAAATAAATTTCGTTTTTTCTGCACTAAATCATATTCTTGAGATTTTGAGAGAGCATTTGTCAATCAAAATGCATGCAGTAGAGGGTTTTAATGACCCAAATAAAGAACAAAAACAAATGAACAAATTTTAGACGTCGGTCAATTTTCCACAAAACAACACCTTGGAAATTAGTCACTTTATCTGTCCATTTATTGGCAATCGATTTAGCCGATTTTGCGTCGCCACAAAGTCGCCATTACAACGCTTTGACCGGAAACGTTTTTCGCTGGCTTAAAATCTGCCCCAACACACATGACTGCCTGACAACTGGCGCAAAATATCATAAATTACAAACCGTCACATTGAGTAGTGAAGCTATCCCTTATCACTCGAATACCGGTCGATTAAAAAAAAATACAAACAGAAAAGGTCTTTCTCTTTATGTTTGGCTCAAAACTACGCCTGTTGGCTTACAGGAAAAAATTTCACCACAACTCGATGATCAACAGAAAGCAGCTACAAAAACGGACCTCGGCTCAAACTAGAAGGTTTTCTCGCAGGTGGGCCTATATAGTCCTTCACTTTCTTTCGTGTCAAAAATAAATACATGCCAAAGTACTTAATTTTGGCAATTCCCCGGAAGAGTGACACCTACTACCAAAAGATACAAAGTGAGGCCTATGTCATGTTATGAGCTATTTTTTCCACAGTCCGTTTCGTGGAAATCGATCATTTCGAGCACAGTGCTTCTCAAAATTGGCTGGCATGGAGAGCGCGCTTATTTATAGGCTTTTTCAGTCCAAAAAAAGTTAATTAAAAATGTTGGGAAACAATTATACATAACCTTCCGACTTGTGACCAAATTACGTTTCAAGTCACCATAGGCTCTAAAATTATGTAACCACCGCCATTGCGTACTTTTTTCCAAGAAGTATACCTTAAATTGCGGAATTTATTCCAAAAGCTGGTGTTTTCTTTTTTGTTTTAACCACTTCTTACACTCGTAGTTCCATAAAATGCAATAGAAAAGTTTATTTTTGAAATAACGTCTGGTACAAACTTTGAATTTCAATTACATCTCCAGTTTCCACTTAACCGCAAAAGTTGGTAAAAAGTTTTTGTTTAATTCTTTATTTTTAGAAAAAAACTTGTGAAAGGTTTTTTTTGCGCCCGATGCGTTCTCACTAACCGACCACGTAGAACTATTTGCCTACGCGTTGATTTTGAAAAAAAAAACGTTTGATTTGACGAACGAATTGATTTTAAAATGTTGTTGTTGTATGTTAAACATACATGGACATGCAACGGTATCGTTATCGTTGACGTGGCTTTGACAACCTAAGAATTTCTCACGACTAATGGCCGGGTATAGATGTTCGTGGAGCACACAAACTTACACATGTGTAAGTATTCCGTCAAATGTCCCATGACCAACGCACAATGGAAAAAGAAATCACTGGCATAGCCATGAAATTTTCTATCAACACGGTAGAACAGATCGTCCAGTTCCCACAATTAATTAATCGAAGGAGGATTCGTCCTACTTTAAAGTTCATGTACTCTTCATGGTATTTTACTGAGGATGTGTGTACTTTGGAGTGTGTATGGCTTTACTCAAGGGCTAGTGCGTTGGCACGGACTTTATGTATACGAAAAGTGTGGCGAGAATGGGTTAGTTCACCTAACTTGCAATCTGTAGTTTTTGAGACTCGGTTTATTGATTGTGAAGTTAAATTTATTTACATGTGAAAGTTTGATGCGAAGTTGTTTGAGTGGAGTAGCACCGATGCTTTGAAATATTCATTATAGGATTCCAGTGGGTGAATTGGGGAGGCTTATAAGTTTAGAGGGTACATCTAGCCTTTTGGCCTTTGTCAAACATAACTCTGAGACAAAAGTAGCGCGTTGTTTTGAGTTCAGTTTTGATACTATTGCCAATTGAGTGTGGTTGGACCACCAACTCCTAACAAAATGGACATTTAAGAAAACTGCCAGTAGAAAACAAAGCTGTCTTCAAAAGTACGTTAGGTTTGAACAATTGTACGACCTTTCGTCGGCAATCATTTTTGTATATATTTATTTCAGTTTTATTTGAAAATTCCTATACGCACGCATGACTCGATTTGAAGGTTTCGTATTGTCCGAAGGAAGGACACAGGTTACTTTTTGTCGCAAAAAAAAACTTGAAATGTGGGATGAAAATTTGTATGGGGAACCGCACTTTGAAATCAATAATCTGGATAGAAAAAAATAGGAGTGTCACTTCAAATACAACTGAAATTATTTAATACTCTTAAAATTATGTAACTGATAGCCAGTGAGAAGCTCAAACCTTTCACGTCGCAGTCAATCCAGAAAATCCAGACGAAGGCTCAGATCGGAAGGAATCGTTCACAATCGAGCGAACATGTACCAACTTCGAGAGAGATTATCACGAAAACCACATTCGGTCGTTCAAACTGCAGTCCGAGATAGACAACAGCGCAATCGGAATCATGTACATTTTTTCGAAGACAGATGGCGCTGCACATTGCCTTTGACATTTGTTGATGATTCGAGCCGACAGGTGGCGCAGTTGATCATAGTTGCCATTGCGCTGTATGACAGGTGGTGTCTGGTGTCCTTTTCGTTTCGTCATTTCAATTGAATTGGACGAACTTGCTATATTGCGTGCGGTCGAATATCTATCGAATAATTACATTGTGCAGAGTGGAGTTAACCAACTGCATTTTAAATCGTTCCGGTACAATTGGATTTGGGTAATTTGTCACACAATTTGAAATTGAAAGTCGGTTCAGTTATAATGTTGATGCGCAAACTCAATGCACCGAAACTCTGTAACGGAACGCATTTGATTGTGAAGTATCTCAAATTAAATGTCATTCAAGCGTCGATTTTGAGAGAAAATTTCAAAGGCGAAGATGTTCTCATTCCGCGGATTTTGCTTATTCCGTGCGTTTTGACAGTTGTGTTTAAGCGCCTTAGATTTCCCGTTCGTCTCGCTTTCGCTATGACAATTAATAAGTCGCACTAAACTAAATCTTTAAAAAAAACTCACTGCCTTGCCCATACATACTTGAGTTGAAAATACCGTCTCTGGAGAGCTAGTCAGCCAGGCACAAAAATTTCTGTCCACATTTGCATATAATTTGTCGTACCTTCTTATAAGAGAACATTCACATAATCACCCCATTTAAATTAGAGATCCTTATCAAAGCGCAATAAAAAAGGGCTACAGGCTACAGCAATGCTAAAGTGGCGATAGCTATTGAGAAATAAAACAGCATTACTGTCAGCTCGTATTAGCTCGTAAAATAGAATGCACTTAGCAGATAAATTAAATCCACCCCATGTAGACCTTTACCTTTCCCGAAGCCGAACCTCCCATTAGAGGTCCTTCCAGTCTATTGCTCTCCTTTAAAACGATGTATCATAAAATTAATCCAACCGAATGTGAATGAATTGAATGCGTATACAGATGTACCGATGTTGGAGTACAATTTAAGGACATATCCTGTCAATAGAATTTGCGCAATTTAAGAGATTTTATATTTATTTCGCACAACGAAGGGTGCTGGGTGAGAAATTAATTTCGGGTGATTGCTTTCATAGTGGGAGGACACACCCGCACCACTGCCCCATCACAGACGTATTTATGAGAACATAATCCCAGCCAGCACCGTGATTCCATGACTTTTGCACAACTGACAGTGTGACAGGAAAAGGGTTGGTAGAGGAAGACATATCCTGAGGGCATATCGGATGATGCTTCACGATGTTTTCAGTTTTCACATATTCGCCCAATTTTTTATTTTATTTTATTTCATCGGTTCATCTTGTTGTTGATTTCTCATGGTGTATTGCACAAGTGGAGATGGCGATGACAATTGATGAGGCAAAAATATGCTAAAGATGAAAGAGTTCAGAAAGGTTGCTTGTGCTTATGCGTTGTGCATCGATCAGCATTTGAAGTATCCACATTTGTGTGATAGATAGCAAGGAGCGGTCAGAAACGTTTGAGAAGGGACTTAATAACTTCGTCCCAGTTATCTGAACAATGGGGATTGCTCGGAATATTTTCTGTGATGAAAAGTGGACGCAAAAAGGCTTGAACTAAAGGCCTTTATAACAAATCTGTTAGAACAAAGCTTACAGGGGTGTATAGATGGAGTTAATTTGATGATTCGGCAAACTAGTCTGACGTTCACAACGTCGAAGGGTTCTCGCGGTTACAAGATCTATTTTTTGATGATTTTAGGACTACTAAAAATTTAGATTTATAGAGTGGTAGAAAGGAGAACGCATTTTCGAAAGTGGTAATGAGATTAAAGACCGCTTCCTTCCTAGATCACTTCCTTCTTATATACCTAAAATGGCGTCCCGTGGCTTTGGAATTTTGATGACAGTATCTCACTTGGATGGATTGCCAGCACATTCTTCTGACCAAGTTTGATCAATGAGAAAGTCTCCTTCGACCCAGTCGTGCACTTTATCTTTTTTTTTGAACGATTGTATTTGTAACAAGATCCAATGCTGTGTGTCTATTTTCCAATATGTTGTGTTAAAGTCAGGTCACTTTTGTGGTAAAACTTGACTCACTGGACGAACTAAAGTTTCGATAAGCAGTCGTTTTTTTTTGCATCCCAACAGCAGGTGGACTCCGCAACTGAATGAATGTTTATAAAACAAAAATAGCTTCGGACCACTTAAAGTTCCATCTGGTAGGGCCAACATTTAATTGCAGTTGAGCGTCCCCCACAAACAACATCAGACTTAACTGAAATCTGCAAAAAAAAAAAAAAAAACATCCTTCTACCATCCCACGCCAAACCGAGCAATAAGTGAAGTTGTTAACAGCCAATATATTATTTTTATCACCAGCTCAGCCGAACTTTATTAGCATTTAATGGCCATTAAAAATGCGGGACTGAGGCAACCTTAAAATGTCCCCCCCAAATACTCGTACACGCTCGTTCTCGGTGGGCGATTGAATAAAAGTCAGAGTGGACTGGGATGGTTGGTATAAGTTGATTCCCAGTTTCATTTTCATTTAACGTAGAAATCCTTTCAAAGGACATAAAATGCACTCCATGCATTCTGCCTCCGTGGCTATGTATGGATTATTGCAAAATTCCGTAGATCCTGGAAAATATGAAAATCACAAAACTTAATCCTGTGCGCTTTTAGTTGATGGTACCTACATATTTTCTGCAAGACCCTCACAATATTATGCACTCTGCTGTGAAGTAATAAAACCATTAACGAAGAAGGTCAGCATTCGAGTGCAGACGTATTTGATTGCTGCCACGCGTTTGAATTGAGTATACCTAGGTAGTTTTTAATTACGCTCACGTCATGTGGGAAAAATGTCGTTTTTACACTTTAAGTACGTTTTAAGTTCTTTGTCCTATTGATTGAGGGTATTTTTGTGTCAAGCTAATGATATGCGGCTAACATGCTGCACCTGATGGGTTCAAAATGTATGTGAGATGGTTATTTGTTTATTTATGCTTCGACATATGATGGTAATGGAGAGGTAACATCGGGCAATTAAGTTTTCCCTAAAACTAATTGAAAAAATTCAGGGGCGAACGCAGAAAAAATGTCGGGGGGTTTTGAAAAAAGTGTTTAATTTTCATAAGGGTCCGTCAAGCCATCGGAAACGAAACACGTTTTTCTGTTGCGCTTTGCGTTTCCATATGCGGTTGGTCTGCCCCACAAGCAGATGTCCATTATAATAATAATAATATTTTATTTCATACCAAAGCAGCTTTAAACTAAACAAATGTACAAATTTTAAGGTTCAGGTTTTAAATGTATAATAAAGCATTTTGTATGAAATAGTGGACTTACTACAATCAGCTGTCATGATGACATGATGCGAATGTACCTATCAAATCAAATATGTTAGAAGTAGACAATTTATGGGGGTGGCAACATTGATGAGAGCGCGGCGAATCGCACAATCGTAGCAACCGAGAGTGGGTAAGACAAAAACGGGGAGTTAAAAAGAAAAAAAGAAAATCCAAAAAAAGTAATAAATAAGATAACAGGTATGAACAGAATGATAAAAGAAAGTAGCCATTTTTTAACACCAAACAAGAACACAGTTTTCGATCTCACACATGTCACATCTAAGGTTAGGTTTCAGGTAGCATATTAAATTGACGAGGTGCAGTGGCATGGTAAGACCGTGAAAAGTGAGTTTTATATACTGTTGGCAGGGCTAGAAAATGTCGGCTGTTGACTCTTAAATTGTAGTTGTCATGAAGCCTAACATCATAAAAAGCCGAATTTTCAAAAAAAAAATTAAATTTAAGAATTTATACATTTATAGCATTGATCCCAGCCAGCTGTGGGAAATTTAGGCGTAGCATAGTTGGCTTGGCTATTTAAAAGCTTAAGAACAACAAGGAAGCAGGCTCCCTGCCAAATTTTATGAGATTCTAACTGGGTGAACGTCTCAAGCCGTTCTGCAACACACCAAACGGCCACAAACAGTCTGCCCCGGCAGATCGACTATAGACCGAGTTTTCACATTGAAGCAAATCCTGGAAAAGACGAACGAATTTCACTCACCGTATTTCAACTTAAAAAAAAAAAAAATACTTTTATTACTTCTAAGGAAAATAGACATTCCTTATTTTTTTATTCCATATGTTTCGGAGGGGGTTTCAACCCCCAAAAGCCCCTACCTGCGTCCGCCCCTGAAACAATTCGATAAAACACTCACTGTTGGGATTTCTATCGATTCTTCACACTCCGAACCCTTTTTAATTTTGTAACTTTTATACTTTTTATACAACCAAACGAATGGGATTTTGTGACGATGTTATAAATGATATATGCTGTGGACTTGGGGTTAAATTTATTTAATGATACACGATTTTTTGGGCCACGTTCTGTTCGTTCCTATGTGCATTATTAGGTTTATTTTCCATTTAAATAAACTATCAACTGGGCCTAATACCTCTTGTGTAAGGTGGCAAAAATAAACAAATTTTTAAAAATATAAACGAAGCTTACAATGGCAGAGAGGGTGGGAGGCCCCTTTTTGAGCCTCAGGACCCTTGGCCCCTCTCTTGAAAAATGAGCAAAATGGCCCCTCTTTCTGTCTAAGTAAAATTGTATTCTTTATTGAACGAAAAAGAATGCAAAATTATGAAAAGAAGTGTTTCGTAATGAATACAATAGTTTTTTGTTAAAAATATACATCTTTGTTGCTCTGTTTTTTTTTTTTTTTTGCTATATTAGTAGGTATTTTATGTAGAGGCCCCTTTTTGAAAATTTTCAGCGGCATCTGGTATGAAGCATAAAAGAAGAAGAGATGTTTACATACGAGAAATGTGCGGACATAAATAGCTGCCGGTTACCGCAGACTAAGGTTATCGCAAAATGGAGGTTATGGGACATTCGATTGGCCTGCCTTGTTATCAATTTGCTCGCTGTTGCCGATGTAGCCAACGTATACTGAAATTTGTTACCAATATGGTAAAGCTTGCAAAGCTCCTAACCTTCGCCGTTCCATCTTTTCTCCATTGACCCCTCGCACAGAGGACTGAAAGGAGTTCAATGTCTGCTCTCACTTCTTGTTCATTCAGCAATTGAATTTATAAAACAGGACTGGCAAAATAAGGAGACAGGAGCTTTAAACTTATCGGGTTTGCCCGCCGGATCTTCACAAGACTTCGTAGAGTCGATGTTTAAGGTGGAAGAGTTCTTAACTACATCTGAGTTGCTGTACACAATATAAAGGTCTTTTGTTCTAGACGCAGGAGGGATTATTATTTCGTAGACCTATCTATAGTTAAAAGCGAGATTGGAAAATCAAGTTACGTGTATTTTCCGGAAATTGTAACACGGAGAACCTTTTCGTCAAATTTCAAGGCCGTTGAAGTGGAACGTTCAATTTGGATCAAACATTGACATACTCTATATGGACTGCTTGTGTAGTGTCACTGTCACTATGTCAGTTCCACCCAAACTCTGACAAAAAAATAAATACGCCAAAGCGAATAAAAAGTGTTGCAAAATGCCACCCATCTTGGATTTCCCCATAGAATGCTAGAGACACCTATTGGGTGTTAGTAGATTCGATAAGTAAAACGATTAAAATTCAAATTGTTGTGCAATGTTTTACAATAGATGTCGCTTCGAAAATGTGGTAGTTTATATTCTTAATATTAGATGGAACCAGCAAAATTTTAATAAAAAGTCGAACCTATTGTGAAGCGTTTATTGCGTCATAAACTGCACAATTTTCGTATATCGATGGTGAATGGGTTTTTTCTGTTGTTTTACATTTGATTTTTTTTGGAATGCTATCCAATACCTAAAACTTTTGCACATATTTCAATCAGCAAAGTATTCTGAACAGTTTTACACATTTTCAAAATTTAATTTTGGATAGATTCATAGCTCTGTAGGATCCAAGTCATCTGAACGATGGAAGGACTGCAGGATCGGATGGAATGAACTCACTTTCTTGTCCAACTTATAGGACGAAATGTATTCTAACCTTTTTTGTCTTCAATGACCCGTACTAATAACAAATTCAAGTCTCGACTTTAAATTTGCGAAAGCTAACAATAGCGAAATTTGTATGAAAATTATAGCCAGTGTGATACTTAAATTTAGAGTCCAAACTAAAAACGTTTGTTGGTATTTTGAAAAAGTTATTTTAAAATTGCTCATACTAATTATGAAGCCCATAAAACGTAGTTTATTGCTGCTTCTTATAATTTGTTTCCAATTAATTCCGCTTTAAAGCAAGAGCGCTAGTTCTAATGTTGGAACCAACGCGAAGTTGGCTACTAGCTGTCCACATATAAGAAGTCTTCGGATCAAATATGTGTCGGTTCGTGGTGCAGGCACAAACCCGAGTAGTATTTTTTTTTTTTTTTTTTATTGAACTGTCACTTTGACCGTTGTTGTGTGGTTACATTTTCTTAGGCTGTCCAGACATAGGCTTTTTATTTATTCTTCCGTGTATATAAATTGTAAAACGCAAAACACTTTATATTTGTGGGCAACAGAATCAGGCTCCCACAAATATACTTTAAGCGGTTTCCATCTAGCGGACATTGACACCAGCTAAAAGGAAGTCGCTGGCCCCCCATATTGTGTTGAAAGGACAAATTCAGATATGGACAAACCTTCCGTCAATCGCAGTTCTAAAAAAAACCGCAAAAGTTGGACTCATTTGAATATTTTTAGTGCTCATTTTTTTTTATTTCCCAGGTTGTCAGTGGGTTGTATGATGGACTAAAGCGGTCACTGGTTAGGCACGCGGGAGAAAAAAGAGTTCCCCATTCAATCGTTCGTATTCGTCATCAAATTGTAGGCCCCGACACCATTTGTCAAAAAACAAAACTCACACAAACTGTGTGTGGTAAGAAGCTCTGCCTAGGGTCCTACTTGGACTTGTTGCGTTAATTATTTATTGATATATTTACTATACCTACTTTGGAAAATTCTATTCCCAGCACTATCACTCTCAATACAAAAATTACAAAACTGCGACCAGCCAAACACAGCTCCCCATAAGCGTCCCAAGAGCGTACCTTACCTTTCAGCAAGAACCCAGTGATTAATAGCAAACAAGAATCAAATCATTTCTCATACACCACACCACTCGCACATTAATAATTTCCCACTCGCAAGTCGCAAATCGTATGCTGCATGTGTTGTGTCGTTGTGTGTATTCATCCCTTTGCATATATACATCCGTGTCGGCACCAACAATTCACAGTTCACACAGCTGTGGCCGCAACCCGCAACCGAAATAAGTAACTTGGTCAAGAGAAATCAAGAAAATCCACCTGCCGCCAACTCCTCCGAAATCATATGTGACACATTACAACGGACTGCCACTGCGCAGGATCCGACTTTTCTCCGTCACCGTCTTTCCTCTTCCGGTCGAACTATACAACCTACAAGTACTTGTGGATCCTGTTCGCATCGATCCACAAATGAACTCCCATCCCACGATGGATGAGCAACATATTTTGAGTGAATTTTTGTTCCGAAATCTGCCTTCTCATTGGGATATCCATGTCTCTGTCCAGGATTGACTTGAGCAGTTAAAAATGGTCCATCGTGTTGTCAGCATCCCGGGCATTTTGACATCCGCTGCTGGACCTTGAAAGTGCTACTTTTTTTTTGTGTTTTCCTAAAAGGAAAAAAAAAAAATAAAAAATATTAGAAACCCATCACAATTGTGTCTTGAGTTTTGTGTCCTTTTTCCTCTGGCTGTTGTGTTTGCATTGTGAATTTTAAGTTGAAATAGTTTTAGTGGTGTCCTTAAACCCGGGAAATGACACAAATCGAATATTGGCAGTAAGAGAAGTCGTGTTCTCGGTGTCGGTTTTCAGTTGGCTTGGCGAACAAAAGCAACAAGGATATATACACGCACACATGTATGTGCACACCATCGTGTCAGTATCAGTCGTTACCGTTTGTTCGTTCGTTCGTTCCTCGTTCGCTTTTCGTATGGTCTCGTTTCTCGTATATTGGCAGTGAAAAGCCTCGTTGCGGTGTGATTATTATTAGTTCTAGATAAAAAGAAAATAGATCTACGGATATATAACCACACGAACGACGACGTATCAGATATGAAAGTGTTCATGTCAAGATTGTAGGAGAGTATCCTTTTTTTTTTGTATACATAACTATCCCCTCGGAGAATGGGTGAGACTTTTCGATACGCGATGGGTTACGTGTCCTCGTAATAAATAATCCGATTCCTATATAATATTTGCTGGCTTTCCTTCCGTTGTTTTGTTTTGTTCGGTGTTGGGTGTGGTGGTGGCGGTGGCTGATTGTACGTCCAGCCAAAAAGATGTAAGAGCAATCGCGGAAGTGGGGGATTCACTACAGGAAGATCCAGAGCGGCAGGAAAATTTGTTCTTCGCTTGCTGTGCACGGCCGGGATGGTGTCAAGTTCGCTTATTTCTTGATGTGGCTCATTCCGATTTGATGTGGTGTTCCCAGAGTTATATAATTGAATAGTCATCGCGAAGGATACACTACGAGAATAAATCAAATCCGAATGTATTCATATACATACTAATCTGGTTGGCGAGGATATTTTTTGGGATTAGCTTGATTTTCCGCAAAACCGCAACTAAAAAGGTTTGTTTACATTTTTCATACATCTCTATCGGTTTTCTGTTTTGTGTTTTTTTTTTTTTTTTCTTATGAGCACAGCGACACGATGCCCAGAACGTGTCCTGTTTGGTTAATGACAACTTTTGGACGTTTCAGATTCAAGGCTATTGAATGATTTATCGACGGTAATTGCGGGGACTATGGTATTAGCTTTGATTGAGATGGAAATATTCGGTTGGTTGAGTTTAATTTTAATTGAACCTTTTTCGGTAGCAATTTTCAGCCGATTGATGGGAATAGAGCCAGCCAATTGGCTTCCAGTTTTAGGGAGTTTGCTGGTATGTTTCCGGTGGCGATGATGGCGAACGGAAGCGGAGTGGAAAATGTTTAGGGACCTCGGTTGGGTTGGTTGGATATGAATGACTGGTGAAGTATTTTTAGGCAGCTCTTCGGAGGCTTGATCTATTGTGGGGACATTTTAACTGCCTAGCCGCAGTTCTTGTCTTAGGTGGGGTCTTAACTTATAGATGGACGATAAGTTCGAAATAAATATTTGGCTTACACTGTTCGTCGCGACAAAAGAACGTGCAGCCTTAACATATGCAATGCATTTTTTCTTTTCTGTATCCAAATTAATCAGTCTTTGTTTTAAAGGGTGGTTAAATTTTAAGGGCCAATGTTGAATGTGAACCACACCTAAACATCAAGTTTTTTTCTGCATTTCATTTGACATTTCTCAATTTCAGACTATTTCAATTTGAATCATGGAAAGATGCACAATTGAGCAACGCGTTAAAGCTATTTAGGCTTATTATGAAAATGGGCGTTCAAATCAAAATGCATATCGTGCAATTTTCGATGAAAATCATCTTCAGTGATGAGGCACATTTTCACCTCAGTGGATTCGTCAATAAGCAGAATTGCCGCATTTGGGCGAATGCAAATCCAAGAGTGACTGTCGAAAAAGCAATGCATCCACAAAGATAGACTGTTTGGTGCGGTTTATGGGCTGGCGGCATCATCGGGCCGTATTTTTTCCAAAATGAGGCCGGTCAGGCAGTTACTGTGAATGGTGTTCGCTATCGTGAGATGATAACGAACTTTTTATTGCCCGAATTGGAAGACATGGATGTGGACGGTATGTGGTTTCAACAGGACGGTGCCACTTGCCACACAGCTAACGAAACAATGGCTCTTTTGCGGGAGAAATTCAATGGCCGTGCTATCTCACGTCGTGGCGATGTTAATTGGCCGCCACGATCATGCAATTTCACACCGTTGGACTTCTTTCTTTGGGGTTATTTGAAAGAAAAGATGTACCTACGTCAATAAGCCAGCAACAGTTAAAGAGCTTAAGGATGAGATAATTCGGCACATTAATGGCACATTAATTATGCCTCAGCGTCACCGAAAATTTGGACCATCGGATGGATGTGTGCCGCCGAGGTCGCGGCGGCCATTTGGCCGATACTTTGTTCCATACATAATTGAACCATACCAATATTATCATAACAACAAGAAATGACAATAATTTCCTAAATAATTTGTTTTATTCAAAATCAACATCGGCCCTTAAAACTTAACCCCCTTTTATTAAGTTTTACTAGTTGTGACAAATTTTATAAAAACGAAATTGTGGCGAAACCTTTCACCTTTTATTTAGTTGGGTTTTATAAAAAAATATTCAAATAACCGAATCCATATGATAGGAACCTTTTACATCCTATAATGTGATGATTTGGTAAAACTGTCCCACCATCAACAAGCAAGCCACTTCTGAGACCCAAAGGACTGGTGGTTTTATTACCCTCTGGCAGGCCACAAATTTCCCACCCACGCGAGCTTACAAAACTGAATTCAACAGAAGACATATTTCACACTGCAGCTTTGCAGCGGCCGTCTGTCTTCGCCCAACCGGTTCGTTGCTGTCATTGTTGTTGATGTTCACTGTCAGTGCGTGTAAAATCCTCATTTGAAATATGTTGGCCAACACTTTGAAAATCTGCCAAAAGAATTCGTCACTAAGTGCTCTCTTTCGAGTGCCCCCGACCCCAAAACACTCACTGTCAAGTTGCATATCGTCGAAAACTGTGACATTTATCATACAGACTGACACGAAAGTGACTGCATCTTCAGCGGAGAATAAGAAGCACTTGTTTGGTTTCATAGCAAATTGAAAAGTAAACACCCACTGCCACCCACCGTGTACACTGTCAAGGACAATGAGTTTTACTGCACACAAAAAAATAAACCCCTCATCAAACTAAAACTGCATCCACTTCGAGTACTCACCGAAAATTGTTTTATTCTTTCGAATAGTGCCAGTCGACGACGGAACATAGTGCTACTACAACATCGCTCATCCTCATTGTGTGTCTGGGCATTTTCTGTCCTTTCCATTGCAATTTTCTGCACAAAACTTTTCCCCATTCATGGCACGTACCAGGTCAACCGTCACGATGTGGTAAACCACCACTGTAGGTATCCTAAGGCGACTAATCCGACTGGCAGTCCTCTCTTATTTATTGCATTGTGCTGTATGCGAATAAATTTAAAACCACAACAGGACACGACTATGACAGGAAACAATGTCTGTTATACGAGTATCGGTCAAATTAGCGACTCCACATGCAAGTATACGTATGCAAATTGGGTATCCTTTCGCAGGAGTCACCAACTAAAAAATTCGCCAAATAATAAATCAATGGCAACGAGGTGCCTCGCCAAAGTTCACAAGTAATTAAATCTAAAGATGACTGCTGCCATGGCTGATGAACTGGATGTATCTGGGTTGTGGCTTGTCGGGGTAGAGGTATAGTCAACCACCTTTTGAGAAAATTATTTTATACATTCCCCGGTTATGGTTTGGTTAGATGAACTAGTGAACCTCTTTGCAAGAACCAGCAGCCAACGGGGCATGAAGCGAGGGGCATGATCGAGTGTTGCACAAGAGCGACAAGAGAAAGGAGCTCGCACACGCGTTCGATTGCACATGGCACAGAGAAAACCGAGTTCAATAATTTACTGTTTGGCATTTAATTAAGTTAATTACAGTGGTGGTGATGCTGCTGCTTTATATTCGACATGCAAGTTATGTATGACAAGCAAAGCAGCTCTTGAATAAAGGTCCTTTGACGCGTGCATTCAAAATGGCAACTACTTGGAATAGCTTCAGTTCGCTCCTTGGATGGAAGTTTTAATAATAACGTGATGTGTTGCCTTGGGAAGGATGATGTCGGCGCTGAGAGATGGATTTCGTTTAGTTAGGAAATTGTTTTGAAACAAGTTTTAAACTTTAAACTTTAAGTAGCTTTTTGTTTTCGGGGGATAAGTTGGGTGCCGTTTTATTGAATTTCTGTAAGGAAATTTGTGTTGCAATTTTCATGAGCGTGCATAGGGACTGTCGCTTTTTCGAATCACTGTAATGCAACAAGAAATGGAAATGTTCGGCACTATTTTGAATGATTTTGGTTGCGTCTTGAGGGAAAGCGGATGCATCAACTTGTACAAACTGCAACAAGCTCTTTTGAGAAGGATGCTGCAGTAGAAAAATCGGTGTTTTTTTTTTAGAAAACTTTACGAAGCACTGAGGTTTGTTATGGTATTTTCCATCACTTCAATACGTCACCATATGTCTTATCTGCGAGAGGGAAAGCTATATTTGCGCTTCAGTTGAAATAATTTGGTTATTATTATTACAATTTTTTATATAAATAAATTCAATGATAGTACATAGTTTTATATATTATATAAAGAAAACAAAAACGTGGCTTTATATTGCCGTCTGCCAATAGATTGACATTTCATGATACATTTGATAAATTAAAAAATTAATGTAATAAAAAACATTGATTATTTATTATTATAGAGACAAAGAAAAAGAAAATAAATACAAAATAGTTTCGACTGTACCTATGTTTCAGTTTTTTACAATTTTGCAAATCACATATTCAAAAAGCGAGAGCAACCACCAACCAAAAAGACCGTTCAACAATTCCTTTGCTTCCTGAAGTGTGAGAAAACTCTTGGAGAAATACAGTCTCCTAAGTTCGAGAAGTATTGGACATCCTGCGAGGAAGTGGAAAACGCCTTCCGGCACATTTAAATTGCAGATGCACATTTAAAAAGCATATCTTAGTAGCTGGTTCTGAAGATGAGTGTTGCGCTGTTTTATAACCTTCACTACGTAGTCCGCGTTTGCTTTTCAGATTTCGGGAAACCCTGGTTCTACGTAAATGGTATAGTTAAGGACTGTTATGGGAAGTTTAAAGATACGTTTACAAAATAAGCGTTGTAGACTTTCAAACTGTTCCATTTTTTTTAATACCAAAGATTTGATTTGCATATCAAAGGCAAGTATTAATGGTGGCATTAAATGTTTTAAATTTGGATGCTGTGTCAACATTTTTGTTGCAATAAAATCTTGACCACACCAGGTTTATTGCTGTTTTTGTTTGTTTGTTTTTATCCTCCACATGTGGACGCAAATCGAGATTGTGGGTTAATAGGAGACCTAGATATTTCATTTTATCAACGACATCATTTGGTTCACCAGCCAGTTGCCAACTCTCATTTTGTTATCTTCTGATGCGTTTTGAATGCTGGAAAATCATTATTTTTGACTTTTCAGTGTTCATTTTCAGTTCCCAACTATCGCAGTACTGCTTCAGTTTATTAATCTGCAGTTGCAGGGTATGAGGGTTATCTGTAAGGATAACGAGGTCATCAGCATATAGCAAGACTTAGATGACGGCGTCTCACATAGAAACACCACGAGGCAAGTATTCATGTACATCGTCAGTAAAAAGCGCGTATAGAATGCGGCTGAGAACGCAGCTTTGAGGAACACTAGTATCGGTCTCAAAAAAGTTAGACCTCTCATTTCCATTCCAAACCGACGCTGAAGTATTACATATAAGTTTCTTATAAACTTTTAGGAACTTTATTGAGACACCTATTGAACTCAACTTATAAATAAGTGAGTTTCTGTTCACGATGTCGAAAGCCGCCTTAAAATCTTCAAAAAAGCGTACAACTTTTGTTTCCTTGCTAAGAATCTATTAGCTATTGTAACTAGAGAAAATATTTGGTCAATCGTCGAAAGTCCAGCTCGAAAATCCCCTTGAAAAACACTGAGCCGATTATTACTTTCCACCCAGCTTTTTAGACGGTGATATAGGATCTGAGCAAACCGTTTTTCTCAAGCTACATAGAAAAGATTTACCCCTAGCATTTTCAGCTAAGGCGCTATCACCCTTTTTGAAAATTCAGAAGATTAGGGATTACTGAAAAATATTCGTGTTTGATGTGTTTGGACGTCGTAACCACGGCGATATCGTCAGCAAAACCGATCACCCGAAATTTAATTTGTTTGCTGCTTCACACGTATTCACGGTACAGTAAGATTGAGAACGGGGTGGGAGGGGCTAATATTGAAAAAATTTGCGGGGCAAATCGGGGAGGCGTAGGAATGTTGTCAGTCTATTTCATAATTAGTTTATGATTTCAAGTCCTTACTGTTACATCTGTCAGGAATTTTGTTCCCAATGGAATCCAATCAGGTGGTTGATTTGTTGTAATTTTTTTCGTAGAGATATTTACGTTTAGCAAATTATTCCTTTTACAAAATTTAAAAATCATTTGCTCAGTTGCTTTTGATAAACTAACCTTATAATTCATAATCACGACGATCTGCGCTGTCTCAAATTTGTTGTACTGACACCAAAGTGACAGATATTTTGATATGGCCGGCTTAACGTTAAGAAATCATTTTCATACTGTTCTAACTTCTTCTGTTGCATTTTACGTTTGGCTTTTATACTCTCCATAACTATTTGCTTACACCATTGCGAACAATTTCATTCTTAAATCAAACATTATGATATTTGAATCAATTTTACCCAACGAAAATTATTGGCATTACAATTTTATTTTCCGATTGTAGGTAGAATTTGTACAGTTAGCCGAGCTGAAGCCATTTTTGAATGTTTTGAATGTCAGTGAAGTTCTTTTTTCAATATGGAAACGAGGAAGAGCCCAAAAGCCTACTCGATTAATAGAGTCAAATAAATAAGACCATAAATCTGAATGGGCCCTTACTACCTGGAAGCTAAAAAGTCGCCATCAAAATTTAGACCTAGAGCGCGATAAAAATATTGATGGTGCAAAGGCGCATACCTCAAGAGTGGTTTGTACACAAGTTTGGTAGCAATTGAAATAAACTAAGGGAGCTCTGCTACTTTTTAAGGGGCCAACTAAAATTCCTCAAACTATACAAAAGCTTCATGAATCTGGGCAAATCGGTTGGACCGTAAACAAATTATGTTGGATTTTTTTCATGCATTCCCCATTGCTTTCCAAGTCACCACACAAACAATAAAATCTGGATATTTGCAGTCCTACCACCGTACCTACCACCGCACTTCAATCAAATTGGTTAACAAATCATAAATCCCACCCATTCCTCAAATGTCCTGTTGAGCAAACACAAATGAAATTTGAGTCTCCCTCTGTACCTGTGTATTGCTTTTTGTTTGTTCGGCAAGCTTTGTTCTGTGCGGAAATTGCAAAATCAATATCCCAATTCGAATTCGCATCCCGCCAACACCCACTGTGATGACTCACCGAAGGACCCACAGCAACCATGTGGCGAATTCAATCATCTCGAATAGACAGACATACAGTCTCAGTGGCAGAGCACTGAATCAGAGGGTAAGACCAACCATCAATGAAATGTGGAATCAATCAAAATAAAAGCAACACAAAAACAATACGGTGGTGTTTTCCCCTTGTCAGACACAAATCCTCGGAGGTAGCTCACCGCAATGTACGCCATGCAAACAGGTGTACTGCGAAGGGTTAGCTTCCCACTGACCCACTGAAACATTAAACAGTTTTACAATCGTCTTAAATAAATAAGCGGTGTATGATAAACCGGCTTACAGTGTTTTAAATCAAAGGAATCAGCACGCGATGGAGTGCGTGTGACAGCAGATGTGTAGGGGAACGGGAAATCCTCGGTACAAATATTTTCGTTTAGCTATGCTCGTTTTTGGGGCGTCCCAACAAAATTAGCCAACTTTCTGAGCGATTAATTAGTTATTCGACTGGGCGTGTGTGGAACACTCTTGGGTGTAGGGTGTATTTATGCTCGTGTAGTATGTGTTCATTTTGACGAAGGCAAGGATTTGTGAATGTTAAAAGCATTGGAATTCGATGCGTGACGCCACTTCAACCAAAGAGGATTTCCGGATTCGTTTTGTTCATTCTCAGACGCTAGTGGCGCGATGACCCAGATGAGGAGCATACAAAAGGACTTAACTTAATCACACAATATTGACTTTGACTGTGCGGCAGCGCTCAAAATCAGGGAGAGCGAACGCTGGGCGGATGAGTTGCTGTGTGTGTGTTTGTATTTAGGGCGAGGCAAGTGGGAAGGATTAGTAGAGAAGATGGCGAAGAAGCTGATGACTGAAAATTACGCAGGATCTAAGATGGAATTGTTTTTGTTTTCTCTCTTCTGGATTAGTTGGGGAGTAGAAAAGGAATTGCCTTATTGCATTGATTTGCGGTAGGAAGAGGGGTATTTGCATGAATATGGAATAGTGCTAGAAGGTTGAAGATTTTCATCTCAAGATCGTATATAGCAAGAGATAAATTCCCACAAATTGTGGTACGGAGGGAGCAAGGGGGGGAGGGGGGCATTTATGAGCTCTCATGGCTCTTAGCTGAGGCTTTGGCAAGGTTAAAGCAACATTAAGCACTCGATTAGGCTGAAAACTGGAGCACATGTTAAATAAAGGCAGAAAGGCGCTCTGGCGTATACGTAACATTTTTTTATGTGGTGTGCTTGGAATGTTCTTGGGCAACAAAATGCTAACCGCCGAGAAGCCTTTGAAGATGTTCACATTTTTGGTGAAACGACATAGATGGTTATGGTGAGTGGTAGTGGAACAGGCCTACATGCCGATTGGAGGCTCTTGGCAAGGAGGTTAAAGGAAAAAGTAAAAAAAATATATTTTTTTTTAGAGGTATACTTTTCTAATTGAAATAACTTTTTCCAAGGATAAATCATTCGACAGTTGACTGCACTTTTGCGCACATAATGAGATAGCCAGTTCACCATAGGTGGGATCAGCGAATAGACTGCTCCGTCAAGGGAACAAATGGCGACTCGTTCGGGAGGGTATTTTCCAATACTTGGATCCAGTGTTGCAAATCCATTTCCCTGCCAATCTGCGAGCTTAAGAGTTTGAAACTGAAACAAATTAGTTACATGAGAAATGGTTCAATTTGACTGGATTTGACACCAGAAAGTTCATCCTCCAAAGGCTGGTCCCTGCTACCAAGTGCTTTGCTGAACACTACTACTCCGCCCACCGCCATCAAATAGATGTGATTTTCTGTCTCATAAAACTGACATAAATTCAGCCAAAGATATAATCAAAAGTGATTACGGGTCTTACATAGCCCATTATAACCGAATCCACTAACGATTTTATTGCCGCCTAGCTGAACAAAACCTTCTCAATACTTTAAGACCAGTTGTTGGCAACTTAATGGGAATATCATGTGCACAAGTTCACCCTAACACTTTGCAAGGACACCAACAGTCATAACAGTTAAACAAAACTCCACAACCACTGGCGGGTGCACTTAATTAAACTTGCCATCATCATAACACCATGAGAGCTCCGACCGAGAAGTCTAAAGTATCCACAGAGACCATAACAATTTGAGAATGTAAAAAAGCTGCTACCATTTGGCATTACACCCACCATAAAGTCGCTCATATCCTGCGAGAGAGTATACATCCTACGACTACCCAAATCGAATTATTATCGCTCTGTTAGATTGCACAGAAGAATGACTCGGCAGGGCACAAACAAAATGTCGCTCCCGCCATCGCAACTGGGAAACTATGTACCCAAACCTTGGCCCATGTCAGCCTTAACAAAACCGATTTGGACAGAAACCTAATTACATGGCAAATTTCATGATACAATGATTAGTCGAGTTATTTTATTGCCATATGACTAAACAGGAACGAACGTCCTGGCTGTGTGCTGGCCCAAGACAAAGGAGCATTCGGCACGCAATAAGGCGCCTCCTCTATACAGGAATGCCTGACACAGATTTGCTTTAGTGTGGTCATCCTCCCTCGATCCCTTTTTCATTTCGTAAAAGATTTATGGTATCATAAATCCTTTGATATGGCTCTTCAGTTGGGGGGGCTGGGTCCCAGTAACAATTCCATTCATCTCATTTACATGAAATGGCAATCACATAATGGAGCACCTACACAGATATAAAACATATTGCAATCGCATGATGAGTGTAGTGTGTCCTTGAACCCCTCCATCGGATGGGTATATTTTTTTTTTCTTTTTTGTTTGTCCTTCTGATGCGAGCACCTTTTGATGGGGTTTATACCTTCAGTGGTAGTTAGCCCCCTTTTCCTATAGAAGGAAGGAAAGTTTATCGACAAATTTTGAATAAATGACTTGAAGTAGAAAACAGTTTTTTTTCTTGCTTGTCCTTTTTCTTTTTAAAGTTTTCTGTGTGTTGTGGGGCCACATGGAACTTTCGCTGTAGAAGGATTAAACTGAGAGTTGAACAAGTGTTTACCTACAACAGCAAAAATATAAAAAAAAAAATAATTACAAAGAACTTAAGCTTACTTAAGTTGTTTTGTTTGCGTTTTACTTATCCCCTTCGTGTGGCATTCGGGGATTCTAATTTTAGCTCAGAAACCTGGCATTAGGCAGCCACAACTGGGAGGCAACCATGAGATGAGGGTCTACTGATTTAACTATTGTGCGGCTTGTGAGTGTTTTGCGTTTTTCCTTTTCTTCATGTTAGGCAATAAACGTTATTGCAGAATCATCATAAAAAGTAAAGTTGACTCGAGTTGGACTTGCAAATTTGTTTCAGTTTAATCCGACAAAGCAATGTCATGAATAAAAGATTGGTGCGTTGAAATTTCAAATGGGAATTACGGTTTTTAATTAGAATAGGTAGAGGAGGAGGACGTGATAATGTTGGACGAAAGGGAGAATTTATGCAGCTGGGTATTTGTCATTACGGTTGGAGAGGTGTAGAGTGTAGATCGCGCTCGAGTTGTAGATACCTGCACAAAAAGAAAATTTGGAGTTTGAGTTTGATTAGAGAATTACTGACAGCAGGGAAGGCTTATGAAATATATTCGAACCCACTTGACTCGTGACGAAATTATTGCCAACCAAAAGTTTAACTCCGCTCCAAAAAAAACTTCACTATATAGGTATAGGTATTGCTTTCCTACACTTTGGCGGCTTTTTAGAGGGAATCTTTAATAAAGCAAAAAGAGAAGCGGACAATTAACACTCTGAAGAAGGGAAACTAATAAGAAAAGTAAGGCGCGTGTTTATGTAGATGGGACAGACAAGAATATATATCCTATCAGCACAATTCCCTCGCTCCCGCAAAGTCAAACGCGTAAAGCTATCCAATTTTAAATAAAGGGTGATTTTTTAGCTGGTTTGGTTTTGGCAACACTGGTTTTGACAGCTGACGTGTGTTTAGTACCTTGTGTCACTGTCAAACAGCTTCAGTTTGGTTTGCAATTTAACCATGGATGATCTTACAAATGAACAACGCTTGCAAATTATTGAATTTTACTATCAAAATTCGTGCTCGGTTCGAAATGTTCATCGCGCGCTGCTTCCATTTTATGATCGGCATTCTCGACCTTCTGAGCAGTCTATTCGGAAGATTGTGACCAAATTTCGCACCAAATTTACTTTGTTGGACATAAAACCACCAACACGTTTACGTACTGTGCGTAGTGAAGAAAATATTGCGGCCGTATCAGCTAGTGTGACAGAAGACCGCGAAATGTCGATTCGGCGCCGTTCCCAGCAGTTAGGCCTTTGTTACAGCACTACGTGGAAAATTTTGCGGAAGGATTTGGGCGTAAAGCCTTTTAAGATACAGCTGGTGCAAGAACTAAAGCCAGCCGACCTACCACAACGCCGAATTTTTGGTGAATGGGCTCTTGGAAAGCTGGCCGAGGATCCGCTTTTTTATCGAAAAATTGTGTTCAGCGATGAGGCTCATTTTTGGTTGAATGGGTACGTAAATAAGCAAAATTGCCGCATTTGGAGTGAAGATCAGCCAGAAGCATTGCAACAGCTACCAATGCATCCCGAAAAAGCCACTGTTTGGTGCGGTTTATGGACCGGCGGCATTATTGGGCCATATTTCTTCAAAGATGATGCGAATCGCAGCGTTACTGTCAATGGTGAACGCTACCGAGCGATGATAACAAACTTTTTTTTGCCCGAAATGGAAGTTCTTGACTTGCATGATATGTGGTTTCAACAAGACGGTGCCACATGCCACACAGCACGCGAAACAATGGCGCAATTGCGAGGCGAGTTTGGTGAACAGTTAATTTCACGTTTCGGGCCGGTCAATTGGCCGCCTAGATCGTGCGATTTGACACCATTAGATTATTTTTTGTGGGGGTATGCCAAGGCTAATGTGTATAGGGACAAGCCCGCTTCGATTGACGCACTGGAAGCCAACATCCATGCATTCATTCGTGAGATACCGGCCGATATGTGTGAAAGAGTATGCCAAAATTGGACTCAGCGGATGGGCTACCTGAGACGCAGCCGCGGTCAGCATTTGCAAGAAATTATCTTTAAACATTAAATTGCAAGGTTCAAACTATCGATTCAAATAAATATTTCATTCATTTTTTCGAATTTTTTGTGTTTTTTTTTTTAAAAAAGTTCTAAACCTCTTAAAAAATCACCCGTTAATTGACTAAACCACATGAAACTTATGCAAAACATTGAATGAGACATCACTTCATATAGCCAAACGCTTTTACTCGTCACAAAGCAATTGCATCTTTGCAATTCTATTTTTCCAAACGGTCCAGGTGCATTTGCACTTTGAAAATTGTTCACAATTTTCTATTTTTGATTTACTTTAAGGTTCTATTACTGACATCTTGATTGGTGCGTTATTCTTTGTAATACTGCATTTACATAATCGTACATTAAAAAAATCTAAGATAAAAAGCAGGCGCAGTGGCTAAGTGGTTTGTGTTTTGGACTACTAAGCGAGGGGTCTCAGGTTCGAATCCCGCAAAAACCCAAATTCCAACTTAGGGTTTTTTCCACTGCGCCGCCTCTCGCGAACGTCTGACAAACATCCGAGAGTATAACTGTCTTAAGAGCTTGTCAATTAGCAGTTTGGAATCGGCATAAAAGTGTAGATCCCTTCCATTCGTTCCAAAAATGAAACTCACACAAAACGAATGGTTGTGAGAAGCTAGGCCTTGGGTCTCTACAGACCTGTTGCGCCAACTATATATATATAAGATAAAAGAGATGCACAATACTAAATAGCCGTGTGACTGAAAGGGACATCATTACCAAACATGCTAAAATACGTGACACGAATTTTGTTCGGCCATCTTGTTTAAGTGGTAGCAAACACGGGAATGCTCCGTTTTCTCATGATGGTGTAAGTGCAGTATAATTCGTCGACTGTCTGCGAAAAAAATAATGGGGAAGTACGAATACCTAGTTCATGAAAAACGTCAACTAGATTTTTGTCTGGACTTAGTATACGAATACGTTAACTTAAATTGCTTTTGTAGTTCCGCTGTTTATTTTGACACTTCGAAATGTCAGCTGAGTATTTAGGTAGGATTTTCCTGACTAGATTTTATCGGCTACCCCTCCATAAACGCCAACCACAGAAACTATGTATTCACTTGTAGAATCTAGGCATGCAAAACTGAAATAAATCAAGCCAGTCAGTGTTCGGAGTTACGAAACTAGTACTCCGAACATTCTCATCAATAATTAGTTATTTGACAGTAACAAAAATCAATAAACACTGAAAACAGAATCGGATTTTATTCCAAGTAATCTTTTAAAAACGCTGGCACTAATTGGAAGAAACTGTTGAATTTTCAGCGAAATCGTTCAAAAATTAAGTAAATAGGGCATCAAAACCGACAGATTTATACCCGTTCAAGACCGACACAATTGACATAACAAAAAGGAAGCTACTACACTTTTATAATCAGCTAAGTCGAGAAATACGTTTTTGTCAATATTTTTAGTTACTTTTATTATTTTTGGTTCAATGGATTTGCTGCTGAAAATAAATTCGAAGACAGCAATTGGTTCAATTCAAGCGTTTCGAGGCCATTTTTATTTTAATCTTATTAATTTCAATTTATGGTAGGTACATTAAGACATAATATTTTCTAATACTAATTAAATAAGAGGGATAAAAAATGTTATTATTTTGATAAAGAGGTGTTATTTTGGTATTCAAAGCAAAATACCGATCGGATGTTTATTTCATAATAAAGAGAAAGGTATTTCGTTAGTAACGAAAAACAACATCAGCCAAATAGCCACACGAGCACGCATACAGGACCATATCCTTTTCATGAAATTTTCCATAACCAAATCGCATCTTTGCGGTCTTGAACCGACGCTGGGCTGTTGGCGTAGACCTTATCTTTCACGTGGCCCCAAAGGAAGAAGTCGCAAGGGGTTAAATCACAAGATCTCGGTAGCCAATTGGGATCACCTCTTCGAGAGATAACACGGTCGGGAAACTTTTCCCGTAAAAAATCAATGCTTTCGTTGCTTGTGTGGCACGTGGCTCCGACCTAAAAAATCATTTGCTTGTTGACGTAGCCACCGAGGGGGAAATGGGCCTCATCAGTCAAGATGATTTTTCGATGGAATTCCGGATCATTTTCATGCATTTCAAGGACCCAATCAGCAAAGACACGACGTTTTTGAAGCGTGTATCGTTCCATTATTAGTAATGGCGTAGTTTCTACTTGTCAAATGTCAAAGAATAAAAGTTTCAAAAGTGACAGCTACCGAAATAGCGGATCATTCACAATAACACCTCTTATTGGAAAACCATTTATAATAAAAAGTTCCAATGCAATGATTAAAAAATAAATGTGAAGAAGGCTGATGGTTCCTGATTAGCGACTGAAATTAAGTCTCTATCAAACAGCAACGACTGTATGCGTTGTCAAATTAGCTTTGGTAACTTTCTAACTGCGTTTTAAATAGTTTTACAGACATAAATTGTATGTTAAAATGTCTGTGTACTTGTTCTTTTTCCATGTATAAATCGCACTCGCAAGAACATTAGTTTTCAGCAATTTCGATCTAGTACTTTTTGTGTCTTTAAGTCACACATTCACTGGCTTTTATTTTAATAACTTTTTTATTTGGGGTTATGTGAAGTCAAAATTCTCCGCCAATAAATAAGCCAGCTACGATTCACGATTTGTAAGCCAACATTACTTCTCGCTGGAAGCAGTACCTAATCCAAAATTGGAACCTCAGAACTTACAACATTGACACAAAAGTAAGAAAGTCAAAAAGTAAATGTCAGACACTGTTATTTCAGGCCATAATTATCCAATTTCCAGCATCCGAATTCATTTTATGTGTTTTATTTAACTTGAAAAATGCAGGTCTTAAGGAAGAACATGAAAGTGATGCAAAATATTGATCCCCACTGTGACAGTGGCAGGTGTTAGTTGATGGCCACCTATCCCGGGCTTGCAACTCTCTGATCATAAATCAGAAGCGTTTTAATAGCGAATCGATAACTTCAGGAAATGGAAACGGGTGTAATAAAAGGGTACATGAAGTGGTTAATCAACTGTTTATTAAGTATACCTTGATTATTAACGAAATTAAATCATGTATCACGAAAGCTGAAATTTATTTCCATTGTCCAATGTTATTTGAATTGTTTCAAACAATATATTACTTTATTTAATTCTCGGTGATATTTATAGATGTATGTGGTACCAATATCGCTATAAAAGCGAATGACCGGGCAGAGGACGGTAAAAATGACTGCCAGAGACTTCCACCTTCCATTGGAAAAACAATATACTTCCAGCCACGGTTGACTTGCGCCCATGAATTGCGTTACACACTGGTGAACGGTGAAGTACAACTGTTTAACATTGAGGTATGCTTGCAATATTTACAGGGACTTTCATTTTGTATCTTTGCACAGTATTGCCCGATGGGAAGTCGTATGCGGGGTACGAATGGCACAAGGCGACTATTCCCATTGCTTGTTATATATTGTGATTGTGAACCAAAAGTTGTTTTGTCTGCCCACTCATTTTGTTTGCAAGTAGTTTTTGCCTCTGGATAATCACAGAGGAAGCGCAAATAGTTTTTTTTTCTGTTGACTTAAGACCAAGTCTTTACTGGGACTTGGAAAAATGTGCTTTTTTCCAACCGTGGCCCGTAGGTTCAAATAAGAGACAGGAACCAATTTATAAACAAGTAGTTCGTTACACTTCTCTCTTCTAACTTCTAACAACGACTGCCTTTATTAATTGTGTTGAATACAGAAGTACAGAGTTGTTACAAAGAAACTTGAGCTCTAATTTCAGTGGTTAATCCACGGGTGGGCTTATAATAAGGTCTAGGTTGAAGTTGCAACAGTGCTGACTAACAACCATCGCACTCTCAAGAACATTTGTTTACCAAGCAAAAATCCACACAGACTGGAGTGTTGAGAATATACAGTCTCGAACTTTGACAGATGATAATCAGCTTAGGGTGTCCAATATTGGCATGGCAATCAAGCAGATGGAAAGTGTTTGTAATCTTTTATATAAATCGTGTAAGCACTCGACCCCATCTTGAAATGAAAAGGGACCATGAGATTCTTGCCTCCTACGCTGTGTTACAGACTTATTAGGCTACAAGCCTACCACCAGTAAATCGATTGACTCGCCTGTATTCGTTCTCTCTGCTGGAGGCTTCCCCCTTCCCAAAATGATTTCAATTAGGATTTTCATTTTGTATCGACGATAATAAGTGAACCGATAAAACGAATCTCATTCAGCTCCATCAATTTTCAGCTCCGCCTGAAATAGGTCATTCAATAATCCTGTCTGCTGTTCGTACTATATACATACAATCATAAGTAAATGACAGTCCACCACAAGCAAGGGCTTTTTGTACATTTTTAGCACGCCAGAGAAGGAAATGTGGTCGTCGACACACGTTGCCGATAAGTCACAATGTTTAATTCATTAGTACGCGAGTCATTTTCCGCCCTAATAATCCTTCCTGTGCAATACATCACGTAAGTCTGAATGCACCTACCCACAGCATATTCTCAGCATTTCGCACACTTAATCACCCACCTGGTAAACGGGGCATGAAAAATGAGAACCCGGTTACTGCGACGGTCACTCGTGGACATTGACAAATTATGCCATCGTTCAGTGTGTAATTTAAGGAAATCGATTCCAGGAGAACCACTGGCACGAAATAAATAAGCACACATTATGAGGCAGAATTGCAGATCGAGAACACAAGCGAAGCGCCAGTAAGGAAGTGCCAACGATAAAAACGGCGACATTGACAAAAAGTCCAAATGAATAAAGTTTCACATGGTGGACCAGTGGCCAGTGCTCGGTGTCACATTGACAAGAAGCGAGTTGAGTTCATAACTTTCGCAAACTGTCCACTGTTCAGACAGATAAAACACCGATTACGACGACGACGATGAATTTTTGTTACGATTGTACTGTATTTTTGGGAAAGATTTCATAAGAATAAGTGACTCCACGATGATGGAGCGAACGAGTAGCTGTTACTATATGATTCGCAGCTGGGCAACTCACACACCAAAGTGGTAATGAAATCAAGTTTATCTGATAATGATGATTGCGATGTTTTTTCGAAGAGGTCGCTTGTTCTGAGAGCGTGTACATAGAAAATGGCTATCATCCGCTAATAATGGTTACTAAATGGCTGGGTACATGGATCAGAATGTCTTTTGACCATTTAAAAAAGCGGTAAAGACCATTAGCCTCGTAAAAGGCGGATATTGTAAATCTGCGTTGTTCAGTGAAGTGTTTCTTTTTTTTTATATCGACTCGCGATGTTGGGGGTCGAAAAAGGGACTTGATTTATTCATGAGAATCCGGCTTTCCTTTTAACTTTGCGGGATTAAAAAAATAATGTTAATGGCGTGTCAGAGATTATGCGGGAATTGGCGACTGCTGCTTGGTTCCTCTGTTCAGGTCTGACAAACCGAAGAAGACTTGCCGAATCGTTTTCACATCATTAGCGTATTTTTGTTGTATGGCTCCTTGAGGACAAAGCTCGATAAGGTCATCGACACATTAGCAATGGAATGGAATAGCAATAGGTTTCTGTTGCTGCGGGATCTACTTAAAGCTAAAGAAAGTAAATATTTTGGGAAAGAGCTGCAAATATGGTACAAATATGTAGGCGTTGGTCTAATTTGAATTTTGTTGGAAAGGAATAGGGCTTTTGGGAGAGTGTCATGCGCTAGCAAGGTCGATAAAGCTGTAGCTATACATCTTATGGTTAAGTTTTATCTTTTATCCTCATCAACTTAAAAGGGAGCTACAATCACTCGAAGGTTGACGGCTTCAATTGTATTTGCTCATATTTATGTTTCTTTATAAAAGAGTAAGATATTTTGGAATATGTGCTACATGGACCCCTTTTTCTTGGCAAGACCTAACCACTCAACCGTCCTGCTGATGTGTTATTCTTCTGGGGATTTCTAATGAGGAAGTTGTTGTTAATTTAAATATACAGACGAGGTAAACCGTGTCCCAAGGTACCTTTAAGCTAGAAGCCATTACCCTTTATAAAGAGTGGTTAAGTTTTAAGGGCCGATATTGATTTTGAATAAAACACAAATTATTTAGGAAATGACTGTCATTTATTTTTGTTATGATAATATTGATATGGTTCAATTATGTATGGAGAAAAATATCGGCCAAATGGCCGCCGCATGATGATCGCATGATCGTGGCGGCCAATTAACATCGCCACGACGTGAGATAACATGGCCATTGAATTTCTCCCGCAAAAGAGCCATTGTTTCGTTAGCTGTGTCCTGTTGAAACCACATATCGTCCAAATCCATATCTTCCAATTCGGGCCATAAAAAGTTCGTAACCGCCTGACCGGCCTCATTTTTTCGACAATCACTCTTGGATTATCATTCGCCCAAATGCGGAAATTCTGCTTATTGACGAATCCACTGAGGTAAAAATGTGCCGATTAAATTGACCGAAAAAATCACGAAGTGCACGATATGCATTTTGATTTGAACGCCCATTTTCATAATAAGCCTGAATAACTTTAACGCGTTGCTCGATTGTGCATCTTTCCATGGTTGAAATTGAGTTAGTCTGAGATTGAGAAACGTCAAATGAAATGCAGAAAAAAACTTGACGTTTAGGTGTGGTTCACATTCAACATCGGCCCTTAAAATTTAACCACCCTTTAGTACATGGAAGGACATGCAACTAACAAAACCATTCTGATCTGTTGATGAATCTAAATATATCTGATAGAGGTATCATTGCTATATCTTCGAAGCCTTCTAAGGACCGTTCTCTTCTGGGCAGGAGATATTCCACTGATTCTATTTCCTCTTCTGCTCTGCAACTTCTCCATGTTTCCAACTATGCAAAGTCCGAGCACTCGGATTTGGTTTCCATTAAGAGATGTTAGGATCTATTTATAACCTTTAAGTGTCAATTGTGGGCCACAAGTTGCGGGTCATTTCCATGGTGTTGTTCCATCGTTCTTTTGACAAATTTATTATGGCATTATCAATGAAGCTCTCAGGTGGATTAAAATCTTTTAGTTCTTACCTGTCAGCTTAAAGTTTGTGTATTTCATAGCCACATCGGTCCAGTCCGCTGCCTCGTTCCCGTTCACATGTCAACATGTCCAGAAACCCAGCATAGCACTATTGAGTATTGGTGTCCAGTGCAAATCAAACTGTTTTTGTACTTTAAGGAAATATGACTTTATTAAATGAAGAACACTTTATGCGCGCAGCACAACCGCGCACGCGGTAGTGTTTAGAAAGATAGGAAAAACAAAACAATGGCGACTCAACTCGCACTGAGCAGTGAGCAGAACAAACAACCAGCATAACTTCCAGATATAATCGAAGTTTACTGGAAGGAAAAGAGAGTCTCTTGGAAGTTTGGAGGGTGTGTTCAGTTCGAGATTACTCAAACAGATGAATTATCGCTCTTAATGCTGAAAGGTAGTGACTTATAGATTTTGCACCGTACTATTAAAAAATTTTATTTAATGGAAGCTCACTATTGGGAAATTTGTATGGGCAAATGTAATTGTGAACTCCTCAAATTTAATGTCGCAACTTAAAATAGCTAGTTAACAGTCTCCCATCAAACGACCGAGACATAGGTCAGTGAACTGTCATGTTCGGTTGTAAGCCCTACTTCTTCCCGAAAGGTTTTGTGGAGGCGTAAAAAGCGTTTAGTACAGATAGATAGATGGGAACTTCTAATCAATGTTCAGTCTGCCGTCAGATTCTGTAGGGCTTTTGCCTTGCAATATTTCGCCGTTCTCGTATGTACTAATGATTTGCTCTAAGTTGCAGAACTAAATCGTTTATGCAGACGAAAACGTTCGAACGTTCCGCCTTACAAAATGGCGACCCTGGGGCTCAATTCCGCAAGAGTGAGTTTTTCGCCCGTGTACAAACTTAACAAAACTCACAATGTGCTGAGTGAATAATTGTTTGTCCGCCGAGAGAGCTGAATTCTGTTTGACTGAATTTTTGTTTAAATAGGTACTGTTTGTGGAAAGTGAAAATGAACGTAAGTGTAAGGAGACACACTGCAAATTAAAAAAAAGGATGTATATAATGCATAGTGCCGTTTTCCACGGATTTCGATCTCAGATTTAAAAATTTTTATTCCCAATGGAACATAAAATAAGATTACTCTTTTTTTGCTTATGTTTTGGTGTGCAATTTGAAAGTAAGCTGTTTTTATATTGCAAATTGTGGTTATAAAATTCCATTCATTTAAGGAATGGAATTTTGTAAATTTTTGTCTATTCTCCACAGACTCATCGTCTATAAATGTAAATACCTACAAGCAAAATTCAAAGCTTGACAAATGTCAAATGTCAGTGGAAGCTAAGAAATCGAGATTCTCAAAATTGCTCTAATTCTGAAAAAGACTGCTTTTTCGAGTTTATTAGAAAATGAAAACTGACAAAATCTGATCTCTAGAGCAGAGAAACCGGTCTGAAGTGTTTTTCTTGCCCAGTGAAAAACGACATTAGAAAACATAATATTGGGTAAATAAACAAACCTCACTTGAACAAAACTCTTTTATTTACCCATATAGGTCAATATGTATTATTTTTGGTCATCGCGGGCATTTTTTATTTGTTTTGGTTCACCCATTTTGCTAGATTACCTCAACTTCCAGCCGAAAAAAGAGTGAATAGATTTCCTTAGTCGGGCGCACGAAAACGGTCATAAAAACTCACGTACACGCTTGCGCAATCGGAAGAAGCCAGTGTATACTTATTTTTCGTGCACACAAAAAAAACTCACTCTTGCGGAATTTGGCCCTTGGTCTCCTTTTTTGTGGATCGTGCACAATTTTCTTTGACCAAATATTGGATTTAATTTGTCTCCGCATACAATGCCTTAAATAGCGAACAGGTTGGGGTTTTTTATGATCGAGTTTTGTAGTGAGCTATTCAAATTAAGTGGATCACAAAATAAAGTATAGTGCCTAGAAAGCTTTCAAGAGATCTTTTCCTAAATGTAAACGCATTTTAACTTAGGCTTCAGTGCTCTATTTCGTTTCCATTGTAGTTTATGACCTTGGAAGTTGTTCCAGCTTATTGGTTTTAAAAAGCGTTACGCTTATAGATACCTCTGAAAGCCCTGTGCATAATTAATTAACCTTGCGATATGAGTGAGTTTGGATTGCCTGTTCGTCCCACTAAGGCAGCTCTGAACTTATTTCATAAATACTTTCAAGTCCCCATTGTCTAGATTTGGTGGCATCTTTTTGCCTACACGCGGTCAATCGATAAAATCACCTTAAATTTCAACAGTTCCTGAAATTGCTCCTCTACCCGAAATAAGTAAAAACACCCAACCGCCTTGATCCTATAATTCTTGAAATAACTTCACAACTCGGCAGCATTTCGTCGTCACTGAACAGCTCCCAGCCAATTTCATTTTCATTACACCAACGCACACATCTCCCGGCGGCCCCAAGTACGAACGTCCCTCTAGGTTAATGTAAGCTATTACATTGGTCGCCCTCTACAACAGTAGATATCGACCGGATCGATACAATTACCCAACGATAACCCTTTTTCTATTTCATATTGATGGGTATGCCAACTTTTAATCTATCCCCTGAGATTTGGCCCTGGCACAGGATAGATAAAAAGCCGGATAAGGAAAAAACGTACAAAAAGGACGAACGAAAGAAATCTATGTATTCACAGCGGGACATTAGGGAAAAGTGGGGCGCACACATCTACACCCAGTGTTAGACTGGGTGAAAATAGTTGCACTATAGTCGGTTGGACGAGGTCAAGTTGAACTAACCACTGTCCTCCTGGTTTTACTCCGACAATGTAACGTATTTTGGGAAAAGACCGGTCAAGCAAACGAACATAGCACGAGTATGACGCAAACACACCCATCGCCATCCGAGGGATGGGGCTTTTAAAATTTGCAACTTCTGGGAGCACACTAAACTGATGGCTGCTGCTGTTCTTGGAGGACGTTTACCGATGTAAGTTATTCAATAAGTTGACTTGCAATTGCAACCCGTATACGGGGAAAGGACCCATTGTTGGTGTTTAGCAAATAATGTTGAGTGCAGTAGAATTGTTTATTCACTATATCTACTGATTTAGATGTCTGGCAGTGTGTCCAATTATTTTATGCACACAATTGCATGTGTTTGGTATTGGTGTTTGCCGCAAAATGTTGGTCGGCTTTAGAGAGGATGCGGTCTGGCTGAGACACATTTTAATTAGCTCCAGAAGTAGGAACTGACAACTGAGTTCCAAAAGAAAGAGGCACACTTCAAGCAACTTATAAAATGTATTCAACTACGGTTTAGTGAATGTTCTTTGACTGCGTTTCCAAGTGACGGATATGAACAAAGAGAGTACTTCCACTTCAAATCCCTGTGCCTCAAGGTAGCATCCTTCGACTGTATCATTATTCCGCAAAAGCCGGTACATCTTCGATTTAACCTCTCGTAACCACGAATATCAGTACAGACAGCCTTATCACGGAGCACATTATTCTCTAATCACACACGCGAACAATCCGTTCAACTGCAGATAAAGGACTTAAAATATGTTCTCTATACCATATACAGCAGTGTGGAATGGCTTTTTTCCCAATTATTGTTCGAATACACTCTTGTATAATAAAAATACGCCCCCTAATCCATAGCTCCAGGGGGTGGGTAGTTTCATTAATTAGCACCGAAAATCGGCGCAAAAGCTTAACCGCGATCCGCCAGCTGTATCAAACAAACCCTGGGGAATCCTGTTGATATCAAAGAAAAGATAACAATTTGTGCATTGTTTTTCGTCGTCGTCGTCGTCGTGGTCGTTGTCAAATGGGGGTGGGGGGGTGCGATATAAGGCGTCGTGCCTATGGCAACTCAGAGACGGCTTAGACATGCTTGTTTGGTTAGACGACGAGCGTGTAGCACCCTTAACTTGGGATTAACATAACAATCACTTAATGAGTCTCTGTTGTAGCATTTATTTAGCAATGATTTACATATTCAGGCGGCAGTTCTATATCTCTCGAGCCATAGACGTCCTCGTCCGTCTTGTCGTCGTGTCGTCGTGTCGTCATAATGGCACGGGACGTAAAAGCGCTATGCATATCTCAATAAATTTTGGGAATTCCAGTCAGGTACAGTCGACTACGGAACGACTGAAGAATTCACTGAATGGTAAGGAGTCGGAGAAGGAGGATACGTGTTTTCGGTGATGAGGGTGGCGCGGTTGTCGCCTTGGAAATGCGAATTTGTAAATCAATTGAAGAGATCGCTTGGCTGCGTGCTGGAGTGTTTTATGCTCGCTTTTCTGTTCAAGTGTTTTTTTTTTTTTACTTAAACAAAGGACAAGGGCTTTAATGTGTTCCTGTGAATTATTGTCCAACTGTGACAAATTGCGACAAATGGAAGTTTGTAGTGTATGCAACTGCAAATTATGATTCCACTTGATGGAGACCGTTCAAACAATCGCATAAACAAGATGAAAGAAATTTGGTTTTAGGATTACTGATTTTTGAATTGGTTTATTTGATTGACTTATATATCCTGTACTAGCTGAGCCGGCGAACTTCGTTCCACCAAAATTCGTCAATGTAATGAAAATAATAATTCCGAGCTGGTATGCTTGTATGATTTTTTGTAATTCGGTCAATTCGAGTTCTTTATTCAAAATTTGAACTGAAGTATAACAATGTCGATGTCAGTTGGAAGCAAGAACTTATCTTGGGCAAAAATAATTTCGAATCATCTGAATCGCCAGCAAGAAGCGATAGAAAAGGTTGCGGCGGAGTGGGAAGAGGTGACAGCACAACTTTTCCTGACGCGCAGCACATGTCCGGTGTTTCATTGCGAAATTTTAATGCCTGCCAATATTGACATGCGTTATACATTGCGCCGAAAGCAGTTTTTTAATGCACAGAGTAATTAATTACTGGCTCATATTCGAATGCTAGGCGAATAAATGATGCACATGTTAATGAGCGGCTGGTCCGCTGTCCTTGTCGTTCTCGTTATCGTGCTGTAGCTGTGTGTTGTTCACGCGCCGCTCTTGTTCCCGCAATAGTCTGTCCCAGACGTTTGTCACATTTTACTGAAAATAATAATTTAGACTATCAAAATAAGATTGAAATAATAAAATGAGAAGCAAGCAAATAATACTTATAACTAAATATAAATATAAATAAATCAATTAAAATAAAAATTGTAAAAGCAATAATAATTTTACTGCATTGCATCACATAAATTATATAAAAATATCATATATCATATAAATTTAATGTATACTTTAGCCAAGGCAAAGCCTTTCCGAGTCTGCTAAATTTTGAACACACTCGTGTGACGTGAAATAAATTGTAGCATAAAGGAAACGTTTTGGACTTTTTAACATAGCTAACATAGCGCCATCTATTGGATACTTACTCAAATAATAATAAAAGTTGGCGCACCAGGTCCGTAGGGACCCAAGGCCTAGCTTCTCACAACCATTCGTTTTGTGATAGTTTCATTTTTGGAACGAATGGAAGGGATCTACAATTTTCTGCCGATTCCAAACGGCTAATTGAGAAGCTCTAAAGACAGATTATACTCTCGGATGTTGTTGAGACGTTCGCGAGAGATGGCGCAGTGGAAAAAACCCACAGATGGAATTTGGGTTTTTTTTTTGCGGGATTCGAACCTGGAACCCCGCGCTTAGTAGTCCAGCACACTAACCACTAAGCCACTCCGCCTACTTACTTACTCAATTACCTTACCAAATTACCTAACACCGCCATCTGTTAGAATCGTATGGAACTAACAGATAATTATAACCCTTTGTTAAATAATAAACAAATAATTTGCCCTAAAAAATAATGCGACTTTAAATTGAGTTACAAACTATCCTATCCCTCAAGTTGGATCAAACTGCACACAGTGTGCAAACTTTGATTAAAATCGGTTCAGTAGCTTAGGATTTCATCGCTGACAAACAACGTGAGACGAAAAATATGTTTACATTAAGATAAATATACATCGCATTCAGTTGTGTTTAATAATTTTCATTTCGTCTGCGAGATGTTATAGGCACAGTGGCGGATTAGTCTCGTAGCAAATGTAACAAAAGCTACAGGCAACCACGCATTGGAGGGCCCCTCACACCAACGCCTGCTTACCGCGAAAAAGTGTATATTTAGAGCGAAGTGTTAAAATATTTTTTCAAAACAATGCAGGTTCAGTACTTACCGCGAAAGAGTTCTATCAAAATGTTCAACTATAATTTAAAATTTTAGTAAATTTAAAAAGCGTGCGCTGGTCACACCACAAATTATGTTTTGTAGGTACTACCGCACTACACGCAAGTTGGTGACACTGCAAAAGTAACAGGGGAATTGCCGACCAATTTAAAAAAGGGTATAACCTTGACTACCAATTAATAAGGAATTGATGATATAATTATAAAGGGTGATTTTTTAGCTGGTTTGGTTTTGGCAACACTGGTTTTGACAGCTGACGTGTGTTTAGTACCTTGTGTCACTGTCAAACAGCTTCAGTTTGGTTTGCAATTTAACCATGGATCGTCTTACAAATGAACAACGCTTGCAAATTATTGAATTTTACTATCAAAATTCGTGCTCGGTTCGAAATGTTCATCGCGCGCTGCTTCCATTTTATGATCGGCATTCTCGACCTTCTGAGCAGTCTATTCGGAAGATTGTGACCAAATTTCGCACCAAATTTACTTTGTTGGACATTAAACCACCAACACGTTTACGTACTGTGCGTAGTGAAGAAAATATTGCGGCCGTATCAGCTAGTGTGACAGAAGACCGCGAAATGTCGATTCGGCGCCGTTCCCAGCAGTTAGGCCTTTGTTACAGCACTTTTTTTTTGCCCGAAATGGAAGTTCTTGACTTGCATGATATGTGGTTTCAACAAGACGGTGCCACATGCCACACAGCACGCGAAACAATGGCACAATTGCGAGGCGAGTTTGGTGAACAGTTAATTTCACGTTTCGGGCCGGTCAATTGGCCGCCTAGATCGTGCGATTTGACACCATTAGATTATTTTTTGTGGGGGTATGTCAAGGCTAATGGGTATAGGGACAAGCCCGCTTCGATTGACGCACTGGAAGCCAACATCCATGCATTCATTCGTGAGATACCGGCCGATATGTGTGAAAGAGTATGCCAAAATTGGACTCAGCGGATGGGCTACCTGAGACGCAGCCGCGGTCAACATTTGCATGAAATTATCTTTAAACATTAAATTGCAAGGTTCAAACTATCGATTCAAATAAATATTTCATTCATTTTTTCGAATTTTTTGTGTTTTTTTTTTAAAAAAAGTTCTAAACCTCTTAAAAAATCACCCTTTATATGTAAATTATATGTGACTACATTTATGTAATCATTACTAAGGGCATTATGGTAAAAACTTTTGAAAAACCTGGTAGTCAAAGTTTCACTACGTTAAGTCTAATATTGACCGCACATTTAAATAAATCAGAATTTATAGAATTTCGGTCCAAGGTAGTTGTCAATGCTTGAAATGACATTGATCCAACTTTGCCCACTCAGTCCATGTTTCATAATCGCCGGTCAAAGTTACCCGTTGCGCACATAAAATCAAAGTGTTTATTTTTAAATCTAATTAAATATATAAAAAGAAATTTAATACTTACTTTTTATAGAGAAAATTAGTTCAACTACTTAACTTACCCGCCATCTTTTGAAGAATATAGCTGTAGAAATACAAAATATCAACAATACTTTCTGTAGTTTGTAGAATTTCGGTCAAAGTTAACCCCCCGATCACAGTTAGTAAGCTCTACGGTGTACGTTTGGAAGATACTCTTAATACTTTCGATATGACCCATTCTTATAAAAGTTGTTTCGTATTTGTGTTGTGTTTTGTTTTCTTGCATTTTATATAGCGGTGCAACCGACTTCAGTATTCATTACATCTCTTCAGAACGTAGGTAGGGTAGGGTGGGGCACTTTCGACGATGGGGCACTGGAATTCTTTGGTTGTGAGTGGCAAACGTTTGGATTTATAAAATATTTATGTTATTTATAACATTTAATTGAATTACTTTTATAAGTTATATATAAGCAAGAGTCGAAAGAAAAAGGATTTAAATCCACAGGTATATTTCCGTTTAACAGACTAATTTTAATTTTATTCCCTTTGAAGGACAGAGTCACTGAGCTAAAGCGCAAATAACAAGACAAAAAAATATATAAGGCGAATAAAAATAACAAAATCCAAAATAAAATTAATTAAAGAACTGAACTAGACGATTCAAGTGATTCAGATACGTTCAGCGTTGCAGATTCAGATAAGTCTGTTGGTCCAAATGTGGAAGATGATGATGAGGACTTTAGTTTACAAGTATTAAACGCAAGTGACTATAGACTGAAACCCGAGGATGAACTCAACATTGGAGACTACATTTTTGTGAGATTTGAGGCCCGAATTCCAAAATATTATGTTGCTTATTTGAGAATTTAAACGAATTGCTCTTGACTGCTAATTTTTTCGGCAAAAAATCAAATAATTGGCAGTTTTATAAACCTCTTATTAGTGTTGAGAATTGACATTAAGTTAAAGCTGCCATTGCCAGAACACCCAGCTGGATCTTCAAGATATTCTGACCTGATCTTTTTTAAGGACGTTTATCTGGATCGCTACAACGTGGAATGATTTGTTTAAATCATTTTATTTTTCATTATGTATCATTAACTTTGATATATTTCTTTTGCTTTGTGATCTCAAAACGAATGTGATTTAAAATTAATTTTCTTAATTTAATTTTAGCTTAATAATGAATTTCTTATCTCATTTTATTTGTATGTCTATAAGACTTAAGATGTATATGTTTTAAATAGAAACTGTACGTCCCTACTTATTGATTCTTTATTCATTGCGCCATCTAAATTCATGTCGAAAGTGCCCCACCCGGATGACGATTGTGCCCCACCGTGGGGCAGATTCGCCTTTTTAGGGGAGTTTTAAGTTTAATGTTTTTTTGAAATTATCAGGATGAAGTTAACTTCTAAAAAACTATAAACTTTTATAGTAAAATAATCATAGCTTGAAATAAATACAAAAACTTTTCAAATATTTATTTGCGAAAGAAGTTAATTCAAATCTGCAAAAAAAGTGTCGAATCTGCCCCACCCGGTACTTAGTCGTCGTCGATTCGTTACTCAATTAACGCGAAAAAATGAGAACCAACAAATTTGTAATTATTTATTTTTATGTTGTATGAAAATATTGTTTTTATTTTATTTAATTTGTGTATCTACAAAATAATATTACAAATGTGCATTAAGCAATACATCAACTTACATAAATCTGTCAAATTTCCCCAACCAATTGTACCTGATGTAAAATAGATAAAATTCAATGTCAGCTGGGATATTTTGACAGATCAGGGCAGGTTGATCTGTCGTTGTCGTGTGTCTATTGTTTGTTAATTTTAATTATTTTTTTTAGCTTTATGGGGTTAAATGACGCAGTGATTCTGCCTGTGGCGTCTGAGCTCAATTCTGGATAGGCTAAACATTTATTAAAAAAATATGTTAGTTTTGTTTAATTTAATACCATAAACTTGATAGCCTTAAGCAATCCAAGGGCTTCTTGGTAGAATTCGCTACAGGCCCCGCGATGGCTTAGTCTGGCACTGGATGGACTTATATACATATCTCTACTGCAACAAAATGTTGATAATAAGTTCAGCATATTCTGAAGAAAGAGGGACACATCAAAAAGGGAAAATACCTCTATTTTTGGAAAATAAAATGCACGGCTTGGTCGCATGAAAGTTTCATTATGAAACTTACTTGCTTATCAAAAATTTGGCATTGTTTTTTTTTGCTTTATTTGATTTGGTAGTAAGGTAATAACGGAAGCGATAGTAAATAAGAATTTGGACACTGAGCCTTACAAAAAAACCAAGCTATTCTAATTTAAAAAAAAAAACTAAGTACGGTGTTGTAAAGATGACCAAACACTTAAGAATTCAGAATTTATTATTATTTTAAAATACGGTTCAATACAATGCTAAAACTGCTAAAACGCATGGAACAAACTTCCTTCTCAATCAAGCGTTCCCTTCTCATCCTCGTCGTCGATCGAAATCGTTTTTTTTTTTTTTCAAAAATTCATTGTACGATAACTTAGTTTTCCATCCCGTTAAAAATGACCATATTGCCCTTAGAATGTGTTTTTGTAAAAATCGTATGAACCGTCCCAATTTGCAAAAGTAGGTATCATTATTCGACTTTTTTTTTCTAGCGAAAAACTTTGTGTGCAGCCATGGAAACCTGTCCTACTGAACTCAAATATCAATTTTCTTTGAATTCGTTCGAACCGTTTTCGAACAAATCAAACTGGTTGGAAATCGTTATATGGGAAGTACCGTTTATATTGGTGCTAACGTGCAAAAGGAAAAACGTCCTCGAGCTGTAGGCTCCAGAACTTCAAATCCAAAGTTTGAACCAATTCCGGCCATCCTTAGGAGCCCACGCGACTGACAAGCGGACCGAATTGCGCCTCTTTCTGAATTCGTCTATCATCCTAATGTCAGAATTGATTGAGAAATCGAGTTCTAAATTCTGTACGAATACAATATGCCTCTCTCTTACTATGAGAAAGTCAAAAACGGTCATAGTTCGAAAGTCTCAATAGCATCCGAGTGCAATCCCCTTAGGAGCAGGCTTTTTTTTAAACCTTTGCGTCTTCATGTCTATTCCCACCAAAACCCTTCAAATATGCAATGTGCTCCATAATAGTCTACATTGCATGCAAATGGCCCCCCTGAGCTCGTGCTACCCGTCCAACGGGCATAAAACCCAAATTTTTCCAAGTAGCTTTCTCCGTACGTGCCGCAAACTGAACCCTCCATCAACTCACCCGCATCGACCGAAAGCCGCCCGAGTATCGCCACAAATGCACAGGTGGTAAGAATTATATTACCCCAGACAGCCTCAGATGATACCCCAGCATAAAACACGTCCGCACCGGTGCTCTCCATACACTTTAATATTCTTCCCCCAAAGCTACTGACAAAAAATATGCTGATATCCTCATCTACACCTCGGCTTAGTTTCATTTTTAGCATCAAATCTTGCTTGCTATAGGAAAACATTTCGTCCACACGGTAGATACCTGGATTGTACCCGCAGCTCATTTCCCATGACTTGCTGCTCCATAAAACTGTAAAGTTCTTCACCGGGCAGTCATCAGGCGCAGACCGCACAACCGAACTTAATCCTCACTGACGGTGAATCGAAAAATCTTTAAGGTGCTACCGTGTGCAAACGTGTCCTGCATGCTTAAGGCGGCCAACTGCCGTGGTGCGACCGCAAATTGGGCATACGTATAGTGCTATCGATTTTCAGCCCACCTCCCATCACAGATGCCATCTCGTCGCCGACTCCAGCGCTCATCCCCGTCCACTGAAGTTCTGATCTCTTTTTGCCAAACTGTTGATGGTGGGGAATATTTTTGGATGAACGTTATACCCTCCCAAATTGAATGGGGATATCTTTAAACGCTTCGTTTTCGTCCTTTTTCGCCTGCTTTTGCCGCCTGCTGTGGAGGTTTTAATTTTACCAAGTTTGCGTACACTAAACAACAGTTACATGGGGCAGAACTGAACAAATCTACCTACGGAATCGATGCTTACCCTTGTTTATGTGAGTGTTACACACAAAGAAGGGATGTTTCCGTTTTTTTTCCATCGGGAATGATGCCCAAAAAATAAAATAAAAAAGGAAAACATTCCACCATGCTCCGTAGCCCGTCATACAAAATAACAATGAGACCCACCACCCGCACAGGGCACCCCCACCCCCGCAGTGAAATTAATTTATGGTTTCACTCATACTGGTGGCGGCGGCGCGCGGCAGTGTAGGGGCGTCAGGACACAAATTTCAGGGTGCGAACTCACATCGCATGATAGAATATCTTCTATATGGCTGGCGGTGAGAGATTGTGAATTTTAACGAGAATCTTCAGGAAGTGGAAGCAGCCTTACACCCCTGTGTGCGTGGCGATGGATATTGAATTCATCCCCCGCCAGCATGACGTGATATTATTATTAGTGCCCAGGAAACTACTTTACATGTAGTTTGTGCTTCTGATCTCCTGCAGTCTTCATGTCAGTGATTTGTTTCCCACATTTATATGAAATTGGGTGAGAGCCAAAATCCTTTGAGGGCACAGAAACGACAGGTGACGGGCGAGAGTTAATTGCTGTCATTCAGCAAAGTTTTCACTACTCTTAAGTCAGATGTTTTAGAATCCTCATTTGGCGACGCAATAATGTTTGTCCAGGCAGTCAAAAGAACGAAGGCGCCTAAGCAATCGATGACGACGACACGACTTTGGGGTCTGGGTGCAGAGCTGTGAAATGGGGTCTGTCAGATTTCTGCTTTATTTTGCGATTTTCTCCAGCAGAAGAGTTTTCGAAGAGGGAGAAAGTTGTTTTTTCTTCAAAAAAAAGGGGGACGGAGGAAAAGTTTGCAAGAAAAGTTTCAGTCTTATACGAAACGATCGAGCGAGTGTGGGCGAACAAGCAAAGTCCACGATTTGGAATGAATGCGTCCATGTCCGTTGGGAAATGTAACTTTGCTCTCTGATTTAGTTGATTTTGTTGCAGAGCAGATTTAGCTGAATGGAGCATTTTCGGCAAAAAGACACAATTACATTTGGTCATATATACATACATATACGGTATATGGTGGGAAGGGGAACTCGAAATTCACTTGAGACAGCTGGATAAGTTGGTCTGTCATATTGGGCAATTTATTGACGTTTGTTTTTCAATACTTTGAAGTGGGAACTGAAGCAAAGAGTCCATCTGAAGTTCTTGCTTGAGCGTGAATAAAATGCAGCCCATGAAGAATATTAATATCGCCCGTTCTTTGCCTCCGAGTATATTTGTTGGATTTTCTTTTCCAATTAACCTCCTAAACTATCTGTTCAATCACTAGAGGCAAAAATACTCGTCAACGGTTAGTGTCCTTCTGCTTTTATCTCTCGTGAGAGAAAGGTCTGCAAAAGAACTGGAATTTTTTTTTCGAAAGACCTTTTTAATGATTTATTTTTCACATCGAAAACTGTCGAATAGGTACTTTATAAATTTCGAATTTATTTGAATGATAAATAAACAGGCACTTAAATAAAAAAAAAATAAAGTAAATTGAAGGATCTGATTTTTCATTTAGTTGGTATAGGTAAGACACTTTCAAGCATAGCTAATTGACAATCGGAGACTACCTTTTAACAATCTGACAAGAATATGTGCAGCCTCCGACAGCCAATTAATTATACTTGAAAGTGTCTTGTTTTAATCTTTTTAAATCCTTTTTACAGTCAGTCGGGTTTTTTGGTTTTTTTAAATAAATTTTGTTATTTCTAGCTTTTTAGTTTAATATGTAGTCGGGGAGTAAGTAGGTACGTTAGTATTGTTGTGAGTTCTTAAGTAGCGCTTAGCCTCTTTAAGCGTTAAGGTTTTTTAGGCTTTTTTTTAGTTTTTTGAAAGGAAAAGTGCGAGTAAACTTAATTTATAGATTTAATTATTATTTATTATATTTTAAACTAACATTTTTTAGCTTTTTTTGGTACAAGAGTATAGAGTATACCAAATAGGTAACATAAATAATATTGCATTTCCCACCCTTATATCCAATCATTACACAAACTTGGTACCCACCTCTTTCCTTCCCTTATAGATTATTCCAAGCTCCGCCAATTTTTTTCATTTATTTTCTCAAAAACTAAGTGGGCCTTACCAATAAACATTTTAGTTTCTACTCTAAATTTTATTGGTTCACAGTGACTATATTTTCCACACAAATTCCGCAATTGTGAGCTTCCGTAAATTTAAAGTCGAGTTTAAAATTTCTTCTTGGTAAGTACGGCGCAAACTAAAATTTTATCAAATGGTTAAAAATATGTACAAAGTTAGATTTCCATATTTCCATAAAACAATTCAAAATTGTGTGGAATGGGTAAAATATGTGTAGATTTACAAAAAAGTATTCATTTATAAGAATACAAAATAACCGTTTCCTTTGTGAATGGTTTCCTTACTATTAGGAGTGTAGCTAGAGCACTTTTTTAAAATATTTAAAGCACTTCTATTTCATGTCGGTCGCATATAGATTGTTCGATTTGCTTATGTAATAAAAAAAATAATATTTCAATAAAAATAAATGAATTCATGACTGAATGTATCTAGACCTCCACAATACCGTTATTGTGAATACATCAGAAAGTAATTCATTTCACAGTGTATTCCACATCTTGACATTTCTCACTGACATTTGTGTGACAATTGTTTTTCTGTTTTTTTTTTTTTTAATTTATATTTTTATATTTATTTACTTAGCCTATGACACTCCGGGAAAGAACACCAATTTAATGACACCTCACACTTCAAATCGGTCAAGCCTTTTGGGCTACAGGGCAACACGTACGAACGTACAGGATACGCGCGAAACACATAACCCTCCCTGTGTCCGTCCAGTCGGGTAAAAATAAGTTTAATTTGAATATTTTCAAACTTACTATATTTTCTTTACTTTATTATTGTAATAACAAATTTAATGATATTTTTCTGTTTTCAATTATGTAATAAATAAGACTACATAATTGAAAAATAATATTATTTTTTGTCATTTACTTGATACAACCGATGCCATATGGCAACGTTCCCAAAAACAACTTTACAACAAATATGTAACAAAAACTAATGTTTCGATGTTGTTAGTTGGAGCCTCCGTAACAGCACAAAGAAAAAAAAAATATTTCTTCAACCCTACAACAAAAAAGAAGTACCAAAAGGGTTAAGTTGTGAGAAATAAACCTCACACACTTCTTTCAAATCATAACATAGATTATAACTTTAGATAGGATATCTCAATTCGATAGCAGCAATTAGAATCGTTTTTGCGAAAATACAATTTACTAAAAATTGATTCAGGAACGTACATTATCCTGGTTAACTTTTTAAGAATGTAGCACGCCATCTTCTCTAGAATATACACATTACCCTGCCTATCGAATTTCGTAATGACGGCGTTCGTGACTAATAAAAATAATCGATTTTTTGAGCCACCTACCTACCAATACGAATCGGCCAGAAGATTTTGAGAAACTCACCCAAACGTTACCATTGATAAATCGACATTTGTAATGGTCCTGTGACAGAATCCTGTAAGCAAACTGCGAAGAAGTGCTGCCCCGACTCCTTGCGACAAAAGGCTTTCATCACAAAAATCGGTCCAAAATGTACCGAAATTTAGTCTCAAGAAATGTGTCAAATCGCTTTCAAACTCACCCAATCGTGGCGAACCATAAAGGAAGTCAGCCAGTGAGCAAGAACTCGGACAAAACGAATAGAAATGCCACGGATTTTTACAATACAAAAATAGTTTTGGAAGTCGTTTCCTGGGGACATATTTTGAAAAGGCTTAAAAAGCCTTTCCCCGTCTGATAACCTAAATGGAATACAACAATCGATTCTTGAAACTCGTGCTTTTTTTTTCTGAAAAACCTCACTGAAAAAGAAGTGTCCTTCGGGATAATATCCTTTAGCTGCCTTCTAACATACATGCTGTTATTGGAAGCTTCTTAAAACGGTTGTAGTCCTGTTTGTTACCTTTAAAATCTGGTCCGTTTCCTTAACTTTACTTGGAGTTCGGTGATTTATCTTTTTCCATATAGCGTCAAGACGTTTCTGAGGGTTAAAATTTCAGGTTTTTGAATATACATCCCAGCATACTGGATTTGAAGCTTTGCAATGTGACCTAGATTTGAGAATACTAAAATGTGATTTTTTGTAGAGCCCGAAAATAAGGTAGTCTGGGTGTAGGTAGGTTCCACATGAAGTGGCTATGTGCAATTTCAAAAACTTGACCTACATTTAGGCAGAATCTTAACTATTTATTTTTTTTAATTTTCTTCTTTTTGCTTATGATCTAAGTTACGAATGTGTGGCAAATCTATTTTCCAAGTGCATGATATAAGTTTATTTCCAAGTCACAATTCAACTGCTTTGTCGAATTCCGCTTGTACTTATATTCCAGTTTGAAGACATTTGTGTCGAACCAATTTCTACCGAACGATCTCCGAAAGTGAACTAAATGCTGTTTTGATGAAAATCTGAAGCGATTGTCGATCACTGGCACCATTTCGAACATGAAAGAAATTTCAATAAATTATTTTTGCGCCTGAATAATCGCATGTTGATTTCCTAAATAAAATTTAACAAATTTGGTTCTCTGCTCTTTCCGTTATAAATTGCCAAGTTTTCCGAAAAAATGGACAAACGAAAAAAAAATCATAACGCGCCACCGTACTAAACTGGCCTAACGAGATTTTGATAAATTTTGCTATGTTATTGATATTCCGCGATACTAGTAAAAATGTTTTGTTTCCAGGCTAAATTTCTCGAAATCACAATGGCGAAATTTTCTGCATATTGTGACCTGCAAAATATATAAGGCAAAGGTTGAAATTGATTATTAGTAAGGGCCATTGCGTTCAGGAAGCCTGTTTTCTTTCATGCAGAAACCATGAATTCGATAGCAAATTCCCGGAAATACAAGTTGTCACATGTCTTAAGTATGTCGGGATGATTTTGTTCCATATTTCTTATTTTAATGCTTCATAGTACTTGATCTGCGACAAACTATTTCAGCCACCATTTTAATTTTTTCTACTGGCTAAATATCTAAAGATGCATGAGTGAGGGTAAAACGACTTATTTGGTCCTGGGATAAGTATTCATTTTAGGAGAGTGTTCCCTAGTAAAAATAATTAAAAAAAAAGCAATTACCTTAAAAATATAACACACTGAATGATTTGAAGTTCGTACTTAACATTGCTTTCCGAATTTAACCCCGTTAAGTAATACATAACCTCAATATTTTTTTCGACGCAACCAGAAATTATTTTTAGAAAATAAACGAAAGTACAACTTAAAAGGCTGTCCAATTTAGCCGATACTAAATATTTGTTGTCAATTTTATTGCAATTATACTATTACTCATTTCGCATTTCCATTTTTATTATTTTTTCCAATTACTAACTACCATTTCGTAACTCTTTTCATTGCAGCAATAAATAACAAAACCAAACAACATTAATTATCAAAAATCAAAATAGCAACCTCAAACAAGGAACACTGTGTTCAGCCTTTTCGTTAAATCGCACAAGAAAATACGCAATAATTATAATATAAAAAATATATGTTAACCTTAATCAAGCAATATTGTATGTCTCTGAAAACAATAAACTTCTATACAAATTAATCAAATACGGAAGGGTAAAGGCCCTCAAATCTGAAAGCAATACATCTGGAACTTGATTCTGTAACATTCTATCCTGTTGGTGCGGTGGCCGGTGTGGATTGACTAAACGATGTGGAGCACAATATCGCCGACAAATTCTAAGAAATTACTCATCGGCAGTACACGAAGCGTTGATTATGTTGGCGATAGTGCGACAACGACTAAATCGACTAAAATCTCAATCGCAATGGAAATTCATTACCAGAATAAGTGTATCTCAGCATAGCGCATCACTCTGGAGGGTGGTGCGGAGCCCCCATGGCTGCAGGGCCCCCTTAAAGCGGCATTTCTGGGGGCCTCAGGAGTCGGTAAAACAAGTATTCTACAGGTGAGTTTGAGTATTAATGCAAACGTATAAATATTCCAATCTCTGAGGAAAAAATCGAAATTCTAGCCAAATTTGTTCTTCTTTTAATTTGAATTGGTTTCTCACCTTGAATTTTAAGATGTTTTGGTACCGACTACTGATAGAAAATAAATGACACGAAGCATTTAAAAACAGTCAAACAAAAATCGTATCCAGCTAAAAAACCAGCCGGCTGGATTGAAAATCTTTCAGCTAAATACGTATCAATATCAATCCAGTCAGATCTGACTGGAAAGCAGTAAAAATGGCATCGCTGATTATATCTACCTACTCTATCTAGCAACAATTTAAATAGCAACAAATACAAATATCGGTATGTAATTTATAAAAAAAAGTTGACACAAAAAAAATGTTCTAGGAACTTATTTATGTTTTGCCAAATAAAAAACTTAAAAACAACAATTGAACAAATTGTGTAACCAAAACGGTAAATAATAATTCATTTTCTATGAAACTAATTGGAACAGAAAAAATCAAATAAGTAATTGCGTGCTCATTGAGTTCGAGCTCTTTTGCGGCTATTACTAATATTCGTTAAAAAAATGGATAAATTTTAAAATGTGTAATCAAAGTTAAAAAAAAAACGGACAAAATAATAGAAAAAAGTAAAGTAGATTGGTTTACAATGTGCATTATAAATTATATAGGAAACTCTTTAAAACAATTATTCGTTTTATTAGAACACAGGTCAGTGCAACATTTTTTACATTCTTTGTATACCTATGTGAACCCAGTACAATTTGGAAGCTTGCATCTTAGTCAATGTCCATATATCACCGGCCAATGTGACATCTCATCTCATCTCGGCCGAAGGCACGTGTGATTTGGGATATTTGCTTTTGCGATCTTGAAGAAGAGCAAATGGAGAGTCGCATTGGCCCATTGGTGTTTCATTGCGGATGGAGCAGTTTTGTTTGTACAAAATCCACGAATTAACCACTGAAATGTCGATAAGATGGTGTGTACCATTTGCGGGATCTCATTTTAATTCGATATCGTCCAATCAGGCTGTCTGTAAGGTCCACGCCACCCATAATGTTTGTTAATCTGCTTGACTATATTGGGACCATCGATATCAACACGCGGTGCTTTTATTTTATCATATCTTTTAACAGTCCCAATAGGCAGGGCGCTGACAAATGATGACAACTAGTTAACAGCCTTGTTGTCTTTCCGACAAAGAGTACAAATGTCTATATTGTCCACATTGGCAACAAATTCGAACGACTTTCCCCGTGCTGCCTTGGATAGTTCCTTTTCATTTGGCAACTTGCAGTTTGTCAGTCTATTTCGGCGAATAGTTCCCACAGTATAAATTCCTTTTTTGGCCAATTCGACAACTAAAGGGATGGTCGTACAATAGTTGTCGAAATAAATCTTATGGCCAACATTTACATCGATACTTCGGGCTAATCGTACGACAACATTGGCACCTGCTCCTTCCGGTTTATATGTTTAGTGTCTTCTTTTAAGACATCTCTTCTGGTGTTGGATACAAAATCTTCTACATCCAACGTGTGCTGAAGAAGACCACAATCTTCAAATTCATCCTCGCTGTCCACCCATGCATCGAAAATTTGTTCCAGTTCTTTATCTGACAAGATTATCTCCATGCTGAAAATCGAAAACGCTTCTAAATATTGATACTGTTTCTCATGTCCAAGGACATGATAAACGCACCCAAAATGCATGGTGTTCCAGATATGCATCATAGGCAACATTTGAACAGAACATCGGTCTTTTGCGAAATTTTCAAATTATTTTCGCACATATATTAGAAGGAACATATAAGAAACAATTAAAAAAATAATTACGTGTATTATATTTACATTCAATTAAACACACCTCTTCTATAGATTACGAGAGCACGTGGTCTTGTGACTTCAAGCTCTATTTTATTGCGTTCATACACTTACCAACGCATTTGTAAGAATAAAATATCATCGCGGAACTAACCGGAAATGGAAAACCGAACAAATCGAAGAGATATCGGCTGCCACTCTCTTATGACAGCTTTTTTAAAAGTATGATGCAGATATGCTACAGTATGCGGTTTTAAAATGTTGATCATTAGTAAAACTTATTTTCAAAGGGGCGTACTTTTTCGATACATATGTATTATATCGAAGTCACTTTTTCGTTTATAAAAAACAACACCACCGATAATTGTGGTACGTTTTTAGTACACATTATAAAAGGTAGCGTCGATTTACGACCACAATCGAAACTAGCTCTAAATAATAACTAATTTAGTAAGGAGCTTTGATTTCACCACTCATTACAGTAGGGCGCGAATTTAAGTTGGTTAACAATTGGGTCTGTTTAAGAGACCTTTGCGAATTTTTTAAGAAAACTTATTCCCATAAGCAAAGCTTCTATTCCACTGTTTTCTGCGCTGAAAATTATTTTCATCATTATTCTAAAACTGTGAAATATGTACACTACACTTCTCCAAACGTTTCGTTTCTAAACTCAGTTGTTGCTCTTTATTACAATTCACATTCATATTCTGAAAAAAAAAAAAACCCTCTTTATTGACAGTACACAACATGTTGAGATAGGTCTGTGGGATTCGAAGCCAAGTCAACCAAACAACACCCTACGAGATCACGCCACACAACAGAACCAGCGTTGCCAAGTCATTCTGGCGTTCGAGCACTGTTTTAAGAACTGTCAGCGCACCAAAACTTTAATTATTCTAAAAACCGGCTCCAAAGTATACAAAAAAGTTAAAAGTGAAAAAACAACAGCAACAAAAGTTTATTCATATTCAGTCATATGGCGACTGCACAGTAAATACAAAAAAATAGAAATAAAAACTTTAATAAAACTTAAAAAATACATGCATTTAATTTCTTTTTTAAATAGCCCCATACCGCCTGCAAAGTAGGGAAAAAGGCGGTGTGCAGCCGCAGCGTTAAAAAAGCACTGAAATATTTATTTAAGCACTAAAAAAAACGCCCAAGCGCTAAATCTACTTTGTCGGCACTAAAATGCAATTTTGGGCACTAAATTTAACGCTGAAAGCACTGACTTGGTAACGCTGAACAGAACGCAAGACAAACCGGTTAACTTATAATTGCAGCAACAATTAACATGACAGACAAAAGAGAACATACGACGAAGTACGGTAACGAACAAAGACAAACGGACGGAGAGCTATTTTCATTTCCTTCTTTTGTAAACCAGCAAGTTATTTTAGTCAGACGCCGCCAAGTACTCGGAGAGTCCGTAACCCATGTAAAAGGGAATAGGGGAAATAAAGAAAGTGAATTTTAATTAATTAATTGTACCGTGTTTTATTTTCCTCACAACAGAAATCCTACAGGTCTGTGTTTACAAAACCCATTCCCGACTGCCTCCTCATTTTTATTGCTTAAGGCGCATTACAAGCCATCAATGTAACACATATTTGTCCTACTCGTAGGTAACGCTCTTATACATCCCATCGAATAGCCACTTCACAATACCATCATTCGTGCTCTCCTCCGCATACCCCTCATTTAATCACCTTCCAACGGGACGAGTTGGGTGTATCCTTGAAAGAATTAGGCCATTCAATGTAAAAATAGACAGAAAACCACTTTTAGTGATACATTCGTATCTTACGCTCGCACAAAATGATTTTTAATGACATGTTTCATGGGTACTTATTTATGCCTTTCGCCGGTGCGGCAATGTTTTTTTTTTTTTTGCCGAGGATAATACATCACAGCACCACACTGCTCTGAAGTCTGAATGGAAATGGACGTTTTAGTGCTCGTATGCCTTGGCGCACATGTATCCACATAATTGATGGGCTATTACGCAACGAAAAAAAAAAATAGAAAACAGAAACGAAAAGGTAAACAAGGATTGGGCGCAAGGCTGTGCAGGGGTTGTGTGTGTGTGGGTGTACGTTTGAATTGATATAAGTCTGTCGTTATCCTTTTTTTAAGTACATATCCACCCTAACCCTAAAAGGTCTCACAGTCCCACTTGCCGTCACGATCCCCAAAACAGTTGCAGAAAAACGAAGTGAAAACGTATTCATAATCACTTTGAAATTAAGACCGAAATCCTGGTCAGGACATGGGGATTGGGGATGTACAAGGAATTTCATTTATTTTTTTTATTTTGTTTCTAAATTAATCATCAAATTTCCATTTGCAGCTGTGGGAACAAATTATTTGGCAGCATTTTTTATGTCCTCCTCACATTCCATCGAATTATCCTCCACGTACGTGCATATACTTGTACGAGGAATTTGCCTGTGACATAATTAATTGGAGGACTTACCGAATGTTTGGGAAAACATTCACCCCCACCCGTTGGCGGTGAATATACACTCCTTTGCCTTGGTTGATGATGATTCGAAATGAGTCCTCGGTTGGGTAAATCTCGCAATGAGACAAAAAGGTTTACCCCGTCGTGACGGAATGCGAAGTGGAAAATGCCAAAGAAATGTAAATCAAACACACAACCATAGTAGTCGTCGTGTTGTTTTAGTCCGTAAAAGTTTGCTTAAGACGACGGAATGTTATCGTTGCCGCGTATCGTTACCGTTTGTGTGCCTTATGTGGAAAAATGCTTAAGACAAGACACACACATAGTCGAGGGGGTGTTCTGGTAACGATACGGGAGGATTGGTAGTACCTACTCCTTTGGAGGTAAAAGTGTCTGTAAACTTTTGTGACAGAATAACTTACGACGTATTCAAAAGATTTAATCTGCAAATACTGCCGCGGAAAATAATTAATTCGAGTTAAGCTAAGCGGTTGGATTATGTCGTGCATGCAAAATACACTAAGGGTAAGTGTAAGTGGGTAGTGTGTCGAAATTGTCCGCATAACTAATGAGCAGTTGGCACGCAGTGCCTTTGTAGTATTTATTTAGAACCGGGGTGTTTTTGTTTGATCAGTTTCGTGTTCACTGTCCGTCAGTTTGCATTTCTGCAATGAGAGAGATTTTTATTGCCCCATTTTGGCGATACAAATGGTTAAAATCTGCTGAATCTATTTGGGTGTAGTTTTCAGCAGGGCTAAACTTTATTGAACAACAACTCTTATCCATGTGTATTTATTATTTTCAAGAACGGTGTTGGTCACCAGTTAGATCTACTCCCAAATGTAATCGCTTCCCACTACCTATGCCCAGCCTATTCCACTCAATTGGCAACTCTTGTCCTACCACCACAGCTTATCCTCATCGCTTTACAAGAACCGAATGAATTGTGGATGGTTCCGTTACATCTTGTTCATTTACCACCGAATTGAGTTGGCCCCGAGAATTGTTGCGAAAACGGAACTCACATTTCTCGTTCTCACTCAAAGAGACCGCTCAGCATGGAAGACATTATAGTGACTCAGCGAGAAGGTGGAAGAAGAGTCCTCGAGGAAGCTGAGTAGAGTTGCCTTAAGATTATCGATGGGTTGTGGGTGTGCTTTGTTTGTTTTTTTTTTTTTTTTTCTTCTTCTTCGGCGTACGGGATTCCCTTGTGTCGGATAGAAGTATCGACCCGAAACGATATGTTCGTTATCAGCGCGAAACTTCTCAATTCTTGTTTCATTTATCTTCCTTTCTTCCCTGATGGCAGTGGGTGACTGCTGACTGGGTTGTGTGCTGGTAGAGCTGGTGTGGCAGTGACGTTACCCTAGTTTTGGGTTTGAGTTTAGGTTTCGGTGTTGGATGGGAATATTGTTGTTGCCAACAAGTGCGGAGGTGGAACCTTAATCGCTTTATTAAATATCTGGATTCCAATTGATTCCATGGGGAAAATATATTATTGCGGCGCCTTCACGGGTCCTGTTTGAGTGTGTGGTTTAGAGATTTAAAAAATATCCCCAATCGATAAGCGCGTTGCAGATGGTACACTGGCAGCGGTCTTATTTTTCCAATCAGATGAGTTCCCTTAAAGCCAGCTGAATATTTCGAAGAAAATAAATGCGAGGGCGGGGGCGGGTTTTATTGATATTTAGGTTCTAATTTGAGTTTGACTTTCGGGGTGGCATGATGGCAACAGCAACATTTGCTTTCAACGGGCGATATCGGCGAATTGCTAATAGTACGTGACACCCAGGCAATGCATATACAATCCGATGAATAGGCAGTTTTTGTCATCTAGGGAAAGCTGATAGTGCGCGTATAGAATGGTTTTGGGCGCGGGGGTGGCGCTTACGAAAGCAATTTGGCAATTTGTTAACTGATTGTTGGTTGGTCTAATGAAAGTGTCAACTTAATTGAACTCAAATGAATGGACTTTCTGAATGTTGCCAGTCGAAAAACGACTCAGTTGTTATTGAATTAATTTGGGTAATTTTAACGAAGTCGTCAATTGGTGTAGTTAGTATCGGATAGGGAACTTTTATTCACGATTGAAAGCTTCGGAAAAAATTAGGGTCTCCATATTTTTTGCAGAGGATGTAAATAAATGTGGCTTAGGTTAGGTTATGGCAGGTTTGATTAATGAGTGGGTAGAATAAATAAATACAAATACACACCAATTGTGATGCCCTATTGTGGGGGTTAACCGTTGATGTTGCATCGGTTGTCTTCATGCTTGATCAATTGCAGACCCATTTATATCCAGTTCGTCTGAAATTGTGCTGTGAAATAATCGATCGATTCTCCAAAAAATATGTTTGCCAGTGAAAATTTACAATCTATTGCCTTCATATGAAATTGTTTGACAAACCCAAAATGATGATGTTTTGAAGTAAGCGGTGGCCATCATTCTTTTTTGTTTTGACGTTTTGATCTTCTCTCTCACTTTCGTGTAATTTTTTTTTTTTTTTGGAAATAAAGAAAGGAATACGTTGAATCGTGAAAAAAAGAATAAAGAAATATTTCATGTACTACAAGTAGTTTTTTGGAATGTTTCCTTAAATATTTTTCCGACTTTAAGCACCAACCTCATCTGTAAATTTTATAAAGATAAATTTCATCTAAGTTGCTTAGGGGCTGTGTAAATTCCTCGAAGATGGTTTCAAGAAGTAAAAGCCGTTGACATTTTCATCGGTTGTACTCATTTGCCGGACACTTTTGAATTCGGAAGACCGAAATTACATGTTACCGTTTCAAACTCTAAGTCCCAACTCTTAAGTCGTACGTAAAATATGTTAAAACAAAGTGCACGACTGGGTCAAACGAAACTTTCTTGTTCATCATAAGATTGGTTGGTGGTTTTCTTATTTTATTAGGTAGTTATATTTGTATGTCAAAAACTGAGAAGCAATGCTTGGTAAAATAAACGGTTCAAAAAATATAGGAAAAGGAATAGTGTTAAATAAAATACACTTTTGGGTTATTCTTCTGTATGTACCAAATAAATAATGTTGGTTTATAAGTTTGAGCTCTTAATAACAGGCAATTTTCGCAAGTTCTGGGTGGAGAGTTGTAAGCGCCTACTGCACTATTTTATAATCTCTTACACATCTCTGCCATTTTGGTAAACATTAGTCTTGACAGTTCATATTTGGCAGTCGTGAAGTAGACACGTGGCAAATTTATTATGGAAAAATATTCGATAAACCAAGGTGTTTTAATCGTTAAAGCATTTTATCAAAATCAGTCATCGAGTACTGTGACGATGAGAAAGTGACGTGAAATTTTTGGGAGAAACAACGTGCCAACAAAACGCACTATTTATCGGTGGCCTGATTTGACTGTTGCGGGACTTCTTTTTGTGGGGATATCTGAAAAGCAAGGTTTATTCAAACAAACCAGAAACGCTTGAGCAGCTCAAACAAAATATTCGTGAAATGAAATACCGCGTGAAATGTGTGAGAATGTAATGGAAAATATGCTCAAAAGGGCTCGCATTTGTGAGACTAAGAGAGGCGGACATTTACCTGATATTGTATTCCATACATAATTGCCAACATTAAATAAAACATTTATCAATATAAGATCCATTCTCTTTCATTTAATCAAAAATTATAAACAAACAAAGTAGTATACCTTCCCGGCGGACACCCTGTATTTGATAAAAATAAGTTTTGCGTCGCTGTTATTGCATTTTTAACAGAAGTGTTTTTTTTTTTAAAAAACTAAGTAGGGGATCTTATTTAGAGTACTTGTATTATCTCTTATATGTATTTAAATCAAAATCGGTAAAGCGGCTTTATTTAAAAAAACCACAGACAAAATAGTACCAAATATAGCTGAAAACTGACTGGGTATAAAATATTGTTCTGGATGTAAGCATTTCATTGTTTTATAAAAATATATCGAAATCGAAAATGTCATTTCCAAAACACGAACAGTTTTTAAGATTAGCGTTTTCGGTGATTCGAATTGAAAATTAAGGACACAATAATTTTGAAAGCACCAATTCTACTCTAAGTATGCATTTTAGTCAAAATCGTTATCGCCGTTTTCTGGTAAACTAAGGAAAACCAAATTTTAAAAATCTATTGTAAGTTTGAAATGAACATAGATATTACCGTAGAAATGCATTTTTGTTACAATCGTATGGACCGTTTCCGAGATATTTACACATTTCAAAACACAGTTGTTCGATTTTTTAGCAGACATATCAACCTCACCTACTTAAGCTCAAATATAAATTTTGTTTGAAATGTTTTGAGCCGTTTTCGAACAAATCAAACAGGTATGAATAATAATTAATATTGAGGTTACTGTGAAAAAAAAAAACCGCCCCGAACTGTAATCCTCGGGAGAGACGGAACGAATTTCGAGACCCACTTTTTTGAGTTGCTCTATCATCGTAATGTCAGAATTCATTAACATCTCGAGTTGGAAAACAATACAATTATCTTTCTCTTACTACGTAATCAAGAAAGTTTAAAATTGTTGCTTTAAATACGAAGTGGTGTAACTTGGGAACCCTTTACCTTGTAATTAATTTTTTCTTATTAAAAAATTGCCGAAAATGTGTGATCAAGTTGAATTTCTTTAGAGAATGTCAAGTTATTGTTAAGCGAAATATATACAAAAACATGGTTGTGAAGATCCAAAGTCCTACAATCGCAACTTTAAAGGCTAATTTCAAAGCAGTTCTTGGGTGTGGGGTTTGGCTGCATCCACGTGTCATTCTTCTCGACAGCACAATGGTAGATCTAGACATCACTCTTTGATAGTCAACTTTGACCTCTCGCATTGGTCCATAACAAACAGCAGTCCTTCAGGAACTCATTTCGCGTCCTTGGAATAAAGATAGCGAAAAGTCGATAAAGTCCCTTCAACACGCTCCCTGCAAGGCAAAGGCTCACCATCACCTCAAAGGTGGATATCAGCATTATTGCGTCGTTTTCGGAAATCTCATTTCTCATCCCTCACTGTGTATAGGGTAGGAATCCCTTAGCGAAATCATCCTCGGCCCAATAGGTACTTTTGAATAGAATTTACAAGTCCGCCTGAATGCAATCTCCCATCAAGATCGAATGTCAAAATAACTACCCACCTGGAAGGAAGTAGGTACGTACCTACCCGAAACGCAGTACTCGTTCTCGTACCACTAGCAAGACCAACCAGATAAACCCCCAGTACTGGCCATCAATGTTTCCTCTCCACCTGCTTTGCTATTTCACCAAAAAGGATACATCTCTCTGCAACGGAAATTGGAATAAATTCAAACGAAATTCTATTTCGCTCTTTTCCTGTTCATTGAATTCTGCACAGCTATTCCTCTCGCCAACAACAACTGCGACTGCGAGACATTCAAATGCAAATTGAAATACGAAAATGAATATAAACCAACTTTTCGCTTTTTTTACAACCATTTCCGAGCGTACGCATACCTATCAGTGTGAAACTAAATAATGTCATGGGATATCGCACACCAAAACAATATCGCATGATTATTTCACTCCCCCAGTTTGGCTGTAAAAATCGTTTTCAATTGACTTTGCAATGAGGCCGAAGTGAAGGATCAAATCGCATAAGGAAATCCTTCCAATCTTATACATAAATCAAACCGTGCACCATTCTAAAATTTAATCAGATTTACGTATATCAATGTCCGCGTATTCTTTGACTGTCGGGGTCGGTCTCTCGCGTGAGCCATAAATTGTATCCTTTTCACTTATTGCTCTTTCAAAGGAGCGACTTCTGGGCAAAAAGCGAGAAAATGAAATGCAAAGAAGGGACGACGTGGTATCCACTGAAAGCGAATTTCATTTCGTGCGTACTTTATTTTTGTATGGCACGGTAGAGGCGAGATGGCGAGAATCCGGTTCGAAGGATAAATGTACATCGCTTGACTTTTGCCGAATTACAGTGTGAAAGGTCATAAAGCCCAATTGAGTGTAATTTATCAAATAAATTGAATTTTATTATCACAGTACACGATGCGGCGCTCCCTGCACTTAAACGCTTGTAAATATTTGTGTCTGGTGTGCAATAAGTTCCTTCTTCTATCCTGAGACGAGCATGTTCTCTGTTTAAAGTGGTATTCACACACTTTGTGGTTACTAAGAGAAAATGGCAGACGCTTTAGATCCGCCCATTGAATGCATTGTCAATGACACTTCAATATTGTCCTCAAACCCCCCTCCACTGTCGCATGCAAATTCAATTTGGTTCGGCATATAAGCCGAACGAGGATGTGCTTTGACTAAAACTGCACTGAAATGGGGATTTCAGATTTTGGAAATATCCATTTCACAGTCCATAAAACTGAAAGAATTTCGGAGTAGAACTGATAAAAAAAAAACATCTGTTCAATCGACTTAAAAGCGGATCCGACGAGGATGCAGCGGCACAAAACGGAACTCAAATTGAGAAAAAATGACAAAGGGAATTTCGAATGTGCATGGTTTGACTATCAGTTGACAGAAGGACGATTTTGTGTTCAAACCACCAGAGGGGGCAGAGTACGTTGTGAATTATACCTGGCTTATGCCAAAAATCTGATGTACGGAGTTGGGGGTTTTGTGAACGTATTCTGTAGTAATACGACTTTGTTCGATTTCCTTTTCGATTCTGCAATTGACCTTAAAGCACCAGCTGTAGCTGCTACTTACTTCTTTATATTTGATCCGAATCAGATCACGAAAATATAACAATACGGATCATAGACAAATTTTTCTCGATTTGCTTCAGAAATATTTGTCAAACATATCTGCTTTTACCTGTGTAGACGCCGATTAAGTATTTATTAGATGTTTATGAAATGCTTTTAAATGTCGGAAATGCACGGCCAGAGGCTCGAAAAACAACAACACCGCTTCCGTAATATGGTGTGTTTTATTTCTAAAAGGAAATCAGTTTACAATCAGTTCGAAATGTTATGAAAATCTCCTGCAGTTTGCACCTCTGATCCGCTAAGATTGGAAAGAAACATTTACATTTACATTTACTCATAGATGGCGTTCTCACAAGTTGTGTTCGTTGGCATAAACCATAGAGTGGTCCTTCTGTTACAATTTAATATTTTTTGCATTAGAAGAAGATGAACTCAAAAGTGGTACGCGTACTCGAAACGTTCGGCTTCTCAACCACGGTTAATTCCACCGCACCATAGCTCTCTGTCTCTCTGTACACACCGAAAATATACGTTTGATTGTCGAAATGAAATCTTCAAAATTCAAAAAACTCGGCGGAAACCGTTGTAATTAGATTTTTCTCTCATATTTTGTGATCAAAAAGAAATGTGTTTCCCAATAATTAGCTTTGAAAATAATTTAAATTTATGCAGCCATTTTTCATTATTCCAAGAATTTTCTGGACATTTGCATTTTATGTTAAAAAAAAAAAACAAAAACAGCTCTCACCGTTCTGCAGGGAAACTTGTGAAACAAATTTTTACGAACTACGAAACATTTCATAATGAAATATGAAATATGAAATATTTCATGATGAAATATGAATGAAAAGCAAAATCTCGAAGGACGGGAAATTTATTCGATGTGAAAAAAATGCTTTTTGATCTCTTGTGTTATAAAGGTAGTTGAGTTTTTTAATCTGGCAACGTGACTGTGTGGCTTGGCTTTCGTTTACAGGCACACCAACATTAAAGAATGAAACAAGCCACCTAGTGGGAAATAGTACAATGAATTTTCAGATCATGATTCGTGATCTCGATGAATAGCAGGGTCATAGGCTGTTGTTGTAAGTGCGTGAAAATCGATGATCCAGGTTGATAATAAAAAAGGGCTAAGGATATCCATTGTGACCTACATATTTTTATTTTTATAGTAGCTGGCTGACCCGGCGAACTTCGTTCCGCCCAAATTCGTTAATGTAATGGAAATAATAATTCCAAGCATGCATGTTTTATGCAATTCGGTCAGTTCAAGTCCTTTATTCAATGTTAAACTGAAGTACCTGTAACAATGTCGATGTTCACGACATTCCGCTTTTTCATTGAAAAGGGTAGTTCGTGGCAACGGTAGTGTCAAATAAGAAGAAGAAAAAAAACAAGTGACAGCTTAAAAACTTGTAGGAAAACAAAACAGATTTTATATTTTTTATATTATAATTATGTTAAGAAATTACTGAAAAGTTTAAAATAAAGTGCAAAAAACAGAATAAAAGCATTTTTGAATTAAAAATTAAGGCACTTAAATACAAATGCCAAATCGTACTGAATAAGCAGAATCCGTGAAAAAAGAACAGGTCTGTTCGTTTACCCTTATATTTTATGAATTTTTACTAACTTTTACGAATTCGTACGAATTTTTACTCAATTCCGTTCCTTAACTGGAAATATTCTTAAAAGAGAGCGTCATAGGGAGAACAAGATATTACCCCTCCACTGGAAATCTTACTCAACGAATTTCTTGGTGTAAGAATTAGAAAAGCTGTCAGTCACCTGACGATCAACACATGATTTGTAGTTTTTGCATTACATGCACAGACGTTTTCACTTGTCGCATACGACTTTGAAGCACCGAAATCAATCAATATTATTTTCAAAAATTTTAGTAATTGTTGTACACTCCTCGTTTTTCTATCCAGTTTATTTTTTTCAAAGTGGTTTTCCCCAAAAAAAAAATTGTCAAAAAAACTAAAAAAAAATTTGGGGTGAGCCACCCTTAACACTTAGGGGTATACAAATTAGTTATAAACCTATTCTCAGACCTACTGAATAAAAATATAAAATTTCATCAAAATCGGTCGAGCCGTTTCGGAGGAGTATTGACACTAAAACTAGAAGAGAGATATTTTTTAAGAATACACAAATATTTTGTGTAAAGGTCAAGAATGAATATTTATTAGTAAGGCCCGGAGTGTTTAGCTTGAAAATGTTGACCTTCCACAAACAAAACTGAACAGTTGGTTGCATTTCTTGTATCAAAAATTTTTTTCCATACATTGGTTATTTTTTAAGAAAAAACAATTTTGCTTTCCAAACGTCTGAAATTCGACGAAGACGAAATTCTAGAGCAGAAGTGAAACGATTACTTGAATCACACAGCTCTATGTTCGAGAAAAGCTAAATGTCTGACATTAAACACTCAGAATTCACTAACAACCTCTCGGGGAATGTGAATGTGACAGAAACTCAGCAGATAAATGCAAAACTGCGCTCGTGGCATAAACTAAACAGATTTAGTTATATATGATGTATCATCAAATCGCAGATGAGAAAGGAACTGAGAAAAATCTCAACGTATGCAACTGTTATCTACGAAGCTCTGCCTCAACTTTTTCCGACCAGTGTGTTGCCTAATAAGTCTAGGTGAGGTTACCCAACAGTAAGACTTTGAGAATCATTGTTATTTAAATGGATGATGTTTTCTTTTTCATTTTTCGTATTCAAAAACAACAAAGAGTTCAGCGAGATAGGTGACCAATTTAATAAATTTTCTTGCCAGTTTGGAAGAATTCGTTCTACAAGCAGATGATCCCCCTTGATTGGATCCCTTAAAAGCACCTGAAATTCGATTTGTTCGGACACATTCAAAGATCCGTTCAATAGGAAAGTCCATATCTGAGAAGACTCATTCTGTTTCTTATAAGCCATCAATAAATAACAAAGAAAACAGTTACTACCAAGAAACAATGTTTCTCACTGTTGGTTTCTACTTGGCGGCTCACTGTCGACATTCTATGAAAATTATGTAAAAACACGAACCTACTATTTATTTGAATGTTAATATGTTAATGTTAAAATTCGTGCTGCTCGCATTGCTCGTTGAACATACATAAGTGTGCATTGCATTTTCCATAGTTTCTTTCTGATTCACATTCGCTTCATGCAGCACACCGAAAAGTATGCAAAGGGGAATAGTCTTCTTCCCTCAATGCAAGATTTTTTTTGTCAGGAACGCAAATATGCATCGAGATTTTTATTCTCAAAATTCATATCTGGATCTTCACTTAATCTACGACTTGTTTTGTCATCTGCTATCAGCTGGCTTAATTTTGAACTACCAGTAGTGAGAACGGACATCCAGTCGAAACCGTACCAGTTTCTCTTAAATTTTTCTGCTATGAAACTCGCATCGATCCTTGTGACGGTCGCCTAGCTTTAAAAAAAGAAATCGAAGATTAAAAAACCGAGCTGTTCCAGAATTTTACCCTCTGTCACCTCGTTTGCTGCCATTTAATCTACAACTTTGATTGAAATTAAGATAAACCAACCAACTTTACTGCCGACACGTGCGTAAATGTGGCGATGCGTTAAAAGAATCATAAAACCAGATTGTCTCGTATAAAACTTTTCAAAGGAAATCACCACACAAATCTAACCTACAAAACTTCCCTCGACAGCTTTTTAAAGAAAAATAAAACTGGTCAGCAGGACCATTTGCTTAAGTTTTGATTGCAAAGCGTTCATAACACAAACTGTGACCTTAAAATCGTTACGCTTATCAAATTCAAAACCTCTGGCATTGAAAATTTAGGGTTCATCACTCGCACTGAACTTGAGTGCTAAATAAAACTCAAGAAAAGAAAAAAATAGGAAGAGTACAATATACACCATCCGGATCACCGCAAAATCTATGCTCGCCCTTTCACCACCGTCAACCACCATCAACAACCCCTAACTAACAGAATAGATTCCAGGCTATAAAACTCAATTGGAAAATAAGAAAGTAAATCATTTGGTCGGGCCAAAAGAGGGTATACGGGAAAGTGAAACCTTCCCTCTGTATAAGGTGTTTCTTACCACCACGCGTTCGCCTTAATGGAATCCCATAAATATTTCAATTCTAGCGTCAAATGGGGTATTTGCCTACGTGTCGGGAAGGGTGAGAAGTAGTTGTTCAAATTGGGGACAGGGTATCGTATTTTGAATTTGCTATGGGCTTTGAGAGACTGGATGTATTTTTTTTGGGTTTTTTTTTCAGGCGGCGGCGCCTTTCCTTTAGAGCAACATCTTTGTCTTTGTGCCGTTTCGATTTTAGTCAGCAAACAATAGTATATCTCGGCGAGGTATGCAAATCACATCGCCTTTGAGCTTTGCGTTTGAAATTTTATTTTGTGATTCCGCACAGGAACCACTGCAATGCGACGTCGAAGATGAGAACTTGGGATGGGAAATCGATTTGTAAAGCATTTCGGCGGTCATTTTCAGGCTGAATTGGTTTTGAGACGTGCCAGCTGTTAGGTGGCGTATTCAAATGAGCAAAACTAGTAGGGAAAATCACAATTTAATACCAAATATAAATATTGGGTTATCAATCGGAGGAAACTTTCAAGGAAGAGGACCTATGGCCGGCAATTGAAGTATCATCTCCTCCAACGCACATAGAAGAGGCTTACTTAACTCTAATTCTGAACGAAAAATTTCGCTCTCCATTTCGTTTTTCGGTTCGCCGCTCCTGCGAAATGATGGCGAAAAGTGGGTAATTTTAGTAGTACAATTCTCCACTCTGTTTTTGCACACATTTATTTTCCGGGACATTAATTAATTGGCAGTTTTTTTTGTGGGTTATTTTTTAAAAAATGGAATATCACGAAAATATTGTATTTTTATATTCTGAAGAATTGAATCAGGAATATCAGGCAGATTGTCCACCAGCCAACACCATTGTCACCAGTTCCAGTATTATAATTCCTTTCATTTACAAAATAAAGGGTCTGCCTGTTGTGAAATGTAATTCGTACTTGGGGTGACCAGATTTTTATGAATCAAAAGAGGACATTTCAAAAATACTTTTTCTAAAAATGTATTTATAAAAAAACAATAAGACTAAAAAAAATACAGTAATAACATAATAATAGCACATTGCCTAAAATGACTTAATAAATTTCTGTTTATAATAAACGTAAAACTTTTACTTTCACTTAAAATAATATATTTCATTTTGTAGCTACATTGAAAGAAGTCTACTAAAAGTCTTTCATTTAAATAGCGAACGGTTTTAGTTACTTTTATATTTATCATTGGACCTTATTTGCATGAAAATATATATATTTCTTCAAATACAATCTTAGCATTCCGTACAAGAGATAATACCTGTTATACATTATCTACTTTAAGTCGAATCCTTTCATCAGACCATTGAACGTTATAGGTATAGGAAAAATTGAGTAAAAAACTCTTGATTTGACTTTTTTCTAAATTATTCCACACATTTTTTCCAAATTAAAAATGCATTTAAGAACAACTTTCCTTTTATAAAATCCAAAAAAAGGAAGATAAAATGCATTATTTTTAGGAAATATGATAGACAGTTCTTTTAAGTGTTTAGGACTTGTCCTCTTATAAGAGAAAGTCTGGTCAGCCTACTTGAACTCAGTGTTCCCAGGTCATATTATAAATGGGGATGTAAAAAAAACTAATACCCTATTCACACAGAACCGAAAACCATGTTTTCGTCGAAAACCCGTCGATGCGTTCATAGCGAACACCAACTTGTTTTCGTTTGACGTTTTAATCAGCTGTGAGACTAGTCATGAAACTTCTGTGCAAATTATTTTGGCTGTTTCGATCGCATTAATTTACAAACAAAATGAAATCAGAGCGTTTAAAAATAATAATTAGACCATCAATTAAGTGTGGAAAATGATTTTAAGTTGTGAGTTTTGACATTTGTTGGGTCAGCTGTTCTGCTGAGTTTGCTGTGTTTGTTTCAACAACCAAACGATTGAAAGTCGTTTTCGTGGAACTTTAAACGACTCGTTTTGAAAACTGAAATATGTATGGGAAAACTTCTGTTCTCGAAAAACCCGGTTTTCTTCTCGGTGTGAATAGGGTGTGGACAAAAAACGCTAAACACAATCGTGGTGGTTATATCTACTGAACGATATCAGATCAAAATGCAATGTTTTCGACTTTTGACAAATATTCTTCCATTTTTGAAAAACGCTACCTACAATATTTACACCCTAAACCTTGGTTAGAAGAATTTTTGGGCGATGTCTTGTCGAAGTTAAATACCAATATTAAAATAAAATCACAAATGAATACGGAAATGGAGGTTTCGTTCCGGAACGCGAAGTCCTTTATACGGCTTTCAAAAACCGATAGAAGGGAAATGGGTCGATAGTTATTTAAAACCATAGGATCTTCTATATTATGTAATGGGATAACTATAGCTTTTTCAACGCATCCCGAAACACACCCATTCTAACACTAAAATTAAAAATATAACTTAAAACATCTGCAATTAAAAATTATATATTTCTAAGTGTATGACTTGAAATTAAGTCATGGGAAGTAGAATGTGTGGATTTAAGCGACATAATTAATTGGTGAATTTCGAATGCAGACAAATCATAGAAACAGAAAATATCCGGACCTATCCGGACTATAAACATCATGGCGAATGACGTCATCATGTACACGACAGTTTTCCGCCTGAAAAGGATTGGGTGGTATTCGATTGGGCTTCTTCAGATTTGCTCTCAGATTTCAGATTTTGTGTGCTTAATCGAACATAAAAACGCTCTTGCTCTTTTTTGTGTTGATATTCGTGCTTGAATAATTATGTGTAGTCTTCGACACTTTCCAAAACGCTTTCCATTCACTGGTTGAATTTTATATTAAAGCAATCGAAATTTCCGTCCCGACTGATTTCTAAATATTTTTACATAAATAATTTACAAAAATAGATTGACCCAATGTAATGCCTTTCTTTGCTGTAGAAAAAATTCACGAAAATATAAACAAACTCCACCAGTTGTCAAACTCAAATGAACTTGTGTTGGTAAATCTGAAGCAAATCTGAGAAAATAGCTAGATTCGCAAAAGTGCTCTAAAATCCGAAAAAGATTGTTTTTTGTTTGTACCAAACGAACATAAAAATTGCTCTGAGAGCAAAAAAGTACTCTGAGAGCGCCCAATCGAATACCACATTAGAAAAATACTCATTAAAGATATTAGATACATCCAACGGGTTGGAAATGACTTGTTTGGCTTTATTTATTCTGAGCTCAACATTTGACACATTTCTATTCAGAATTTCGCTCACGAGTCTCCATTCCCTTTTAACGTCTGTTACGTATTTAAAAATAAATGGAACGCGATTGATGGTTACTTGTATCGTATCAGTAGCAGGTCTGCTGTAAAATCTTGCGGATTGCATAGCGAAAAAATATTTCCATGCGTCATCCTTACATTTATTGGAGGCTGTTGTTTCCTTTTGAGCTTCATATATTCTGTTGTCGAACTGCATTTCTTTTCCACAGTATCAATGGCCAGTTACCCACCAGCTTGCGATGGAAGTGCCAGAGAATAAGTCGAAGTTTGATTCGTCTGCTGTAAGGTTCAATTTGCAATCATTTTCCCCACACTGCAGAGCTCGCAGCGTGACAGTTGCATTGATGACGTGACAGTTCCAAGTGACACATTTGGTTTGTGTACCTTCGACAAATTGTAGAATGGGGTTAAGTGCGTCCCGCTTGTCACCACACTTCTGTATTTGTATGTTCAAAGTTAGCCTAGTGAAATGAAATTATGTTTCCGACAGAATTGTGTAGTTTTTCCCCCGGACAGTTATTTTACCCTTTTTTCCTATGCTTATGGTTAATTTTACATAAATTTCCCGAAGAAACAAAATCTTTTGGAATAGTTGGATGCCGGTAATTTATATACAAAACATTAATCTTTACAAAAACTAATTTAATAAAATCATTAACAAACTTCTACAGCCAATAGCGGTAATGGTTATTGTTATAGCGGTATGTTACCTAAATATATAGGTAGCTTGCTTGTCTGCAGATCTGAGGCTAAAATTTTGACACCTGATTTGTTCTTTATAATTGAATAATTTCCCACGGAATTTAATTCGATACAGTACTAGTTTTTCCCCTTGTTTACTTACTCAGCTTCTAAGCTATATTTTCGAGCATACAGATTATCTAACCGCTTTCATTTTCCCTGAAAAGTTTCATCACTCATCACCGACCATTGCTTATTGAAAGCACGAGACAGCTCCAATAAATTCCCGTTGAAAGAAAACCAATCGATTAGAGGGAGTGCATCGTCCTCAACATCGAAGATTGAAGCAGCTCGCTGCAACTATCCGCATGACCACGTCTCCCATCCTGAGAATTCATTTATAATTTATCACATTCGCCGCACACACACAAATCAGCGATGAGTATACTCACCACACCAAACTTATTCTTCATAATGAATGTCAACTTTAAAACCATTCCCCCATGATATACTTGGGCCAGTCCCTATACATGTATAGGGACTTGCCGTTCCCCAAAGTTGCTCCTCTTGGGACAACGTGATTAATGAATGTTAAATGTTGCCTGATCTATTTCAATTCCCCCCAACACGCTTCCACTATGGGGCGCATGGTGCGTCCTTCGTCGTCGTTGTCTTGTTCGTTCGCCAGAAATCACCCGTTTCAGGATCATTTGTTTCAATTTATCATATCACACAGATTAAGCCAAGATATGACCTAGAAGATTTTCCAAATGAGTGCAAGTCTCCTAAGACTGAAAATCCACCAGCAGCGAGTAGATAAGCCAACATCGGAGTGATTTAGTTGGCTTAATATATATGGAAGACGGCCGACCAATTGAAAGGATGAAAATTTGACGGCGAATTTAATCCTCTGTCATATTTCAATCGGTGGCGTTAATTAGAAAGAATTCATGGCAATAGGCTTGAAATAACTGGCAGCTCCAGTTTGACAAAAGCACTTATAGCAGAGTTCAACACAGACCGCAATTAATTAAGGTCCTTGGGGGTTTGTTTCTTGTTCCTGATGATGGGGCGAATGATATATGCTTCAGTCCACGGATGGAGTGGAGACGACTCCATTAATATTGCAGCCGGTTTTACAGCTTTGGCGGTCTACTGGCTGTAGTTGACAGCTGATTTATGTGTCAACTAATTGCTTGGAGCTATGTATGTCCAGTGCATGAGTCATGGAGTGGTTATACAAAATATATAGTTCTTAAACTTCAATAATATTGTATTCTCTTTTTCTTTGCAGCAATTTTTCAACCATGACTTTCCAAAGAGTCACACAATCACAACAAGGCGACGTGTGTACAAGAACTGTCTTGTCTGCGATGCTTGCATACGGGAGCTGATGGTACTCGATGTTCCACCCCAGGTGAGTAGACCAATACATTGCATAATGCCATCACAGAGCGAATCGATGGAATTCAAATTGAAAGGGGGTCACAAAAGTCTGCAAAGTAAATCCGTTTGCTTCATTAAAATATGAAATTCCAAGAAACTGCTTTGGCGTTGCGCTGTTGAAAGAAGCGTAGCAAAAATCAAGTGGGATCCCTTTTAATTGGAGAGAATCTCATTTACCTACCGAGCTCCTTTGCACGAGTGATGCTCTTGGGGGTTTTCTTTAAATTTGCATTCAGTTTTAATGACGCAGAAACGAGTGAAAGACAGATGCAAAGCAACTTTGGCGTTGACGTTCGTAACTCTGGGGAGGTGGGCTGAATCAGGGCATACATCAGGGATCGCAGGCTTGTAGGGTTTCTTTTAAGGGGGGGCCTCCTGAAATATAACAGCCACTTAGGTCTGAATAATTGGCTGACTGATTTTGATACCTGAGCTTGTTGCTACTCCCGGGAATGGAGGTTCCATATCTTCCACGTACTGGCATTTTTCGGTTTCAAGGGTTTTCAAGGTCGGTGTTGCATCTAAAATAGAATGACGAAGATGCATTATTATAGCGCTGGGGTATCATAGAGTGTATATCTTAAGGCTTAGTAACAATTGCATGACATTTCAATAAAACAAAAGGAACTAGACCACTTACCTAGCTCTCAATTTAACGACCTGATTTAAAAAAATATTCCATCATACATATATTTATAAGCTCGAATTGAATTCACCTCGACAATGGTGCAAGTGTGCAGAAAAGTGTTTTCAGACAAAACGAAGAGAAATTAAATTTTCTACAGTAGTTAATAACTTTAGCATTTGCTTTGCGACTGGAAAATGCATGGCATAGAGGTGAAGCTAAGGGCCCGACCAATAGAATTTGCGGGGACGTATTCGACTGAAAGGTGGATAGAATACACAGCAGCTAATGGAAACTGACACTTAAGCAGTGTATGCGCCGGATGCGACGAATAAAGTATGTGTACTTTCTACTTTTCTGTCTGTTGCACTCGTTGAAAGTTGTCACAACGTGAGATAGGAAACACTTTCATTGGTGGAAATATTGAGAGAGTGAGAGAAACTGTCATCGGATGTCATGCGATGGATTCTATGGGACTGCTCAATCCGTCGAATACGTCAATGTTGACGGCTGGGCCCATTATTCAACTTTCTTTTTCTTTCGGAATAGTCGTGTGGTTTGAAAATTTAAACGAAAATAATTACCTACTATGATTTGAAGATTTTACGGTTCGATTTAAAGAACAAGCATTTAGTTTTCGATCTGAAATTAAAGGCACTCCTTTTTTGAGAGAATTCTGTTTTTCTTATACTCATCAGTCATCAATTATGCAGAATATATCTATGAAAAGATTCCCAAAAGAGCCATCATCGTCAAATGATTAGCCAAAAAGAGAAAATAGCTACTGAAAGTATTTCCATCTACTACTAACCGAATTTATGGAGACCTACTCTCTATTAGTTAGTCAATCCTAATCGAAATTGCTTTCCGTTTCGCTTTAAAGTAGGTAGTCCGTAATACTTTCGAAATATAATATCAAAAAATTATTAGTTCCAACTTCGAAATTCAAAATCCGACAGTAGTATATTTCATTACGCTTTCGAAATAGAGAGTGCAAAACATTCGTTATCGAAACATTTTATACTATCGGAACGAGATACAGATTAGAGCCTCAGAACCTATTTTGTCATTCGAATTATTATTCGAACTATAAACCTAGTGAATGAATCTTTCACCTCGAAACTGACGTAATTTTTAAAATTTGTAAGCTCTGCGTTGTCGGTAATGAGGTCAAAAAAGAAATAGTGTATACATTTTTGAACAGAGGTATAAAATAAAATATTAACCTCATTAGTAAATTAGGTCCGATAACAACTTCTGATTGATTTTGAAACTCAATGTTGAACCATACACTACTCATAATAATAATGGACACTTCCTCGCAACCTAACCTTCTTACAAATGCATCTTAATATTATAGGCGAAGCACCCTTTATGACGCACTAAATCTATAACTTATTTCACATAATTATGGTGGGTAATATCATGCGAATGTCTCCGCGATTAATTACCAATGAGGAAATAGTAGTCACCTGGATGTCATTACTGCAAGATAAAAGAGAATCATGTGGTGATTTTCTCATCGAAATATATTTATTTATGAGCAAAATAATGTCGCTTTAGATGATTGTATTTATAACATGAAATCCGAATAGCCATTGCATTGGCTTACTGAGTAAGTGGATCTTTCAAAAATCGGAAATAACAACGTATGCACAGAAATATCATCTATCTGAAGGCATCAAGCCGAGCTGTTGGATAACATTAAAAAAAATTAAAAATCAAAATCCTAAACCTCATTGTTGACGCCAGTCATTTACCACAAAAGCAGCACACGTGTCGGTAATGCAGTTAATCTGAAAATCGACACAAAAAATTTGTTCAGATTTCTCGCAGTTTTCTTGGAGTATAGCTTCAGCGCCGTGGGGATAAATTCGTGTAATGTTTTTCCACAAGATTCATTCTGTTTATTTTTTACGAGTTTATTATTAATCGTTTAATGCTATTCACAGTCCGCAATATATAAACGCGGTCCACAGACCAGCGAAAAAATACTCGTTTCCAGTCAACCTCAATATCGTAATGTCATTGCAAATTGTTCATTAAATAAGTGGTTAAATGAATTAGGTTTGTTTGACGTGGGCCCTAGTGCGCTCTGGTTTAACCCTAATGTGTTCGATATAGCACTGAACTCGCCCTGGTACTGAAAACCTGTGTTTGACCTAGTTGTGCCCTGAACTGACCCCAGTTAATTTGTCGGGGCAAGAATTCAGTGCTGAGTTGCGCTGTCATTTCGCTTGCTGTCGTTCACTTGTTTATAGTGGTGAAGGTAAATACAAATGAATTTGGTATTCAAAAGAATTGAGTTCACTCATTTTTAACAATAAACAAAAAATAGTTTTATGTCACACTTCGTTCATCAAAAGGTAAATATTTTCCAATGTCAAAAACTGACTGATTTCAGGGCAACATATTTTGCGTTCGATATAGTAGCCGAGTTGTGCAGGGTTTTTAACAGGTGTAAAAATCAGCTGACACTTCTCAGTGCGCACTAGTGCTAGGCACGTCAAACGTTGTTGTAAATTGGTCGTTCTCATATAAATAGGTTTTAGGTAGATTATGCAAACGTGGATCGAAATGTAAGATCGTTGTCCCCGTTCATATATTTCGTATGCCCATTGTCGACCATTCGTCCATCTTGCATCTAAGTCAGGGGTTTCAGGTTCGATCCAATGAAAAACACATATTTCAACTTAAGATTTCTACATATTCTCGGATAGTGTAACTGTCATGAAAGATCTTCTAAATACAGCTGTTCGGTATAAAATTAGAAGTCCCTTCGTCCCAAACACAAAACTAATGGTTTTAAGAAGTTGCGCCATCTATTTATTTTTATATGTACCGCACCAGGGCTTTGTAGCGGAACTTGTAGGTTCTCCCAACTATCCGTGTGTGCGAAATTTAGTTTAAATTCTAAGACTTTGAAGGATCTAGTTCTCAATCTCCTTCTCTAAACGGGGATTTGATAAGCTTTTCTAAGGACAGTAGATGGAGGCTTAGGTTAACGAGCCATTTCATCGCCTAAGTGACTAATATTTAAAAAAAAAAAAAACCAATGTGATTGTTAGATGTTCGTCAAAGGTTTGAAAACGGATTTGAGGAGTAATTTCAAATTTATTTTGGATCGAACACACTCACCACTAACCTACTGCGCGTAACTTTGAGACTTCCCTTCTTGAAAAACTTTTTTTTTTCACAGATGTGCAGAAATATACCTACTCAACTAAGTGCTCTGAATCTCCTCTGTTATGCATACATTTTTGAAGAGTGCACTTCATGTCAACAAATAGCTCCCCGACTATCTCTTTGAATGCATTCAAATTCCATTGGTTGAAATAAACATAAGCAAGGCCCAATAATTCCCAACTGCACTCCTGTGCCGCAGGACCGACAAACATAAACTTTGAAAAGAGAAATCCCGAACACGAAAGACAACAGAAAGGAAAATAATTCAATTCCTATTAATAGTTCCACAGCTCAACTTCTGCATAGCCTCTGTGGGTGTTTTCAGTTCGGCTCTGAATGCCCGCACATACACCTTTTAATTTTGCGAAAAGAATAATGAAAATGTCCTGGCTCTGCCTGCTGTCCCAGCGTCTAATGGCTTAAGTCAATTATTCGGACATAACTCTTTGAAATACTTCTGGCCACCCAGAGCATAATTTCTTTTTTTAGCATTTCTCTTGTAAACGTATTCAACCATGGACATTGTTTGAAAAGATATCCCCGAAAGACATGGCCACTCATCTCAAAAGCAAGTAATAGCAAGTGGAAAGTATGTGTAAAACGTAGGCGGTGAACGATGTGATGAGTAAGCGCATCAAACTCAGGAACAGAATGAAGACAAAAGGAACACGATAAAGATATATAGGTATATGGATTCAATGGAAATAGGGAGGGCTAGGGCTGGTACGTTCTAAAAAAAAAAGAGTTAAATGAATGCAAGTCACCACATCGCACCCACTCTAGCACAAATGGACGGGATAATTTTTCCAGGGATTGTACATACAAGTTTTTTCCTCGTAGTCGTAGTCCCTTTCGTATAGCCGGGCTGGACGTCGTTCGTAAATTTAATTACTACCCCCCTTTAATGTGCACATAGAGGAGAGCACCCTGGGTTCGGTTGACACACTTAAGTGCTAGATTATTCTTGCGATCTTGCCACACCGGACAGATGTATTTTTAAATTAGCTACGCTAAGCGACCAGCGGACCAGCAATGTTGTAGTAAGTTTCGTAGAAATTTTTTTCTGTGTTTTTCATTTTTTTATTAGGTCAGTTGAAGGGGGCTATTAGTAAAAGGATCTATGTCCGGGGTAAAAAAATGTTTAAACTAAAAAAATTTTATTTGTTGAGAAGGCTTAAGGGGGTCGGAAGGTCTTCGTTTTGCTAGGTAGTTGTCGACCTCTCTAACAGGCTTATGTGGCTTGTTGATTCTAATTGCAGCTTTGGATATTCGATACGGAAACCACAAGGAAAAATTTAACTGTAGGTATGACATTATAGGTGTATCGAATCGCATGAGTATTTGTGACTCTGCATTCGATGTGGAAAGAAGAGAACATATGTAGTTAACGAAAGACACAAAGTTAACGAAGGGAGAGCTTGTTCTGCGAACAAGCGAGATCAATCGCAATATGGAGTTGAAGGCGGACGGTTTGAAAATAAATATAGTGGTTTTTATAATTTTTCCACTTTAAATTTCTTGTGTTTTTATTTATTTAAATGAGCTACGATACAATAGGTAGGTAGGTACCTATATGACGTTATTAATCAAACTATTCTTAAATATGTTCCTGCAGTTAAAAATAAGGTTAATTCATGTCCCTGAGATAAAAATCTTAAAAAAATCTAGCTTTTAGAAAATGGCGTTGCAGTCTGGCGAATGAGGACTTCTTTCTATTTAGAAGGCTTAAGTCTGAATTGGAAACGTCTTTCTACCATGCGTGCCTGGTGTAGGTGTAAATAAAATACAGAATATATACTAGTTGTAGGCCCGATAAATTTTCGAAATTTATCAATTCTACTATACTATTGTAATAACTTTGCGTGTTCTTTTCAATCAGTTTATTCGAAACATGACTCGTTGATGGAGGAGCGATTTTTTTGATTATTTTGATGGTTCCCATAACTACAAATCTTTTTAATAGTATGGAATTTTCTGAAGACGTTGGGCCTTACCAATAACCATTTTTAGTTTCGACTTAAAATTTTAGTGGCTATGTTTTTTATACAAATTTCCCTATTGTGAGCTTTCGTAAATTTAAAGTCAAGAATAAAATTTGTTGTAAGTGCGGAGCAATGTTTTTGGAAATCTAGTGGCTTCGGATTCTAGCCTTAACCCTGGTACTGATTATTTTCCTACTATTTTTCTTAAAAACTGTGCGTTTCCTTTACATACAGTTTTACGTCATATCTGTAATCTATCTTTACGTATTAGCAGATTCCCATTTGTTAGGAAAGCTTCTTTTATAGTTCACATTTTTAAGTCTGCTAGGAGGAGTAAAATTGAAAACTATAGAGGCATAATGTAAACAATCTTCTATTCGAAAATTGTTTGACTCTCTAGTTACCGAATGATTAAATTTCTACTGTAAATCCCATGCCTGTAATGCCTTGCTAAAAAGAGGTGAACTGTAACCAATGTTTTAGTATTCCCTCTGGTGTCCCCCAAGGAAGTCATGTTGGACCACTACTCTTTATTCTGTCTGTGAAAATTGTTTAATTTTTAACTGAATTCTTTTTGTTAATCTTTGATTTGCTTTACGTTTACCTTACATCATATTTATCTATCTTTAAATATTAATATTGAGGCCAAATAAGGACAAAAATCTTCCATAAAAATAACTATGGAAGATTTTTGTTCTTTGGTGACAAATAAATAGCTAAGTATGAGTATTGGTTGAGGCCCAGGGTTACCCCTGTTTGTAGCGCGAAAGTAGCGTACGTACGTAGCGTGCGTATTTTCATTTGTTTTTTTTTTTTATTATTTGTGTCAACTATTGGTCTATATATAACTGAAACTAAAAGAGAACAGTCCTTGCGAACTTTATTTCTCCTAAAACTTGTCGAAAAATTGCTTTCCATCTCCTCAAATACCCAACTAAACTCGTCCAATTTTTCACTCTATTCCAATGGCATTACCAGGCGCTTCAGTGACAAACCCAACGCGCATCAGCTCCAACTATACGTGCCAGAACAATTATTTGAATAAACACAATACAACGCCCGCGATGGGCGCTGAAGGCTGAACAATGGCCCATCAAAACCACATTAGAAAGCAGAACCAATCCACGGGCAGTCCTATTATCAATTTTTTTTTTTTTTGGTTGGTGTTGTTGGTAGCCGATTGAATTACGTGAAAACGACAACGAAAAACGCTCACCCATGATTTTAACTGTGTCGTCTAGTGGCATTTAACTTTTCCACGAACTGACGCAACCCATTCAGCTTTCTAGTACCCTCAACAGGATATCTGGCCTGGATAGTAAGCGTTCTTGTATATGTGGCTTTGTCGCCCTCTGCCAGTTCTGCCTTCTGCACATAATGGTCATTCGGTTCAAAATAATATTTAAAAGTCCTGTAGAGAAACACACAAAAAGGATGCCAGACATACTGGTGCTCGGTTGGCCATTTGCTGACTTTTCTTGCCGTTTTTCGGTCCTCTGCAGCTATACAGTGTTGATTTTCAATTATGTATGAATGTGATGTCATTTTTATGCATTTGAATGTGTGGTTTCCACTTTTCGTGCTCATTTCTATGAAGATTTTGTTTTTTGTTTCTATTTTTGGTAATGGAGAAGAAAAGATTTCCAGCTGACAATTTTGCCGAATGGAACAATGGTCACCCACTGGGGCTGCGAACGGTACACGCTTATGTTTTGGTTTTTGACATGGGCAATTTGGACACGTTTCAGGTGAGTCCATTCGATTTTTCATGCGAAATAAAAAAGTTATATCTCTTGGTTTGGTTGCAGTACTGCCGATCGATGAGAGATCAAATTTTGGACAGTTTTTGCCATCGTGATTTTAGTATTATTGTCGTTGGAAATAAATTCGATACAATCACAGAAGCTCAATCAAATTCTCAGGTAAGTGTGTACAGTCATATATGCATATCCTTTCATCATTCCCACTAAGTAGTATAGTAAGTGCAATTTTTGTACGTTTTAAGCTGTATTAACCGTCGAATTGTTTAGGTCCGAGCGATTTTTTCTTCACCAAAGAAATGGCTACATCTAATCACGGTTGTTCCAGCGATTGTGTCGCCACTCAAGATTTTATATACCTAAGATGGTGCAGACAGTGGTGCCGGCACAAAAAATGATTTATTAATAAAAAAAAAAGCTGGAATGCCCATCGAGCGTTTACTAGATGAAACTACGAACAAGAAACAAAAATTGTCTCAAGCGAAATTGTACTGTTGAGAAAAATGCTACATAAGTTATTCTTGGAAAAGCGTACTAGATTAATACGCACGATTTGTCTGAATTCCGAAGTTACATTATTATTTTAGATTGTACGTAGTTCACGCTATAATTCAATTCACGTGAACACGAATTGTTAAAGTTAAAACCGGACGTCAAATTTATTACATCTGCAAACATTTCATTTCTGTCATTCTGTCCTTCACTTATATCGCTCGAATCATAATGGAAGAAGCAAAAAACGAAACGACAGCACCTAATAACTCTTATTATCGTCATTTGCAACAAAACAAGTTATTAACTTCTCATAAATTGAATTTGCCAAAGCATACGGCCACGAACGAGCAATTCCGATTAAAGGGAAAATAATTTCCATATCAAAATTATCACTTAAACAACGAACAGCTAAACTCAATCACATTAATTTCAACTTCATTACCATAATTAATGCAAATTTCTACCTACATAATGAGGAACGAATAAAAATGAAAGTAAACATTGTATTTCAAAAACTAATTTCAGGAATTGAAGGACATTTCCACCCTCGTACGAAAGCACTGGCGATGCGGCTATGTGGAATGTTCAGCGCAGTAAGTTGAAACTAAATTTGTCTCAAGTAACTAATACCCGGATCCATTTATTGCCATATACACAGATACAATTACAAAATTGGTGATGTTTTTCGAGAATTAATGGGCTGTACAACAACGGGCGGTAGCGGCATCGGGGCTTTGAGTGGAATTGGTGTTGGTGGCGGTGTTGTTGGAACTGAATTTTCACAATCAACTAGGAATAAAGGACGTTGCACAATCCTCTAGCAATTTCTTAATAAATTCATAAATCAACAATAGTGGTACATAGTAGTGTTAAATGTAAGAACAACAAAAATATTATACTACACCTACATCCGGTGCATACATTTTCTGTTTGTCTTCCACGCCCCCATTGCACTCATGCATACAAAATCAATAGGAACATGTAAGTTTGTAAGTCAATAAGCAACACTTTACTCAAAATGAACGGGCATTCGTAAACCGTAACCATATTTTACACAAAATAAGGAAAAAAGTAGAAAAAATAAAATAAAACATTAGAATTTTTCAGATGCAGAGAGTTTGAGGTTTTTACCATGCTGGTTGTAATGAAATTTGTTATACAATATAATATAAGAAAAAAAAATCACAGAAAGTAAAGAAAAATAGAAAACTAATTTAAGAACAATATTTAGACAATTTATCAATGAGTGAGCTTTGGGCTATAACGTGAAAGTATGTCACGCCACGCGTCGTTTTGGAACATTTTTGGACTACACATTGAGTCGGCTACCGGGAGTTGCGCTGGAAAGGTTTTTTTTTTCCTTTTTATTAAAATTTGTGTTAAGCCGGAAAACTTTTTGAAGAAAATGTAAGAAGTCTTACAACAGATACGACTTTTGAGATTTTTCAGTGGGCAACTCACTTTTTACTGGTAGGTACTGACATTAAAGTTTGGAAGTAGAAATAAAAACACTTTCTTGAACAACTTTCGGGAGCCATTGGGTCGTATGTATAGAGAGGACAAATTCATGTTAACTCAGAAATTAGGTTTTCCGTACTTTAAGTACAGTAGAAATGGCCGGTAGCGGTGGGAAACTTTAAAAATAAAAATACATAATCTCCCTACGTCTGCTACGTCTGGAATACTCGTACGTATAATGCAGTGCACTTTGTAAACATTGGAAACTTGGTAGACACAGCTAAAAAGCTGTTCCTATATATAAACTACTCCTTCGAACCACTTTCAAACAAATCAAAACTATTCCAAACTGTATGCAAAGTATGCACTAAATGGAGCACATTCTCGTACTCTATCATTAAATGTACCTACCTAGTACTTATTTCCACTGCTTTTACTTTTTACGGGATAACCTTCTCAATTTAGTTTTCCCTAACTGAACCTTAACTTTGCTTTTAAATGCCGAACGCAATTCCTTGAGCAGTTTACTCGTTACTTTTCTCTCTTTCTATCATTTTTGACACGTTTTCAGACTGTCGTATTGGCGTGGGTCACTATCGACTGGGTGTACAAATGAATGCAACTGTCAATTAACGCTGTCTGAACTTTTAGTTGAATGTCGTAAGTCTCAAATTAAGGTATGCAGCGATTTGCCGAAATTAACGCTGAAGAACAAAATGCGAACTTCTGGATTAACTATGCCACTGAAATAAAAACAATGACCATTGCCGTTCAATGACGTTCGCAATACATTTATCTAAAAGATCATGTTCATCTAGAACGTTGAATATCTACTTTACTGAAAAACGGATTTGTAATAATCAACACGGATATGAAATTAAGACCGTATGTCAACTGCGCTAAATTGTTATCTTCGGCTAAATATCTGACATATACCTATGTGTTGAAAATAGAAATTCACCAAGCTCCAATTTTAAAACAGAGATAGGAAGATCTCAATTCACGATTATAATCAAATTTAAGTTTAGCGATTTATTTTCTCCTAAACGCTCTACCAAATCCCACAAAGAATTCGTAAAGCTAACGCTGCTTGTGTAATGTTGACATTTCAGGTTTAACCACTCCGCCACTCGCCGGGCTGGTCCTTGTCGGATACAAAAGAGGTAGGTATAGAAAAATTCGAGATGCTGGAAATTCGCCAGCTTGGCAAAAAACTGAAGTTGGTTGTTGTTGCCTTATATGAACGAGTACGTAAAAATGTACTAGATTTTATTGTGTGTTGCTGCAAGTTCATAGATGGCGTTGACAGCTGTCAGACATACTTCAACGTCCACAATTCACTATCTTATTTTCGAAGCAGGATCGTTTTTTGACAGCTGAAAATCGTTTCTTTAAACCAAAAGCGCAATTGACACACGGCCCACCAAAGGGAGAAAAATTTTAATAGATAACAACTTACAAGTTGGGGCGGTGGTTTCACTTTCAATAGGTACCTAGGTACCTATACAATGGGTCTGCTAACAATAGCTGTGTTCAACAGTAAGTCAAAAGCGTCTGATGGGTAGATTTATCTGCAATACTCGCCAACTTGTTTGTTGCTTTGAAAACTATATTACTAATCACTAATTGAGAAGTTTTAAACCAAATCAAGTGTGACATTCCTATAATGGCAGTGCTACCACATTATTGAAAAAATATATATTAACTAAAATATCTTGCCTTTTTTTTCAAAATCTTACATCATTCGACAGCACAATCGAAAACCTCCCAAATTATATTTCTGAGTTTCAAAGTTTATATTCTTTTATCATACGACTCGTTACAATAAGCCTTATCGATAGAAGTAGTTATTTCATACAAATAAATTGGTTAATAATCGCAATCCAATCATCCTCAAACAAAATAATTGGAAAATATTAATTGCCCTTATTTCCCATTCCAAAATATTTTCCCATCTATTCTATTCCCTCTTTATACTATTTATATAAAAAAAAAAAAAGATCCCACCATAGTTTACAAAAAAAACATAAAAACAAAAACGTATATTGCGAGATCGAATTTCTATACAAAGTGAAGCAAAAAACATACAAAATAACGAAAGGTTTACGACAAACCCCACTGTTTAGTAACTCGTAACTAACGAGTAACGAGTAAATAATGCAATATTTAATTTTAATTAAAAAAAAAGAAGATAAAAACCAAAGTTGTGATCTTTTTGTAGTAGGCTATATTTAATATTCTGTAACGAAAAAGCAAATAGAACCCTAAAAACAATAAAAGCTATAATATTGTACATTATATAAATGGCAAGCCAACAAAAACTCAAATCATGTTCTTAGCAATAAGTGTAAACATTTTAGTGAAATTTATATTTTATTAGTGTTTACATGATACAATTAATACAACACGCACAAATGGAAAACAGTGTTAATACAACTTATGGTATGGATATTTACGTTTAAATTGTTAATAGAAAATTAAAAAATAAACAAAAGATAGCGTTTTTAGAATTATAAAATAAGCATATTTCCGTAAAAGACGCTTTTGAATGAGTGCTGCAAAAGCAGTGTTTTAATGCAATATTACTAGTTTTATGTTAATACCAAGCATTTAAAAGATAGGTGATGAACTTTTATACTTATATATCGTGTTAAATCCTTAAAGAACTCATATTTATTTTAACCTTGCTTAAGCTACTTTACCGACAGTGTGGCTTTTTAATTCTCAAACTTTTAACTATTCAGTTAGATGTAACTAAAATTAAATTGGATTCGGTAATAGGTGCATAAAAGACTGCATAATATATAAAAAAAAAATAGTTGGGCAATTGGTTAAACAGATAATTGCTGCACAATGTCATGAAATTGTTGCACAAGACGATGAACAAATCGTGTTTGGCGAGCAACAAACAATCCATTGAGCAACAATCTCCATGACCATCAAAGCCGTTCCTTGCATAGAATTGAGACCATCCTATATTCGATTTTAATATATTGAATTCGAAATTGATGCATTGCGCACTTCGTAGACAACGGGCATAAGGCGCGATTTTAATAACGTTTGACAGCAGCTTGTTATCGCAGACATTAAGTTATCTACTTAAAGCTTTTCGTTAACCGATGTCACCTGCCGTCTGTCATTAGCATTACATAGGTAGACCTACTCTTATGTCGTTTTCCATTGGTTTCACTCGGGGATCCACTCATTCTGTAATCCAGTGGAACAAGAAAACTGCTTCTGATTGAATCCACAAATGTATTGGTGGAATGCTAAAAAATAATCTACGGCTGCTGTCAGCTGACTTTTATAAAATACATAAACTACACTTGTGTGAGTGCTATTCTTGAGTGGATTCTGACTTCAAATCCAGAAGCGAAATACTCTCCTCAGAATCACCAGAAGAGTATTTTTTGTGCCAATAGAACGGTTTCAGAAGAAATTTGTTCGATTCCGGACTCACCCGGACGCTTCTTTTTTCCCAATGGAAAACGACATAAGGCAATTCGGAATGGAGTGACTTTTGTTCTGTTTCAGATTGAAATAGATAGGTACAATAAAATGTGCTGTCCCACTCTGCCCATTCAAAATAATGTACGTACTCGATTTTTTTTCCAAAGTGATCACAAATGTCAACCTGAAAACAGATAAGAAGACATTCAGAAATCATTTTGCTCTCCATGCACAAAATTGTCCAGCATAATATGCAATTTACAGGGCGTCGCTGAAATGCTTTTGTAACTTCATCTGAGCGGAGGTTGTATTTTTCTGCATTATGTACTATGGTTAGTTTGCTATTTTCGGTCGATCTTGGCCAAATTTGCAACAATATGGACGGTTTTTCTACAGTCGAATAAGAATTGTTTATCTAGGAACTGTCATTATGGATTCCTCAAAGACACTTCAGTTTGGCACAATTTCTTCAATTGCCTAGCACGCTTCAAATTCAAATTCACACCTTCAGCCACGTAGATTGTTTTTGTTTAAAAGCCATAAGCAAGCAAAGAAAAACAATTTTAGTAAATATCGTCAAATATCGACTGAATCGTCAAAACGGCTGTTTCGGCAGCACTTTCGGAGAAAAAAAAAAGTTCACACAAGTCATAAGAAATGTTCATTATTATAAATTAGCCAGCTTAAATTTAATGCTATAAGCCAAAGCAAGCCAACAAAAAGTTATATAAATATTAAAATTAAAAAATTGTTTTCATGACACAAAAAATGTTTGTTGCATTTTATTGTAAATAAATAATGAGTTATTTATTTGAAGCAACCAAAAGCAAAAGAAAATTAGATTTAATGCTATTGTTAAAATTTTTAGGCACGCAAGCACATAAACACGCATAAATATTGAGTGAAACAAAAATTAAAGCGAAAAAAATGTTGATGAGAATTAAAAAAAAAAAACACTATGTAGTTATGTTATACATTTTTAACAAAAAAAAAAAAAAGTAATGTGACAAAAAGTATATAAAAGTGATAATAAAAAACAATAAATTTGACAAGGAAAGTAAATGTTAAAATTAAAAAGAGGAGAAATAAATTAAATACAGCGCGATTGTTGAGGAAATAAAAACGAGATATTGAAATTGAAATTGGACTGATGTGTTTTCAATTATTTATTATTGGGCAGTATAAATCACTGAGTGACAGTGTTCATAGCGACACACAAGGAAGTTGGTGACAGGTTTTTATGTCGTGGTGAAATTCTTATTCGAGTTGAGAATCATATCTGTTGCGACAACAATTCCATTTTAATCGCAATTAATTTTTTTACAGTTTCTAACTGTCCGGGAAACCAATTTCGTGTGGATAGTGAGTAGTGACCATTTGCTAATTTGTGTCAGAGTGTCACATGAATAATCAGTGGAAAGGCACGGGCACCTAGATGTGTCACGCCGCGGTATAATGTATTACAGACAGTTACCAATACAGGTTGTGCAGAGAAAAAAAAAGGTGGTCAAATGTCATTGCCCTTTGACATTTATACCGTAGACAAATAGAGAATATAGTCACGGTGTAGTTGATAGAATTGCTTAGAATCATGGGGCACATTAAAAGATTCAGTCGACGAGATTGGTCTGGACTAGATGTTCCCTGAACGCAAAAACTTCAGCCACATAGTTAGTATATACGAACTGTCAACTTAGTAGGTTTGTTCAGTTACTTTTGTAGTAAAAATGGAAAAGACTAAAAGACTGTCAAAATGTCGGTGGTCTGAATAAATGTTCTCTCAGAGAGACCCACTTACGGAAAAGTTAGCGAAAGCTTTTGAAAATAGTACGAAGAGTCCTTAAAATATCTGATATCTGATTATTTCCTAACAAAATTAGTTGTTTCATCTACCTAGTGATGAAAGTTTTTCGGAATCAATCGAACTTCTTTTTGATGAATCCGAGTATGTGGAAGAGTTTGTACTGATTACACTATAAGCATTCGAGAAGAGGAAAAAGCGACACTCATAAACGAATGACCAGCGAAAAAAATCTTGAGGAGAACATTCAATAGATATAGATATTTATTTTGCCACCCGTTGATACCATTTTAATACCTACGCAGAAAATCAAAACATATGCAGTCGTATGCCAAAAAAAGTGTAGGTATAGAAATAAAGAGAAGATATCAGCCCTGCCTGAATATACTCCTCTGATTCCTAGAGGGTGTGCGAGGGAGTGAAGATTTTATACGATTCGGATGATTTTTGCTGCGATGGATTCTTCGGAAGGAACAAGTGTTCGGAGAATTGTTCCGATTAAAATGTCACGCACTCCAGAGTTTTGGGTTTTTGACAGCTTCATATGAATTGTTTTCCGTATCCTCCGACAGCAATCAGTCGCGGAATTTGTTTACGATTTGCAGTAGTGGTACCTAATAAATGTGAACAAATGTAACTATATAAAAACGCATTTTTTGTATTCAATTTATGTTTCCAGTGCAAAATAAAGCACCAAACAATACGAGGACCTGAAATCAATGCGTCATCGTATTTATATAATTTTTTTCCGAAGCTGTTGCGAAGTAATATGCACATTCCTAATAAACAATGCCCATAGTAAAATCACATCAACGACAGTTCTAAAACTATAAGCACGTACAAAAATATGTTAAACAAAGAACATTAAATTTCACATAGATTGGATTTAGTCTACAGAGTTAAATTTTAACATTCCAATAAAACCTTGATAACGGTTTGAACGCTCTCGTCTTTTTCTCTCGTGACAATTTGGTTTCTTTATCTGACCATTAAAAGTACATGTCGTTAGAGAAACGGATACCTCGAACAGCGTTGCCACTTCAAAAGCAGAGGAGCGCAGTAGATGTAGTTTTTTGTTATACAAAAACCAAAGATCATTTGCTTAAAACTATATCAATAATCAAAAATCCATGAAAATTTTGAAAAACCCAGTAGAGTCTAAGGGTATCCAGCAATAGTTGCTGCCATTATTCATTTCCTTGCAAAAATTCAGAACACTATCCATTAAGGAAAACGTTAAATTATGACCAGTACATAACACAATTAATCTCTGCTTTAAGTTTTGAATTATTATTGTTTCTTGAGGAAACCTGAAGAATCAAATCTGGAATAAGGCTTGTATTTTTGGACTTCTCCAATGAAACCTTGATGCACTATGCCTTTCCAAATCTAGTTAAATAAGGGTCCTCGACACGGACACGATACACGAAACACGAATTCAAATTTCAAATAAGCCCATAGAGTCAGTATCACGTCAGTTTAGCAGAAAACAACAGAAACATAGACATAGACAAAAAGGGTATTCACTTAAACGCATAAAGGTAAGATTAGACGGTATGCCAAGTGGTCATAAAATGCCAATATCTGACAGTTCTCCTGTCAAAATATGGTCATTCAATGTAATGGGCATATCTCATATGCTCTAATGACCTGAATGCCACATATGACCAGGCTGATTTTGACAGATAAAAATGCCCAAATAGCATATGATGTAATGGGACAATAGGTACGAATGCCAGCATATAGCCTTATATGCCCATATGCTTTTAATTGAAATTTCGTTATGGCATTAATGGCATTTTTGATGGAACAGGAATTATTTTGTTGTCATCGGTGTATGATTTCGTAGAATTGTGATTCATTTTAATTTTCGTTCTCTTTTTGGTAATAAATACCAAATGCCTCAAATGACAATCATGTCAAATATGACCATATTGGTAATTTTGGTCATATAGTCTAATATACAGTTTTGATAATACTGGCATTTTGTTCATTTGACAGCTAATCTGGTCATTTGCCTTTTGGCATTCATATGCTTAATTGGCATACAGTCTAATCTTATGTGGTATTCGTTTGGGCTTCTTCAGATTTGCCCTCAGATTTCAGATTTCGTGTGTCTAATCGAACATAAAAACGCTCTTGCTTTTTTTTTGTGCTGATATTCGTGCGACTTGAATATGTGTAGTCTTCGACACTTTTCTATGCGCTTTCCATTCACTGGTTAAATTTTATATTAAAACATTCGAAATTTCCGTCCCGATTGATTTCTATATATTTATACATAAATTATTTACAAAAACAGATTCACCCGATGCAATGCCTTTCTTTGCTGTAGAAGAAATTCACGCAAATGTAAACAAACTCCACCAATTGTCAAACTCAAATGCACTTGTATTGGTAAATCTGAGGGCAAATCTGAGAAAATATCTAGATTCGCAAAAGTGCTTTGAAATCTGAAAAAGATTGCTTTTTTTGTACCAAACGAACATAAAAATTGATCTGAGGGCAAAAAAAGTGCTCTGAGAGCGCCCAAACGAATACCACATTAGCTTAAAACTCCCATAAACCTCATAAACTGCAAATAATTACCACCTCATAAATTAACTGTCAGATTTTATATGGAGAATAGTTTACGCAGGCCTCATAATTTTCCGCGATCAATTAGGCTCGGAAATCGAGTGCGGAAAGTTACACAAATTTACAAATGTCAAAATGTGACAAGCGTGTTCCGCGTTGTGTGAATTTCTTTTCAATATTTTAGAGTTGCATCAATGACGGTAATAATTTAATTAAAAAAATATTTATTCTACTGCTTTATCGTTATTTGCAGCGATTTACGCAATGACATTTCCGAGGTGTGTTCACTTAAAGCACCGCAGAAATGTATGAATTTACGAGCTGCATAAAATTATGAGATTAAGTGAATATCCTTAGAGATTTGTTTCATGATTCATGATATCGTTCTGTACAGCTATTATTTTTATGCATGGTTTTTTTTTTTGCAGCTGTCCAAGAGAAGGTTTATCAAACAAAAAAAGTGCAGTAGATTGGATTTGGTGATAGCAGATTTATATTTTGCGAAAAGTGCAGTAGATCTACTGCTATTGCAGCAAAGTGGCAACGCTGATCTCGGATGCGATTTGAGGTTCCGACAGAGTATGCGCTGCGGAGAATTACCCGTTCCGACGGATACTCGATGACGTTCTCTTTTACGAATTTGTCGGGTTATGCAACGGTATTGAGGACAAATTCGTAAAAATTCGTAAGATTTTTTAATAATTCGTAAAATTTAAAAGTAAAGGAACAGACCTTGACCTACATTCGCCGAATTTAATTTAACCAGTGAATGGAAAACGCGCAGATAAGTGTCGAAGGCTACACATATTCCCATCGCACGAATATCAACAAAAAAGAGAGCAAATCGCGTTCTTATCTTCGATTAGACACACGAAATCTGAAATCTGAGAGCAGAAGCTGAGAAGGCCAATCTATCAGCTGTCGGACTTATTAAACTAGATTCTTGAACGTCCCCATTGGTTGTGAGTTGTGACACGAGTTCTGTTCGAGCGGGACCAGCAAGAGTACCGCACCGGACATAAAATCAAACGACTTAATAGCGTTTTATATTGGTTTCATCCGAAGATCAACTCATGTTGCAATCCAATTGGACTGGTCGAATCCAAAAATGCTATAATGGTGCAATACCGACAAAAAATAATCTACTTCTACTGTCAGCTGTCACAGTTTGCTTGTGTAAAATGCATAAATTGCAATTGTGTTAAGCTGCTTCTTTGAGCCAGCATGGAAGACAAAATTCGATTCCAGAGCCAGAAGTAGCCATTGTTGACGTTTGTCATGTAGAACTGTTTGTGATTGTTCCAGATGGAGTCTCCCACATTATCAGCGTTGACCCCGTTGATTCCTTGCGCCGTTGATCACCTCCACTCGAAAACAATACTCAGATTAGCGACCTGATGCTTTTATTTCGACAGCAGGATCCAGTTAAAATACCTCGTAGAATTAAACCGATATCTGTCGTGGTAGAGTCTCCGAAACGCTTCACCTCCCACAATTACAACGAAAGCACTCTACGCAAATATGGAACCTACCCTCTGCAACATCATTGTTTACCCTGTATGCTGAAAACCAGACAAAACAACACCGACCAACGCCACACCGAATCGATAAGAAACGCTTATCACGCCAAAGCTCAAGCTTAATCCTAATCTCCGTGTTCAAGTTCACGCAACACAGCCGACAACATTGTGAGATAATGCATTTTTCGCGCGCTCTACTTCCAATCGGAGCCGACTTTTGAGTTGTTTTGCAATCCGACTGCCAAGCGGCAAGCCAGTAGATTATCATCTTCCAAAAGCAGGGCAACCCGCACGCAATGTCCGCGTATAACGTGAACGTTTCTATCAAATGCCTCGTATGGTTTCTAAGTGTGGCGAGTGTGGCTGAAGCGGCCAAGGCAATGCACTTCTCGCAGTCCTATCAGGAGCATCTGAAAGTGATGAAGTCACTGGTCGATGACTTCTATGACCCGTGCGAAAATTTCTTCAAGCACGCGTGTGGATACTACGACACTCAGGTGGCGCCCATTGCGCCGTTCATGTACAACAAGGAGGCCGCGGTGCGGTTCTTCGAGAACAATCGAGCAAACTTCTCCACCACCGGAGGTTTTCTGCTCAACGGGCTCTATGAATCGTGCAAGCAGAGGAGTTGGAACACCGCACAGTGGAAGGAGATCGACTTTTTGGCGCAGTTCGCTAAGTGGCCGTTTTTGCACTACCAGTGGCAGGATGCGGGTATTGATGTGCCGTGGCCTCATTTGGCGGCCCGTCTGACTGCGAGAGGCATCCCGGTGTTCTTTGACATTTTCTTCGCACACAATACGATCTATGTGAGTCCAGCGGACATTTCATGTCCAGCGTCGCAGGAGGATATCAAGACGATTATTATGAGCCCAACGACGAGCGTGGTCAATAACCAGATAGCGGACATTATCTCCTCGGAGTTGTGGGCCTTCTGCAAGGAGCTGACTGAAGGGCACTCAGCCACTTCCGAAAGACCCGATGAAACTGCCAGCGAAACGGATGCCAATCAGTTCTTCAGCGAGTTCTTCGCAGAACTCAACTTCACTGCGGAGGAGGTGGAATTTTCGCGAAAAGTGCAGATCCGAACCGAACGACTGGACGAGATACTCGCCGTGGCTCGCAGGACCGAGCCACGGACTGTTATCAACTTTATCATATGGAAGATGCTTGAGGGCCTCGACTACGGCGATTGTTTTCGCCTGACGGAGGAATTCGAAACGTTACTTTTGTCGGAATACTGGCAGTGGAACGTTTTCGAGCACAAACTTAGTAAGGAAGTCGCGATGGCCAGTTTTTTGTACCACACGACGCGATTCCAGAAGCGGCGCAAGGATATGATGCTCGCCGCGGACTGGCCGTCGTTTCTAGATCGAAGGCTTCGCAAGAAGGACCTTAACATCGACCGGGTGGTCAAGAATTATGCCAACAGCAAGCTGTCGCCGGAGATCTTTCAAGCCGACTATCCCAACCTGGAAATGAGAAGGCAGTCATTCTACCACAACTACTTCACCATGAAATCCCGGCAGCTTCGACTGTCCTTCGAACAGGACAATTACGTGGACAAGGAGAACGTCAATCATCCGTTGTACTTTGTTCGGAAATTCCTTAACTTCGTCATCTTCATTGAGGGGCAACCTCTGTTTCATTACTTCTCGACAGAGGGATTCGATTTGTGGTACAGCTCGGGGTTGCTGTCCTCCTCAGACGACCTGTACACAGCCATGGAATGCCTGGGCAGGCAGTCAGAGGTGTACGCCGAAGAGTATCCGATTTTCGAGAACCTAACCACCGATCAAATGATGGAAGAGGTATTGAAATTCAATCGAGCGTTTCATGAGTCCCTTTACGACTACCTCTTCTGGCTGGAGGGTGAGATGTTCTCCTTCGCCGAGGACTATGTGCTGGAGCATTTCAATTTGAACTCAAGTCGAGTGCTGTTCTATTCGGTGGCACAGCTGCACTGTGGGCGGGATGACGCAAAGTACGAGACCTTGATAAATCGCAGTTTTATGAACTCCCTGGAGTTTCAGGACGCATTCGAGTGTGATGTGGAGGTGCCGATGAATCCCGTTTTGAAGTGTGTCTGTACGAATTGTTAGCGAATAAAGAGATTGAATAAAAATATTAAGTTTTCGCTACGTGTTTCATTTCAAAAGTGTGTCAACGATTTCGGCAAATTCCAGATAGTACCAAGTATGGGCAAGCGATACCGAATATTTCTACGGCTTTCCAGATGATGATACGCAAAGTGACAAGCGAGATTGAAAACCATTCAGCAAGTATAGGTAGGTAGACTCGAGAAGTGCGATTAGATTTGTGAATAATGTATTCAGACGAGTTGGCTTTCAGTACCACAGGAGATAAGACATCGCACACCAATAAGAAAGAATGCTGTGCTACAACCACAATAATCGAAATAGGGACACATTCGTCGAGCCATACACACTTTCGCGGGCGATGTGATGGAAGGGCTGCTCTAAAGCTCATCATTAGATTACCACCCAGCATAACCTGCTTAAAATGCGTTGTTTACAAAATTCCCCATCAGAATTAACGTTGAGTCATAACCTTAAAGCCAAGAAAGTAACTTCCGCTCAATTGACGTCATGCCTGAGCCCCAGTGAACGAACGCACCATAATGGCGGAAATTACGGATTACCTACGTGATCTGTTTCCATGGACTCATTTATGTTGACCTTTTTTTTAGTTTATACGGATAAAAGAGAAAAACTAAAAATGGCATCACAACAGAACAAGAAGTTCAAGAACAGACATGTTTGGTCACTCCAAGGCGCAAACCATGTACACAATTTCGAAATATTCTTGTGATACGTTCCTAGATACAAGAACAAAATTTGATCGAAAAAGGGTTTCTTATCATAAAAACAAAAACACTTGCAAACTCTGAACACAAAGCTACAAGATTTGAAAGTTATCTGCCTGTTGACGCTATATTTAAGCATTTTTTGTTTTGAAAGACTGCCTGACTCCGACGTACAAATTTTCTTCGTTAACAATGCCAGCCTAAAATCACCACGCCATCTGCGTTCGAACTTAATTAGAATAAGTTCAGAGAGGCTTCAGTTCGGAGTATTTGAAAAGAATATGCACTCTCAAAAATCTATTTTTCTCAAGTCTACTAGATTTGTCAGCAATTTGATGTCACCTAAACGGAAAAACTAGATTGGTTGGTAACGTCACTTTTCCTACGTCAGCCACTTAGGTACGCGAACAGTCGTCAAAAGTAGTCAGACACGAAATTCTTGACTAGATTCGTCGGATTTCGCTCCATAAACGTCAGTTGAAAAAGCTGTGATCGATCTAAAACAGCCAAAACTGATGTCGTTTTCCATTGAGCAAAACAATCAATATTTTTTTTTTTTGATTCGGAGCACTTTTTGCAGATCTCGATATTTTTTCAGATCTACACGTACTGCCACAATACGAATAAATGCTTTGCACAGCTGTTTTACGTCATTTTAAGAAGATTGCTTTCAATCCAAATGAGAAAAATTTCGTTAACACCAAAATAACGAAATACATAAATAGCCATGGCTATAATTTTGGAAGAATTATTATCTTCATAGTCTTCCAAGTCATCTGAAGACTAGGAATCACCAAAAATACTTAATTTGTATCTAAAACAGGGAAAACATTTTTGAAGTCGATATCCATTTGTGAGTTTTGCCAATACAAATGTAATTTGAACAGCTGATAATGCCTGCAAATAACGCACTAATACATTTACAAAAGCAGAGCAATTTCGTTGCATGTTCCATTTGCCGCGTAAAATCTGAGATCTGAAAAAGATTTCTGTTGGTCCCAATGGAAAACGACATGAGATACATCAAGTCAGCCCAGCCAGCTGTCAGTCAGTCTTACTAAACAAGATACTTGAACGTGCCCAATGCAACGCAGTAGCCAACAAAAAATCTAGTGTTAAAATTCAAAATAAACCGCGAGAATACAAAAAGAATTTAAATTGATAATAGCTTTTCAAACCGAGCCGAAAACTTCAACGAAAATAGAAGTTTTATCATAAATATTTCATTTTTCAAAATGAGTCGTATAAAGTAGTTTTCCACGACAACGACTTCCCATCGGTGGGTTGTTGATACAAACGCACCTTTTGCAATATTTTTGCAATATTCAGCAAATTCAGTAGAACCTGACCGAACAAATGTCACAACTCACAACATAAAATCATTTTCCACAGTTAATTGATGGGCTAATGTTATTTTTAAATGCACTAAATTCATTATAGTTTGCACGACTAGCTAGTTTCTCACACCTGATTGAAACGTCAAACGAAAACTAGTTGGTGTTCGTTGTGAATGCATAGACTCGGTTTTTGGCTCTGTGTGAAAAGCGTATGATGTGTCAACACGTTATTGTGTGCCTAGTCCAGACAAATCTAGTTGACGTTTTGTGTGAACTTGTTATCCCCATTTTAGTTGATAGCTTGTCAGTTTTTAGTTGTTACATGCGACACAATTAATTATAGGTTTATTCATTCTTTTAAATATGTACCTAACACAAATGACTTACCCTGTGGTAATGTTTCTTTAACTACTGCCGCGCCATCTACCCCAGCATAGAATACGAATCTAGCCAACACGTAACAGTTTCCTACATCTAGATACCGCCACCGGTATGACCTCTATTCAACCTTTTGACGTTTACTTATCAGAATTTTATTGGCGAATTTTTCTGTATCTTCCCCTGCTTCAAGAGAGATTTGGAAATAAAAAGTGAATCGTATTGTGTCCACCCTCCAGTAAACACACCGGAAACCAGTGGTCCATCATCTCAATTTGTTGAAAAATTACATTCTTGTGAAATTTATTAACTTTCTCTCCTTCTCTTGTGGAAATCGTCAAGTAAGTGAATAATTTTTGTTTTATTTTCGTTTTTGAAAATTTTTTCATCTCCCTTGCGGTGACAATGTGTAACTTGGTGGTACCTGTGTCTTCGTTTCATAACGATTTTTAAGTGGAAAATGTGATTTAACTTAAATTCAATGGAATTTCATGGGTTCAAGATGTGTGTAATCCCCCAGATGTCGGCCTTGCCAATCGATCTGGTCTCGTGTGAAATTCTGGAATCCAGTATCCAGTTAATGACGGAATAGTCATCATCTTCATCGTAATAACTGGCAACCTTGGATAGCCCTTGAACTTTGCTCACTAGAACGTGGTGGAGTTATGGGACAAAATATCGTTGTTCCTAATGGACAGCACAACAGTTTGACCTTCAATCGACAAAATTGTTCTTCAATTTATCCGTGCGTATCACTCGCTAAGAAAATGACGTCGTACCATCGTACTAAGTATTTTCAAAAGAATGCTTCAAAATAAACCAGTCGGGTAAAAAGGGCCAAGACCGCGACATTTTCTATTTGAAATTGATCGGTTGGGGGTCCTCCTCATTCATACATTTCACACGATGACTATCAACGACACATCGCCTCTGTTAATTGCCAACACAAGCTCTCGAACTATCTGAAAATACCTATCGCTCTCAAGTCGCATTCACCACCTACATGTGGCAACGATTATTCACTTTGAATTTGGAAGCATTCACTCTGTCGCGCTGTTGCTTTCTATTTTTAAATTCGCAAATCTGTGTGTACTTTTAATTTGCGATGCATTTCTAATTGCGGCTTGGCTGTTGCTCTGCTGTGGTTTGTCCACTTTCTCCTTCTGCTTTGTGTGGAATTTTCCAGTCCGTGTAGCTATCAGTGGGGCTTATCAAATGTCAAAGGCCAACCACAAATGGATCTGGATTGCTGGACAATGAATTGGGGGCTTGGTTTCTGAAGACACGACACCCTTCGATAAAGCTTCCGTGTGTTTGTGTCTGATAATAGTGTGGTTTCAGTCTAAGTTTTCCTAATTTAAACAAATAGACTTGTTTGAATGGACCGGTTCAGTTCAGATAGAGAATTGTAGAGTAGTGGACCACTACTGGTTCCGTTTTTTTCTTCTCATTAGTCTTGAGTGCTTTCTCTAGTGGAATAGACGTTTTCTGCGGTTCGTTATAATAAGCGCCTTTTACTGAGGCGAAATCGGATTGAAGGTAGGTTCTCTGACAAACTTCTTGCCATGTAAATGGAGGTTCGTTGTGGGACTAATTTTACTTGAGTTTGGAGAGGGTTTCTGGGTATCCCTTTTACTCTCGGAAGCTATCGGCTCTGTTGTTGTCGTTGAATGGACATTAGTCTTTCAGAAAAACACAGGAGTTTGAATCGCGCTATGCGACCATCTACTGCCTTTCTCTGAGCCATAGTTTAGTGTCGCTTTGCTGCTCAAACAGAGTTTTGATGTGAATACGGTGGATCTGTTCCTCACTCGATGCGACAGAGTTGATAAACAGAACCATAGTCTTCTTCCCTCATCTACTCTTTCGTAGTTCTTTGCTGTTGCATTGTAAAAATCAGACTCACAATTTGACAGCCTGAATAATTTTGACGACACGAGTTCTTCAGAAAGCAGATATCAAGTTGGTACTGTACTCATCAGTGTCTCGCGCTTTCCCAGACATATCGATCAACCTGAAATAGATGCGCATTTATGCCTTTGATGTCCAAACATTTGTATATTCTTCGCAATAGCTCTCCCAAGTGCTTTGTTTTTTATTTAAATAAGGTGACTACGCCTTGCACCGTTTATGGTGTATTAATAAAGATTATCGACAAATACCATTCAAATCGCTATCAGTTACTGAATTGCTTGTATATCGATTAATAACCGATAGTGCACTATCAAATATTCGTTTCGTCCACCATCGCTATCTTTCGGTAGAAATAGAACGTATAGTCGAAGGTCTCTGTTTCACAGATAACCAGCGTCGTTCTCTCGATCAATTTAATGGTGTTCGATGCAAATTGCTTCTTCAAAACGTATCAAAAGCTGAACGAAAATGCTCACCACATAAGTGTTTATCAGCGAATTGTTGTTTAACAAACAGGAATGAGGTTGTGAGGCTGAGTGTATTTTTAGAACAACTTGCAGCCGCAATATTTTTATAAATTTCATTTGTAAATGAACAAAATATCGAGGAATTCTGAATTTGAAAATGTGACATAGGTAGCCAGATTTTCGTTTTATTTTCCAAGAAAAAAAAAAAAAACCGCTGACCTTGAAATGTAGACAGTTTTCTTGCGTGTTTTCTTTTCTTTTCTTTTTTTTATTATTAATTTATATAAACTCAAATTTTATTTCGGGAGATACGACAGACAGCCTGATCAAAGTGCCACAATCATGTTTGGCAATTGCCTTTGAAAAGTCTTTCAATTTTAATCAAGTTGATGGGTTGACGTATCGATTTCTTGTTCCGCTCACTGTTCCTTTTGTTCTCTTGAAGGGAGCGCCTACGCCTATACACACTTGTTTGTGACTTTCGGTGGTCTTTTCCACCATCAACTTCCTTATGCTCAGCTGTTGTTGAAAGCTCTGTCCTATCAGACTAAAATTTTGTAGGTACCTATAAAAGTATCGTGAGAAAAAGTGTGTACAAGAACAACTGGTGCTCGTCGGGGCAGGGTGACCTCTGCGAAAGTTGTAAAAGTATGCAACCTACCTTTACTGGTGGAGAGGCACCACAAACGAGTTATTTCATCCCCTTTCATCAATAAAAAATGGAATTTGCCTTAAAGTAATGAATCACTCAGAGAATCTGTATTTTGCTTGAAATAGAAAGCACTTTAATTAGGGAATAGATTTTAGTACTCAAACATCCAATTCACGTGAACTTCCAGTCATAGTTGATCGACGGATTATGGGCGGGAATTCCTTCCTTTTAGCATCATCTGGTGTGTTTCGAATTCACGAAACCCAACGACACTTACAGCTCTTTAAACTCACCAGTTCTTTGTGCTGGCAGTGGTTGCACCCTCTTGTCATCCTTTCCGTTCCTTTGGGCATCGCCAAGTTGACGCCAACCAGTGCCTATCCTATTCATACAATACCCAATCACCTCCCCTTGTCAACATAATAGTTTTATCAGTGTAGTGCCTTAGTGGATAGAGATTCAAGTATCATGAATTACACCTTCAACCTAAAATCACGAAACGGGCCAAGAGTCCCCTTTTATCCCTCCTCTGTTGTTTCCAAAGTAATTTCTTCTCGGGGAAAATGTGCCTATGTTTTGTAATCATCACATCGATACATCTATAACTAAAATGAAATGAATTGAAAGAAAATACTCATAAGTTATCCATGCGAAAAGTTATCGCATGAGTTGCAGAACATTGAACAGCGCCGCCATTGAAGAATCTGACGATAAGGTGTTCTTCACATCATAGTGTAAGGTACCAACAAATAACAATGACGAAGAAATGCGATGCCAAATTAGCATGGCAAGTGTTTGACGTACAATTTTCAGCAAATTCCTCAAACCACAAAGTCAAAGCTCTTTATGGTTTGATACTGCGTGCGAAAATCCACATGATGCGCCAGTTCCCAGACGCTGCGTCGTCAATGATACTAACTGCGTCAAATCTGACTTCCTCATGTCATATCACAACGCATAGTGTTCTTAGAGGAAAAGGCGAATCAGTGCTGATGTTCTTGGAATAGCGTTCTTCAAAGTCGATCACAGTTTTGACTAATGCTGCTCGTGTGCCCCTTAATCAAGGTCAGATGTCCACCGAAAGTCGTTGCCTCCTACTTGTAGTAAATCTATTTATATTATAAACCATACGATATACGACAAAGCACCTTCCTGTCTACATTATGGCAGGGCTGGTCGAAATTCAACTTGTCCCAGCCCCCATTTTTCATTCAAATCAACCATCTGATGCTGTGTGATGTAACAAAAGATGATATCCACTCAACTTTGTTTGTACGCAAGGCGTGTGTTTTGCTGCGCTAGGTATAGGTTAAACAATTTCTGTCCTTTACGTCATCAAACCTCCCCCACGCGGAATACAAGCTCAAAAAACCGGGGTAGTTTTATCTAGAAAACTAAGAAAAGTATCCCCCAGATTGCTGTGGTGTATCTCAGATTTAGAATGAGATGGATAAACAATGACACGATTCTTCGTACATCAGTTTGACCTTCACCAATGTCACCTAAAAAAAAGCTACCCCACACCAGTAGGTCTGCTTCCGTTTTCCGAATGCGCATGTTTCAGCAAAGCTCGCTCTCTGCAACGCTCTCCAAGTGAGGGTTCCTCCCCGCAGTCCGCCCCTACCACAGCCGTGTCGTCACCGTCGTCACTGTGAAAGTGAAAGTTATTTTAGGTGGAAAGCTCTGGCTTCACTCAGAGGTCGGTCACCAGCATATTATTCCATTGGCATAATTCTAGTTTTTTGGAAAACTCTCAACGGTACAGTTGCCGTGTTGTTCAGTGTGTCTCGTTCGCTCTTTTGGAAGTGCAGTCTTATCTCAGAGGTCAACGTCAAGGTTATTACAAAGTATCCACTTTCAATTTTAAAGCAGCAGGTGAGCATTTTGGGTTTTCTAACTGTTTTTGCAAATGATTCGAGGTAGTTTTTTGAAACAATTTTTGAGCATACGTAGTTTAGTAACATTTTCTTATCGCTTGAGTAACATTTGCGTTGATAGTGCGGTACACTTTGCCCTACAACGAGGCAGGGGTAGTCAGATTTTGTATTATGCTTGGATTTCGGAACCAAAGGGCGCAAACAATTTTGTTTTATCTCGTTAAATGTTGCTGGGGGGTTGCAATTATCAATACAAAAGGTCTATGTATCTGTTGAGAAGTACGCCTCATAATATCAAGTTCAAGTTCACCTTTTTGTGGTACATACATATCTGAGTTGATAGGTATACACTTTTCGCTCTTCATTTGTTTTTTTTTTCAAATCTTAGTTGGGTTCTGCTGGAAAGGAATAGATCTTCTAAATAAGTTGTTTTGATTCAACAAACAAACAACCAAGTTTGTTTAAGGATATTCCATTTGTGAAGTTGCGATCCAAAGCAGAATAGTTCGGGGTTCTTTGATCTTCTATAGGGTCCTGCTATCTTATGATTGTTTCTTTAGTTACATACAAAGCTATTACAGCCACTACAGCGAACGTTGCACTGGCAGTTTCACGAGGATTATAACAAAAAATGCAAAACACCGTGGGTAGCAATCATTGATTCTTTTTGCAAATATCACTTAACGATGTTTAATTAGATAGCTTAAGGGCTGCACTGTTGATTGTCGCATTGCCTCAGCCTACAAATATCGACACAGCAATGCCGATATATTCTGGGAACGCGTCCCTGCGTTGCCATTTAGTTTAACATTTTTTAGAATACCGAAACTCATGACCTTCTTTCGTTCGATAGTTTTTTCACTTAAATAGCATGTGATCGATGATCACTGTTGTCTGTCTGTCATCACTTGACCTCTCAAACTGATATGTAGGGATGTAAGCAACGACTCTGTCGTTTTAAATTAATCAATTCAACTGTGAACAGAGTCACTTCTTAATTAGTACTACTCAAAACACAATAAAGTCTAATGAAATTCTCTCGCTCTCTCTCTCTCCATTTACAGATAAAATAAAATCTCAAGATGACTACCTATTTCAATTATCCATCAAAGGAATTGCAGGCGGAATTGAGCCGCATTGCCAAGGCTATTGTTGCCCCAGGCAAGGGTATTCTTGCTGCTGATGAGTCCGTTTCCACCATGGGCAAGCGTCTCCAAGTGAGATCCACACTCGCATATTGTTTTCGCAAATGTTTTGCTAATGAAATAACTTTTTCTTCTTTTAGGACATCGGTGTTGAGAACACCGACGAGAACCGTCGTGCATACCGTCAATTGTTGTTCTCAACTGACCCCAAAATTGGTGACAACATTTCCGGTGTGATCTTGTTCCACGAGACCTTGTACCAGAAGGCTGATGATGGCACCCCCTTCGTTGAGTTGCTGAAGAAGCGTGGAATTATTCCCGGAATCAAGGTCGACAAAGGTGTTGTCCCATTGATGGGATCCGAAGATGAGTGCACCACCCAAGGTAAGTTCTTTCACATAATCTCTCCACAGAGACATATTTACTTGGTAACGACTTTTTCTCTACCCCGGTTAAGTGGAATAATTCTGTATTAGCAATGGAATGGTAAACAGAGATAATACAAAACGTGTCATTGAACTCTGTGTGATCTTTTGAGAGGAATCACTGCAAAGCGGACTTGTGTCCATGGAAACAAAGTTCGATGTTGATTTTTGTAATAGAACGCTGTAAACATCGCTCTTATCTGTACTGACAAAATGGTCGTACATAGTTTGTTTTGATTAAAGCCATCACGACATTAAACAAGTTGTTGTTCTACCGAAGAACACATCAAATGAGAAGACTAAATTAGGTAACAAACATAAATTGTTTGCCTTAAATTAAGCGAGAAACGTTGTTTCTCCTCGCGTTTCCCTATTTGTACTCTAACGTTATCAGATCACACTGTATTCTGTGTCGTTTTAGAGCCTCAAATAGAAATAGGGTGTAGTGCATCAGTTGTAAGACTGTCCCAAACCATTTCGAACCTCAAATGTCTGTAAGGAGCCTCCAGCACGATGCAAAAATAGTAAGACAATAACGCTGCTAGTGAAATGTGTAAATTCCACCAGGTTGGTCGCTTTAACTCGGTCGTATGTGTTGGTTACGTCTTCGCATCAAACGACCTGAGTTATGTGATTATTTTTTTGACAAAATTTATTGTGGGCATATTGTTCATGGTTAAAAGTTATGGGTACCACTGCCCCGACCTTAAAATCTAGTCACTCAGCTAGATGTTTGGATTTCTTGAGCTATTATTTCCTCATCCTCATTTTCAATGCCCTGCCCTATCGATAACGCGCGTTGCGGCTATAGGAAGCTTAAGCTTATACCTACTCTGCTTTCGACACCGACTGAAATCATCATGGGCAAACTCAATACTAATAAAGGGTTTTCCAACGAGAGGTGTTTTTGTGAATGGCCCGCTATTTCGGTAGCTGTCACTTTTGAAGCTTTTATTCTTTGACATTTGACAAGTAGAAACTACGCCATTAGTAAATGGAACGATAAACGCTTCAACAACGTCGTGTCTTTGTTGATTGGGTCCTTGAAATGCATGAAAATGATCCGGAATTCCATCGAAAAATCATCTTGACTGATGAGGCCCATTTCCACCTCAGTGGCTACGTCAACAAGCATCTGGGGCTCGGAAAACCCAAGAGTTATTGTTGAGAAGCCTCTCCACCCTCAACGTGTGACTGTTTGGTGCGGTTTATGGTCCGGCGGGGTCATTGGACCTTACTTTTTCGAAAATGTGGTTGGATCAACAGTTACGGTGAATGCATTGCGCTATCGAGAGATGGTTAATGATTTTGTATGGTCGGAGTTGGATGGTATTGATCTGGACAACGTTTTCTTTCAACAAGACGGCGCTACGTGCCACACAAGCAACGAAAGCATTGATCTTTTACGGGAAAAGTTTCCGGACCGTGTTATCTCTCGAAGAGGTGATCACAATCACACCGACATCTTGTGATTTAACACCTTGCGACTTCTTCCTTTGGGGCCACGTGAAAGATAAGATCTACGCCAACAGTCCAGCGTCGATTCAAGACCTCAAAGATAAAATTCGGAGGCTATCGAGGACATAGGGCAGCCACTTTGCGATTTGGTTATGGAAAATTTCATGAAAAGGATATGGTCCTGTATGCGTGCTCGTGGTGGCCATTTGGCTGATGTTGTTTTTCATTACTAACGGCATACCTTCCTCTTGATTATGAAATAAACATCCGATCATTTATCTCCAAAAATGAAATTGAATACCAAAATAACACCTCTCCTTTAGAATAGAAACATTGGACAACATGATACAACTACGAACTCAATGCTTCCATGAAATCGGTGGCACATCGGAGAACTGCTTCCACGTGCAAGACTCCTAAACGATCAACGGGGTAATAAGAGCTGGGTCAGCATTCTGTAAGGCGAAACGTTCAAACGTTTTCGTGTGCACGAAGAAATTTGCTTGTGTTACATAAGGCAAATCATTCGTGCGCACGAAAACGTTTGTTCGTTGCGCTTTACAGAATCCGGCAGTACTTTTATCCTTCTACATATTCATCAGAGAATAAAACAGATTACGATAGCTGAGCATGCTGGTGACGATGCTAACGGCAGCACTTGAACGTTGACTGGTCTTGGGGGCCTTTTACGAATTTTATTTGTTCCCTTACTGTATAGTCCATAGTGCATCAATTCTCTGTGCCGTAGAAACACAATCTTTGTCGGGACATAAAGTTCAATGCCTACACTATATATTTTCCTGACAGACATGTTCGACCAGGAATAGTTTACCTATTTCACTGTCCATGCACATTGAACATGACTATTTTTAGACACAAAACCAATCATACAAACAACAGTCATTCCCTTTATAAGTATTGATGATCACTGAGTCATGTAGACAGTAGAACGACAACTGTATTCCTATCCCTTCGCATGTACCCGTCAACTTCTTCTTCGTTTTACTAATCAATTCCTTATTTATCTATATTTTCAGGTCTTGATGACTTGGCTGCCCGTTGCGCCCAATACAAGAAGGACGGTTGTGATTTCGCCAAGTGGCGTTGCGTATTGAAAATCGGCAAGAACACCCCCAGCTACCAGTCGATCTTGGAGAACGCCAACGTCTTGGCTCGTTATGCCTCCATCTGCCAGTCGCAAGCTATTGTCCCAATTGTTGAGCCAGAGGTCCTCCCCGATGGTGAGCACGACTTGGAGCGCGCCCAAAAAGTCACCGAAACCGTTTTGGCTGCTGTCTACAAGGCTTTGAACGATCATCATGTCTACTTGGAAGGTACATTGTTGAAGCCAAACATGGTTACCCCTGGACAATCGAGCGCCAAGAAATACAGTCCCGATGAGGTTGCTCTTGCCACCGTCACCGCTCTCCGCAGGACTGTCCCAGCCGCCGTTCCCGGTAAGTTTAGAACGAAAAACAAACACCAGCATCTTTTGCTAACATTGAGTAATGTATTTTCCAGGAATCACCTTCTTGTCTGGTGGTCAATCCGAGGAGGAGGCCTCCGTGCACTTGAACGCCATCAACAAGGTGCCATTGTTGAAGCCATGGGCCCTCACCTTCTCATACGGTCGTGCCCTCCAAGCTTCCGTACTCCGCGCCTGGGCCGGCAAGAAGGAAAACATTGGCGCTGGCCAAGCTGAACTCTTGAAGCGTGCTAAGGTAAGTGTTCAGTGATTCGGTGTAGATGGTGTAGCACCTCATCCTTGGGTATTCATTGTCATTATTGGTATTGCAAAAGTCTGACGCCGCTCGAGGACTTGGTATTTATTCAGTTTTTATCTGCGAAGCCTTCAATCGAACTCGTTTAGTGGTTCAATGGCAAGTCACGAGATGCATATTAATTGCAAACATAAACTTATACCCTAGTTATGCTCGCGCGTAGTTAATGGCACGAAGCACAATAATTTAAGTAGTGTGCTGGCTCGCATACATAATGCGTTCTAGTTCATCAGCATGTCTGGTGACTAATGGCCGCCGGCTGAGCTCAGATTTCCAAATTGCACCGCCTATTGATTGAGTGTGATCCGATAGCACACTTATGACCAATTGGTTTTCGCCTAAATTGGCAAACGCAACAATTTCAAATTTATTATTCCACGTTTTAGCCATTTGTATGGGAGTTTGGCCAGAAGTGGATAACCTCGTTTGGAGCAATTCAGTTCGGCGATGCGAGTGTTATAAGTGAAGCGGATTAAATATGTTTTATTGCTTGTTTGCGATGAGCGATGCATGTCACGTACTATTTGGTACGCAATTTTCGCGTTTTATTACACTGTTATCGAATATCGATTGTGCCTAAATATATTAATCTAATTACAAGTTTGTTAAAGAGGCACTTTAAAGGTATAGGTTGCATGGTTGTAGATAATAAGCGCTTGTACTAATACTGTAGTGATTAAAGCTAACACAAGTGATGCATGGTGCACTGGGTCAGGTGCCTTAAGTAGGAAATATATGCTTTAAATCGGACGCAGAACTTGAACCGAACATATACATTTTTCGACTGATATCGTACGAACTAAACTAATGGGAAATAGATGTTCATATTATCCTGAAATGACCTCGACAATGCGTTCCACAAACCATTTTTATATTAAAAACAGAAGTGCAAATGAAAGAGTTCTTTTAAATAATTCTTAGAGGACCAATTGATCAAATTTGATTGATTGCACAGTAGTGCACAATGCAAGCCATGTACAGTTTTGAAACCTAAGAACTGGAACATGCAAATCAACTCTGGAGCTCGAAAATTTAAAAGTAACGTGGTTTCAACTGATGTTTATTGTAGAAAAGTTTGCTGGTTGGAATTTTGTAATTTTAAAGTAAAAAAAAACACAAAATGTCAAGTACTCCTTCAGATTTTCGACATTCAATGTCAGAAGTTGCTAAATTCAAAGACGATAACTGTCAGACAATAAACAAATTCAGGATTTCACTCGCCAAAAAAGGTCGTAGGCAATAGAAATTCATTGTCTATGGAACATACTGCCTTACATCACGTTGCGACCATTCTTTGACATCTCTACTAGATCCCCATATAAATCACATTCAATTACCACAATCCAAAGAGCATTCCATTACGATAAATCATAAAATTTTAGCGCTCATAAATCTGACCATCTAAGTTAGTCGAACTTAATATAAAACCGATCCTAAAGAGGGCACCCAACAACTAGTTGCCACTATAAAAACCACACCGCATGTAGTTTATGAGTTGCACGTCATAACATAAATGCAACAAATCAATATTGCCAGTTTGATAAATCTCTCTGGGTTGATGGGGCCATCTGAAATCCAATTAACATTGTCTCCTTATATCGCATCGTCCTATAGTCTCGGAGACAATGCACACAACAACTGTCGACTATGGTCCGTGCAATGGCCAATAAATTAAAGCATTCGAAATAGAGATTAATCGTTCACCTGTCTAGGAGGTCACCTGACAGTTGGATGCATTCGGCTTACATGCAAATGCCAACAACGATAAATCACAAAGTCAATGAAAGACATGGAAATGCAAACGGGTTAAAGGCGAAAATCCGATTAAAATCGATTTTAGAGTGTAAACAAAAAATTAACGAAGATTGGACACATGCAAAGTAATATTGTTGTCTGTCAGAATAGTGCTGCTTGGGTGTAGAAACTAAAGGATGCACGTTTATTGTCCAATGGGATAGAGAGGGCAATCACATGTGTGCCATCCGTTTAATTAGTTTGTTTCCATGGTGTGGAAATTGGTTTTCCAGAAATGTCAAGTAAACCATCCCATAATTGTATTCAGCAATTCTTAAGGGAGTTGGCCGGGTGAGTGCAGTCACAGCAAAACAATATGAACTTGAAAAACAGGTTAACACTATCTGGTGGGTTAGCTGTTTGATCGTTTTCCCATCGGACAGTGAACACAAACCTGGTGTGTCGTGAACTTTGAACTTTGTTGTTGACATGTTCCATGCCCTGCTATGTTTTTTTCAGCAATGAGACGGAGGCGGAGATTTTGACAATCTAGGGGTCAACTTTTAGTCACATCGTTGGAAATTATGTTATTTTGCGCATTATCTTGTGACAGACAGCTTTTCGAAGTTTATCTTATGTAAATTGTTCATTGGCTTGGACTGCCATCTGCTGGATGTTAATATGTAAATGAAAAATTTCAAAGTGCACCGCACTTCACAAGAACACAAAGAGATAAAAAATAAAGGACTGAGTACGAATTTGAGAGCTAGATATATAAGAAACGTCAAATAATGTCCACTTATATGTCAAAGTTACTATTTCTCCATTTAACTTGAACTCTTTGTTAAAGTTAGCGAAATTTCGAATTTCGAAATTTTAAATTCGTCTTCGAATTTCACTTCGAACACAAAAGTTGTGTGCGACTGAGTTTATTCTAGTATTTGGCTTTTATGCTCACCAATTGTATTCATATTCGAAATTCAATTCGACTTGGAATGTCATGAAATTTGAGTCTGATTTGATTTCGAACGTCATTTTAGAATATCTTCAACCAAAAAGCCAACTTCTTATTTTTTATATGATTTTCGACAGTGTCAACTGACCTCTGAAGTAAATTTTCAAATTGAATGTAATTGAAACCAGAACTTTTGTGGCCCGTGCTCCATTGGTGATACTATTTTTGACGCTGATAACGTAGTCTATATCGAAAATACATGTACACCATATCAATTGAAATCCTCAATGGGATTGTGTCAAAACAAATTATACTTCAGAGCAACTTCGTGCCTAATCGTCAACTCTACCAACCCGCGTATGGCGCATTTAAATTCAATTTGCAAATATCCACCAGATTATTACAACCCAACAACACTGTCAGCCAGGGTAGCCATTTAAATTCACACCCAGATCACTTTCCGCTCCTCATAATGACCTCATTCTCTAGCTGACAGCAATTTAAATTTATTACAAGACCAACGACGAAAGCAAACAAACTCCCCACCACCAACCAATACAATCTAAATTTCATCGCCTCAAGAACGATACTCTCTGCAAAAAGTGCAAAAAGGACATTTGCAACAATGCATATTAAATTACATCCGAGAAGATTTGCATACTTTCGCAGTTATTTATTTGTATCCCATATCTCAGTTGGGGTTTCCTTGTTTTTCTTTTTTTCTTTTCTACTCTATTCGAGAACATTTCCTCACAACACTACTAATTCCATTCCATTTCCATTGTTTACGATTGAATGCAATTTAATATTTTATCTCTAGCATCCTCTCGGTTTTCGTAACTGAGAATCCCATTCTATGGGGCGGAGTCGGGCATCTTCTTCTCGTAACTCGGCGTGTTATACCATTCTCCTTTATCGAGATGAATAACATTAAAAGTAATTTTTTTGCTCACTCTCTCCTGTGGAATGTGAAATTTATTCGAAAATGCTGCAAGCGATGAAAACACCACTTGGCACTTGCCACTGTGCTGCGCGTTCAAGAATGGGTGGAACAGGCTATTAAATGCCTGGACTTTTAGAGAAGATTGGGTGGGATATAAAGTATGCAGTTGTTTTGCATTAAAAACAAAAAACAAAAAAACATCCATCGAAGATAATACTGGAAAGTTGTACTACCTCACGGTGGAGGAGAATATTTTTCGAATGTTTACATCGAACCACAGAGTATGGTCGGCGGCGCTACAGGGGCACTCCTTATGCAGTCAGAAGTGCATCATGTATGCATTGTTGTTCATCGTCCTGATGGGGGAGTTCCCAGGGCCCCATGAGCGGAAATTCAACTACCGAGCAAAATCAATTTCTCACGTCGGTCGTCCCTGTATAATGGGAGTCGATGGAGTGTAGAGAGAAAATGGTTTTCACATAGCAACTCGACGCTAAATGGACAATCATGTTAGTAATTGCAATTGTAATACACTATCTATTATCTGTTCGACAGAATAACTAATGTTTCCCAGTCGGAATTGCTCTGGTGTCGGTTACGCTTTGGTACACACGTTTTACCAACTAATAAATTGATAGTCATTCCTATTAGTTGAGGTCAGATGCGCACCGAAATGACGGACTTTTCAAGTTTCTCGTAGAAAGAGGTTATCTTTCGAGCAACATTTTCGAAATCGTGAGATCTTAATTAATTCTCCAAAAGGTGGGTCTTGCAATTGCTGCCGTCAATTTTGTCTGTTCATGAGTTCGATTTTGTTGATACAGACGAACTTACATCGACAACGGTGATGGCTACTAGCAAATTATAAAAATCTGCCTACTGTGTGCAAAAGTAGTTTCGACATTCTAGTTCGAAAACACTTTAAGTATGACTTCGAATCGTTACCTAAATCTTCCGAATTCAAGTTCGAAAAGAAATTGTTTTCTTATAAAAGTGGACTTCGAATGGAGTCGTCAGATGAATTTGCAAGTTCAAGTTTCCTCGTGGAATCTGAATTCGGGCGCAGAAATGACATAGTTTCGAATAATACGAATATACGAATAATACGTCATGTGTCAAATAGTTTCCGAAACTTTCACCAAGATTTTTGTGCCATAATAATAAGTCAATGCTGTCTTTGAAGGTGAAACTGCAAATCGTCTCAGTTGGCAATACGATTTTAGACTGCGATATTGCGCAGCTGTCAAACTTTTCAGTATATAGCTGACAGCTGATTTTGTAAACTTTACAAATGAAACTGGTGGTCGTCACACACTATTTGTTCTAATAAATACTATTTAATATGTACATGCGTTGGAGGATTTTGGATTGTCTAGAAAAAGTGTTGCCACTTATGTTTTTTTTAGTTTGTCAAATCGATAGTTTTTAATAAACGTGAACACTAATATTTCTGTCCTTAAATATTTTAAAAGTATGCTAAAATTGTTAATAAAACTTCAAACTTCATACTTATATACTGATACACTAACTAATAGCAAAATACATGTGTTAGTTTGACGCTTTTCCAGCGACAAATATTTATGGAAAAGCCACAGGCGTCACAAAAGAAGTTGCCTCGCTTAACTGACTCCGTCTAATTATATCGGCAAGAACTACTGACGAGAAAATTAAAATACTTTTGCACGTAACTGCTCAACGTTTCAAAGGTGTGGTGGCGTCACTTGAGAGGCGCCACACGAAAATGATTATGACTTCTACCACCGAAATGTCATTACTAGGAATTTCCATAATCGTGCGAAAACAAATCGAATCCATTCGATTAGGAACACCCATCAACCTAAGAGACTTAATTGCAAATGCACAGCACAGTCATCAAATTGGAAATTGGATTGCATCGCTTCCATGCCGTACAATGTGTGTTGAAATGAGTTTGCCTCAACAACGGCATGCACTTGAATAGAAATCAAGTCGTATCTGCACGTATTAAATCCTCACATTCCTCTCATTCAGTTTCTTTACCCATTGTCTATCGCTGTTCTCCGCACTCATTCATTAACGGCGATTCTTTAGATGTCCCGGAATTCGAATTGAGATTGGATTTTTCCAATCCACTCCACACACAACACCAACCTGTGCTGTGCACTGTTTAATTAGATCGAACAAAGGATAACTGAGCAGGGATTTGAAGTCCATAGAGAGGGAATTTTTCCGCATGCATGTGCAATACTTTTCAACACTCTACACTTTTCTTTTTAACACTTTTATTCTATTTAACAATTTTATTTAACACTTTGCACGCCTACACACTTTAAGCTTGAAAATTGGTTTGTTTTCTTAATAATTTGACTGAAACTAATTAAACAAAACAAAAAAAAAAAAAAAAACATTTTTCAAACAAATTAGGCCAACGCTCTGGCTGCCGAAGGTAAATACGAAGCAGGATCTATTCCTTCATTTGCTGCCAACACCAGTTTGTTTGTGGAAAAGCACGCGTACTAAACTGAATAAATTAATTGGACATTGACACTCATATAGAACACAACAATTTGTAAACAATAGTTACTCTGGACCTACAACAAGACTGACCAACAAAAAATAAATCCGGCAACATCTCGAACTCTCTCAACCTTCCAACTATACACATCTTGTTAATTACTCTTAGAAATTTGTTTGTGTTTTAATTGTTTTCACTTGTTTTTATTTTTATTTTATTTTTTTAATCTTACATTTTGCTTTAAGACACTTATTTTCTATAAACAATTGGCAAATATATTTTTTTTAAGACAATTAAATACACGCTATACACTATTTTTTGTTTTCTTGCTTTGTTTTATTTAAAATTTTCCTTTTGCGCATGAAAAGTTTATCTATATCTACAGCACTTTTCTTCTACTATCTTGTAATCTACTCAATTGAATTTGAGAGCCCTACTTATAATCATTTTAAACTTTCTCACTAAATATTTTGTTGTTCAAAATGGGTAATTTTGTGTAAAAAATGTGCCCATTTTGATAAAATCTAGACTGGACACTAAATATGATTATTGGTATGGCGCTGAGTCACCGCCTATCGTTGGGTCAGATCCTACTAGTAAAGAATGTTTTTTTTTTGTGTTATTTAGGCAGCCGCTTCTTTGTCATTTTTATTTTAACGTCAGTTTTGACAGCCATACTAAAAGGTCTGTCTAAGGGGTCTTCAAAAAACAATGAATTGACGATTTTTTTGTAAACTATTTAAATATTAATAAATAATAAATAAGTACACTCTTGGAAAGTATACTTAAGATTATGAAGAACAATAATTGCAATCGAAATCTCTATAAAAAAAAATGAACTTACAAGACGTCAATATAACTCGGGCACATAAGTCAAAAATAATACTTCCCGTGCTTTGAAACGCATTAAAAGGATATTCCCATTCTTACATATATATAACCAATAAAAATAAATAAAAATATCCTACCCTTTCTTAGTGATGGGATTCCTGTGACCTGCTGATTTTCTCGTTACTTTTATGAGTTTATGAGGCTGAGTCTTGGCACTTTTCAGGTCTTGGGAATTCTAGTTCGACTATAGTTCACGAGAAAAGGTAAATCAAGAGGAAGAAAATTGTAGTAGATCTATATTTTGAGTCCATAAACGCTTTCTAATTCCTTAGACGTATAACGAGGTATATTCTTTTCCCATTAAAAGTGATATTGTTTCCTTTAAGAAGTTTGAATGATATTGAATCTTGTTTTTGTATGAATCCCTTCAAGGACTATATCTCCTTTACTATCAGTCATTGGAAGTAGTGATGGGAAATTAGTGAACGCGTTCATTTGAGTTACTCTGTGGTTACTCGTCAGAAAGTTTGATGTTGTTTTTAAACTCCTAGCGCCAGCAGACTAAGTTGCTAATATAGGAGGTTTATCAACTTGCCTAAAAAGGGCCCTGGGCTAACACCAAACCGTGTTTCTAATTCATATGGGTAATTTCAAAAGCTGCTGGTAAAGCTGCCGGTATCCTAAACGTTCCCCAATTTGCTCTACGTTCAAGGTCTAAGGTATCTCTAACTTTGAGCCAAACTACTTTTTAACACATAAAAAAGAGGCCATATTATCCTTTGTAAAGTTGCAAGCTAACATCGGCACAAACGGACTCTTTTCCTTCCGCGAGGCAGTTTAGTTGCTATATCCTCGTGGTGAAAAATTAAATTATATCCTGCCCTAAACTGTGTAACACATGTTAATGGGCACTAGAAAAAGTAGTGGACTTAATTATGTAGGGTTTTGGGACGCCGTCCAACAACTTGTGGACACACAATTTTTATTGTTATAAACACAATCTTCTTCCTATTAATATTGTTCTGTTTTTATTAGTAGCTGGGTGTAGGGAGCCTTTCAAGTCTTGAATGAGAGCTTCTTTTAAGAAAATATACTAAAAAGTACATGGCGTTTGAAGTAACAAAGTGACCGATAAAACGATTTCAAATTTAGCCTCTACATCGACTCTATTCCTTGTAATATAATCAAGTACTAAATACAAGCCCATAACTAAGCCGGGAAATGAACCAATTGAGATTCCTCACAATCACTAGTTGTCAGGGTGCTGCCAGAATACGGCAAACTAACAAAATCAATTTCGTCTCACCTTGTATGAGGGGTTTTGTGACTATCATTGAGTCGACCCGGGCTGTGGGATGTAGGAAGCACCATATTCTGATACAGTTCTTTGTCAACGTTTATGGCTTTTTTTATATCAGCTTAGTCATCCTTTGTGGTTTCCTCTACGTGGTGACTTTTCTGCTAAAGACCAAGCAAAGCTTTACTCATCCCCACACTGAACCAAATTTGGTAGTCATATTGATAAAAAAGCATGTAGATTTGAAGAAACGGTGATCAATATAAGGTCAACAACTCCTGTCTGTTGTTTTCATGAAAATTTTGTACAATATAAGAAATATTGTCATTTTGATGAAATGCATAATATTTTTCATTGTGGTGTTAAATTCACAAAAAATTGTCACATTGAATAAAACTAGTTATTATTTCGTAAAATTCAATGAATGCTCATTCTTCAATTTAACTTAAAACTTTCCTCATTTTGAAAAAATATTTTTCAAATTGAAGAAAGAAATTTTCATTTTTACATAACATTTCTTCAAACTAAAGAAAAAAATCTTCAATTCGACGCATAGTACTCTTCAGTTTAAAGAAGGCTTTTTCAAATTGAAAAAAAATTCTTTAATTTAACTCATTACTTTATTCGAGTTGAATAATTTTTCACCAAATCTACGCATCATTTTCTTCAATATGATGAATAGTTTTCTTTAAATTGATGATTTTTCTTCTGTTTCACGCTTAATTTTGTTGTCAATCTGACAAATATTTTTTGAAGTTGATGAAATATTATTAAATTTCATGTCTTATTTTTTTCAAATAAAACACTCAATCCCCATTAAATCAAATGAAACACAAATATGTATTTTTAAGTTAAAAATATACATTTTTTTATTTATACTATTTATATTTCATAAATTTGTAATAAAAGTAAGGTAATTGGAATAATAATAAATAGTTATAAAATTTTAAGTGCAATCGATTCATAATAATTATATTAATATAAAGGTTATAAAGACATTAATAAATAATTTGTAATTTAAAGTTTTTAATCTATTTGAGATAATAATAATACTTAATAACAATCAAGTTTTATAAGTTAACCGTTGGCACAAGGAGCCTGTGCATTAAGACAAATTTTCCACAGCAGCGACTAACTGAAATAAAAGAAAAATCATTGTGTATTGCATATGGGTATTATATTTATTCCTATACTTTTAGGTTGTCATTATGATTTACATTTACCTACTATGATAATGTAACGGCGGCAAATTGAATGTCACCAAAATGTTTTCAATAAAAATTCAATATATTATACTTACATTTTTATCACACGATCACGTTCCTACCAATCCGCACTGCACCACTTCACTTACAAAAATAAAAGTTATCACTTCTAGGACAACAATCAACATTTACATTTGAATGAAAGTTCTTCAAATTGATAATTTTTTTCAATTTGAAGAAAACGTTTTCTTCCATTTAAAGAAATTTATTGAAAATGAATAAAATATAATGAACTATTTTCATAATTATAAAAAAAAAATCGGTATGAGGAAAATTTCGTCACGTTGAAGAAAAACTTTCCATCCCATAATGAAATTTCTTCAATTTAAAGATATTCCGTAGAAAAATTGATTAGACTGCAATGGTTTAATGGTTATTTCTCAACGTGAGGACATAAGTTGATAATAACATATTGAAGAAACTTGTTTAAGTTGACGAATTTCGTCAATGTGAAGAATACTTGAGAGCATTTGAAAAAATTTATTCAATTTGAAAAAATTTAAGATGTGGGAATAATACAAATTTGTGGACAATTTAGGGGAATGTGGTGCTAGATTCAACATAATTACGAGAATGTTGTTAAACTGAAATCCTGTGAATATCTACTAAGAAGTTTTGGAAAGGTGATGTCTTTGCGGTTCTTAAGAACCTATACTGATAGGTGATGCGCATTGGTTGTTTTTATTGTAGGGCGTTTCGCTTGTTACCTATGGAATAGATAAAAGTTAGCGGTTAGTCTTCTTTGGGCGAACAGTTTAAGATTTAGTGCAGAACCCTCTGTTAGTCGAACAGTTTGCTGTTGATTCGATAAAGTCAATGTTTTTGGGCCAAGCTCCATATATAAATGTAATGTTTGAATGTTTGAGTCCTGATATGATCTCTACATTATAAAAATTGAGGAGTCGCTCCGAGCTGAAGTAGCTCTTCGCTCTAAATAATAAACTTTTCTTTGGCGACACTGACATTAGTATATTAGATGCATGGATTGATCATAAATTCATTGGGATGGAGGGTTCGTCGGCGTTCGTGGTCCGCTGTACCTACTTCGCATTAAATGCAATGAACATATGTTTTTTTCTTTTTTTTTTTTGTTTTAAAAATTTATATTATATGAAATTAGAATAGAAACTATTTATCACAAGATTCCAAGAAGTGGACAAAGTGGGTCCAGCTCGACCGATTTAATATGTATGTTAGGTGCTTGCCTTCTTTAGATTCCTTTTTTTTTTTAAATGGCTTCAATGATTTCACTGATATTAGAATAAGTGATATATTGTTCTTTCTTATAGAGCGAATATATATTTTTCAGGAAGTGTCTTATAATGATTTTGTTTTTTAAATCTCGACTTTATCAAAACGGCTGAACTGTTTTAAACTATTTCTTTTAAATTTGTTTGATTGATTTCTCTTTAGCTTAGTGTAAAGTCTTACCTACTTCTTAAAAATATCCAAGAGCTTATAAAGGGTGATTTTTTAGCTGGTTTGGTTTTGGCAACACTGGTTTTGACAGCTGACGTGTGTTTAGTACCTTGTGTCACTGTCAAACAGCTTCAGTTTGGTTTGCAATTTAACCATGGATGATCTTACAAATGAACAACGCTTGCAAATTATTGAATTTTACTATCAAAATTCGTGCTCGGTTCGAAATGTTCATCGCGCGCTGCTTCCATTTTATGATCGGCATTCTCGACCTTCTGAGCAGTCTATTCGGAAGATTGTGACCAAATTTCGCACCAAATTTACTTTGTTGGACATAAAACCACCAACACGTTTACGTACTGTGCGTAGTGAAGAAAATATTGCGGCCGTATCAGCTAGTGTGACAGAAGACCGCGAAATGTCGATTCGGCGCCGTTCCCAGCAGTTAGGCCTTTGTTACAGCACTACGTTGAAAATTTTGCGGAAGGATTTGGGCGTAAAGCATTTTAAGATACAGCTGGTGCAAGAACTAAAGCCAGCCGACCTACCACAACGCCGAATTTTTGGTGAATGGGCTCTTGGAAAGCTGGCCGAGGATCCGCTTTTTTATCGAAAAATTGTGTTCAGCGATGAGGCTCATTTTTGGTTGAATGGGTACGTAAATAAGCAAAATTGCCGCATTTGGAGTGAAGATCAGCCAGAAGCATTGCAACAGCTACCAATACATCCCGAAAAAGCCACTGTTTGGTGCTTTTTTGTGGGGGTATGCCAAGGCTAATGTGTATAGGGACAAGCCCGCTTCGATTGACGCACTGGAAGCCAACATCCATGCATTCATTCGTGAGATACCGGCCGATATGTGTGAAAGAGTATGCCAAAATTGGACTCAGCGGATGGGCTACCTGAGACGCAGCCGCGGTCAGCATTTGCATGAAATTATCTTTAAACATTAAATTGCAAGGTTCAAACTATCGATTCAAATAAATATTTCATTCATTTTTTCGAATTTTTTGTGTTTTTTTTTTAAAAAAGTTCTAAACCTCTTAAAAAATCACCCGTTAAAATGCCTGATTCTGACCTCGAGCAAGATTTTTGTTTGAGCAATTATAAAACAGTATGATAAGTAAAAAATTATATGTGTTGTATAGTTTATATATTACACACATATGTATGTTAATATGCCATCGACCGCTCCTGTGTTAACCTTTGTACACGAATATCAAATTCAAACATGTATAGTCCGTATAACAGATAGAATATCGTATAATCCGTTTGTGTGTAAAATTTGATGTGTCAACATTGCGTTATATTTTTCTTAAATTCTCAAACTATACTATTAAAAGAAAACGGTTTCTTATATTATTTAGTTCATCGTATGGATTCGATACATACATTTTCATTAGTTTTACACTTCTACAACTGTACAAAATTGAAAACGAATTATTAAAACAAAGAAAAAAATAACTTCCATTTCAAGCTCTAATTTTTAAAAAAAAGTTCCCCACTCTCCCCTTTTTTATGTCAAAAAAATTTATGTTGTGTTAAATTAAATAAAATCCGCTGGGGAAAAAATATCTTCAATAAAACGAAATATTTGATGAACAATTGTCAATTTAAATAGTCGGTGGTTTTGTCAATTTGAAAATAAATTCGTTCGCTTGAATAATATAATAAATAGTACAGCATTTGATGAAACTTTACTGATTTTGAATATTAAATCTTCAATATGAAGATACATTTTATGAAAAATTGTTAATTTGAATAACTGATTCTTCTAAAAATGATTAACATATTTTTGTCAATATCACATACAGGGCACCGTTTTGTTAACGACTTCAGTTTGTCAATATGACAAAAATTCATTGGTTTGAATAAAATATGAAATCGGACAGCAGTTAAAGAAATTTTATTTGTTTTGAATATTAAATCTTCAATAACACGAAAAAATTTATGAAAAATTGTTGATCCGAATAATTATTTCTTCAATGTTTAACAAAATATTTCCGTCAATATGAATACGCGATTTGGTTCAGTGCAGACGGCTTTCTTCGGCAGAATGTGCCATCAACTCTGCACCACCTCATAAAGATGAAATTTCTCGATAACGTCCTTAATTCACATATGGTAGACCCCTTATTAATAGGTGTCATTCCAGTTAAGCCGAATACGCTACATTTTGGTGCTTCCCATACCGAGTTATCTTTCTCCGACGTAAATCATGTCATACGCCGCCTAAAGCACCTCATAACGGAAACATCTTCCCAAAATGGGGAACATGTCACGTCTGGAATCAAGTTGAATGTACTCGCGCGCACTGTCTCCAAGTTCCGATTTTTTGATTCGCTGGGAAATAATTTTCTCATCATTTTTATTCGTCTTTCTCTTTTTTATGGGCACTCTCATCGTTGTTGAATATCAAGTACCGCAACCCCAACCGCAACCGCACCCTATTCCAGACACTTCTTCTCCGGCTCTCAATCACTACTTTTAATTATAATGAATGACGTTTCCAAGTCAATGTCCTTTAGATTGAATACAAAAAAGTAAAACACGCAAAAAAGGATCAAAACGATGAACAGAAAAAATGAAAAGGTGAACCAAGGGAACAGGTGAACCAAGGGAAGTACGGAATCGCTGCCGACAGAATTTATGTGGGAGTTTGGGTGTGCAATTATTTGTCTCCTTACAACGTTCATTAGGGATACGTAGTGGTGGTTGTTATTTAATGTTTCTGTTTTTTTTTTTTTTTTTTTGATACACCGACAAAAGGAATATTTGCGATGTAACGGGTGAACTGTGAACCTACGCTAAAGTGTCCTTTCAAAAATATATTTACTTTGAGAGCCTTAAATTCCACTACGCTTTAGAGGACTATGCATGTATTTTCGCAAAGAAATTCCTGCACGCAAGGACAGAGAAAAATTAAATTGTTTGCATTCAAGCACATTCCCCAGCAGCTGTAGGTTTAACCGCTTTCGCTTAGTGCTATATTATGCGACATCCTTTCTTCGCAAATCGCTGTGAAAGCATCATTCTATTTCCTAAATTAATCGTGTCTGCTGCTCCGTTCTCTGGGTAATCACGATTAGTACAGATTTCATTCGAAACTCTCTGTATAGGGACGCCGCACCAGTAAACCGCATGTCCTGCATACATAGTTTCCAAGTTAAATATTTAAGTTTCACAAACCTAAATTGCGAAACATTATTTCCATGGGTGACCTCAGAGGGACGGGGACGGGAACCAAGATTGGCATAATAAATGTGTGCATAGCTGTGATAAGACTGCAAATTGCTTTGGGGGGTGTCGTGCAGCTTAGCATTAGAAGAAGGGAAGATAATTGTAATGGCTCGGTCACGTCTTTGTTTGGAGGAAACTTATACACAATGTGTGTTCCGATGTAATGGAAAACACAGTGCAAGGACTAAACTAATTTCAAAGTAGGTACTTGAACCGATTAAAAAGCAGTATACACTGTTATACTTTGGTGTTTGCTGCTTTGGCAAAGATAATACTTGTATCTACCGAAGTAGGACAATAAAAAGCGAAAATTAAACAACTTAACGAAAGTACGTTCATTTCCAAATGGGTTTGGCTTGGCTGTGGTTCGAAAGAGTAAACTAATTTCAAAGTATCAACACTGTTGTTCACTATTGTATTGCTTTTTTAGTTATATAAGGATAATACTTGTGGGGGGTTTATTTGTAAAGTTTAGACCCAAAGTGACAGATAATGGAAACGTCTTAGTGGGAGATTTTCTTTTCGTCACAGATTGGGAGTGGAAATCTCTCTTTGAGAAAACTGTTTTTGAACTTGTCTTCAATGTACCCACCTAAACATGTAGTGATGTTAATTCGGTAGACTGCTGTTTGGGGCTCTCAGGATTATGTACGAAGAGTTTCGGGACGAAAAATGCATAGCAAAATGATAACGATGGCAAACATGCTCATGGCTAAATTTCGTATTGAAAATTGCGACATTTTACCTTCGAAATAACAATGACGTCACAACATGGGATCCATACATTAAGTTGTTCACTATCAGTGGGGGAACAGACAAAGGACCTGAGTACATATTGCAAATAAAAAAGGAAAAGTCAAGCAACTAATCGATATGTCACAACTAAGAACCTACCACAATGACAATGAATACCAAAACTCCCGCAAAACTTCGAAGAAATCTCCTTAAAACATGAAACTCACAATTATTTACCTTAAATTTATCTCTTTCCAGGGTAACGGTGAAGCCGCCACTGGCAAATACGTTGCTGGCAGCGTTGTCGGTGCTGGTGCTGATGCAACCTTGTTCGTTGCCAACCACGCTTATTAAGCACACTCTTCTCATCTCTAAAAGAACAAACAACAAAACATCAACATGATTTCGGAATAAAAAATATGATTTTTATTATTGTGGAAATATAGTTTTAAGCAACAACAAAATAAAATAATAATAATAAAGAAACAACAACAAACCAAAAACAGAAGCTATTAAATAACTAAGCACAATGGAGCTATTCTAATCATAACCTATAACAAACAAACTAATATCATTTCCCACCAACAACTAACAACCAGAAAAATAAAACAATACCTAACAACGTTTTCTTTTTGTACAACAAACCAACAAATACCATCACCACAACGAGGGAATCATCAATTCACGGCTGAAAAGGAGACGGTCAATATTGCCGGTGGAATAAAATACATTTGTTATAAATAAAAATAAATAAACAAAACAAACCTATGTGTAGTATTCTAGCTTAGGCAGATATCCTCATCACTTTGCAACGAGTTTAGAGTGTGATTGATATAAAAATTCAGCAGCCAGCAGCAGGACCTGAATTTATCGAGGAGGAACACAGAAATTCGTTAAGTGTAATTTATTTAAAAGTGAAGTTATAATGGCATTATATAGCGTACACTATTGTTATTACAAAAAAAAAATATTTTATTCATTTTAAAGTTGAAAAGTGAATGAAATAAAAATGTTGGAAAATGTAAATTCCTCAAAAATGATTGTTTGATTTATATTACTGCTTGGTAGTCTACCAAATTCGATCTTCGTTGTCCTTGAAATGATGCAGAAAACAAGGTTTTTCAAAAAGAGTCAAAGGGCCAAGTAACTTTAGTCGGGTCTAATTTTTTTCACGTCAACTTCTCCGGGGAACGATTTTCTTCGCCGATGAGCCCGTTTAAGAATCCCAAGGCGACATTATGTTCTCGTGAATTGGTTGGCGTGGAAGAATCGACAGCGATTCGTAAATTCCTACGTGGAAGAAGGAAATGGAAACTTCGTTGCGAAGTTGCGAACGATTGCCGAATGATTATTGAAACTTTCCAGGGACCGATAGGTCAGTGGAAGAATCGACTGCGATAAGTCAAAACCTACGTGGAAGAAGGAAATGGAAACTTCGTTGCGAAGTTGCGAAAGACTTCCGTAGGATTATTGAAACTTTCCCGGGACCGATATGGAAATTAACTGGGGTTATAATATGCGAAATATGTGACACTGCCTTAAATTTATTCTGCAGGGATTTTTTTTTAAAAGTTCGGACGGCTTCTTTGTTTGTTCGCATTGAGCTCCTTATTTTCTAGAAACCATATTTCTAATTATAAATTTGATAGGGGGAAAATCACTCTCCCTTAACATAGAAAGTTTGAAGGTATGTCCCTGCTGAAACAGGTTGATTGTATTTCTAGGAAAAAAGCGTCGGTTGACAAGTAAGACTCACTAAGGGCGTTTGACATGTTTCTCTGTTGTAGGTTTAGAAATATTTGGGATAAGTGCTCTTGTCTAACTTCTTTAAGTCGTGTGACATTGCAAAAAAGTGTTAGGAGCATAATTAGTTTGTCGATTTTTAAATTCGTCATTTACTACATTTTCAATTGCTTTGGACTGATGTGACTTTATACAGTCAAACAAATGGGTAGCTTCTTGATAAGTGATCATATTTACTAGCCCCACAAAACACTCTGAAAAAAGGTCACAAATCGCATGGAAAAAAAAACACCAAAAAGTCTTCAAAAACCTTTCTAACCAATCCCCGAAAATGACACCATAAAACGTCCTAAAACCACTTCAAAAAACGACCCAAAAACGCATTAAGGATTACGGAACGCTTTAAAAAACACCCCGAAAATAGCCGGAAACATTTCTTCAAAAAACGTCATGCAAATCTCTATACCAAAGGATTTAAATCGAATCAAAAAAATATGAAAACAATAAACTCAATTTAAATTGGGTAGGATGTATATACAAATATACCCCGACTTGGGTGGCCTGCACGAATGAATTTCAAACTTTTGTTCTTTTCTCTGCAGCTGAGATGAGATGATTCGACATTCAACCGGCATCGTTAATCATTTTAAGAAAAATGTGCTGTGCAGTGAAAACATTAACGACTTGGTGAACTTTCTTCGTATAGTTGCCCAGCACTTAACATTGAAAAAAGACGTTATACTTTTTGTTAAAAAGTTTAAAAACTAGTTTTCGTAAAAAGTTGGTTAACCGCGAGTAGCAAAACTCTTGCCAGACACTCCAGTTGTTTCGGTATTACCCAGCTGTTGGCACAAACAAATAAATAAATTTTTCGCAACAGGTCCGTAGAGACCAGGCCTAGCTTCTAACTGACGTTGATGGAGGGGCAGGCGACAAATCTAGTCAAGAAAATCCTGCCAACATACCTACTCATTTGACATTTCGAAGTTTCAAAATTAAAAATAAAAAGCGTTAATATGTCAACAATTCAAGTTGACTGTGCACATTCAAAAATCAAGTTATCCGAATTCGACAGATTGGTCTGGACTAGATGTAACCTTTAGTCAGTCATGAATTTCTTGACTCGATTCGCTAAATCTCCATAAAAGTCAGACTTATTAAACTAGATATTTGAACGTCCCCAAAGCGTTCATGTACCAAAATTATTTATGTTCATAAATTTACCTTGAATAGCAAGCGATAAATTGCAATTAGTTTCGACCTAATTTTGGTACCTATTACCCAGTCCAGACAAATCTAATTGACGTTTTACATGAACAAGGTATTCGAACGTCCCCAAACATAATATTGTAAAATTTATTTGGACAAAAAAAATAAAATTGATGCCAAAATATTTTCCATTCACCCACATTGCCAGCGTTTTCATCACGTGGAGAACGCACGTCATTCTGAGCACGCAACCTCCGGCTGAGAATTGAAAATCGATTGCCAATCAATCAGATTCGACAAGGAAGGAAAAGGTCATAGACTGACTTTCCGAATTAACTAACTGACATTGGCATCGAAATGCATTCAATAATGGCCGGCCGGTCTACAAAATAATGACTTTGACAATTTTTGTTCCTAATGTACTTACAAGGTCGCCGCCCCGACTAGCCCCCACTGCCCATTAACCAGCAGCGCGCACAATACTGAACACCAATGTCAGCCGTGTTCGTGGTCCGACATGGTCGTCCGACCACCATTACCGCAGAGCGAGAGAGTGTTGTAATAAAATCTTATTTTCGGACGAAACAATTTATATTTATGATGGTAATTTCTTACGAAATCACGACAAAAACGCTCGCCCTGATTATTATTATCGTTAATAATTTATCTTTCTCGCTAAATTAGCCCATCTGGTGGGCGGCGAGGATGAGTTCGAGTTCGAGTGGCCGGCGTCGGGTGGATGCATTTTTGAGAATATCTGGGCCACCGAGATTCGAGACGAGAGGCATTGCTTTTAAAATAGAATGGTATAGTCGCTGGCACTCAGAGGATACACATACAGGTGTGTGTATGTCGAAGGATTTGGGATTTATACGACGGAGTAATTGAAAATTTATTCGCTCGTAAAGTTACCAAAGTGCCGTTGTTAGGGGAAGACATCCGTACCGTTACAGAAGTTATGTTGGCGTTCGGTGCCATAGAACCATAGAAAATGCTGGTGATAAACTGGCCATTATTTCCGGATTGGAATGCATTTAACGTGGCTGGCAAAGGAAACCTCCTTTAGAACTGTAGACATTTTTATGGTTAAGCTTAAGTTGCACTAAAATATGTTACTCAACATTATTTTCACTGACAAGACGGTGACACTTTGTTTTATATGACTCGTGTCGGTTTGACATCGATTGCTCTTAATAGGTAATGCTTCTGATTGTGTTTTCTTATTCATGCAATTATAAAACTTTGACTCACATCAATGTTCCGCGGATTCCTCTTGTGTTGCAAAATCTAACAAACTATTTAAGTTCTATTTACATAAGCCGACATAATGATTTGACTTTTTGATCTGACATTATTAGCACGTGAAAGTTGCTGAGTTAAGGCAATTCTTGAAAAAATATCTCTTGACGTTTTACAAATTTACCGGAAAATGCACTTCATTTTTCAATTAAACACCGAAAACATAGAAAGAACTTCTAGAATCGCTCGTTTGACAGTTGTGACATATCAAAAAGAGTAAATCTATAACTTAAAGAACAACAGACGAAAGTGTGGTTGGTGTCAACGCACACAGCCCGCCTGACATTTGTCTTTTCTTTACAAGTTGTTGCTGTTTAATCTGTACATGCAAGCACATACGTGCAGGTGAATTTTAACTCTGACATAAGTAACACAAGGTAGGTTCCAAAAAGTAGCTAACTAAGTAATTATCATTATTCCTTAACCTGAACATAGAGTTCATATTTAGCGAATATACTCATGCGATTCCGAGACCAGTCAATCTTTTTGGCTTTCAAAATCAATTGCCTTCCTTCGCACACTCAAACATGACGGAACAGGTACCTACATCTCATAACTTTGAAGCGATTCCAATGACAGTTACTACAAGTTAGTGCTAGTACGATTTTAGTGTTCTATTTTTTTTTTTTTTTTTTTTTTTTGTGTGTGGTTATGTGGCATTACTTGAAAACCGAATAAATATCTAAGCTAAGAAAAACTTACTGATTTGCTTAACACATTCTTTAAATTTTGTTTAGAAACTTTACTTCATTGATACATGTATACCTACCTTTTGTTTAATTTGTAAGCCCAAGAAAACAGGAGTGCATTTTTATTTTATAAAGGGCAAACCCCATAGAATCCATCGCGTCCGCTAAGGAAACGTATTTGACTGACAGGTTGATAAAATACACTGCAGCTTCTGAAAGATGGTCTGATTAATAATACTTTCTATTTGCTGCCCGTTGCACCCTTAGACAGTTGGCACGGAATGAGAGGAATTGTTTTAAATATTGAGAAAATGAGAGAAACCGGCATTGGCTGTCATGTGACCAGTGATGCCAGAAACAACAGAAACATAGACATAGACAGAGATTTGTTTCATGATTCATGATATCGTTCTTTACAGCTATTATTTTTATGCACAGTTTTCAGCTGTCCTGCTGTCCAAGAGAAGGTTTATAAAACAAAAAAAGTGCAGTGGATTGGATTTGGTGGCAGCAGATTTATTGTTTGCGAAAAGTGCCAGTAGATCAACTGCTATTGCAGCAAAATGGAAACGCTGTTAGTAGTATTCGATTGGGCGCTCTCAGAGCAATTTTTTTGTTCTCAGAACAATTTTTATGTTCATTTGGTACAAAAAAGCAATCTTTTTCAGATTTCAAAGTTATTTTTCTCAGATTTGCCTCAGATTTACCAATACAAGTGCATTTGAGTTTGACAACTGGTGGAGTTTGTTGACATTTTCGGTGATGTTCTTATGTTCGGAATTTATTTGAAAGTTAACTACACCAGTTTTATTTTTAAAATATTCAAAATTGGTAAACATGCGTGGTTTTTTCCCCATTTCAAGAGCACTTTTCCCCATTTTCCCCACCAAGTGAAAAATTCCCCAAAATGAGGAAACTTAACCCCCATAGGTATTAATAAAGAAATGTGCGCAAGTGAGTTAGATAGCAGACGTCAGATAATAAATATACAACAATTTGACATAACTGCTAAGTAACGATTTTATAACTTTTACGCACTGTTTATTAATATATCGAAGAGTGTTTCGAAACGTCAAGTAAGTGCGCTACGAACCAATGGCATAAACTGACGATTTGGAAAATAAATTTAAACGTCATAAAATGGCTATCGCTGATGATCGCTTTGATTCTTGTTGACTTTTTGTTGCCCTAGACACAATAATATCTATTCACACTTTTGCTGTCGTAATGATCGCTAGGCCTTAAAGGCTACGAGCTTGAGAGCACAGTCCACGTCGTCAATATAGTAAAGACCTCCGACATTCAACAAATTTCGGCCAGCAAATGATCGTAAAAAAAAACGATTGTGGCTGTAGCGTTCTCAATAGGACGCGTCTTCATAATTTGCTTGTTCACAGTGTAGTCATTTTATTCTAGCAATATGTCAAATACATTATTCATATTCGAAATATTGATAATACCCATTTTTATAACAATACAGTGCAGATTCTGTCGATACTACAGTCGCTACACGTGATTTGATTGCATTTATTTTTCTTCCATAATATTGAATGCAATGCTTAAGAAAAAACTTCAATTTTAGTGATAATATCAACTAGCCCCCGATTCGACGTTTTATTCTGACGCAGTTCTATATGCATTCTCGTTCTCAATTAAAATAATAATGTCTACCATGAGAAATGACTCTTTTTATTCAGAACATAACTCACACGAGTCTCAATGTTCTCTCAGGCTCAGTATCACATAAATCCTCCCAACAGTTGGTGCTTGGTGGAAGTGCAGATTCTCATTTCGTGATTTTCCACGAACTCATTCATTGATTGTGTGCTCGGTCCTCGGTGTTTGGTCGCATTGCACAACGTATTGCAACAGACTGAGTTTGCTTCGCACCGCAATTAGCCATAATTCACCTGTTGGGAGAGATAATGTCATCGTAAATCTCCTGACCACGGCTAATGGAAGTAACAAGCCATTGCATATCTTGAGTAGTTGCAAATGAAATTACATTATAATCTGATGTGAATAAACGATGCTCGAACAATACCGTACACTGGAATTATAATACAAAACAAATAATAATGGCGCCGAGACCGTCATCCATTTTGAGGAACACAAGTCTGGGAAATATTTAAATTAACAATAACATGTTGTTTAGGAGCTCCAGGCAACTACTACGACAAAGAACTAAGAAGTCCTTCCAATCGTGAATTTAAATTACAATTTTCTCGAGAGGAAGTAAGGAGCAACAGCGAACCGGCGAGGCTTGTGTTGTTAGCAAAGGTCATTGTTTGCGTAAAACAGTTTTAGTTCATATGGAAAATTCCAAAGTATAAGTACCTAAGCAAGCACTGAACCTGATGTAGGTATACCGAAGGAATTTACGAAAAAGAAATCCTTATCAAAGTAAGTAAGTGATGCATGGATGGGTTTTCACAGGTCAGTGAGTTTTGGTTTCTTCAGGGTAGGTGCATAATAGGGTGCTGTGCTTGCGTTTACAAATTCAAAGTGCATTGCCGATGGAAATGTTAAAAAGTGCACGACTGGGTGCTTTAGATGCTTAAATCCCCACAAAAGAAGTTAACTTTTTTATTTAAAGTTACGTTCAAGTGTATGTACCAGAAATAGAAAATGAGGAAAGGGAAGGTGCGATTGGAAGAGTGGAGAGGGTGAGTTTGGGTTCCTCTTCTTTGGTGCTGCTAGAGTTGGTGGTGAACCTGGGCCTCATTATCAAGCCTCTCCAAGTGGCACGTTCCATAGCTTCCTATTCCAACTTACGCCCTTCCAGTTGGTTGAGGTTTCCTTCCACTACGAGGTTTTCCTCTACCGCGTTGTTTCTCTGGGTTGGAGTGGAAGACTTTGCGGGCCGGAGACTTTATGTCCATCCGACGTATGCCTATCTTAGGTGACTTATAAGCTATTTTTTGAGATCTATGTAACCGAACAGCTAGTGTTGTTCATCGTTGAAAATCCTCCTCCGAGGCCCGTCAACGCAAACGGAACCGAAAATTTTGCAAAGGAGAGAAAGACCCTCGAAGCGACCGAGGATATCTCCATCCGCTTTAGATTACGTCCAAGCTTCAGCGCCGTAAAGCAGGACTTTGATGATCACGGTCTTATAAGGAATCTCCTTTATTTTCCGAGTTACGCCTTTGCTACTCAAATGGCTTTTCAGCCCGAGAAGCAGCGATTGGCAAGTGTCAAAAATCAAATTCGTGAAAATAAAGAAAATTCGGCGGTGGTCGAATGTTCTCCCAGAACTTTTCATACGTTGCAAAAAGGTAGGTACCTAAGTTATATATTTATTTGTGGTATGGATTAGAAGTCAAAGAAGGAGGTTGCTCAAAGTAGCTCAAGTCTGTCCATGTACTTTGGAGTTTATGTTCAGCTCTCTGAGAGAGTTTCGCTCTATTTTTCGATCTTGACAGATTTTTAGTGCTTGGCTCGGGAAAGTACGCGAATAGACCTGAAGCGCAATGAAATGCCAAACCTTACTGAATGTTTTGACAGCTGGATGTCATTGTTGTACGTATTGCTGGTAACACTATGCTTAATCACTTTGACAGAACAGTGCCACTCTCTCTCCGACTTTCTAATTAGTATTCTATATCTTGAATAATAACATTAACTAACTGAATAAAACAACAATGAAATAAAATAAAGTTGTTTGAAATAATAATAGTTTTGACAGCTGCTGAAACATAACAAATGGAAAAGTATCTTTGCTATCTTAAATCAAATCAAGACGGTATCTTAAACTTGCACATTACATTACTCCAAACAAAGCCGGTTCGAATTTGCATTCCTTACATTCAAACAATCAAACAATGGACACCTCGTGTGAAAATTATTTCGCATCGCAGACAGAATAAAGCGTTGTTCCTATGACTCATGAATGCACGCAACAACGAACAAAATAGTTTTCCGTAAGATGACTTAAGTCATTATAAAAATTCTCTTTATTCAAATTCATTTCTTGGCTGTGCTATAAAAAAGTAATATTAAAAACCACTTAACTCGGCAACCATAATTGGAACACAATAATTACAATACAAATCAATTCAACAAATACATTGGCGTGGCCGGCGCGCATCTGCAGCATTGCTGGGCGTGCTGCGAGCACACGTATCTCAATCTTTCTCTGTCTATATTTGCTTACTTCATTTAAAGTAATGTCTATTAATAATTTCTATTGTAGGAGTTTAGTTGTGGAAATTCATCTGTGTTTCTGTTTAGTGTCTAATGAATGACTTAATGTCATCGCATCGTCGCCATGTAGTCTTATGGCAGACTGGCACAAGTTTTATGGGATTTTATTTTTTGGAAAAATGTATTCGCATCTCGCTAAAGAGGAGACAAATCGTCGCCAAATTGTTGGGAATGAGAAATGACCCTTGAACCACCGTCGGTAATGGTTGGTGGCAACTGGCAAGTGTGACATTTTATTACTAAAACGAGAACCTTGCCATAAAAAGCGGAGTGAGGTGGTTTAATCGTATAGTTTTAGTGTAAATAAAATTTATTTCCTAATTCCAAGGAAAAAACATAAGGGGGAAGGATCTGCGTCATGAACGAAGGAAATATAAAATTAGGGCATTTTGTTTCAACCTTTTCACCAGAAACTAGGTATACGATTTATTACTTAGTTCATGCTTTCCACGTTCTCTTTTGCTTTTACGTACGAGTGCCAAGGGTCAAAGTAGTCAAATGAGAAAACATGCCATTGGGAACGCTTAAAACTGTAGTTTAGTCAGTCTGACAGCTGGGCTGACTTGATTTGTTTCAGTTTTTACTGGCTTAGATTTGTCAGGTAAACGGTTTTTTTAATTGACGTTTATGGTGGGGTAGCCATCATCACGAATTACTTGACTGAGTTGACACTTCGTGTGTGTGGCTGACGTAGTAAAAGTGACGTTAGCGAACACTCTATATTTTACGTTCAAGTAAAGTCTAATCGAGAGAAATCTTGTCGCCTTATGACAACTAGATTTTTGAATGCACCTTGCTTTAAATATGCCGCTACTTTTGCTCTACTCTCCGCAGATATGTCACAGTTCACGATCACGTAGGTATATTGCGATGTCAAATTTTACAACAAGAATAAGGAATCATGTGAAACACGTAATTCTTGTTTTTCTTTGATTCATGGGTCAAAATATTGCTGTCACCAACCAATCGATTTAATACGCTTAATAATTATACGTGTAGATTGACAGCCTTTTTGTGCGGAATAATCCATAAAACTACGAAAGACTAACGGGCCAACATTTTGTTATCAAGGAAGTATAAAATCAAGGTGTAAATGAATGGAAATCTGTGGACAAACTGAAGCAACATTGGTTCATTGTCTTTACATGTCCCTTTCTCAGGCGAATAGTTTTTGCGTGACATTTGTCAAATTCGGTTCTATAATGTATATATTAGTTTAGGAAAGAATCCGTTTCTCTCTGTAGAAAAATCATAGAAAAGCGATTTATCTGATGTTCGTTTTGCGTGAATCGAAAGTTTCCGGTATTTGTTAGGACTGTCTTCTTTTTCAAAATAGGCAGCTCACTTGACCATCTTAGTTAGAACTTCTTCCTTCAGATCGTCAGTGTCATACATGCCGTGTAAGAATTGACCTTTGGCGCACAAATTTCAGTAATACTGTTCAATTAAAGCTGCCTTTGATAGTGTGACAGCGTTTGCCAACCAAAGAATGTTAGATAAAATTGAGTTGGGTTGTGCGACCGCACACCATAGCGGGCTCATTGCCATCCCCAGGCCAAAGGAAGTTAAATTCCACCTTATAGCCTTCCTCTGGTCATAAAATCTGGCTAACTCTCATTATAAAATGTTCAAATTAAAATTTTGTCAATTAAACCCTTACAGACCCTGCATCGTTTAGCTATACGGAAGAAACATTTTCTGTCCTTGCCATTGTCTAAAAGCACAATTGACGGCCAGCTTGACGTATCTCCCTACATAAATTTCCTGATTCCCACGCTTCCAACAACTTGTTCGCAGATCAATACCCCACTAAGCTAAATCGACCTTCAAATCTACAGAACCTTTCCAAGTGACAACACAAAGTGACGACTTTTCCGTATATTGTTTTGCGACTTACAAACAACAACGTTCACTCATCCCGACGTGGCTTAGAATCCTAATAAGCCTCACTTAGCCACTACCTAGTATGACAAATTTTCATTTCATCTGAAGTAACAAAAAAAAAAAACCAATAATTAACGATGGAGACATCTTCAGTCTATATCTTCCGGGATAAGCACTAGTGCTTAAGAACCGCGATTGCATATGGTGTTTCGCACGTCCACTTGTTCCAAATTTGGTATTCCAAACGTAATCGTATTCTGCGGTTGACCGAGTGACTCCCCCAACCCAGTCAATCGTGCTCAGAAATTGTTAGCTCAGCCAAAGCATAGTTATGTAGGTAAATATAAATAAGAACGGATAGATGGATGGCAATAAAATCAATCAGATTAGCTGAATTATTTGGCACAACAGGCGCATGTCAAGTAGATTTAGCGTGCGAGCATAATTGGATTTAAATTTCAGGCACACAATCGGGGGGAAGTTTTCCACCAGGTTAGTAAGGTGTTTTTTTGAAAAAACAATTTTAGAAAACAAGTGACGTAATGGTTGTGTTTAGTGAATTGATTTGAGGGGGTCTTAAATTCTATATCTTGGTGTTTTCCCGGACGTTTGAAAAATATCGGAGAGTGTAACTGTCCAGAAGAAGCTTCTCAATTTTGACGTTCGGACTCGGCAGAAAATTGTATTTATGCTATAATTTTCGCAAATGACGGCAAATGTCAAATGTCTACTGTGACATTTGTGAAGTAAACATATACAAAATACGGCACTGCAAATAATTGCCCAAGGAACAATTCCTTAATGAACAATCGCCAAAAAATTGCATACGCAATTGTTCATAATATAGTTGGGCCGACAGTTTATTTAAGCTTGGACTAAGTATCTACTTCTTGAACTTTACACTTGGGCTATTTGTCATAGTGAATGATTGCGAATGTTCTAATTTTATTTTCTCACATTCTCTAAAGCTGAAATAAAAATAAATAAACAAATTACCTACATAATATGATAAAAAAAAATTATAAAGAAGCCATTTTAAGAAATAAACTGACTCTGTTTGCGATAACAGAAGCAACAAAATTGCGTGAATTTTTTGTCCATTTACTCGTCAATAAACAACTTATATTGGGGGATATTTAATTTTGGACATTTTGGGCGAGTGTTGTTCACTTTTGGGCGATTTTTCCTTAAATAATTTTTTTTTGGAAAAAAATAGTCCAAAAATGATTCGTTCATTTTGAATTGACAACATCACGCACGCGGATTTTTGCACGAGACAGAGAGAACCGTCTGTCCGCAGTCAATGGTAATAAATAGAGGTGTAGGAATGAGATCACAAGTTAAACGCCTATCCGGAGTATCGACCAGACAAAGCCACGGAATCAATCGGAGGTATTTGCAGAGCATATTGGTGAAAAACTTGAAGATGTTTCTTTACAAAGGGCAGACAGTGCATCAGCTGTTAGCTGTTGACCTCCAAGCGCGTGCTACCTACGCTTAAGCCATCCTGAATATCGACCACGACAGAGACAACTTTTAGCCATTCAACCCTTCCAGATTTCCTTTCGTAGGTTTTTTAACAGTCATGTGTCTACTCGGTATTTGTAAGCAAGACTCTAGAAGCCGTCAAAAGAGAATATTCGTCAAAAATGCGATAAAAGTGATAGAAAATGCAATAAATCGGACCTGAGTTCATTAATCCTGGCGACGACTACTTAGCCGATATCAATTTCTTGGCTTTAAGGGAAACAAAATTAAGACATTAAATATACATAAACCAAAAGCGCATTCGAAGTTTTTCATTTTTAAAATGAACTAGTAATTGTGTCAGAGAGCTCCCGAAAGATGGCGCTTGTTCTATCCATTCTGCATCGCCTACACCCAAAACGTATGTCAAACTTTTCTTGTTACATACGTCTGAATTGTGAATTATACATGTTTTCTTAAACACAATTGTGAATTCAGTTATTTATGCTGTCATATTTGACATGCAAGAAATTAATGGATTACTCTTGGTCTTGAGACGACAACCGACAGCGTGGTTGTTTTTCCCTCTTATCATTTGTGGGGTGTCACATCACTTCCACAATTCCCTCCAACTCCAAGGTTATAAACCTTTTGCAACAGATATGACAGAATTTTGAACGCTTAACATTAATACCGAATTTATTTATGTACCTATTTATGAGCCTTTGCGATGCCGTATACCCAAACACAGTCACGTAGATTCGCTCAATTCATTATGTCAGTCACACATAAGAAACCCAGTGAAACATCTTTTATTGCGTACGCATTGATTAAATCGATATTTACGAGAAAAAGCGCCGAAACTACTCGATTTAAACAGACCGTGAGAGATGCTTCACAAAAGTAAACTAAATCTAATATACGCAATCTAAGTGAGCACAGCAGCAAAGGTCCGTTTCTTTGTTTCTATGGACAAAGTTTATTCACCCTGGAAGTATGTGAAGCAATAATATAGACAACCGGAGGAAATTGGTTCCATTTATTCAAATAAATATCTGTATGAAGGGCCGGAGTCCGGAGATAGTGTGGCCCAAGTAAGGTCGGGCATTGTGAAATGGATGGAAAATATTATACAGACAGTAAACAGGAAAGGAAACTTTATTGAATCGTTTACCCTAATGGGGTTTTACCCTAGAAACTTTTTATTGTGTTTGCTACTAAAACCCGGAAGGCACTCAGTTATACAAAAAAGTATTTATGGCTTCGGTCAACTTATGGTTCCACGTGTGGAGGACTAATCTGGGTTATAGATCACTCGTCAGCACGGGACGATGTTCCATCGCAAATTGTTATGAAACAAGTAAGTAGGTGACGGGGAAAGGTTTTCCTTTGCCAACTGGGCAAGTTAATATGTTGTGGGAAACCAAGTTGCATCATTCGTGAAGGACCAATTTGTGTTTGCGACTTTTAACCTTGTGAAGCATCAGGCCACTGGTAGTGTCCAAATCACTTGAGGTAGTTCATATGAAAAAATGAAGGGTTCTAGGGCAGTGGGTTCACGAAAGGAAATTTATTTTCTATACAAAGAAATTTCGTTCCTTGAATCGAGAAAATTTAAAAAGCAGCAAATTTTTCTTTTAATTTAATTTCTTTAAAATTTAATTTAATTCTATTTAATCATAAATTCATGAATCAGGAAAATAATTCTTTTTGGTAAAAAATATATCATTTTACTTAAACGAACAAATATTTCTTGATTATAAATATATTCTGAAATCAGGAAGTTATTATTTGATATAATTTTAAGCTAGTACCTACAGATTTTCTAATTTCAGGAAAATAATGCAGCGGCTTAGAAGAATTTTATTAAAAGGACTTAATTCTACCATATTTCAGATCGAATGCGTAAAAGATTATCGTCTTTTCTTTAGATTGAAATCAATGAGGAAAAATGGCTGCTTATAAGAAAAAAATTCTTATATCGAGTAAAACATGCACACCAGAAGAAATTCACTTCCCATTTTAGCTCGAAGGGTGCTTCCTTATACGCTACATACAAGAAGCAAATTCCAGTGTACAGAAAACAAGGACGAATACAAAAAAGATGTCTCGTTCTTTTTAATAGGAACTCAATGAATTTTGTATTCATATTTACTCGAAACATATTTGCTACAAATAAGAACAAAGTTCTTTATGTAACATTTTTCGAGAAAACTCTTTATTTTTGGAATTTTTGAAACTACTCGGTTGCGGAAGCCCTGTTTCCTGTACATACTTGGATATGTCACGGTCACTATTTTCATTTTATATTGTTGTCATTTATATACTTTTTATTTGTTTTTTTTTTTTAGTTTACTTTGAAAAAAAAACATGAATTTTCCAATGCAGAGATTTCCTGAACAGCTCTAAAGGTTTTAGACAATCAAAAACTTGGAATTTCAACATGAAATTTACAAACACAAGAACTTAAGGTTACATAGAATTTAAAATATTTTAAATGATGTAGCTGCATGACTTGATTTTCTAAATAAAAATAATTATAAGAAAAAACAGTAAGTTCTTCTAAATTCATTTCATTTCATTTTAAATTCATTTTTATTATTAAGCGTAGTACGCTGCTTGAGCTAAACTTAATTTTATCTGGTCTCCAACTTTTCTCTCCAAGCATCAGCTTAAGTCGTAGCTTAATTTTGACATAGAGAGAGCTGTGGATAAATGTGACAAAAAACAGCTGTTCTTGGAAAATAATTTGCTTCAAAAAATCAACTCTTTCTGGTTTCATCCATTTCCAGTTCTATGTACTCCTCGTCGAGGTATTTATTCAAAAAACTCATCTATGCTTACTTCTCCCATTCTTCGCAACACAAAAACGCAGACAAAAACAAGAGAACACAACGATCTGTCACAATTTAGCTTGGGAAAATGTCCCGACCCATTAAATGGGCGCGCTAAATCTTGACAGATACATGAAGTACATTCTGAAACAAAAGTTTGATTATTTAGCTCGAGCAGCGTACCACTCAGTTAAATGGGTTCGCTAAGATTTAGCTGAGCTAAATTTTGGAGAGAATTTTGTATGGCAGCGAAAATTTAGCTCGAGCAGCGTACTAAGCTTTATCATTCATTAAACTTATATGCTAGACAAAAACGATTAAATCTAATTTAAGGCTGACATTTATCTTATTCTAGCTTACTATCTCTTAGCGAGCTCTCTAAACTTAACTTTATCCTTAAAATTATTGCCTTTCGGCCTTAAATCTATCTTTATTTAAATGGTTTGTTTTTTAATCTTCAAGAAACTTCCAAAAGTTCTAAATTGGAAAGAAAATCTTATTTGAAGAAAACAATTCCTGAGGCAAAACATCTTATTAAAGATTTGTGTTCTTAAATCAAGAAAAACTTACTAATTTTAGTATTTTTTCTCGTTCTTAACTCATGAAATAAATATTTGTTAAATAAGAAATAATTAGCTTGGACCATAGGTCTGTTGCCTAATGATAACGCATTCGAACACATTGGGCAAATTTAGTCAAACTTTGTTCCCTTACGCAATAGTTGGGCAGAGGAGAGCCAAAAAAGAGAGAACAAAACTCCCCTCCATGAAAAACCTTGAAATATTAGCCGAAGAAATTTGTTTGGGCCAGTTGGTTATTGCAAACAGATGGTTGTCAAATCGTTCAAATGCTAATTTGACGTTTTATTTGATTTCATTTCATTTATATTTTGTGTTTGTATAGCATTAAAATAAATAGATATAAAAAGCAAAAGAATTGAAATTTTTAATTTGTGAAATAAAAGCAATTCAAATCTTGGTCTTAAAAATAATTCATAAATGTGACATATTGCCAATGTCGAACCAGAAAGTAAGGAAACAGACTTCTTAACTGTCCTTTCCGTTCTTGTTTGAAGAAATTTCCAGTTCCAGTTTAAGAAAATATTTTTTTACGCGTCCATTCAAGCTCACAACATTTCAATGTGCACACAAATCAAATTAAATGCCATTTGCAAACGTCAAAATATCACATTTACTTCAGTTCTTGACAGGTGTGACATTACTTTAATCAAGGCGTCCTTGGAATGCGCAGTCTTGAGCTCAGAATAAATATTTTTTCTCTTAAAGAGTAGAACGTATATATTCCAAGTGCGTTTCGTTTAAGGGACAATATCTTTGCCTGAGGAAAGTATAAACTTCTTGCAAACTGATAGTAAGCAAACTCGTTTTTCCTTCAAAGAAACGGGGCAGCATACGAACGAGTTTGCTCATCCTGATTTAATTTACAAACTTTGACATTCCATTACTGAGAAACTGAGTCTCCAACTTTGCAAATAGTTTACCGAGGCATCACCAGAGGGATGGCAGGAATGAATTTTGAGGAGAAAAAAGCGATAAAAACAAAAACTGGTATAATGCGATGGCATTGGCGACGTGAATTACCAATATGTGCGACGCACATTGGAACTGTCACATATGCTGCGGTTCTATCATTGGAATTGCTGGTCTAACCTGAAAACAAAAAGAAAAAGCAACCACTCTGAAACATATGCTGGGCTTTCTCTCGAAATTGTAATGCTGCAAATTTGAATACAGGCGGTGCCATCTGTAAACATAGTTTCGCAAACGTAGTCACTAAACTGATGCCGGTTATGGGCGATATTTGTAAAGGACCCACTCTAGTTGAAGGAAGAAGTGCATTCGCACGCCCTGGTGGTCTTCTTCGTCACTATTTGATTTTCTCATCCCTTAGAGTAATAACTATATGGCAGCATGGATATGCTTCCGATTAACTATCACTTCCTGATGTAGGTTTGAATTCCCTTCCAGTGACTGGCTAAACATCCACCAACCATTGAACAGTGTAATTGCCATCCTTCATCTCACGTCATGGGTGTCCGTATCACAGGATCACTTGCATCTCATCTCAAAAAATACACGAAATGTATCCCTTAACCGCAGTCCCGTCGAACGCCTCTTTCCCATGATGCTTCAGCTTTGACAGTTGTTGAGGAAATCGTTACAGAGCTTCCGTTTCTTCCTGCATCTTCGATGAAATTGTGCAGGCATTAGCAACGGACTCATACCTCTGTACCATGTACCGAAACGGGAAGCTGTCATGTTATCCCTTCGACCATATGGCGCTGTGAGAAACATATCAAATGGATGCTGTAAGCGATCCGCTATGCAAGCGACGGCCGGCGACCAGACAACCTACCTTAAAAGTCTGACGTTCTATTCCTCGCTTGACATATTTTTTTTGCAAAATTTTTGAGGTTTTGCAATCCCTAAACAGCTGCCTAAGGCATCGGCAAGGTGGGTGACATCCAACAGGTTGAGTGACCGGCCGTCGCAGCATCTAGAGCAAATATACAAAAAAAGAAATCAAAGGCAGGGCAGATACAAACTTGTCTTTCACCAGTGCGTTTGTGTATCCGTATCACCCTCAGATACAGCAATGGCCTAGCAACGGTTGAGTGTGCGGATCGCATCCATGTCATGTTGGTCATTTATTAATTTTTCGTTCTCGCAACGTTGACATCTGTATCGGGTTACGTCCGTCATGGATACCGAACTGTTTTTTTTTAAGGAACACCGTTTCGACATCACCTTTTGTGATAGGTACATGTTTTGTTGCAGGGGGCCAATCCATGGATGCGGAAAGATGTTTGCCGGGCGAACGTTGACTGACGGTCGCCTGTCGATGTCAGCGATCTGTATGCGTCTGTAGAGCTCAGTTTTATACTCGGAGGCATGTCGATGATCTCGAGATCGTTCTTTTGATTTTTTCTTACGTTACGGACATGGTAGACATTGGGTTCCTTGACTTGTGCAGGTAGAACACGCAGTTGTTATTTTGGGGAGGTCAGTTTTTTGGGGGTATACTGAACTTGCAGTTAGTTCGTTGAACTAGAAAACGTACAAAATCAGACGGACAAAGACCAATGACTTTATAACATAATGCAAGCGGACGATGGCATAGGCTTACGGCTGATTAGAGCCAGCCGGGATGGTGGGATTCTCAGATATAGTTACACGAGACAGAGATTGTTTTTTATTAAAGTTCTTGAGGTTAAAGTCGGCATTGTTCGAACTTGAGATGTTAAGCACGAACGTCGGATTGTGCCGACGATATGATGGAGAAGTAATGTCACACTTTTTGGCAGTAGTTTGTTTATCAATCGGCCGATCAATTTCTCTCCGAGGGTATCAGAGAGGAGTTGCTAAGACTTTTTTTGTTAGGCAAATAGTGCCAAGTCGAAGACGCTTAAAACGTCCTCTTTCCATCCATTTGGTTGGTTTCATTACATTTTTAGCTATTATACAGTTGCGTTTGCTGTGTTTTCGAGAAAAAGGTGTGCATTTTTGTATGTAGAATGATATCCATTTTGTTTTCCAGCTATGAGTTTTCGAAAACGTAGGAGCTTTTCTGTAGAAGAAGAGTCAGCGTTTATATTCCGTTCGGAGTTTGGTGTTACACATTCAATCGCATCAACAATATGGAAAAATCGTGAACACAATGAAAAAACAAAGCGCAAGTTCCCCTTGAAAAATGTACACTCACAGATAGGAAATAAACCAAATTATGAAAAAAACTATTTCCCACTATAGCTGCTCGTTTTAGTTAAAAACTGCTCGCCTGAACGCACATTAAATAAAAAATGTTTTCGCTATCTGCCTCGGTTTTAATCACATTTCACTTCGTAAATTACACTGCAAAAATAAAATTGTATTAATAGTCCGACCACAGCGCCACCTACCGGGTCCAAATTTTGGAAGATATTTGGCCACTCAACCATGTGCATTGTGAATATGAGTAATTTTGATCCACAAATAACGAATTTATAAAAATGTTTATGGCAGCGCCACCTAACGGATCCTAGCATATCTATATATGTACCTAAACCTTGATATCGACTAAAAAAAATACATTAGATACGTGGCAATGACGGCAATCGTTCAAGTCGTTCAGATGTTACACAAACACAACCACAAATAGAGGCGAAACGATGTACAACATTTCGCAACTTTAGCTGCCATAATTTTAGTAAAAGTATTTATGCTGCTCCGTTGTCCAACCCCGACTACATTTTGTAAAGTTACCATTAGATAATAATGTCGTGTAGAATCGTAGCGTAGCTATCAAGCCTCAAAATTGGCGTTTTAAATATTGTGTGTACCCACTTGTCCTAGCTTTAATGTTTGAAGTGTGTACCCACTTGTCCTAGCTTTACTGTTTGAAGTGGTTTTCTCGTATGGGCCAAAGTGCCACGCCCCCTATTCCGAAACACTTTGTATACAATTTCTGACCTGGTCTAGAGATATAAAGATGAACTACTCTCCGCGGAATTGAGATTGGATAAAAATTCTAGAAACGTATGAAAGAGAAACACACAGAAAAAAAAACGTCAACATTTTTGACAGCAGAGATGAAGAGAAAAAGACGTTCGCCATTTAAAACTGCTTTATGAAAACTGGGATGCGAAGGACAAAACTTAAAATAACCCAACATCGAAGAAAATAATATTTCTAAACGCTTTAATAGAGCAACATTAACAACTGTCACCAAGAGTCAACAATACCTACTTGTGCACTCACACAATAAGTCTATTCGCGTGCTTTCCCAAACCAAGCGCTAAAATTCTGTCAAAATTAAAAATAGAGCGAAAATCCATCCAAGATACTCCAAAGTACGTGGATAAACCTCGAGCTAACTTGAGCGACTTATATCTTTGACTTATACTCCACATCACAAATAAATATATAACTTACCTTTTTGCAGCATATAAGACGCTCGACCACCAAAGAATTTTCTTTATTTTCAAAAAAAAAAAAAAATTCTTCTCCAATTGACTTTGAAGACGGATCTTGAATTTGTTTCTTGTCAACTTTGACATATTTATCATTACTTGCCGGTTGACATTCTGTGAGCTCTGAGCTGTTTTGAGCCAAGAGAGGATCTGCTCGTTACTCATTATTTTGCTAATCTTCTCTTTTTCTGTCATTTTTGACGGGATATGCATAGACTTTGTGCTTTTGCTATCGATTTATATCGAATGCGTTCGATTTAAAATACATAGGTACGAGAATGAACCTAATACCTTTCTCAGCTAATAGAAGTCTTGTGTCATGTGCAAATTTGCACAGGATCTATTAAGTCAATCAAAAGACAAAAGTAATGTCAAAAGACAGAGCAAAGCATTTTAAAGAAAAAGACTGTTCCATAAGAAAGACGAAGGAAGGTACACACAAGGTCAGTTCCCTGACGGTAATGCATTCGAACACACCAAGACCAAGAAATTTCTTTGGGCCAGTTGGTTTTTGCTGACAGATGGCTGTCAAACCGTTCAAATGCTAGTTTGTAACTAACTAATTTTTTTTTTGGTTTCATTTATATTTTGTGCTTGCATAGCATTAAAATAGATTTAAGAAGCAAAATAATTGAGCTTTTTAATTTCTGCAATAAAAGCAAATCAAATATTGGTCTTAAATATCAATTTACGATTTGTTCTACTGATATTTGAATGTTCCCGTCTAGAAAAAAATCACATTTTTCAAATTTTTGGTTCAATGGGTTCCTTTTCTTTTTGGTTATATCTCATTTCTGTGAGCGAATTCTCTCACAATGAGAGAAATGTGACATATTGCCAAAATTGAACCAGAAAGTAAGGGAATAGACCTACAATTTCCAAACTGTCCTAAACAGAATAGTCAAAGTTCTAAATTATAATGCCAAAAAGTGTTGTTTTTCCATTTCCGATGTCAGTTCTATTAGTGCATTCAGACCATAGAGATTGTAATTACAGAACTGTCATACAAAAAATCATAATATGCTTTCCATTGTCGTGTAAGGCGGGCTGAGTAATTTACATTCGTTAGGTTGCTGCCTGTATTTTCCCTGTCAAAAAACTGAGCTTATTTGACTTACAGTCGTTACTAAACTGTCAGATACTTAGTTAATATAAAATAAATTTGAGACCCTGCTGTCAAGTTTGGTCGATCGTGCAGCAGTTCATCTCCTTCGATTCGCATTCAACTGACATATCGCAGTTATTCGTTTGACAAATCACATGTATCAAATTTGTGACCAAAAAAATGTAGCGTCAAAAACGCAAATTTGTCAATTAAACCCGAAAATATCTTGACAACCCTTCATACCTTGACATCGTCGCACAATCCCCAGCCGCATTGTGATTCATTTTCCATTTGAAGTTCAAAAAAACACAATGCCTGACAATTGGCAAACACATTCCTCATTTACGTATGCAATCTGAAATAGGCGATGACATCGAGAATCTTAAGGGCACCCTCGCACCGCAGTCCGCAACAAGAACACTAGACGTTTGAGCACATCGCTTAGCTGCTGTCATGCAATCATCACGCACACGATGCAAAAGTCAAATTGTCGCACCAAAAACTTGGCAGCTTTCATAAATTGCTTGTGGCGTTTGACGCGAACGTCAGACGTTTGACTGTTTTCATTTCTATTTCGGATCACAGTCCCAAAATCATCACCACTAGAGAGATGTGTCAAGTATATACGCGCTATGGCTGACATGAGCACGAATCATGCAAAGGCATTCATTTGTTTTGTTCCCGATGTCACACATACCTATAGTGTTATCTATTCTCGTTACGTAATGGTGGGAGAACAGAACAGGGGGGCCGGAGCTTCTCTAACGAAGATGATTCCTGTTTCTGCCACCCTGAAGTGAGGAGTGGAATCTGTTCGATTTAATATGTCATTCCAGGGAAACTATCGGGGTTGCGGGTATGGTGTGGTGTTGCATTGAAAGAGTTGCTACAAGCGATTTCCATTATCATCGCCTTCCGAGCGGAGTAGCGCAAAATGGAAATTATGTCGAGGGATTGCGGAATAGTTTATGTTTGTCCCAGTCGTAGTAGATGCATTAAATTGCAATGGCGTTGTATATCTGTGTAGTAAATTCGAAGGTATTATGCTAAAGGAGGATTTATCGGGTTCAACAGTTGCAAATAAGTATAGGTAGTTGGAGGATTTGGGATCCTTAGGATATTTGCGGCAATCGTGGGTGTGGAGCGAAATAATGAGTAGATTTTCAGCTCCAGAGTGTGTCAGGGTCAGTATGCAATAAGCGTTTCTCAAGTGGGTAGGTACAATAGGTACTCATCCCCAACCTTTGCGAATAGGGCAGTCGTATAAAGTATAAAAATGTGGACATTTAACTGCTTTAATATAGGGAATGGCATGAGGGGATAATGATTATCGGATAATATAGATTCACATTGAATAGTGCAACAGTGACGAAGGGGGCTGTGCCACTTTCTGCGCCTGCAGCAATACTTTTGATGCACTCAGATGGTTCTATGGATGCACATTCCCGTAGTTGATGAAATGCTCATGCTCATATTCTGGTCATCGAAATCCTATGTTCATGGTGTTTGTCCCGTACCCATGTTCATGTTATATTTTCGTCCAGAACGAAGAAAGGACTTTTGCCAAAGTCGATTCCAAATATCGATAGTCACCGATGGCTCCGAATTGGATTCGGGTGTGTTTTTACCCGAAAAGGAAGCAGAATAATGTTATTGCCTTCAGGAATCCATGAGTGTCTTTCTTGCAGAAGTTCTAAGCACAAGAGAAAGTATCACCTGAGCATTTGAAAGAAATTGCTCGGGCTGGCGTCAGTCGCTTTAACAACACTATTCTGGCTTCCCAACCTTGGCCAAATGAAAGGCTCTTAAACACACTTCTTTACAGACGTTGAGAACCCTTCATACTGACTGTATAATTTCGTTTAAAGCTTCCTCTACTTGCTAAAGTCGACGTGTAATAATGCAAGGACTTGTGTAATTTAAGAGCATTGAAAGATTTGGCAGGAGTCACTCATCAAAGGTCTTGCTTAGGTACCAACCTGGGTTTAAAGCAGCAGCAAGATTTATGTATTGTCATCTTATTTAAACGAACAAGCAGTAGGAATACCAAAAGTAAACTAGGCGCCTCTTTTATTATAAAATTATACTTATGCAATGCCGTTTTATGCAATGGTGGTTGGTGTTTGTTGTATGTTGTTGTATTTTTCAAAGTTCCTCAACAGCAACAACTATAGAGCAATCAGTCTTCAGGAGATCCAGGACTTTTTATCTTATAGTAGATTAAAACTGTCATTTTCTGCCCTTCGCATTTAACGTGAAAACAACTAAGAGTTTTAAAACGTTTCTTAAGATTCCCAAGAGAGCTTTAAACTGAGTTGTTCATTGCCATGCCTACTTTTTGTGAGTATTTTCGACCAAAAGATATTTTCTGCAGACTTTTCAGTCTCTATCTCGCATTAATTCAAATAATTCCTAATCAATATAAAAAAAATAAGTTTACTTAATCGAACCAAGATTGGTATCTGTTAATATTTTAATCTATTACTCAACCCTCTTCTTCATCCAGGAGCTGGGCTACCGACAAAGGTCTAATGGATACGAGAAAATTGTATTTATTTCAATATAAATCGAAAAATTAAAAGCACTCGACAAATTCAAAAATCTGGTTATCTACAGTCGACTATGTTCTGTAATTATCGCATCGATATATCTATCACAAAAACGATATGAATTGAACAAAATGTCATAAAATATCACATTATGCGTTCTGAAACCAAAGATGATGGCCAACCGCTTTTCATATTGCTTTTATTGACATAGCAGTGTTTAATTGTTGTGCGTTTCATATTGGATTTGTTTGGTTTTTGTGGAGGTTTTTATTAAATCGAAAAAAAAAAAAAATTGTGAAATACGCATTAGAGAACACCGAGTTCTTGCATCGAGGTGCAATTCATGAACTCACACATATACTAGAAAAGAAATGAGCAAGTGTTCGTGACTTCTTGAATTTTTTGACAGATTGTAGGCAGCCGCCTCTCCACTGGAAAGTTTTTATCTCTGTATTCCATTTTCTTTGACGGTAACCAGGGCTGACTTTATGCGCCTTAAGTTCCATTGTCCCTTTTTTATCTCTATCCAAGACCACTTTTCCAAAATTGTCCAAAGGGGGCCACCTTTTCTATATTTCGTTGATACCTACTTTTCCCCATCACGTTTTTTTACTCATTATTTCACGTTTCTATGAACGAAATGTTTCATAATAATAACTACTTCACGTAGTGTTATTAGGACTCTCTCTTCATTTATCCCACGAACCGTAGTCTTTTTTCCCATTTCACAGTACCTACTTAAATTCCCTCAAAAATCCCTCGATAATTATTGGGATAAATTCGATTCTTAAAGTAAGACTTGTATTACACTGAAAAAAAAAAGATCGTAGATTGTTTACTGACTATTTTTTTTTTGTTGTACTAAGAACAATTTCATAAAAGACAAAGTTACCTGAGCAATTTTTTATGGACACTTTTTCATGGTCAAATGTAGATATTTTGATGATATTGCAGCAAAAATTTATAGTTCCTACATTTCATTCTGTTTCCCTTTACCTCACGGAAGGCTTTTTAGACATAAAAAAATCCCGAAAAAAGGGATAAATCCACTGCTTCACGAAACTAGTTCACAATTAATAGGGTGCTGAATGCGGACCTTTTTTTATCAGCTATTGTCATAAGTTTTGCCATAAGCTATTTAGCCATGACTTCATTTTGAATGCAACAATATTTTTTAGTATTAGTATTGGCCCTTTTTGAATGCAAAACCCCTTCTTATGCGACTTTTTCAAAATCTTCGAGGCCAACCCTGTCTGTAATTGTGTGAATCGATAACTTTATCGCATGGAACATTTCGATATGAAACCCCTGGAAATATGAGATATATTCAGGTTCTGTAACTATGAGCGAAAAAATATTAATTCCAAATGTCACACAGAGCTTGTGATGATACAAAAGTAAATATTAGGAATAATATAAAACAAAACGGAGATAACTAGAAAAATGCGGCTTTTTGACGAGCTTAAGAATGTCCAAAATTTAAAATCTAAAGCTTGTTGAATTTATGGCTGATTGTGGAATGACCTAAAGGCTTCTACCATGAAACGAATTAATTTCTGTATACATTTTATGAACAAGACGGTGGATGGAAGCATTATAGATGCTCCACGTGGGCAGGAGGAGGTTTTAAAAATAATGAATCCGTTAATTGTTACTCATACTATTCCCCCAAGACTAGTGATAAGCTAAACATTTTTAAAAATAACCCCAAGAATCCACTGAAAATACCTGTAAAATAAATTTGAAAACAATTTTATTGTTTTGTTTTCCAGTATTTTGACAGCTTGGGGAAATCTTTCCATAATTCCCATGAAATTAAAATCTACTAGAGGATACTTTTTCGCATGCAGTTAGAGAACTCTATTATTTTCCTGATGCGATAAACGGCGGAATGTTTTGTTTCTAAATGTTCGATGCGAAAAGCTATCGCATGAATTACAGAACATGGGCACTGAACGCAAAACTAGATTGGTCGAGAGCGTTACTTTCCCTACGTCATCAACATATGCCGACTGTCAAATTAGTCAGTCACGAATTTCTTGACTGTATTCGTCGCCCACCCCTCAATAAACGTCAACTAAAACAGCTGTTCATATGACCGATCTAAGCCAATCAAAACTGACATACATCAAGTCACACAGCTGTCAGACTTACTAAACTCGATACCTGAACGTCCCCACTCCTACTCGGTCACTAGATTCGTCGGCTACCGCTCCATAAACGTCAAATGAAGCAGCTGATCATATGACCGATCTAAGCCAATCAAAACTGAAACACATCAAGTCCAACAGCTGTCAGTCTTACTGAACTAAATACTTGAACGTCCCCACTGTGTCTCTGTGTGTCTTGCGGAACGCAAGAGAAGCGTGCTACAATGCGACAATGCTCAGATTGCTCATGAGATAACTGGGAGTGTGCACAGCTCATTAGGAAATATTTCGGAAAACGTGGAAACACTGGTTTTAATTATTTTTATGTGAAAAAATCAAAAAAAAAACTTAAGAAGTCTTATAGCAGTTATTATTAACAACCTTATTATTATTATTACTATGTGAAAGGGGTTATTGTACTGCGACCTTTGGTCTATTGTACCCCCTGCTTACGCCTCAGAGAGGTATGTTCCCTCATAAGAGTTCCCTCACGGTATGATTCCTTTCGGAACCATTTTAGAGGTTCTTGGACTCTTCTTTCTCCTTGGCGGAAGAAATCTGTCCTATAGCACTATCTCTAGTCCAGTTTCCTTTAAGAATCTAAGGATGAGAGCTGGCTCCAGTGACAGTGTTTTCTCATCAGATAGTTGGTACTTGCCCAAGTATTTCAATCTTTTGTGGGACAGTGCCCCACAAGATCCCAGCAAGTGTTCTGGGATTTCACTGGACTCATCGCAGAATCTGCAGAGACCTTCTTCAGATATACCCAGTTTCCTTAGGTATTCCTTGAGTCTACAGTGCCCCGTTAGGATAAGGAGGTTATTTTTGCTCATGCCGATGCAAGCTTGGAATCCTTTCTGGTTGTATTGCCCAAAAAGTTCCTTAGCCTGCCTCATGCCCTGAGTGCTATGCCAGGTTCTTGGCCTGTTTGCTTTCTCTAGTTTCCTAAATTCTTCTGTGATCCCCTATTCCGCAGAATGATTCAGGACCTATGAAAGTTTCTGATGCTCCCTTTCTTGCAAGGGAGTCGGCCATTTCATTCCCCTCTATTCCTACGTGGCCAGGCACCCAGCAGAGGGTTATTTCGTTTCTCCTACCAAGTTCATTAAGTTTCTGTAGGCATTCCCGTACAAGTTTGGATTTAATGATGTAGGAATCAAGTGTCATAATAGCAGCCTGGCTGTCTGAGATTATAGCTTTATCACATTTGACTTTGTTTCTGTCGAGGCTTATTTGGACACATCTGTCTATGGCATAGACTTCAGCCTGAAAGATGCTGGTACTTTTTCCCATTGATTCAGAATTTTTGGTTCCAGGCCCAAAAACTCCCGCTCCAGTTCCCTCGTCAGTTCTCGACCCATCTGTGTACCACTTTGTTGTGTGATTGCTCAGTCTGTGAATTGTGGATTCATTGCTCCAGTTCTTTTTATTGCTCAGCTTAGTAACAAAGTTCTTTTGGAAATCAAATCTTTTGATGATGTCGTCTCTAGGAAAGGCCAATAGTGTTTGTTTTTTGAGTAGTACGTCAAACTGTCTCAGTGTGATGCACTTTCCTCTTCCTATTCCCTCCTTGGCCATTCTTAGGATCGTTTTAATTGCCCATTCCTCAACCACGAGGTGCAACGGAGTTAGTTCCAATAACACCTCCATAGCTGCGGTTGGACAAGTTCTCATGGCTCCTGTAATACAGAGGCATGCCAGTCTTTGCGCTTTATTTAGTGTCTTCCTTGTGGTGGATAGACTGGTTCTTTTTGCCCATGCTATCGCTCCATATGTGATTATTGGTCTCACAATAGCGATATACATCCATCTGAGGATGGTCGGGCTACAACCCCAGGATTTGCCAGCTAAGCTCCTGCAAATCATTAAGGCCCGCGTTGCTTTCCTGGTTATCTCTTCTGTGTGTTTTTTCCAGACGAGTTTTTGTCCCAGATATTTAACTTCATTGACCGATGTCAGTGTTGTACCCGATAACCTTATCGGCCTCAGTCGTTCAAGTTTTCTTTTCCTCGTGAATAGTACTATTGTTGTTTTTGCCGGATTTAGGCTAAGCCCAGCAGTTACGCACCAGTCTCGAGTTATTTCGAGCCCCCTTTGTAGTTATAATGTCACATTGTGTTCCCTCAAATTTACCCCTGGCAATAATTACTATGTCATCAGCATATGCTTGACATTTAATGGCCTGGCTCGTCAATTTCTCAAGTAACTCGTCCACTACAAGACTCCACATTAGGGGGGCTAAAACTCCTCCTTGCGGACAGCCTCTCGCTGTGTTAACCTTGATAATACCTTCTGATGTGTGAGTCTCTGCTGATCTTGTGCTCAGGAGTTCGTACATCCACCTCGATACTGTGTTATTTACTCCTTTTCTATCAAGAGCTCGTATAATTGCATCATGCGATGTGCTATCGAATGCTCCCTCGATGTCCAAGAAGGCACACAATTCTATCTCTTTCGCTTCAAGAGCATTTTCAATAATCTCAGTTAGCTGATGCTGATGATTAACAACCTTAAAACAAACATAAAAATATCCATATCATACAAAGATAAGTTAACTAAATCACATGAAAAGCTAAATTGAAATTAAGACTTCATTAAAAAATAAGAAAAAATTCATAACTTCAAACACAAAAATTCACTTTTCAAGTTCTTGAAATTAAGTATAATGCATTACATTTTTTTACATGCACATAGACGTTCGATGGTCTGTTTTCCTTATGTTTAGCTTGAACATTTTATTTTGAGTAAACTTCGTACTGAAAATAGATTTTAATTTTACTTTAAAGTAATTTATGTTTTAAAGAGATTTTTAATTTTTTTCCCTTTTTTTAAGATTGTTCCCCTTTTTCATTATAAATCTGGGGTCATGCATATATGAGACTCATTTATACACTCAGTGCTCCAGAGTGCCAACAGAATGAATCCATATGCAAACTTATGGTCAAGTCTACGCTCTCTCCCGCTATTGCGAGGCTCCTCCATCCCGTGTGGGTACTTGTTCTCAAACTGTCAAGCAAAACACTTATATATCCAATTCGTAATCGTTTCGGGAAACATCCGCGTGACATATCATTGTGACAAACATCCCCCTATACATCATCTTTATTATTATAGACCGATCAAATTCGCCTGCGAATGACCTCAATTACTCACAGAAAAGAAAGCTGTTCAAGGAACTCATAAATTCTTGTTCGCAAGAATGGTAAACAGGGTATTAAAAAAATTATTAAATTCAATAAAAAATAGAACCATCGCCCAAAGCAATATACATAAAGATATATACTCGTACATTCGCTTGGTAATATTTTTATTTCTCGCATAAATTTCCATTTTTGTTGCGAATTGTCAAATCGAATGAAAAAGACACCCGCCACACTGCCAGATACTCGTCAAATCATGTCTTTGTATTATATTCCGGTGAATTGTACACAAGAAGCGTCCACAACTACATCCTACCTTGCCCCAGTTTCGGTAGAAAATAAATCCCAAGTCCCGTCGCACCGATGGATAAATTGCACAAAGTTTGTCAGGAAGAATATATAGATATTTTTTCGTTCACTAATTGCGATTTCAGAAGTAACCATAGTCAATTGCATTTCTAGAATATTCAAGTCCTTGTCATTCATTTGTCGCATTTTTTTCTTTCTTTTTTAATAAAAGGACTGCGCTGATGAGTGGTGCTCGTCGAATGCAAATAAGCCCACCGCATCACGGAGGCAGGGCCGGACCAACCATATGTGCAAGATGTGCAAATGCACAGGGCGCAAAATTCTGGGGGCGCATTGCTAGGAAGGAAAAATTAATTTTATCTTGAGCGAAGAAATACTGCCATTTGCATTTTAACAAAAAACTTGTTCAAATAAACCCAAAATACCAACATCCATCACACCTGCGCTGAATTATTTCTTGCACAATAACTCAAGAATCTAACTCAAAATATCGGAAAATAAAAAATCCCAGTACACCGATGCAAGTTCATTTCTTACCTACCTACTCTCAAAATGTTCTTCCCTGTTCGTTTAGGTATATTTCTTGTAGTACATCCCCTTACATTTTACAAAAGAGAATAATACAGTTTAAAATACTCAAAACAAAAAAGTTCCGCCTCGTATGTGCAGGTTTTATTTCATGCACCTTCACTCACAAAATCTGCATGGAAAAATTTCCAATAAAAAAATTAGTCCTACGGAATCGTATGTGCGTAGGGTGCGAGTTTTAATTCTGCACGTAATGTATGGGAAATGGCAAATGGGATTTCTCATCTACCCAAAAGAGAAACAAATTTCTCTTACAATTTCAAAGTGAGTGAGAATAGAACAAGTAGCTTTGTTCTTGTAAGAGAAATTTGTTTCTCTTTTGGGTAGATGAGAAATCCCATTTGCCATTTCCCATACATTACGTGCAGAATTAAAACTCGCACCCTACGCACATACGATTCCGTAGGAATAAATTTTTTTATTGGACATTTTTCCATGCAGATTTTGTGAGTGACGGTGCAAGGAATAAAACCTGCACATACGATACAAGGTGGAACTTTTTTTGGTTTGAGTATTTTGTACTATATTCTCTTTTGTAAAATGTAAAGGGAAGTGCAAGAAATATAGCTACACGAAGTCACGAACCGGGAGGAATATTTTGAGATTGAGTAGGTAAGAAATGAGCTTGCATGGGTCTAATGGGATTTTTTATTTGCCGATATTTTGAGTTAGATTCTTCCTTGAGTTAATGTGCAAGAAATAATTCAGCACAGGCACAGCGCACAGGTATGATTGAATATGAAAATATAGTATTCTCTTCCACTGCAGTGCCTTTGAAAGTGTCACTGTCCGTGTACTTGCGTACTTCATGCCTCAATTTGCAGAATGTTTTAACATTTGGTAGTTTTAAAGATTTAGATGGAGCAGAATTGTATCAAGAGTTAAGTCATTTCCCACTTGTAACACCACAAAGCTCGTGTTTATATGTGCTAAATTTTATATTCAGTTCAAGCCTTGAAGATCTTGCTCCTAATTTAGTAATTGCTCTTCAAATTCTAAATACAGTCCCGTTACAGTAGCTTCAGGAGAACGTAGTTTTTCTAAACTTAAAATTATTAAAAATTATCTCAGGACAACTTTGACTCAAGAGAGATTGGTAGGCTTATCTATAATGTCTATCGAAAAGGAATTATTAAAATCTTTAGATTATGATGATCTTATTGCTGAATATGCCAAGGCTTAGGGCAGGAAAAAAAGTTTGCAAGTTTAAACGTTTCCCATCTGCACAATTCTTCGCTGCGTTTAGTTTATGTTTTTCCTTTTTTTTTCCTAATGAAATTAACTTAGTTCCTTAAATGAATTCTTTTATTTTATTTATTTTGTAAATATATTTTCATTTAATTTTGATTTTGATTTATTTATTTTTTATTTGTGTAAATACATTTATTTACAATCATTTTTTGTTACTGAGGATAAGGCCTACCGGGGATACCTCAATAAAAACAAGCGCACTGAAAGTCTACCTCCTGGGTGATGTGGCAAAGACTTATGCATTTGTGCAAATGTGAGAAAAGGGCGCTTTCTGTAAATCTTGCACAGGGCGCTAGTTTGGCTGGAGCCGGCACTGCACGGAGGACTTGCAAATTTGTTGTTGAATTGGGAGAAAAGCGGACGGTACAAGTACCAACTACCAAGTAGCCAAGGAAGCGGGACAAATAAACGAAATTGAATTCAATTGAGTGATCAAAGGAATCATTTCGAATTTGGATATCGAATGGAGCAGGGGAAAACGGGAAAGTAATCAGCTGGTGGTGGGATTTTTATTATTTTTATGTCAGTTGTCGATTTCTTTTTTTAAACCAATTTATTTTCAGTCCGTGATGTGGGTGAGAGAGTAGTCCGCAAACAATTGATGTGAATGTGTGATTTTTTGCCGACTCTGGCTATAGGTAATTTATTCAGATTGGCGGGTATTTCCATGGAAATGATTTTATTTTGTCAGCATCATCAGATGCGGTATAGATATTTAGCTTTGACCGACTGTTTGTGGAAAAGGCCGCCTGGAGTTCCTATGCGAATGAATTAGGATTAATTTGAATACTACATTTTTCCATATAATTTCCCGGCACAGTGGAGATTTGAATGCAAGATCGCATAGTAAAAATATGCAAACACATAATTATTCATTACTTTTTAAAAGTAGAATTTTCGACAGAAAAAGTAGTGAAGAAACGTCAAATGTCGAAGCAGCCCTCTTGTTGATATAGCTTACACTTTTTTTCGGCTCAATTTTCCAAAGAATTGTGGCTAAGAAGCCAAATGACAGATCATGTTACCTTGCATACATTATTTTGTCGGATTTTTTCCGACCAAACTTTACTTTATTAGTGTTGTCATTCACCTATTTAAGGCAGATGGCGCTGATAATCCGAGTAAGAGCACCGCCTCAACTATCCAACGCATTCATTCAGATCAATTTCAAGCTAGCTGCACCGAATTGTATAGCGCACGCAAAGTTGGTTAAAGACGCTCTTTAGCTATTTTTGAAACCCGTCGAGCTTGTGCAGTGTTGATCATAGGCTACTTGTGGTCTAGCTACTTCGCTACTCGTGTTTTATGATTTTGAACCAGGGGTCGAATCGCGTCCTCCGTGAACGGATCGGCAATCGTACGAACAGCAATTACGTGATTCGTCATACGAACGAACGTATTCAGATTGTGTCACACGAATGCTCATGGAATGTAATTTTTGATTTGAAGTAGGAGTTGTAATAGATTAAAATTAAAATGGTAATAGTTTAAACGTCAAATAAAAGTCATTCAGAAGTAAAATTCTGCAAAATAAAAGTTTAAATTTCAAAGAGATAGTTTTAGAGGCTGCAATGGACCCGACTTTGTTATTTTATCTAAGTTCTTCAGACGAAAGTACGGACAACAATGAAAAAATTGTGCGCAAACAGTTAAGGGATAACAGCAATCCGCTTTCCTTGCAAAGCAAAGCGTGAGTTCCAATCGAAAACTATTTGGGAATTTAGGTATATAGTGTATTTTATATAGATTTATTAAGCGGTTTCGGTTAAATAAAGAAGCATTTCAATACGTTTTTACGAAACTGAACTTCTGTGCCCAATTACCCACGGCAGTACCTCCTGTTTTGCAATTAGCGGCGACACTATCTCTTTTAGGGAGTGGAGGATACCATCACACCGTCGGAAGTGATTATCTTATTGGGATGTGCCAAAGCAGTGTATCAAAAATAGTTTCCAGTGTACTCAAAGAAATTGAGGACAATTCATCTAGATGTAAGGAACACTTTTTCCAAAAATATAAAATACCGGGTGGTAAGATTATTTGATATTTTGCAAGACGCTGTATTATATTAACTCCCCTTATGCAATGATTGTGAGTTCATATGAATATATAATATCATATCAATGCCTTATATTATATTAATTTACAGGTCTGCGATCATGAGTATGTAATAAATGCAGTGAACGCACAGTATGGAGGCGCTGCGCATGATTCTTTTATTTGGAAACATTCTGAACAGCGAAGGATGTTAGAGGATGGATTTCAATTGAACGGAAATCAAAACGGTTGGCTGTTAGGTAAGTCAGTATTACGAGATAATTTATTTTGAATTTTATTTACGTAACTTGTTAATATGTAGGTGATTCCGGTTATCCACTTGAACCATGGTGTATAACGCCCTACAGATCTCCTCAAAATGAATCATTGGAAGCCCGATTCAACGAGGTTCACTCGAAGGCACGCTGTATTGTGGAGAGAACGATTGGGATCCTTAAAGGTCGTTGGAGAATCTTAGGATATAATAAAAGAGGCAGATACCAACCTGAAAAAGTTGCTCAGTTTTTAAATGCTTGCACTGCTTTGCATAATGTATGCATTCAATTTAAAATTCCTTTTACATACTATTAATCAAAGTGAGCAACGGGAACCAATAGAAATAGATTTCGGAGAAGACACACAGCATACTAGAGTTGGACAAACAATACGAAATCATATTAAACATTCTCTATTTAACACTTAACATTAAAGAATAATAATAAAAAAAATTAAGGTTAATCACAAATCATTCACGAGTTTGTACATGTATCACATAGTGTTTCTATTATAATTATTTTTCAGTCTTCTTCTATTTTCTTTTTAAGCATTTCAAGCTGAAGAGTTTTGATTTGCAGCTCGATTGATTGTACGGAAATATAACTTTTATGCTTCTCCTCCTTCATTGTAAGTACTCTTTCTTGGATATCAAGCAATCTGTCTAGTTTGTCTTCAATACTTTTGTGGAATTCGGATCCCAACTTAATATTTGCTTCCAGAAGTGCCAATTTACCATCACTGCCTTTGGCTGTTTGTTTTTTCCTCGACTTTGTGGCTGCCTTAGATGTACTGGCTGATGGACAATCAATGCTCTGTTCGCTGCGACTGTCTGTGGAATAGCCTTCCAATATTAAACGTAGGGAATCCTCCACAGAATCTTTGGTACCAGTACTTCTTGGTGTTGTCGGAATATTAGGTTCTGAGTCTGGTAACTGTGGACCACCAAAAGTTTTAACATTTGAAAGTCCCTTTACAGATGCTTCCAATCCAGTTGCTTCAATTAACAATTTTTCTTCTTCCGTGATATATTTTTCTTAATACGGCCCGCCGCCTGTTCTGTTCTTCGAAGATTTGTTAAAAGATAGTTTTTTTTTTGTTTGGAACTTTTGGTCTGCAAAAACCTTAAAACAAAAAATCGAATAGTAAATAGAGATTCAATAAAAGAAGAGTTTTCTTACCTTCTTCCACGCTTTTACTTCTTTGACCGGAGGTCCAATGGTAGTTATTTAATTTTATGGGTAAGCTTTCCCACATTCTTATGGAAGTAGCTTTGCCTTGGCAAGTGTTTGGAAGTAAGTTCTTGGCCAAGTTCGGGTGATCTCGCATGTATTCTGCCAAAACGATTTTCTGTGTGGAGTTTATTTTGTTGCTAATTTGTCCTAAAAATGTTTTTTTTTTTTTAATGAGTATTCATGAATTAATATTTAAATAGATTTATTGTTATTTAACTTACATTTTTCATTAATATTTTTCGCATAACACAAATTACGAACACTAAAAACCAATCGAATGACATTAGGATTGAACGTATACGTTTAGGCATCCGTTCAGCCAAATGGTGATGCCAAATTAAAATCGTATATACGTTCACGTATGCGATAATGCCAAACACACATTTTACGAAAACGAGTTACTCGTTCACGGAGGACGCGATTCGACCCCAGGTTAACATCTGTTTAACTTGTAAAGTTCGTAGTTGAGTCTCCTCCCGGATCGAATACCACTCGATGAATCTTTCTCCTAAAACGTCGCCAAACGTTTTCATTTAGGTGCACGATCGAAAAAGTTCATGCACCATAACTCGTAGAAGAAGTGGTTTAGTAATAGTAATGCATAATGCACATGCTGCGTAATGTAATTCGGTTAATTCAAATTCTTTATTCAAAACTTATACTCATACAATAGATATAAGTGAAGTATAGTAATGTCGATGTGTTTTAATCAAACCACAATGATTGACGTGTCGGCCAACCTTAAGCTTTTCACTAAAGTGCTTTGTGGTACATGACGTACATAGCGGAAGTTTTGCACACACGTGAAAATGCCACATACAATTGACCATGTGAGTAACATGGGAATTCAATTCCTTGCGACTTATTAACTGTCATAGCGAAAGCGAGACGCACGGGAAATTGAAGACGCTTATTGAGGCGGAATGAATGTTTGCCTTTGAATTTTCCCCTCGCCTGACACTTTGATTTGAGATTCTTCAAACTTAATTATAACTGAGCAGACTTTGAATTTCACCCAGAAAATCCCGAGAATTCTAAATTTTTAAATTTTAAATAATTTTTGTTGTATTGGCGACAATCCCCATTTTTCTATCTAGTCTAATTTTTTCAAAGTGCGGTTCCTCATACAGACTTCAATCCCCAATCTAATCCCCTTAAAAAGTACCCTATATCCTTATCATTGTTTTACTGAATAGTTTAAAAGAAAAACAAAGTAATTTGGTTGAAAATTACGTGAGTTATACGTAAACACACAAAATATCAGTAAGTTTTGTATATATAGATTAAATATTAAATTTACGTCAAATATATTTTTTGGTACCAGAAATACTAAGAATCGTTTTACATGGGCTCCTTTTTTATTGCCATTAAGTATGTTGCTAATCATAATGATTTTATAAAATTTATATTTTGAATGTTTTTTATTTGTCGGATTTCTAAAATACCCACGACTTTGCTGCTTTTTCCTTTTCTCCCAGTGAAGGCTTTTTGGACTCCCAAACTGAAACGAAAAATCCACGATGTTATAACACTACCCAGAACCATCTTCGGGTCCTTTATTTCGTGCCAATGGACAGCTCATCGCGTTCTCCGATATTTGAACGGATTTTTGAAAAATTTCCCGACTGATGTTGAATTGTGAGTTTCTTACGTAGATAGAGGACCTTGACTTAGACATTTATCAACGTACAAGGTTCCGGTGGTATTTTTCCCCGCCTTTATTGCAGCGCTGAGATTTCACCATCATTAACCTTCAAATTTTTTCTCCTTTTTGGATGGCTCTAAAGTTCTGCCTCCACTGACAAGTTTCTTCAGACATTTACTATCTCCCACCAGTTGATCACTTCAAGTCCATTCGGAATTCATTCTATTTGTTCGCGCCACCAAAGCAAGTCGAGTATCGTAGCGTCCCTCCAGGTTAGCCTGAAATCATCTACGGATCATTGGTCATTGGAGTATATCCACTATACAAGTCGCCTAGCCATATTTGATGACAGATGCTTAGTTTATTGACTAAGTCGATGTCGCTGTACAGCTCGCATGCTACGTCATAAATTCTTCTCCTCCAAGTCCCGTCAACGTAAAAGGGACCAAAGATACCTTCATATAAGCTCCAATTCCACAAATTAGGTTCTTGTTGTTTGGGATAGGATTCACTTAGTTGCCTGAGCCTAAATTCGCATAATTCGTCCCTACAGATATGACACGGTAGACGACTTTAAAGTCAACGAAGAGGTGCGGTTTGTACCGATCGGCCATAGTGCGTTTTCTCCGACATCTGTCATATGCTGAATACCTATTTGGTCGCGTATAAACTTACTGGGCCTTAAATTGCACTGATTATTATAGAAAACAGACGACTGTACATCGCCATACTCATCAGTCCTGAGAATTGGGAATGCTTTCAATTTCAATATCGGAAAAAACACCCAAAACATTTTCCATCGCTTTTAAAATAGAATTTCTGGCCAAACAATTAAAAAGCCATACGCAATTACCGATGCAACAAAGTTCTCAGCATGATGTCAATATTATTTGTCGCTTTGATGATCGATAAATAACTCGTGCTCCATCGCATCATCAGCAAACAGGTATAATGGCGCAAACCAAAACAAACTTTAAAAATAATTCCAAAACCGAAGCCAAAAATGGAAAGCCGACTAAAGTTAAAGATTTAACGGAAAAAGTCGCTTAAAAATAGAAACTCGAATGCGAACCACGGGCGGAAGATAACTTACGGTATATTCCGCGATCCAGTTGCTGGCCCTGGCGTATATCGTATTGGTGACAGCGTGGGGGACAGAGCACACACAAAAAAAGAAACTTGATGTTTGCGGAGCGAGGCTTTATCATCGGCCGTCTGGTCTTTTGTCATACGACTGCGAGGTGAGGATAAATTTCTGATTATTCTGACAGGTTATATGCTGTGCATTACGCTGTCGCGTCATTGTGCCGTGACGTATAGAATATGACTTTTGTTTCATCCCGGTGGTGCACTCTTTTCTTTCGAAGGAAGTAGTTGGGATATATTGGTTTAAAGCATGCACAGTCATGCGGCTTAATTTGGCGGGAGTATGTGATTTCCAATGGAATAATGCGAAAATACATTTGGTGTTTGACGTTTGCGCGGGAGCTTATCGTGATAATCGATCTTGAATCAAGGAACTTTGACGTCAAGCTGGTGGAACACAGTGTATAGAGGAACTTGTTGCCATCATCGCCTTAACTTGTTGACGTGAACAATACTTGATGGGTAGGTAGGAGTTTTGCCATCGCCAACAACATATACATACGTATGGATGGGGTGGGTTTAAAAGTCGCAGGTGCTAAGGTTGCAGCTATAAAATGAATAGCAAAAGTACTGCCTCCAATTTCTGTTGTGCATTGGATGTCACTAAAAGAAGTGGTCTTTCAAATTGACTAAATTGACAGCGTTTTTATTTTGCCTGATGCCTAGTTGAGAGTCCCACTTAAAACCGAGGAATGCAAAACCCGCTTTTAGCTTACCCTTTGGAAGTATAGGATTACCCTTTGGTGCTTCCAAACTCTTTCCTGAAAACTCGCGTTGATAAATTCATCAAATGAGTCCGATCGTGTTTGAGTATAGCGATTCTTTGGACTCCATTTTGAATACTAACTAAGCTCCCAAAGCCTTTCTAAACAAACAAAACTAAACAAAAAAAAATGTTTTCTTAAGTTAATTTCTGTGCGTTAGTCGGGAAAAAACTCCAGAACGGATCGACCGATTTGGCATCCAAGGCAATGAGAAAGCGGATGAACTAGCACGACTAGGCTCGGCTAAAGCACCAGAACAACTATACCCCTCTGTGTATATCCCGCTCTGCACACTTAAGCTTGAAGCAGGGAAAAAGGCCACAGATGCGGCGAACGCCAGATGGATATCCATGGATACGTGCGCTAGCACATTGCCATAAATGCAGATCTTTGCGATATGTGGGCGGGAGTTAATAAGAAAGACACGGGAAAAACTGGGTGGGTACAGCTATATTAAAGAGACTGACGTCTCTCATAACTCGGGAATGGATAGTTTGATTTTTATGATTTTGAGCGCGGTGTATGTATAAAGGGTCCGCCATCTAACTTTTTTTTACAACTAGTGCTTATTTCGCGAATGGTAATGGTGTTATGCCGACAAGCCAGAGACAATTGACTCTTTAAACGACAATATTCGTGAAGCCATTGGTGAAATACAGCTGCACACAATCGATAATGTGCTTAAAAATTGGACCGATCGTGTAGGCTACTGCATGGCCAGCCGAGGCAGCCATTTGAATGATTTTTTTTTTGTCCATTATTAACTGGAAGGATTGTACTTTCAAATAAAAAAAAGAAATTTGAGAAAATATTCAGTAGTTTTTTTTATAACATTAAAAAAAAAAAAAGTTATTTGGCGGACCTTTTATATATAAAATAAAAGTCTCTTCACTAAGGAATTGAAAATAATAACAGATAAAAAATATGTTTTTGATGCAACGAATTTGATGTTTACTGAACATTAAAGTATGTCTTCAGAAAAAAGAAAACAAAACAAAAAAATATCAGCAGTATAGTTACCCACTTAAAAATAAACATAACACTTTCAATTCGAGGAATCGAACTACATTGATTGCATTTTTTGACAAACGAGGTCCACCTTAAGTATGATATAAATCCTTAACTGTTTATCTGTATATCCCATGTATCTACTTATCTTCACGTACACAATAAACTATAGGTAGAATCATGACACTCACACTTCACCCGCTCACATTTTAGATTCCATCTAGTGCTTGGGAAAGTGGTGGGAAACGCATAAAACGTTGATGCACTGCATGACTAAAGTCCCCGTAAGAAAGAGTAAAAATTTTACCTTTTTTCTTTTTTTAAAAAAAATACTTTTAAGTCTTCATTGAATGGCATCACTGACCAGAACAGAAACCTCCAGAGATGAGCAAGAAAATGTGGTAGTGAAGCGACATCCTGTGCTTCGTTTGCCCGGGTCACCAGAAGGGAGATTCTTTAAGCTGTTACAACTACAGAGGCGCAAGTGTGCCCAACACATAGAGTACAAAATCCTGCCAGCCGTACTGTGTCTACCTGTATTTGTCAACAAACATCCATAAGTCGTAACGTCATACCAACGGTGACCATCCATTCATTATAACAATGAACAGTTCTGGATTTGAAGACTATGTTAATTATGATTTATTTTCTGCACAAAAAAAATGTAAAGTGTTCTCTATCTTACAAGTTGTTCATTATTCGTTCTGTATTTCATTTAAATTTCATTATTTGTTCTATATTGCATTAAATTTATAAAAACAATAAAATAAACATTAAGAAGACCAAATTAAATGAACAAAATGTTAATACTAACATTTGTTGGACGAGTAAACAAGTAATCTAGTACTAAAAAATGTGTTTTCCTAAAATTTTTTGTTTTAAGTTGAAAAAAATAAAAATATTAATAGTAAATTGTGTAGATTTGTATCTTTTTCTATTGCCCATTTTTCGGGTTTTTAAAATATCGTCACCGTAGTCATAACTCTGAAAATCACATCGCATCAGGAATTAACCGAAAACAACAGTTTATCAAGTCTGACAGCTGCCTGACTTGATGTGTCGCGGTTTTGATTGGCCGCATTCAAGAATCTAGTTATCTTAAGTCGACTAGATTGGTCTCAATAAGGTAAACGTCAGCTGAAACATGACCGATTTCAGCCAATCAAAACAGAGACAGATCTAGTCAGACAGCTGTCAGACTTACTAAACTAGATACTTGAACGTCCCCATTGCCTTGGATCGGTCACATGAACAGCTGTTTCAGTTGACGTTTATGGAGGTGCAGCCGACAAATCTAGTCAAGAAATTCGTTATTGACTAAGTTGACAGTCGGCATAAATGTGGCTGTGGCTAACGTAGGAAAAGTGACGTTACCGACCAATCTGGTCCAGACCAACTAGTCAACTTAACATAATATAACTAGATTTTTGAATGTGTCCATTCACTGTTTCTTTTTGGCCTACGAAGGCATTTGAGTAGTAAGGCCTTTTCAATAGATACTAAGCATGCTCTCCATGAGAACCGCGTCGTCCAGTCCTTCCCTCTAGTTTAGTTACACATGCAAAAAAAAAAATCAATTCCTTTATTTGTAAACTCCCCCCATACCCATCATATCATGCTGAGCGTTTATTTCATTTACATTCATCCTTTAATAACTTTTCAGACGATTCCGGGCACCACTATTGTAATAATAGAAACTGAAGAACAACATTCATCCACCACCCAATACCTGGCTGAAACTTTATTCATATCTGCTTTGCCGTCCCTTCATTAAGACCAGGGATAGAGCGTAGAAAATCTCTTCGCCGACAAAAGAAAGCAATAAGCCATTCCACGAAGAATATCCTGCTTGATTCAGAATTCATGAAAAATAAACCAAAAAGGATACCATCTCATAACTACACAAAATCCTGGTCTGTTGTACAATGAACGAACTCTCCCTTCAACTGGTAATGGTAACAGTTCAATGGCTGTTGAAATAAACTTGTACTACATCATCCCGTCGTCCCTTTTGCGTCTTCCTTTTCATTTAATATTTCTATACGGTGGATATGGATACTTTCACTGAAGGTGATTGCAGCATAAAATGCCGGCAGCCAATATTCCCGCAATATAATGTACGCAACTACCCCAACATTACACCAAGGGCAGGGGGTTGTTTTTGGCGTCCTCCTTTTCGATGGCATTTTCGCCGACTTTCGTTGGAGCATGCTCCCTGCCGGCGCTGCCGGTTGTGTGGATGTGGATCGTATTGGTCTGATGTTGTGTGGAACGAAATCTCTCTATTAACGTCTTTATCCTTATGCGCTATGCATGCACACGTGACTGTGCCTTGTGACGGCTCATGCCGTGTGGTTGTGTTATTTTCCGTGAAATAAGTTTCGTGGTTCGATCAGCTGCTGGCCTACAGCACTTTCCACTGGGTGTTGGTATTGGTTTGGTAACGTGCAAGGTTCGTTCGAGCCAACAGCTACAGCACTGGTGCGTATAGGTTCGTTCAGAAAGGACATCATGGTGAAAGTGGAAAAGGAAAAGGACTTTGCGTTTGGTAATCGAGTCAACGAAGAAAGTTGATAACTCAGTTGGACTTTCGCGTGCTACCAACACCAAACCGAACCAACCAAAGCCACATTCGAAACGGTATCCTCTTTGGGACGCACAACGCACAAGTCAACCTAAATGGGAAAACTTACGGTCGGGAATTTTTCAAAATTCAACATTCAGTCGACGACTTCTTTCCGATGAAGATGCATAGTCATCCGCAAATTTTTGTAGGACCAACTGAACAGTAGTTCGGTTTTGACAAGTGATTCAAAGTGCAAGCGGAATTGATCGACAATTCCATTTAAAAAAAAAAAAAAAACGTTTGAAAAAGTCCTTTCGTGCTAGTGTTAGTTTTAAACTTGAAGAAAATTAAATATTTTATTTGAATATAAAATAAACTTGTGCGGTTTTTTGTAAGATAAATTGCATTCCAAGTGAAATGACAAAACCTTTGGCTGTTCCACTGGGATAACTTTTTGAACTACTACCAGGTAAGTTTACCTTCGTAGAGCTCGTTTGTGGCATATGTTGTTATATCTGCAAATATTTGCGTTTAGGCTTTTCGGTGTGTCTATGCACATCGCCCGTCGTCGGCGAATGTGGGTATAGTTTATTTAAAGTAGATCTCGTTGCGGCAGAGTGTGTGCTCCCATCAATTAGGTGGATGGTAAACAATTATTCACGGTGATAGCAGGAGTAGTTGCTTTTCAGAAAATCCCTCTGAAGTTGAGCGATTGTTTTGGGGTATACTTTCATTAAGGAGCTTAGTGTGACACTTTGGTTAGGATATCATGGGTAGGGTTGACGCAAGCTTGGGGAGTGACACGTTTTGGAAGACGGTAACGGTATGTGTGTGTGTAGATAGGCGACATATTTTGTTTATTTTGTTCCCTGTGAATTAATGGCGGGTCATGTAAACTTCAGCGCTGAAATGAAAGAGTGTTGACAAAAGTTTTGTTCGGACCTATAAATGCGTAATAGAGTAATGAGCTATCGTTTGTGCATGGAGATTGATTTTTGTGGCAAAAAGGAAGAATAGCATGAGTCGGCTTATGTCAAAATTGAGTAAATGCTACGATCGGATGCACTGTCCCCTGTTCTACCTTTATATTATAATTTTTTTATTCAAATATTTCTTATGACAGCTGTCTTACGGATCAGGAAAAAATGCAGAAGTCGTCTTTCCATATTTGAAGTCAATTCTTTAGCCAGTGCTCATGAAAACTACCTAAAACTACCTAAAAATGACTGAAAATGACTAATGTCATTTTTCCTTGTTGCCAGAGTTTTATTCGGGTGATTGAAATTTAGGTGATTGAAATTTATGTATAGAAAAGACTATAGGCTAACAAAGGAGTAGGTATTTCCGCGGTCTTATTTTAGATAAAACCTCTTGAAATAGTTCTTCTTTTCAGATTTCGAGATCGATTACAAATGGCTTCGATTCTATTTTTCATTTTTACTCGAGATCCTGCTGGGTTTTCTTCGAAGAAGTTAACAAGAACACAATACTTGTACTTTTTAAAGACTGACAAGTAAAACTCACCTAGTACCTACACATTTCAGCTAAAATGACCTTTTATCACAAAGAACTATAATTTTCCAAAATCTATTTCAAGAAAAACTCAGTAAGTCCATTAAGCGATCCCAAATATCAGTTTAAGATTTTAAAATCTCATCAACTGCGGTTTGTTAGGATTTACCGGCGGGAAAAAATGTCACGAAAACATCATTATTTGAAATTAGCTCTAAATGAACTTAATGAGTATTACCGGTCAACCGTCTCAGCAATCTACCTACACGAGTAAGCAAGACCTCTGTTAAAGTTGTTAGAAAAACTTTTGAGCCACTAGCTTCTTTTTATTGTGAACCTAGCATGTTTTACTTAATCCCGTCGGAAAATGCTCTTTACTCCTACATTTTTAAGTTTAACAAGTTCAGGTTCGTACGGTACGAATTGTACTTCGCAGTCTTCCGGAAACTTGTTAGTTCTTAGACCCACATTAGGCTCAAATCCGGTAGGAAGAGACTCCCCAGTGAATTTGTGGCTTCCAAGGATAGACTTTTTCCCTTTCTACAATTGTGAACAAGAACCGAAATTGCGCATGCGAATACCGCAAATAAGCCGTTAATTACCGTGTGTCATACAATTTACGATCAAGAACTACTCACACGCCTTTAATACTCATATTGCTATATCCTATATCGTCCATTAGTTTTGCGCTAGTAGCTAAATTGCCTTATATTGAAAATTGGTAACGTTCGGGAACCTAGTTCATGCGTAAAACGCCAACTACCTTCGTCTGGACTACTACTACTTAACACTACTTAACTAGTTAACTCGAATTGTATTTGTATTCTCGCGGCTTACTTTGAATTTTGACGCCTCCAAATATCAACTGCAGGCAGGATTTTCGGGACTTAGTTTGTCGGCCTTCCGTAAACGTCAACTGGAAAAAACTATTCACGTGTAAAATCCAGGCCAATAAAAACTGAAATACATCAAGTCAATCAGCTGTCAGACTTACTAAACTAGAAATCAGTAAGTCCGTTTATTTTCGTTTTCCTTTAAATTTTCTGTCAAAGAGGTTATGCGTTTAGTTTGGTTTTGGTACCTGTCCGTCTGTTCTGAAAAAAAATAGCCAAATACGTGAAAGAATTATTACAAACGCGATGAAGAGATCAAGAATGTGAATAAGGATTGTTAGGCAAAATTATAATTTAATAAACATTATTGTGCACCATTGATGATTTTTTTTTAAATCTACTTCCCTTTTCTTGAATCTACTTTACTTTTTGGGTCAAATCTACTTCACTTCTTTTCGAAGTGATTACTTCTTTAGGCGCATTGGACACTTTTGAGATGGGAAGAAACCAATGAACTCGCGACACTGTTACCGACACCGCTCTTCTCTTTATATATGTAAGAAAAAGAAAAGAAAAAGAAAATAGAAAAGGACATATAAATGGCACACTTTCGAATTGGGCAATGGGGCTTGGGGGCAGAGATGGCAGAGTAATTTACGTGAGGTAATCTACTCAATTGACTACGCGTAGTAAATCGAGTAAACTTCTTTTGGCTCGTGTTCTATGTACGTAGAAAAAGTTAAATTTCAATAAAAAAATAAAGCGAAACAGATTTGGAATTTTTCAGTTTGCCAGTTTGACGGTTGGATCTGACAACGCTAACTACATTTTGACAGTTAGCGCTACGTTTATTACATTTTGTTACGTCACGTGCTAAAAGCACTGACTGAAAATAGGATATTTGGTGTGTTCCTGTCAACTGATGGATGCGTTCCAGCAGTTTATTTTTGTTGTTTTATTTCACCACGAAAACGTGTGTTGTGCAAAATGGTTAATAACTAATGTAATCAACATAAAAAATATGAAAGAGAAATATTCATTCTTAGAAATAAATTAAGACATTAAGACGTTCCTACAATTATTGTGTCTGTTTTCGTTTGTTGTTTTCGGGGAAAACTAATTTCGCTGGCGAACGTGGACAGAAAAAAGTCAACGAATTCAAAGGGAAGAATTGATAAGGAACATTAAAATTTATGTTGGGGTTTAGGGGACAGATGTGAACATTTCTGAGAGGGTACAATTTTTGAGCTATAATCTTTTCATGTGTAATAATAGAAAACAAAAAGAAATGAAATTTAAATAAAAATTTACCATTAATTGAATTTTAAATAGCGAATTTGATTTAATGATGACCAATGATCGCAATCATAGCACAACGAGACATAAATCTACAATTGATGCAGTCTTTACTAGATATTTAAATAGATTCGAATCAAAACTGTTTGTTTCCTCTTTTAGTTACCATAAACCTATAGAATTATTTTTATAAAATAATAAAGAGTTGTTGAAATTGTGGATAAAAATTCATAAGTTTCATTGGTATTCATTTCAAAGAATGCCAATTAGTTAAATTTAATGTTGCAATTTTAGTATGTAAAATAATATGCATTTTTTCTTTTTTATGAACAGCATCAAATAGAAAATGAAAATTGTGAGATAATTTTTGTAGCTTATAATAATGATGAAGAAAAAACAAAAACACTTCATTTAAAAGTATTTCCTGCCCAGTAAAATATTTCCTGACGATCCGAAAAATACGCACGTAATTGTTCAAATTTTCGCTTCTGTCGGTACTCCCGGAGTGCCACTGTTTTTTTTAAGTGGTAACACCGATCATGAGTAAAACTATTTAAAAGGGCGTATTTTTTCGATATCAAGATGTCGCTCTTTCGCTTTAGAAAAGCGACATATTTATCGAAAATAGTGGTAATTTTTTTTAGTATTACATCCTTATAAGAGGTTAGGTCGATTTTTTTCGACCACAAGCGTAACAAGTTATTTTAAAACGAGAAAGGCTAACTTCATACAATTTTTTGGGGGGCCAACTTCCACATATGGGCAACCTTTCTGTCTCCTTATTTTATTTTGAGTCAAAAGTGTTTAAACCAACTATTTCTGAGACGCTAAAGAGCTCCTGTCCGTGTATGGTAACCCTAGTCACATAAGAAAATTTAAAACAAATGACAAGAGTCAAGTTATATCGGGCTTATAAAACACATTGTCGGTTATTATATTCAGCAAAAACGTTCACGAGCGGAGAAGAAATTTGTATTATACATTAGGCCAAAGTAAAGTAGGATTTTCAGCACGCAATTACAACAACTACGCTCTACTTGACACTTCGAGAACTCACAGTGTAGGTAGTTTTTGTAATTGCGTTCTAAGAATCCTACTTAGTTTGCTTTGCATGTAAACTCAAAAAACACGCCTGTTATTATATTTTAACCATATTAACTAATAACAAGTTGATATTTTATTTGTTTTGTATTTATTTACATTCACGATTTCTTCTACATTCACTATTCGTGATCTCTTTCTCTCTCTCCATCTCCATTGTAATTAGAAAACACTACATAAATCAAACGGAATCGTGGAATATGTTGGGGTTTTTTTAACAACAGCATGGTCAAAAGGGGTATTTTTAATAATCATCGTGGGAAAGTCGGTCCGAAAAATCTGGCTTCACAGTGTTATAGCTTTTATTCTCACGACTTCAGAAGTGGTTTTGCATTTTTAAATTGAAAATTATTTTCCAAACGATAGGAAAAACTGACTTTAAATGACTGAAAATGATTGAAATCAAATTTAAATGATGGAAGATGATTGAAAATATCTAGAAAAGAATGCAATGATAAAAATGGACAGGAAAATATGTAGTAAAAATTATAGCAAAAAAATAAAATGGTTTGGAAGAATGCAAGTGATTGGAATGCAAATATTACAAATGGCTACATGACTAAAAATTCTAATTTTCCTAGGGTGCTTCCACACCGGATGGAACAAACAAACACAACTGTTTTCAGTGTGGGCGCTCGAATTTAAATGTGTAGTATTTAAATTTTAAATAAATGCTAATGATTGGAAATAATGTTATTGCAAAAAGAAAGCAAGTATAATTGCTGACGAGTGAAAAGACTTGAAGTCATTCGATTTTAGAAATTCCATAAAGAAAAAGACATCTAAGTCGGTCTTACCTAATAATCCAATAATCAGATAGAAAAATATATCAAAAACAACAAATTTCCCCATCGCCATAGAACAGACGTTGTTCCCACATCAATTCTGTATGTAACCCGTATGTTTTTTACTCTTTTTGTTTATTTTAGGACATTTGTTGTTATTATTGCCTAATATTAACGTAAGACTTCAGCCATAAATCTGAATATTTCATTTGGAAATTGCCATTCATTTGCATTTTGTGTCTGTCCTAATCGAACTCATTCGTTACACATGCTTCATTTTTTGGATATTTTCCTCTTCGCAAAAAATTGGGGGAACAATAAAACCTCCGGAATCTCAAAACAAAATACGAAGAAACGAGAACTCCAGCACTTATTGTTACGTTGGTGTTTAAAAATTCTCCATGTAGGTACATAGACTTCTTGAAATGTTTAGCTTGAAAGGAAGATTACATTTTGTTTTTTTTTTTATACGTCACAAACGTCCTTTCATTTCTAGAGACCAGTGGCGTGGCGTGAATGTTTTAAAATGGGAAGTCGAAGCAAAATTAATCACATATAAATATAAGAAATCTTACACCTGTGTACCTTGAAAGAAAATAATTCATTGTACATTTCCAAATTGGGTTCACATTACTAAATTCACTTAAGTCATGCACTGCAATCTGCCAACTGAATTTGTAAGCCAAAACACTTACACCTACCTCATCATACTACCTGCAATTATCCTCACAATCAGACAAGCAGAAGTAGAATAAATCGAATAACTCGAAGAAAAGCGTGTTATTTTGTTCATTTCATAACCAAACAAACACATACGACATACCCAAAACACAACCCCCAGTGGCCATGGCCTGGCCAGTACCAATACTCAGCTCTGGGAAGAAAAAAAGAGATACAAACAAATGTTCACTCCGTATTCGGCAGTCAAAATGAACTTTGTGAGAACCGCGAATAACTCGAAGAAAAGCGGGTTATTTTCTACAATGGGTGTTGAACAAAGAGGTGTCAGAGTCAGACAAAGTACTCAGGGAAGAAAAAAAGAGATAACAAGCAAATTTTCTCTCAAAATGAACTATAAAGTGAGAACTTTAATAACCCGACTTATTTTGGGTTACCTTCGCTTTGTCGCCACGAGATATGACGACGTTGTATGAAAATGGATACACACACGATTTTGTGTGTGTACCATTTGGTGAGTATTCACATTCATTTGGTAGTGTTTCATGTATATTCGGTTTTTGGTAGATAGATAGTGTTGCCTGGTGGAGATTTCAAAAGGTAACTCGGTAGGAATCGAGTTATATGGACGCCACGCCACTGCTAGAGACAGAGGAGATATTCCATCCAATTATACAGGAGTTGAAAGGAAATGAGTAACACCACTGATTTCATTGTTGATCGAAGGGAGACACAGATACTTGTTTGGATTCCTAATTCCACTTAATAGCTTCTTCTGGATCTGTAACCAGTGGTGGGGGATGGAAGTTGCCACCGTGTATCCTTGGATAACAATGATAGGAGCTATTTAAATTGGAAAGATACTGTTCTTGCAGGATGCGGGTTGTGTGCACATGGTGTGGAAAAGTGCACATAGAAGTGTTGATTGAAGTATGTTATGGTTATTGACGGAACAACTCTGAAAGTTTGGACTACAGATGAAGTCTGTCGATAAATATTGATCGAACAACATTGTTTACTTGTTGTATGGAACTATTAACCTCCTTGGGAGGTAATTCTTAACCCACTAGGAAATTGCAAAGATGAATCGAATGTAAACCTTCGAAACATTCAAATCCGACTGCGGTATAACGAAAACGGATCAAGATGAGAACAAGAAAGCAAGGAGTTTTCGACCCTATCCATTAAACTAAGAGCGTTAGCAATTTGCAGAGCTGCTTCAAGTTGCTTTTGGAAACGCTCCTCTGTTGCCCATTCTACATTCCATAAAATATAGACAATCGATTACCAAGACATTTTCTGTATTTATCTACTAAAGGCCAATCAAATAACAGTAACTGTACGAAAATAAAGAGAATCCACAAAGAAAAAAAAAACAAAAAAAAATTAATCGATGTCCTTGTCAGGTAATTTCTTTTTCCTAACCAGAGTTATACGTGATTGCCTCGAGGACTTTATAAACTTATGTATATTTTTGTTTGCATAAAATTAAGAACATGTTGCATTGTTCCTACTCGTAATTTGGATTAAGTCTTAAGGCACTTAAAGTTGTTTATTAACGTTGGTCCGAGAACATGTTTTCACATCTGCTGGGAAATGTGTGGGATTTCCTTTTTTTGCGTCCAAATTACCTCTGTCGGTGGTAAGACCTCCGGAAGCGGAAAAATGGAGCTCAATTTATGTTCAATTGTTAATCAATTTGTTGAAGTACAATGCTGGTTCTGAGTGGTTGTCCTATAAGGAAGGGGGGTTCCTTGACCCGATTTCTCTCAAAACACCTGCGTGACTATATTGCCAATGGCTGAGTAAGTGGAACCTTCTTCTTTTCCAAAATAGAGAATTAATGAATCAATGTGGAGCAGTGTAAACGACATGAAGGGAGATATTTCCTCCTCGAAGGTAATTAACACTTCAAAAGGCGAATGGATGACTTCTCTCTTGACCTAATTTTTTTTTTGTGTTATTAACATCCTTGTTTTTGATTAGGTTGCTCGAAGTGGTAAAGAAATATGGTTGGCTATACTTTTTTTTTGCTGGCAGCATGGCAAAATTAACTGTCCATATACCATCTGCAACGATACGGCCGTTATGCCCTGTTTATTTGGCTCAATTTAATAAGGATTTTAGAGTTAGTTTTGCTATTCTCAACGTTTATATAACTGCAAAACAAAATGGGACCTAAGACTGAACTTTGAGGTACACTAATCCGCTGATTGAGCTCCTCAATAAAAGCTCAGTTAACCTCTTAAAACTCTTCCAGAAAAATACTTTTTAAGCCGATTCTAAATGGAACCCCTGAAACCGTCCTAAAGAATATCCTTCGAAAAGAATATTTGGGTTAACCATCTCAAACGCAGGTACCACAATCGACGCTACTATTCAGCAATATAAAAGTAACTGCCATTAAGTCTGTTGCCCTTAATATTTCTCCAGAATATGCATCCGATATGATATTCATGGACAGACGAACATTTGTGGGTATTCTGAGAGTGTTTTTAGCACTAAAGAAAGTTTTTCGGTATAGGGGGCGTGGCACTTTCCAAGCAACAAACTCACTAAACACAGAAATGTTTTTTTTTTAAAGAAAACTTAAAATTATATATATATGCACCTATTGCAGCCATAGTTGTAGAATCAGCAGAAAGATGTATGCTAGCAGTGGAAGGCACTCTTCAAAATGTGGGTGGAATTGGGCAACGGCGTGTGGCACCTCCCATACATCAAATTCATTTAAGGAACAATATCTCACCATTCATGCCAGCTACAGTTGCGATTTTTTTTTAGTTAATGTACCTTTATTAAAAGTTTTAAAGCGATTTGAAAATTTGGGTGGCACTGAAGAATGGGGGCGTGGCACCCCCAATACAAAAGCCACCTGAAACCGTAAATATAGACACATGGCAGTTGTGGTTGCGAGATTTCTTGCATCTAGGTATGCATATGAGAGATATAAAACAAATTGGAAAATGTGGGCGGAGTTATAGAACGGGGCGTGGCACCTTCCAAAGTATATTGTAGTTTTAGCCTTGGAATTTAATAAATAAACGAATGTTGCTAAGAAAGTATTTGCATGCATTTTCGACGCAGTTAAACCAAATTTTAGAGCAAGCTTAATCCAGCAGGCCTCTTAAGTTCATTACTTGATTCTTAAGCAACAGCGTTCTTTTTCCTGCAATTAAAGACTCTGCTGTTCTACCCATTTTAAATGGCCTTTTCACAGTTTTAGAATACAAGCCGCCTTCATCGAATATTATATCAGCTAAAATTACCAAATGGAACCATTTCGAGCCTCAAGATTCTTGGCCCCCACTTCTTAAAAAAATTAGAAAAATGGCCCTTTTTTCAGTTCAAAGAACATAAACAAAATTTTCTTAAAAAAAACATACTTTGCTCTTTTTTTTTTTCCTTTATTATTTTATTTTATGAAGGACACTTTTCTTGGCTCGGACCCCTTTTTAGTCCCAACGCTACGTCCCACTACGGATAAAATATTCAGTTCCCCAAAGTGACTGCCGTTATCAACACACTTGACCTTTCACTTAGACCCCCAAAGCTAAGCAACAGTTAAATCTCATTTAATCCCCAACAATACACTCTAGTGAACTCGTAAATTCCCAAATCCTTTATCCAACCAACCGTACAAGTTCCGACGGGCTGGGGGCTGCCCATTCAAATCCATTCAACCCTCCGTCAAGTAGACTCTAATTTCGATTCCCAGATCCTTCATCAGTGTTAGCCCAGATTAACATCACCACAGGATTACCTGACAGACGCGTATTCCTTTGATCTCATTTACGGTAATGCCACAAATCTGACATTCACATTCAGACGCACTCTCCGGCTGCCGCTATCCGATTCCAATAACGACATTCACGGCGGCACAGCCTGGCTTTCACATAACGACGAACCCTTCTTTGAATTTGAATACGAATGCATAAAGCCACGTGCAGTAAAGACGAATGTCAAACGCAGCCGGTGGCGGCAGCGGCTACGGCGTCTTCCTTGTCGTCACCGTCATCGTTATACCGGCCAGTGACAGAAAACTGAATCCTTTGTCCACAATTTCCTCCTTCCTGACTTCGGTGTGACTTCTAAAATTAATTCCCTTGACACCCAGAAGGCAAACTATGCACATATTGTATAGGTGTTTGCGCCCAGCGTATAACACGGACTCCTCCGAAAGGATTGCCCAATTTATTCTCCCGACTCAGTATGTGGTGGCAGGATGCTAACGCTCGTAAAACGCCACAGGTAACACAGAAAGTGATTAACATTTTGTACTAGCATGTCACATCGTGTGGAATTTTATGTGAGTTTCTGTAAATTTCACTATATGGAGGTCCTTTTTCAGCTGTCTCTCCTTGTGTTATTTTACAAACGAGAAATTGCGTTCTTCTTTGTAATTACATGTTTGACTAACAGGAAAACTTCCAACACAGTTATTAGTATCCTCGGGTTGGTGGGGGGCATCTTTGCCATAGTGCGTGTCCTTTGGCCGTACAAATTATCCTAACCGGCCTAATTGAATTCGTCGGAAATTGGATCGCTCAGATGGGCTTTAAGATTTTTTTGTAAGCATATCCCAGCAACGTTAATTATGATTGAAGCGACAGAATCGAATTCATTTTCCATTGGGCTGGGGGCTTTTATCGTAGGAGGATGTGTTGTTCTCGTTGGATTCGAATGGATGTCTTGTAGTCAAATCCGAAATGATTTGTGACAATTTTTTGAAGATTCAATAACAGGCAGGTAAATCCCGTGAAGAGTGCTTGGGGGACTTAACGATTGAATTCAGGATAATGATGAACTGAAGGACTCGTCTAAGAAGTCACTTTCATAGCTGCTTTGCTATCGAGGTGGAAATCCTTCACCTTGAGAGAGGTTGCTTGATGCGAGTGTGTGTACATTGTTGAGATTGACGCTCTTATAACAGCAGACTTAGTACTTAGTGTCAGATTTTTGAACTTTCAATGGTGACACTTTCTTCACAAACGGAAAGACTATTTCATGACCAACAGAAGAATTAAGGTTAAAGCTAAAACTTTCCCTACTTTCACCGAACGAAAAGGAATGGTCATCATTAAGTCATGATGTCAAGTTTTGAATACAAGTGTTTCGAACTAACTAGCTCATTCTAGCGCCTAATGAAACAAAATTGGGTTCTAACTTTTGAAATGCTAAGCCTTAGCCTTCATAGACCGGGCCGTATCGTCGACATTTCTTAGAATGATTTTCATGCGGGAAATGTGCCTTCCGAAAAACCCAAATTAGCATCTTGAGGCTTCTCTCGGTGGCCCACCTTCCGGCAAAGTTCGGGAACCATGCGAGAGGATAACGGGCCTAAGAATTGTTGCTCACAAGCTTTTTTTAAAATTAAGACTCACACAGATAAATACTTTCAAGGAAGTCAGCTTAAGCCCATGTGCCCTTGATGGCCTTTTGGCAAAGAAAAAAAAAAGAAAACGGATAGGCACGAATTTTCGATGAACTCCAGATGTCAGAAATGTCAGGACTATGGCCACAAGTATTAATATTCTATGAAAAATTCAAGCTTAGGTGTGATGGCTATTTGTCTATTTGTGTCATTATATTAATCGACTGTAATTAAAAATTGGCGACTTTATTTTTCGACTGTCCCAAATGCTATAGTAGTTTCTAAAAATGTGTCGTTGCTATTCCTTTGCAAAAAAAAAGTCGTAAGGCGGATTGCGGAGAAATTTTGTATGTGATAGATTATGTCGAAAAGGCTATGGGCGGCCATTGATTCAAAAATTAAATGTCAATGAGCTTATATCTTTTCGAACACCAAAAATGTCATATACTTAAAGTCTGTGGAGAGTATATTGGAGGGTTTGGGTACCTGAAACTGAAATGAAAACCAAAGACCGAAAAATATGAAAAAGTCCGGCAAACCAATCAAGGAGAGGAATTAACTGATATTTCTGCCTAACACCGCAGAGCTATGAACCTGATCAAAGGCGCTTAGAAAACGAACACAATTGCGTTTGGCTGAAAGATGTCTGTCCGACTTTTGGTGCATTATTTATGGACGAAGTTTGGAAGAGAAGATTCATTGAAGAATCGAACAGGCTACAGTAAAATAGATTAAATGACAAAGATTCGGTTTCATTTTACTTCTATAGGACAGATCGTTAAGAAGGAGCTTCAAACTGAACCAGGCGTTTGGAACTCAAGACAGTTGCTATGCATTGAGCTGGCTGAAGAGGCATGTTTGTTTATTGGTTGAGTTGCCACCAAAGCTAAGAAGCCCTCACCAATGAACATTTTTAGTTTCGACTCTAAATGTTAGTAGTTCACAATGGCCAAATTTTCCACACAAATTTGGCAATTGTGAGGTTCCGTAATTTTAAAGTGGAGACTAAACTTTATTATTAGTACGGCGCAGAGAAAGTAGCTTGATGGTCATTACCAATAATTTTTTTTAACCTTCACACAAAATATTTTGAGGGTCACAATGGGTAATTTTATATCAAAAATTTCGTCATTGTGATTTCGTCAAATCTAGACATGATACTAAATTTGATTATAAGTACATATTGCGGACTGTGATTCAGTTAAAATTCTAGTATACCAATTTTTGACATTACCCTGTATACGATTTGGACTTCTGACTCTGAGTGATAGGTTCTGGAAACTGAGGTCAATTTTAATATATAGAAGACAGACATACTCCTCCGTGGCATTGATGTAACGAGTATGAGCCACTTCGGACTAATTTTGGGGACCCTTGCAGTGCTCATGGAATCGAGTGCGAAATATTCGTGCCTTATGAAGAAATGACAGATTTGGATGAATAATTTGAAGAGTAAAACCTTGAACCTGAGTACGACTTGCACGTTTCGAGGGCTCCATGTCACGAACCAAGTTCAGCGCCTCCGTTCTCCATCTGTACCTACTAGAAATGTTCACATTTAATGAAGCAAAATCGTTTGTTTACGAAAAAGCGCCGTCCAAGGACCGAATACGAATCATCAACCCTCATTCCGATTCCTAGAACGTCCAAGCTATATCCCCAATTAAGTTTCATCAAACGTCCAACTGAAATTTCGACCTAAGACCACTGACCATTAGAGGTGCATTTTGATGCCTCCATCAATTAACAGTATAGCGCCAATAGTTCAATGAGCACTTAATGACGAAGTTACTTAGTCAACAGAACGTTCTACATCTACATCGATGGCGATGTTTGGGCGAAAGCGACGTCAAGAAAACGATTGAAATAAATTGTTTACAACCATCCACGAGTATATCATTAGAGACACAGTCGCCCTTTATTCAACCACGTTTGTGGTCTGCCCCAAACAGCGCTTTTCAGCGAAGAAGACTTCCGCCGCCATTATATTATGTGTTTGTATTATGTCGCCAAGATAAGATGTCCTTTTTATGCCGAGCTGTTATTCTGTTCAATGTAGCAGTTCGATTGCCGTTAAAGTGTAAACCACAATTGTATTGCCCAGGGATGTAAATTTAATGAAGATTGGTTTTCTCAAAGGATGCGTGTGAAATGGCTGGTAGAATGGTGAGACATCTGTGCTTAGTTGGCTTAATGGTTGCAGACTTATTTATGCTTTCCGGCGGGTGATTTTGAGGGCTAGCCAAAGGGCAGAACTATTACGATTCGAATTATTGTTTACAGATGTGTGGTTGACCCCTAGGTCAGTCTGGAAGGACATATATTTTTAATTGGTCTTTGAAATTCCCACATCTCAGTCTTTCTTCAACAATTTTTGAACACGTTTCTTTTATCGAAGACTGGTGGGCTGTGGTTACCTCCACATCGTTTTCTGGAATTTACAAGTCACTTGGTATTTTAGGGCCTGATTGCGTAAAAACTGTCAACTTGACGGCTGGGTGAAGTGTGACGGAAATTGGCGAATGGAATGACAAGTAATCCATTTAAAACTCTAGAAAATAAAATTATAACTGAAATCGACCAGATCTACAATCAAGAAAAGAACACTAACTTTAAATCGAGCTTTATATTCCGACATAGAAAACAGCTGAAGCACCAATTTTAAGGGACATCAGCTGTACCTACTTTTGAGCCTAATAGAAAGATAAATCAGTAAAATGGATAAAGAGGGTGATATGGATCAGATCCTTATTTCATTATGCCAACATTTATGCCATTTATGCCAGAAGGACGAACTGTTTTTTTACAACAAATATTTTGGTCTAAGACGTCTTTGTTGGGTTATAATATTTCTTACACAAGTAAGACCAACAACATCATAGCTATTAATTCATAATTATTATAATCCCGTCACAGAGATCCAAAAAGTTGCAATTCAATTCCGGTAATCAGCGGAAACTTACACTCGATAATCAACAAAGCCTTGGCTACTGGGTTACCTACCGACAACTTTTTCCAAACAAATCAGACGTTCGGTAAGATTTGCACAGTTGCGTCTTGAATATATATCAGAATTAGTAAACATTTTTTTTTATGTTTAGAGCGCTCGCTTAGAGCCAGTAAGCTAGAATAAGATAAATGTTAGCTTTTAATTAGTTTTAATCGTTTTTGTCTAGGATGTAAGTTGAAGGAAAGTTACCAATAAAAATTTAAAATGTAATTTTTGTAAATGATTACTTGAGCCACCGTAGATCTATTTTCAAGATACAGGGGTCGAATTACCACATCAGTTATCGAGTGATCGCGTAACTACATTGGGATGATCACATACGAATGCTCACCTATCGAATGCACATTTAAAATTGTACCAATTGTACTAGCACAGTTCTGTTACATTCATGTTTGATGGCGAACAAATGTCAAATGTATTGTTTTTTTGTAAATGTTTTGAAAATAAATTGGTTTTTATTTATAATTTCTTAAATTTTAAATGTAGTATTTGCTGTATTTTGCATCTTCTGAGTCTGAAGATGGACATTAGCCCTTTTTTATTATCAGCCATGATCCATATAGATCATCGAAATACATGCACTTACAACAACAGCACATGATCCTGATATTCATCGAGATCACGAATCATGATCTGAAAATGTATTGTACTAAGTGGCTTGTTTCATTTTTCAATGTTGGTGTGCCTGTAAACGGTAGCCACTAGCCAAGCCACACAGTCACGTTGCCAGACTAAAATATTCAACACCCTTCACAACACAAAAAATCAAAAAGCATTTTTTTCACATCGAATACATTTCCCGCATTCGAGATGATTTTGCTTTTTCATTCCATAGAGGTATGCCCAGACCAGCGAAATATTTTTGTAAATGTTTCATAAACATTTATTTAACAAAAAAAATGCTTATGAAATGTTTCGCAGTTCGTTAATAATTTGTTTCAGAGGTGTGTTTTGTTCTTTTAACATAAAATACAAATGTCCAGAAAATCTTGGAATAATAAAAAATCGAAACTAGCTACCTGCATAAATTTAAATTGTTTTAGAACCTAGTTATTGGGAAACACGTTTCTTTTTTATCACAGAAAAATCTAATTCTAACTTCATTTTGTTCTTCTGGAATTTCGTGCCTAAGCCGCTGTCATTTACTTTGACTAAGAATTCCAATCTGAGCGGACCAGAGGTGCAAACTGAGTTAAGATTTCTATTACAATTTGAATAGATTGTAGGTAAACTCATTTCCTTTTAGAAACAAAACACACCATATAACGGAAGCCGTGTTGTTGTTTTCGAGCCTCTGGTCGTGAATTTCCGACAGTAAAAAGTATTTCATAAACGTTTAATAAATACTTAATCGGCGTATACACCGGCAAAAACAGAAATGTTTGACAAATGTTTATGAAATGTTTCTGAAGCAAATCGAGAACATTTCATAAATGTTTAAAAAAATCATTCGCTCGCATGAATACACCGAAATACCGAAATACAGCAGCAAAATATTGTTTATTTGTTGCATTTTTGAACACAGAATTTTAAATTACTTTTCTTAAAAACAATATCCAAAAATAAAAATTATTAATTTGATTCATATGGTAACACCCCCCACAAGCAAATGAAATGTCATGTCAATTGTCATCATATTGTGACGTCACGTTGTACAGAAAGTTTGCAATATGGCTGGTGGCAATATGATGTTTGTAATGCTCATACATTACCCCTTGTGTTTTGAAAGCAACTGTTGCCACAACTCGAAAATAAAATTTTTCTATGATCCGTATTGTTTTATTTTCATGATCTGATTCGGATCAGATCACGCTGATAATAAAATACGGCTATTATTAGTCCATTGAACGAAAGCGTTTATCACCAAGCAATCCTTTATCTTTACCAAACTCTGCGTACGTATAATCAATGAAATTATATTTTTCTTGAGAAATTTTAAATAACTTAAGTTTTCGATTACAGTTTTATTAAACGCTTCAGAGTGAATAAGAGTGCATTATTTTTAGTATGGATAAACTTAGTTTTTGAGGAAGTCCACAAGCGCCGTCCCAGCTCCACTGCAATTAGCTGCAACTTTGACCTTACTAGGAAGTGGAGGATACTAACACTAACATCTCCTTTGTTGTAGAATTTAACAAATATTTGTTTAAGGTAACTATTACTTAATCGGAATGTCGCAAAGCGCAGTCTCAAAAATAGTTTCCAACATTTGAGAGGGAATGGAAGAAATCTTGTGTCCAGAAAATATAATTTTTGAAAAGAATTGGAATCTCTTTTTGCTCGACCTAGAATAAAATAAAAATAATAAATTCAAAATAATCTGAAACTAACAAAATAAAAATACCTGATTTGTTCTCTCCTAAAATGTGTCCATTCGACACCACAAACCCTACCGTATGAAAATGTACTCGATCGCTGATGACAGAATGCCAAAATTCGATACTCGATCTCGTATGCGAACATACCAAGTCAGCATTTTTCAGTGACGTATTGCTCGCTCACGGATGCGGTAATTCGACCCCAGGTTGGAATTAGAAAAGTGATCACTAAGCAACTTTTTGTTGCATCTAGTTCACCAAGCTGGCAGGTCTCTAGTAACAAAATTGCTGCCGAAAAGTTGCTCTCATAATAATATGTGGGTACATCGAGTGCATGCTGCAGGCAAGAATCGCCCGTCGCTTTGTTGCTTTCGAAATAAATTGTAATGGGTACGCTCCATAAATATCCTGAGCAACAATTGCCAAAAGTGGTTTAAAAAACTACGATTGTAAGTAATAAAAAGTTGCCAGCAACTAATTGCTCAATGTGAGTCGCCTTTGAATAGCGGTTGCTTGGTTATAGTTGTCATTATTGTCTAAATGTCTATAGCAATAGAAAATGTGCTACGAATCAGAGAAGACAGAGAATGTCAACCCCTTGAAAAAATAAATAGGCTGTGGAAATCCTTGTGTCATGAGTCTTTCAAGTGCTTTGAGTATAAATAAAATGAGCAAACCTTTGCACACGGGTTACGCAGATAAGTGAGTGAGAATGGGTGTGTAGGGGTCGCTTAAATTCGACGTCCAGACTCAGCTATGAGGTGAACCATGGAGATCATTTTTTTAATTAATTGTGACTTTGAGATTAATCGGGCCTATACAAAACATTTGCAGTGCCTTTTTAAACTGGTTAAGAAGGCCTTAAATAAAGGCAATCCCGTGCAATATTTGCTGGCTCGGCTGTTATTCGTTCTTTTAATGGGAAAGCCGAAGATGGACACGGTGTAGTCCAGGAATTTGGTAGTACCAACTAAGTACACAATTTGGATACATTTTTGGTCTGGTTACGCAACTTAACATGATTTCTTTCTCATCATTTGTTCACTGCTAAGGGTTTATTTCTCTCATTTTGCTTGCAATTGAGGAATGTGATCAATCTTTGAAGTGCTAGATTTTGAGCCGACAATCATTTATTCAAACCGTAAACACAGAGCTAACATACAACTTCAAAACAGATAGGCAAACTGAATATTCTACAAAGGTTGCTTACAAAATGTGTCGATGCCAGATGCAAGTGCTTACTTGAAAATGATATTTACTACAATCCGGCTCGAAGGACCATAGTAGATTATTGTATAACATCGTCATGGGAGCTGCTATTACTCGCAACTTGCAAATAAATTGCGACCATCCTTCACAGCCTTCCAATCTACTTAAAATGCACTTAAAATTCATAACACATCACTGTGTAATTCCAACTGTGAAAACGGATAAACACGAGCTTCTTTCATCACATCCTCTAGGAGATTGTATACCTAAAGCCATGGGAAATAAAATGAAATAAACCATCCGTCGACAGAAAAACGATTAATCTCTACATCCCCTGGGATGGTGTTGTCCTGTGCCTTGCAAAACAGCTCGCAATGACTTATGGTGAATAGCAGCGAAAAGAAAATTACATAAAAAGCAAGTGCACACAAAAAAAGAAGAGGGACACAAATTAAATGCCACCACAGCGCTGTTTTAATTACACTTCTACTCCTAATTGAGGATCAAATTTTTTCTTACACGCATCTGGCTTGTCTATGTGCTGGCTTGGGAAGGATTCCTGAAGCCCGAAGTTTGCGAAGGGATAGTAAAGGGATTCTTATGACTTTTCGATCCCCAAAAGGATTCCCCCATCGACTATCTATTTGAGGACAAAATTTCATGAACCCAACCACGTGTATGATTCGTGGTTTCCTTTTGAGGTTGCCGGAGCGTGTCTGCGTTTATGGCAAGATATCAGAAAACCTTTAATCACATGATTTAGTTGTTAAATCGGACGAAAAATTGAACAAAGGTTCTATTGGTGGCCACGTCAAGGGTTATGCAACGATGATGTTTCGAAGTTGCTGCAAAATTGACCGGAAAATGGATAAAGTTTGCGTGTCGGCGATGGTCGAACATATATATAGTTGGCCCATGGAAGGTGAAGGTGCAAAGGCACAGGTCATGTCCTTGACCAATCAACATGGATATATATGCACTGGGAGTGTTACGAGGAAGGAAGAAGTTGCACCTCGGAAATACGTCACAAGGGAGATTCGAAACAGCGCTGTATTTGTGTGAATAGTTTGATATTTCGTCGGAAATAAAGAACTGCCTTTTGAGGGCCCTAATAGGACTCCTCTGATTTAAGGAGCTTACAAGGAGGCAACTTGATTAAAATTAACTCTCAACAAGGCATAACAAAGGAAGACTAATCGGGTCGCACGGAACCACCTCCGGACTAATCCGTCGGCAAAGTTCACTTTCATAATTTTACAATTCGGCCTCGTTAACGAGATTAACGGCCGCCATTAATAATTCGTGTAATCCTTGAAATTAATTTAACTAATTGGCCAACAATGCTAGAGAAGAAGTTATTCCTCAACTCAATCCAGCTATGGGAACAGAATCGATACCGTCCAGACATCCTTGTTCAATGTATACCTGTATAGATTAAATAATTATCTACATTCACGCAGTCCACCGGCAATCATTTCACTACACCAAGCAAACAAAACCTACAAACGACCACTGAAGAGAGTCTTGTGCTTTCATCAATCTATGAAATAGATGACAAATTGTGTATGGCGCCAGATCTGGGCTATTAAAACCGTTGACGCATAGGATGAGTGAAATTTAATCCCTAAATTGGACTCATATTGAGAATTATGTAAAGGGTCCGCCAAATAACTTCTTTTTTTTTTTTGAAAATGCTATAAAAAAAAACTGCTGAATATTTTCCCAAATTTCTTTTTGTATTTGAAAGTACAATCCTTCCGGTTAATAATGGAAAATAATTTCATTCAAATGGCTGCCTCGGCTGGACATGCAGTAGCCTACACGATCGGTCCAATTTTTAAGCACACTATCGATTGTGTGCAGCTGTATTTCACCAATGGCTTCACGAATATTCTCCTTTAAAGCGTCAATTGTCTCTGGCTTATCGGCGTAGCACTTATCTTTTACGGCACCCCACAAATAATAGTCCAACGGTGTCAAATCGCAGCTCCGAGGTGGCCAAACGACATCAGCTCTGCGGCTGATAATGCGATCTTCAAAAACAGGGCGCAAAACATCGAGTGTACCTTCGGCTGTGTGGCACGTAGCGCCGTCCTGTTGTAACCAAATGTTGCCAATATCCTCCTCTTCAATTTTTGAGAACAAAAATTCGTTCAACATGGCCCGATAACGATCGCCATTGACTGTAACGGCCACTCCTTGCTCTTTTTCGAAGAAAAAATGGCCCAATTATGCCTCTGTACCAAATTCCGCCACAGCAGCAATTTGATCGGGTGTACGCACTGTTTTTAGCTTTTCACGCTTTGGTTTATCGATGAGGATGCCAGTTTCTTTCACTTTTTTCACAAGATAACGAACATACGGAACTGACGGTGCTTCTCTTCTTCCAAATTCCGTACGCAATGTTCGCACACATTCTGCAACATTACAATGATTTTCAAAGTAATGTCGCAATATTTCCCAGCGTTGTTCAAGCGTATACACAACCATATTCGTTCAGCGGAAGGATAAATTATCTGTCAAATCAGACATGAGCTAAGTGTTACCATTCGCGAAATAAGCACTAGTTGAAAAAAAAAGTTAGATGGCGGACCCTTTACTACTACAAAAATTACAGTACAATTTTCATTTCTGTAATGCTGTTCATGAAAAATAATGCATATTATTTTACATAGAAAAATTGCAACATTAAATTTAACTAATTGGTATTCTTTGAAATGAATACCAATGAACTTATGAATTTTCATCCACAATTTCAATAACTCTGCAATCATCATCATTATAATCATCTAATCATCATTTTTATCATTATATTCCAAAACTGATACTATAGGTTTATGGTAACTTAAATAGGAAACAAACAGTTTTGATTCGAATCTATTTAAATATCTAGTAAAGACTGCATCAATTGTAGATTTATATCTCGTTGTGCTATGATTGCGATCATTGGTCATCATTAAATCAAATTCGCTATTTAAAATTCAATTAATGCTAAATTTTTATTTAAATTTAATTTCTTTTTGTTTTCTATTATTACACATGAAAAGATAATAGCTCAAAAATTGTACCCTCTCAGAAATGTTCACATCTGTCCCCTAAACCCCAACATAAATTTTAATGTTCCTTATCAATTCTTCCCTTTGAATTCGTTGACTTTTTTCTGTCCACGTTCGCCAGCGAAATTAGTTTTCCCCGAAAACAACAAACGAAAACAGACACAATAATTGTAGGAACAATAATGTCTTAATTTATTTCTAAGAATGAATATTTATCAGTTTATTGCTCCATTTTTTATGTTGATTACATTAGTTATTAACCATTTTGCACAACACATGTTTTCGTGGTGAAATAAAACAACAAATTTAAACTCCTGGAACGCACCCATCAGTTGACAGGAACACACCAAATACCCTATTTTCAGACAGTGTTTTTAGCACGTAACGTAACAAAATGTAATAAACGTAGCGCTAACTGTCAAAATGTAGTTAGCGTTGTCAGATTAAGATTAGTTAATTGAATAGATTACCTCACGTAAACTACTCTGCCATCTCTGCCCCCAAGCCCCATGCCCCAATTCGAAATTGTGTCATTTAAATGTCCTTTTATTTTTATTTTTCTTACACTTATATAAAGAGAACAGCGGTGTTGGTATCAGTGTCGCGAGTTTATTGGTTTTTTCCCATCTCAAAAGTGCCAAATCGCCTAAAGAAGTAATAACTTCAAAGAAACACTCAATTATCAATTATTAGTGAGAAGATTTGGAGAGAAAATTGATAGTTACTTAAAAAAGTCGACTCGGTTTTTTTTAATCCATACTAACTCTGTAGGAGCTATATTAACAGTATTACTCGGTACTTTTTAACCCAAGGTTGGGGGATTTTGTGCTAGCGATTTTGAACACACAGAAGTTTATTTTATTGGGAAAAACAGGGTGTTTCCTATTACTATAGAGAACGATAAAAATGAATGCTGAACACACTTCCTAAAGGAAAAAAGTAATAGAAAAAACAAACCATGCAACCTCCTTGTCCGTGGGTAGCACACGTGGATCTGTCCAGTCTCCACCCAAGAAGTCATTCGTTTCATTGAAGAGCCACCTTAACCTAACCAGACAGCCCCACTGAATGAACAGAACGTTCATTTTGACTGGTGTTTCACCTACGCAATTCGCGAAAGCAATTAATTGATCTGTCGCAAAAATGTTAGGCAGTATACGAGTGTGTGTGTACGTCTAGTACTATTTGCTGTCTCAAGCAAACAAACAAATAGTATCCCGTTCCTGACGAATATCTGAGCAAACAAATCAAGAATCGTTTTGCTGCCATAGGCATACTTAAGGGCCTCTTGCTGTATAGTAGGTACTATGGAAACTTGTTTTCCCTCATAAAGTAGGCTACACACTTTCGTGCTATGATGTGCTGTTGAATCTTTTGGATGCCCAAACGAAACTATTGCTCGACGCTGATTGATTGTCCGTTGATAATGAAGGTTGGTAAACTTCGGCAATATTTATCGCGAGTGTGAGAATGTGCCAATTGGTGGAATTGGTTGTCTTTACAAAGTTCTTAAATGTCACACGGCTGTTAGAAGTAAGGCCTAAGGTCCTGTATCTAGGCATCTGTTTTGCGCCTACTATTTAATTATTTATTTGTTTCCGTGGGTCACATTTTAATAGGATCAGCCATTATTTTCCACAGTGCCTACCCGATCTTAGAAACCAGTTACAACCAGTAACATCTTCGGGCGAAATATATTTGTTGCCAAACAGCTTGATTACTGAAAAAGAAAAGATTGGAAAGGAATTGTCTGCCATTTAGCAATCCAAACCCGAATACCTTGGGCCATTTTGAACAAATAATGTATCTGACAAATAAGACTTCCGTGCGAAAACAGTAGCAGCCCAAAACCAAATACCGAATAAGAGCTTTTTGTGACAACACCATTTAGCACCCAACCAGATTCCTTATTAAGTTATTGACTCCATGTTGTGATTCGCACTTCTTAGGAGACCAAAACAAACAGGAGTTAATGACATATCCATGTAAACACAGATACTTATCGACAAGCGAACAAGTGGAAACGTTTGATGGACCGTATCGGACAACACTGCAGTCAATGGTGCAAACAAAAATGTGTGCACAGCAAAAAGCTGATGTCCTCCCAAGTGGTGGGCATTTTTCACGCAACAGCGCACTTTTACTTCCCTGCCGAATATTGCAAAATCCAATAAACTGTCTTCAAGCTCCTCTCGCATAAGTATACGTATAAATCGTATTCCTCAATAAAGCATTGAACTATTTAATAGCAAGGACAAACGACCTAGCCCTTATTGCATTTGGCGAACGCAATCACTGGGCGCAGGGGTTACCCTTACGAGTGTCCTTGCCAAGCGAGCATGGCCATACAACTATAATACATGTGCAGCCTATATCTACAACAGCTGGATGGGTTAAGAGGTTACCGGCCTAATGTTTATTGTCCTCGTGTGGCGGCGTCCACTGGCCACTCTAATTCAACAAATGCTTTTTCTGTGAATATCACACAAAGCCATTAAGTATACGGTCTACAAAAAGGGAAGGACAATAAAAGTGCTGCCATCATGGTCAACATATATAAAACTGCTCCCAGGTCGCATTCCGTATTTATTCAGTTGAATAAAAGATGAGTTCAATATAAAAAGTTTCTTTTAATTACAGCAAGGATGGCACCTTTTAAATTTACATTTGAACCCGCCTCCTTGGGCGCATATAGGTGGGTGAGGCTCTGTTCAAGAGTTGTATCCATAAGGGGTGGTCGACACGCGATAACAAGCAATTAAATCGATAAATTTACGACACCGAGTCTGCTCCACCGCCATATATATCAATTATCCTGTTACAACCATTTATGACAACTTATCTAATCGGGACCTAGATCTGTCAGACGGCAGTGGGTGAAATTAATTTTATAAGTACATCTGACGACAGATTCTGCACCGCGTTCGTCGACAATAGCCGCACGTTAGCAACTTGATGGTTTTTAGCTTACTTCAGCTCGTTTTTAATGGGATTTACTGCTAAATGCATTACTATTATAATGCAATTTTATTTGCTGATGACGTAAGCTAAACAATGGGAGACAGGACAGCAGTGTACATCGCAGTGTAGGTTTGGGATAAGGTTGTGCGCAGTACTTACTTTATATGAGGGTTGCTTATGCAATCCGGTCGCAACAAGTGGGTTGTAGTTAAACTGTCGTTACCTTCCCCTACTTGTTATTTAAAATGAACCAGAGAAGGGAGATTTATGTCCACCACATAATAAAGCACTTTTCCGTTTCTAACCTAAATTGAGTAGGAAATCAGGTTGGTTATCTTGGAGCTCTATTTTTGGAGAGTATTTTTAAAAATTCCATTACGAACTTTATCGGCCCAGCAGATTTAACAATTGGCGCCCAGCGAGGGGCCTACCACTTTTGTGTTTCTCGAACCATGACGGAGAAGGTCTGTTTCAAAAGTTTGACCACATTTTCGAATTGCGGTGAATTATTTTAGAAAATACGTCTTTTTGTCGATTGTAAGGATAAGGCTGCAGCCTATTTATCTGATTAGGATACGGACATTGTCTTTTATTAAGCTTATTTGTGACAATCTAAAACCCCCCTGGATTTTTTTTTCCTGATGTTCTATAAGAAACTTCAGTTTCTGTTAACCTCCAGGACGTTTAAGAAAATAGAACGGAACTCCTTTCTTTTTCATAAATACTCTTTAAAAGTGGGCGTGGCAAAAGCCATGACATGCTTCTTTTAAAATATTGCTTATCAACAAATTTGAAGCTTCAAAACTCTTTGATAAATAAGGAATTGGGCGGCATGCACCCATGAGTGCATCAATAGGCCTTTTAATTGTTGTGTGGTCACAAATAGCGGTTCATTATATACATCCTTGGATTCCCTAATATACCCTTTCCTGCTGAAACTATGCTTACTGACCTTGGTACTGAAGCTCCGTCTAGTTTAAACAGTCGTATCGGTTTAAATAAGATATCCAATTGGGCTTTGAAAGATCTCTATTATTTCAGAGCTCAACTTCCAAAGGATAGGCCGAATGTCCATAGGAGCTTGAAACTCATACAACTCAATATAACACCATACACCACTTGGCTCAGGACAAGTATCAAGCCCGCTTTATCACAAACTAAAGATCTCTCAATGCGCAAATTACTAAAGAATCGTCATAAAAGAACTTCTCAACTAGCAGTTTGGAACTCGGCATAATAAATAAGATCATCTCCCAAAAATTAAAACCCAAAACCCACAAAACGCATTGTGGTGCGAAGCTAGTCTTAGGGTCCTTACGGACATGTGATGTAATATCTGTTGCGACAACTGTTTATTTTATTTTAGAGATTGCTCATCCCCAGCTGTCATTCGCTGTCAAACTTACCCAACTACGAAATAAAGAGAACTATAATACCTGGCTAAAGTCACGCGATAAAGTGATTTCTTCATTGAGCTGAATCCTTTATGAGTACAACAGGACACGGTATATAACTAGCTCTTTGCCGTGGACACACGATAAGTATTTTTGTCCATGGTTTATTTAAACCATGCTACTTTTGCCCCAATTCGAATATGCATGCCTCGTTGCGTAACAAAAAATGTAACGTTTTTAAAGGCTTATTTCTACGAAACTACTTGACGTGCGTAAATGAAATTTAAGTCTGTCATAGGAGATAACTCCGATTTCATGAAAGTAAAAATAATTTTCGGTTTATGCTTTCTAATTTGGAAATATTTGTTCTCTAAAACCACAGGAAAAAGGTAGTTTCTAGTAAAACTCGGTTGAAAATAATTTTTGAACCTTGTAAATAAATCAAATAAAAATCCTCATAGCTTCGTAGGTCTTAAGTTTGTATCTGCCACCTCAGAACCGCATCCAGCCATTCCATACCATACCCCAGTCAATCATAACGATCCTCACTGCCGGTTCTTTACTTTAAAATATTCTCTAATTAAGCAATTACTGCCCCTGTTAACCGTTCATTAAGCGGGCTTTGATAATCTCTCAAGTTAACTCATAGACACGACCTGACCCTCCTTCCCTATAAATTGCATGTATATCGGGACAAATTTCTCCGAAATTTGGGAGATAAAAGATCCCAAGACCGCAGTCCACTCAAATTATTGAAAACTAATTAATTTGCATAGCTTTTCCCGAAGTAAGCTTACACCCATTTTCGGTTTACATTTCGATTTAATGGAATTAAATTTACATCCAATTAGGTGCTCCCTAGAAGGCGTTGGTTTTTTTTTTCTTAAGCGGAATGCTGCTTTCCTATCAATTTCAATCGATATGGCAACAGTATCAAGTGGTAAATAAAACCTTAAGGAGTCCACCCTTCAGAGAGAATTAGGCGAAATTTTAAATAGCCAAAGAGAATTTAAAATCACAAACCATCTTCGTAGGGAAGGACGTGAAAAGGTAACAGATTCTTTGAAATGCGGTTTGTACTTCAAGTTTAAAGAAGTATTGAGTTTGGCGGAAAGGACAAATTTTTACAAATTACAAATTCGTAGCCCACAAATTATGTCACACAGTCACAGGTACAATTCTTGACTGAAGCTGAAGTTTTTGTTATTTTATGGTGATGAAGAAACAAAATAAGTTTGTTGGCTTTCTAATTTAGAGATAAAAAAGGCATTTTGTTCGGGACATTTTGAAGAACGCTGAGAGGAAAAAATTGATCAACTGTCAGGGTATTTCGGTATTTCAAGTTGCAAAAACTGTAGGTAAATATCTTCGAGAAGTTTTGCTGCAAAATTTTAAGGGAGCAACCGCATTTCGCACCAAAAAGAAGATAAGCCCTTGCAAGCCGCCAGAAAAGCGTCCAATCTTAAGTCGATGACTAAAATACAAAGAATACAAGACAACCAGCGCTATGAGAACCACACCTACAGCTGGACTTGAGGCAATTCTTAATCTGACACCTCTAGACCTCTGAGGAATTGAATATATACTCCTCCATCAGACTTCCTGGTAGCAGTAGTGTCTTCCAAGCGGAGGTTCCGGCTATCGCTGAAGCGGCCCGTAAGGCGTCAATATTGGCAATGCCTCGTAGCGATATTACTATCTTCTTTGACAGTCCAGGCAGCTATAACAGCAGTTTCTGCTAACGAAATAAAAATCAAACTAGTTCACCGCTGCCGTGAAGAGCTCAAAGTTCTTTGCTCGCAGCACACAACGAATCTCTGCTGGGTCCCTGGGCACAGAGACAAAACCGGCAATAATGAGAGGGCGGGTGAACTGGCTAGAAAGCGGACCGTAATGGATCTTGATAGAGCACTTCAATCGATCAAACCAGCACTTTGTAATCTCAGAGAGCGAGTGGAGAACAAAATTCGAATGAAACCAACAACAGGTGGATAGAACTCACGACCTGTGAAATCTCACGGAAGCTTTGGCCAGAATATAACAAAGGTCGGCCGAACAAACTTCTACAGTTTGATAGGTCATTGCCCAAAAAGGGCATCACAATGGGTCCACAAGGACCTAAAGGAGGTATTGCAGGGCTCACCCTGCTTTACCTACCCGTTTACCTAACCTAACCTAACCTAACCTAAGCCCTTGCCTAGCTATTTTTAGGAAGCTATTTGCGTTGTTAGCTTGCAAATCTTTTTGCAAGCCAACCGATTCGTAAGATTGAATGATTCTTATTTCTTCGCGCTAAAGCCTCTTCTGCATTTTAACTTTAAAAAATTTTGTTTTTCTTAATTTTAAATTTACAAAAAACCTGCTGCTCCATTTTATTTCCAAAATATGTATGTCGACGAACGGCAGACACTTTGACACTGCAAACTCATAAAGACATTCACTGAACTCAATTAAGACAATACAAAAGTGTGAGTCGTAGATGCTCTTCGGATTACTGAGGATAAATAAAAGCATTCCTTTCATGTCCCTCGACATCTCAACCCTATTTTGCGTTCACAAAAGTTATCTGAAAAGTACCTCCTCCTTTTGCGCTTGACTTTTCGTTTATGTGTCGCATCAAGAATTCACACAACCATAAGTCCTTTATGCCCCAATTAAGAGGGTGACCTTAATTATGGGAAAATTACTTACATTTCCCAAATCCGTCCGTGATGAATATTTTAACTTTTCTTGAATTTTTCATACTCCAATTTACATTTCTAACAATGGCTTACATTGTCTCTTTGATAGAGGACCAAATGATGACTCCTTATGCACCAAAAAACGTGAAATTTCCTTTACCGCAGATACAAATTATTCCCTGTGTTGATGTTGTAGGGTAACAATTTTTCCAAAAAAAAAAAACCATTAGAATCGTAAACCAACATTTTATAACCCACTCATACAGAGCATATGACAACAATGGCGAGGACGAACCGGCAATGACACACTTTGCTCGTAAAATTATTGTCGTGTGAGGTTTTAGATGACGATTTTAGGTTTCCAACTGTATGACAAGGAGTGGGAGCTGTAAGGTTTTATGGATTTCGCAACAAAACAACCAACCATTGAGTATTTTCAATCCCAAAATAGAACTGACTAGCTATTCCGCACCGAAGAAGGTGGGAGTTATTTGTTCGCAACGCATAGTAAAATGAAAATGAATGTTGCGCAGCTATAGTTAACGCTAACCAAGGGCGTGGAGGAAATGTGTTTTTTTTTTTTAACAGTGGTAAATATTTAATGGTGCAACTACCTACTTGTGCGGTCATTCGCACGAGCTGTGCTATAAAAGGTATAGCGGAGGTTGTTCTCTGGGGATTCCTTAACAATGTAGTTTCCTTATAAGAAAGTAAAGCGGAGCGTACATTATGGAAAGTTCCGTTTCGAGTACAGGACAATACAGACGGAACACTTAGCATAGTCCAGTTGAGCGAAATGATCTTATAGAGCTCAAAACCAAGTAGTTGACTATCAAGATTTTGAATGACAGGATTTTACTTTACTGAGTCTGTGGTTAAGGGCCCAACCCATTGAATCCGTGGCGTCTGTAGCAGCAGCGCACGTTACGGATGCGACGGAGAAAGTACATATACTTTCCACTTTTCTGTCCGTTGCACCCGTTGACAGTTGACACTCTTAACCGATGACAGTTGGCACAGCGTAAGGGGAAGCACTTTAATTGGTGGAAATATTGAGAGGTTGAGAGACCATATGCAACGGATTCTCTTCTCAATGGGACTGCTAGTCCCGTCAACATTGATTTTGACGGATCTATCGACGCGACAGGAGCAACGGATTCTAAGGGCAGGGCCCTTGAGTGGCTCTGGAGAAAGTCTGGCTAAACTTTTTTATTTAGTCGATCGGATAAGACATAGATTTGCGTGTCCCTTCCATTCGCGATACAAATACAACTGACACAGCAGATAATTAAGCAGATCTTAATGCAAGGCCGAGAGTTCTTTGAGAAAACATTCTATTTTTTGTGCGGCAGTGACTGATAGTCCTTGTTTTTTCCCTTGTGTGTTCCAAGACTTTGAAGTATGTATTTTTCTTCTCTTTATCAGCAAAAGAATTAGTTTTCCCCTAAATTCGAAAATATTTCCTCTTTTTCACTTCTGAGTGGAATTTTTATTCATTTTCATATGATAATAAAAAAATGTGAGTAGGTTTATTAACAAGCCTAAAATAAACGCACAACATAAAAATATATTTGTCGTACAAGAATCAGTTAACTAAATCAAACAAATCAAAATAAATTCAAAACTTAAAAAAATCAGACTTTTTAAAGTTCTTAAAATTAAGTGTAATGCTTTAAATTGTTGAACATAGATATATACGTTTGATGAGCTATTTGCTTGTGTGTTTAGTATTGACATTTCATTTAATAACATTACGTTCTAATTTTACTTTTAGACAGTTAAAGTTTTATAGAGATTTCTGATTTTTGCCTCTTTTTAAGCTTGTCTCTCGTTTTCCACTTTTTTATGTAAAATAGCTCCAAAATTGGATCAATGCTCAGTTTGAATTTGTCGGACTTTCTTAAGAAATTGCAAAAACATTCTTCTTTGTGAGTTCTATTTGCGGGGCGAAAGACATTTGAAATTTCTTCTGCAAATGACGTAGTTCTTCAGATTTGATTACCGAATCTGTCATTTTGAGTAAGGTGCCGAAAGATTCCCCCCAACGAGCGTGCCGAATTCTCTACTGCACTCATTTGGCTATAAACCCAAACGCAGTTAACTCTAATCAGCTCTTAGAGTACCCAGTGTCTCCCAAAATCCACCAAAAGCTTGATCGTAGTTGTGTTTAAAATAAGAATCTCAATCGTGGCCAGATGGCGCTTTATTCAGGAGGAGTCTACGAGGCTCCCGATTGCCAAAACTTCTGTCTAAAAGACCCTATCGGCGTGGGGGAAGGCTATGTCCGTAGGGCCTTGCGGATCAGTCTGTACAACTCAGTGCTTTAAGTCCACAAGGCATCGCAAATGTAATGTGCCATCGGAATCAGCAGTAAAAAGTAGTGTATACAGTATGCAACTTTGTGGAACTCCATTGCTTTATTGAACTCATATTTGTGTTCTTCTCTATTGAGCTGAAATTAATGGCTACAATTGCACGCGTTGAAAGGCGAGACATGCTGTTAATGTGACTAAACCGTCGAAGCAGTCAGTCATACATTCGATGAAGGAGCTGTTCGATATTGTGAAGGTACTTTATCGTATTCTGTTCTTCACCACACCACCTCTTGCTCTTTGAAGAAATGTTTTCCAAAGCATGTGGGGACTCTTATTAAAGTTATCATCAACTCATGCTTCTGTTCCACTTATGATTCATATTTAAACCCACTTGTGACTGGTTATACTGCTTCCTTCCAAGTCCCCACGTTGGGCGCCAGCTAATTCATAGCGAATTCTATCGTTTATTTGTAGTGCCATACTCTAAGTAACTGTATTGCACCTATCAAACAGAATTTCCTGCGATTCTCCTTATTTCTACACCCAAATTTGCACGCCCCAATGCCTCTCATCGTCGCAGACACTTTCAAAAGTTCAACATCTTCCCACAACTCACAAGTATGTCTGCACGGTCTCCTAATGTATTCACAAAACTTGAGTAAACTCATATCCTGACATGAAAATTCACTGCATATCAGTCAGCCCCTCTTGCAGTGTATTCCGATGCCTTGTCGCCAGAGGTTTACTCAAAAAAAAAAAAGAAAAACTTATCCTTCCCAGATAATTAACATTTTTACTGAACTCATTAATATTGGATTAGTGAACTTAAGTGACATTCTTTGGCACTAAACTCGCAGTGAATATGCAAACAAGTAAACACCATACACCAAGGACGCCTTGGAAAGTTTCCACGGCAACACAAAATTTGCATCTAAAAGAGCTCCCGCCCGCACGGACCTCGTTATGCCATCCACGTTGCTTTAGAAGCAGCACCTGCAACAGGTCTATTATACCGAATGTATAAGTATATCCCTTCTAGAAAATACTAGTGAAATCCTTTTCTAAATCCCTGGGCAAGTTTTCCTTATTTAATTCTTAGAGAACAACAAATTACGAACTTAAACAGCCCCTCCGCATGTCTCTCTGTACACGATATCAGCTTGCATCCTGTTTTTCTCCAACCACACGGTGTTCAGTTCAAAGCTAGCGCATCCAGTTTCCCTTGGCATATTGGATGCTTAGTTCAGGATGTTGCTGGTGGACCCTTCTAAGATTTTTTCTACACCCTCCTTTTTTGTATATGGTCCAAAGGATAACAGATACATTTTTCGTTGCGCAGCAAGTAATACGCTAAACAGAAAAAAAAAGAGGAAAGGAAACCATAAAGGATATTGCGACAAACACAGCCATTGTCAACAGATGAGCGAAAGTTGTGCCAGGATATAGTATATACCACAATGGCACTATGACATTTGTGTGTGCCGAAGAATTTGATATCACTATCCTTGCAGTTGCAATTTTTCGGTGATAAAAGTTATGGCAGAGAACTTTTTTCTTTTTTCAATTCCACTTTTGAAGGATTTTTCATTAAAAGAGGTGCGGCACTCCAGACTCCGCACTGATGCACCCTCCACGCTGTCATTGTGTCGTAAAGAAAATATTCTCATCTGTTTGGAGAGAGCGAATGGATGCAAGGCGATGGGGAAGGACTAATGGCTGCAACAGGCTACACTCTGTCTAGGATGCGAGTGTGTGTGGTATGGCATCATATTGACGGGTATTCGGGTGAAATAATTTAAGTTGTTCCTCGGTATTGATGGTGGTGACAGGATGCATGCTCACATGATTCGTGAGCAAAGTGATTCTTTTCAAATGCTTTGTACCTAGTGCAAAAGGACTTGGAGTGTCTGATGGATCGTTATGTTGTTGTCACAACGAACCTTCACTTTTCAGTTGCAGTGTGTATTTGCTTTTTTTTTCTTACTATTGAGGGGAATAGTTTACTCCAGCTGATTTGATGCCATACCAAAAGTATACACAAAAGTCCTTTTGAACTGTGTTACTGGAAGTGAACTTATGACCCAGTTTAACGACGACAGAGAAATGAAGCTGCAGGTGGAACTGCACTCCGGGGGGAAGATATAAATCTACCCAAAGGTGCAAACCCTAATTCAAAGGATTGTTCATTTGATTCATAGCCCTACATTTTTTGAGGTTTTTTTTTATTTGAAGGAAGTTATTCCAAATTGTGAAACACTAATTTCTGGTTGCATGCACAATACCCGGATTTTGTTTAATTCATTTCACGGACAGTTTGGCAGTTTGTTGTGGATTAAGGTTTAAACCAAGCACGGACTCTAACCGCACCGCCAGTATAAAAGGAGATATGCTGAACTTTGAAATGGAATAAAACAAAGATGATTTTTTTAAATTGACTTCATTCGAAAGATAATCTTCTGGCATTATAATTTAAATATGATTTCTGACATATGACCGCCACGGCTGGCTCGGACGTAGTCTAATCTGGAGGTCCAATTTTCGATGAGTTTTTCCAACATTTGTGGCCCTATATCGGCAATAACGCGGCAAATAGTGTCCTCTAAGTGGTCGATCGTTTCGGGCTTATCGGCGTAGGCGAGCGACTTCATATATCCCCACAGAAATTTGTCAAGCGGCGTTAAATCGCACGATCTTGGAGACCAATTCAGGGGTTACCAAACGTTTCCTTCAATAAATCAATTAATTGCGGCACGAGCTGTGTGACATGTTGCGCCGTCTTGTTGAAAATAAAGTTCCTGCACATCATGGTTGTTCAATTGATGAACGAAAAAGTCAGTAATCATGGTTCTATAGCGGTCACCATTGTCTGGAACGTTCTGGCCCACCAATTATTCCACCAACGCATAAAGCACACCAAACAGTCAGTTTTTGTGGATGTAACGGTGTCTCAAAATACACTTGAGGATTATCATCACTCCAAATAAGGCAGTTTTGTTTTTTGACGTATCCATTCTACCAAAAGTGAGCTTCAACGATACGTATTTCGAACAGAACCATGGTTTTCAAAATTTCATGTTTAAATGCCAAACCAAACTAAAAATAAATCAATTGACAGCTGACAAAATGGCCGCCAGTTAAAATAGTGTTGCCAACTCAAAGTTTTATACCTATAAAAAAACACCCTTTGCAAGACTTGTTAGCTTTCAGTAGTTAAACTGGGTCTTGCGGTGAGATATCGCTAACTCGGATTCTCAGGGGTGATATGGAGCGAGCAGGCGGTCTTGGTAGCTCCAGATTAGATGGTCAGTTTAAGATCAAAATTTCTTCTCTATACCTGTTTGGCGATTCCTGATAACTAAGAGTCGATGGTGGAAGGTTGCAATCTTTGGAAGGTCCACTTGGGCATCAACGAGTCTTATAATAGAAAGGCGCGAGATTTGTGACATAAGTAAAAAATTGGGTAGGCTGATGTTCGGTTTAAAGGGTCGGGTGGATTGCTTCGCTAACTTGATACTGTCAAAAGGGTTAAGAATGTAAGAATATTCACTATCCAGGTGTCCTTGAGAAAGTAGATAATTGTGAAGATGATGCTTCTTGAGGTTCTTAAGGTTGGCGGCGAAGGAGACTACAGACAGTTTTTCCTCCACTTTCAAGGTTTCATACATAAGTCGTTGCTTAGTAACCCAATCTGTGCACACGTCTGTACAAGATAAAGTGTTCGCTAAAAACCTTGAGTCTTTTTGGTCTGAGGTGTTATTTTCCATCGTTTTGTATCCATAACTGGCAGAGAGCGATTAGAAGAATATGAATGTTTTCGGCTTGAAAGACACTAAGCTGCTTCGGAAGATAATAAAGATCTGTTAAATTTAAGGTTTTCCCAGGAGATCCCAGTTTTTCCAGTAACACCGCTTAATATTGATTACAATCGTAAGTAGGAGAGCACTGTTTTTGGGAGTCGGTTGGTCTCTCCCAAGTCTACTTACTCCGAGTATTAATGCTTTGACATTATTATATGCCATTTGTGAGCAAAACATGCTAAACAGTGAATCCTTTTCGGACTTCAGAGCCCTTGAATTTTAACTCCTATCTACAGCCGACTATACCATACTAAACGATACCTTAAAGACGGTTTGTTCTAAAATGTAGATTTTCATTTATTAAGATTATTAGGACAAATCGGCTGATTAGTTTGACGAGGGATACGACTATTGGGAGGTTGAGAAAAGAGTATGCCTGCATCAGGGATTTTAGTAGGTTCAATTGCGACAGATTTTGATATATCAAACACCGTTTCCCGCACGCCATATGGTAAATACTAATAAATGTTTGTAAATACCAAGATTTCGAGTAGCTAAGGTTTTTATTGATTAAATCGTGTTCTTATGTACTTCCTCCTTTGCATCTTGCTTTACAAATTTGACCATCATAGGCACATTGAGAAAGAGAAGTATTTACCTGCAGAAAATGAGTAGAACAAAAACTGACTGACAAAAGGCATACATATTGAAGAAAATTTAGCTCAGTTGCCTTTTTAATGCGCACCTCATTCCATTCAAACATGTAACGTGACGGTGACTTTTCTCATAACCACAATCCTTGAAATTCATTTCACATTTCTCGAAAATCGATTCTGTTTCCCTTCTATTAAGATTGTTTTGTTTACATTTCAATTAATTTATGTATTGAATAGATTTTCAAAGGAAGTTCAGACCCGCTATCAATATTGACCTTGGGATATTTGAATTCGAATATTGGCCGATAAATCACAATAGCTTCAAACCTTTATTGCCTCCTATTGATGGCCAACTTTTTATTGCTTTTCTTCCATTGGATCCTTTTCGCACTCAAAGTTTCATAAAGAAATATTAATTTCAAACCGTCTGAGAACTTCCTTTGGACAGAATTTTCCAATAATACGAACCAGTTCCATTACTGCATTCAAAAAATCCTTAATAGACCTTCAAGTCGTCTTCAGAAAACCAATGTCGAACATTAATGAAAACAGGCCACCTCGATAGACAATAACACGGCACACACACTGGTGTCCATCCGCACTCATAAGAATTAATAGAAGTTTACAGTTTTATTGATGTCACCATGAACTTGAACTGAACACTATGATGGTCAAGCGGTGAATAAGTTTAGAATGTGGTTTTGTGGCTGAGCAATAATTCTCGACAACCGCTGGGTAGACAGAAAGCAGAAGCTAGTCCAAAAATCAATAGTGTTCCCACAGAAGGAACTACAATTTGTTTTCCCTGTAATTATCTGGCGATTATTTACGACCGCAGCGAATGGGTTGAGGTATGGAAATTTGTGTACCACCATCTGGTGTTGACGTCATTTAAAGAGGAATTGCCATCAGGGCGGTGAATGAATCTTTATATTTCTGCAGACAAAAATGGTGTTAACGGTTTAAAGGAAGCAATTTAAGTTTTTTTCACTGTTTTTTTGCGGTGAAAAAATCATAAGTAACGTCAGTGTCGCCGTAAAAATGTTTTCGAACGCCTGAGCTGATAGGAAAGACGGTAGTAAATATTAATACCACATCAACTGTCGCTCTTATGATGATGAACAATTTTATGTGGTAACTGCATGTGTCGTTTTATGGTTAGCTGTACCTACTAGGAAGTGTTATGTAGGCGACAACCCATTCAAAAAAATTGCCAGCAATGATTTCACATAAAGGAGTGGATGAAGGTATGTCAATTAATGGATCACACTTTGGGAGTGGCCATTAACTGTAGGTATATTGTGATTGTTTCCTAGTCAAAATATACAAATATACATTCCTGTGTACATGTACAGTCTAGGTCAGTGTTCCCGGACTTCGAAGACTGTTTTCCCCTTTTTTGTCAGCGAAAGCAATCGAATTCTTAAGTAAATTAAGCTTGCATTTTTTTTTTAAATCAAAAATTAAAAAAACTTAAGTCGCTTTTACAATCTTAAAACAAACATATACCTTACATAAAAATATACATATTATACAAGAATCAGTCAACGATTCATATTAAAGTTTGAATTTGAAATGATTTACATTTTCATTAAACAAACTGTTAAAACAAGTGAATGCATTTAAATACACAAAAAATCATTTATAGACGTTTGATGGGCTGTTTGCTTTGGATTTAGTAAAAACATTTCATTCAGGGTAGACTTTTTCTAATGAAAATGAATTCTAATTACTTTTAATCAATTTAAGTTGCACATATTTTTTTGATTATATTGTCTATTATCAAAGGCGGTTTTTCAACCAATCTGGTATCACCAATTTGGGTCCGTTGATTTTTTTAATTTAATAAGTTGTTTACAATAACGAAACAAACAGACGTTTCTATAACTTAATCCTTTTAATAAAAAAAAAAAAATTGAATATTGCTTTTAAATTAGCAAATTATTTATTTTAAATTTTGCATAGCAAATATTAAAATGTTAAAATCGGTCAGCTACAAATTGGTAACTTTAAATAGGCTGCGATTATGTAATTCGAAGGTTAGCTATCTCGAATTAGAAAATAAATACCTCATCCAACTTGGATGCTTTTTTTTTAATATTCTATTTATAAATATTCTTTACATAGGTTTTTGAAAAATGTTAGTTCCGTCCGACTTACCGAAATTTAAGTCAAACATTTAGCTTTTACAATTTTTTTTTTTAAAAGAAAACGGCTTTTGGATTTGTTGCGCCAGCTAATTTTTGGTATTGCTAACTTTTAAAATACGTTTATTATACAAACATTTGCATACATTTTTATAAAAAATAGTGTAGCCATTTAAAAATAAAAATAAAACTTACTATTAGATAAGTACATTACATTTATTATTTATTTTGTATTTTAGATTCATATTTTACTAAAACCACTAGCGAGCTTTTCGTAAAAAAAAGACTTCAATATTTCATTTATTTTACAACAGGGAGCACTCAAACATTTTTTTTAACTAGACAGCACTTTTTCCGTCATTCACTAAAATATCGTGTAAGGAAGGTTGTAAATACTTGTACTTTTTTATGGCCAAATAGTTCCTGTTTGAGTCTTAAAAAAAACATGGCCCCCACTTTTTTGAAGTGATAAAATTGACATTTAACTTCGAATGTAAGCAATGATGGCAAACAACAAAGTAATAGAATTCATGCATAGTACCTACTGGAATAATTATCTTTAACATTTTAAGGAGGGCTTCAATTTAAATAGTCTTTAACAGCCCCATAATAGGAATGAATATTTCTTATTTTAGCAGTCCTTTTATGAGACCTTTGTATGGTTCAAATTTCACCTTCCTATGCCTACCATTCTTTGCTTTAAACTTCTGTCTTATTTTGATTGAAATTCTCTCTAAATATTGTCTTTCCTTAACATCCCCATCAATTGTTCTAAATTTGACTATAACATTTCCAGTCCTGCGAAATGTTGAAGAGTACAAAACGTGTCTGTCTGTATTATTGTGGATCGATTTAGAGGTTGTCTTGCCTTGGCTGCCTAAATAGTCATGCCAAATATAGTTTAAGAGACTCACTTAAGTGAGATTAAAGTGAAGACATAAAATTGCAGTACTAATACTTACAACTCGAGAAAACGTTTGTAAGAAGGCTAGCTACTTGCGCTGCTGAGTTATATAGATGCAAATGGAAGCTTGTCCCAAATCCGGAAAGCACTGCTAATTGAGGGCAATTGCTATATCTTCATCCAACTGCAGTTGTGTCTTCAATGTACAAGGTCAAGTTGTGCTTTTGTACTAAAATTGTATACTTAAAATTAACAGAAACTGTTCAGGATTTTGCCTCTGACCTAATTGTGATCCCACCAAAAGTTTAAGAATAAATGGTATCGAGGTTTTGAATGATTGTGGGCAGAATACATCTCGGCCCCATTTATTTTTCAACTCGATCCCATTAAGGGGCCCTTGTCTTTAACCACTTTTAATGGGTCCACTGATTGGTACCAAAGTCGACTGTCCGCTACTAAAAGTGCTTAAATGCTGTGGAGAATAATTTTCTCATAACATTTTTTTTTTTTTTCTTAGATTGAACTAACAAAATTGTCATCCATCAAATGACCTGCCAAAATAAGACCAGTTCCCCTTGCCCACCCTGAATTTGCCTGTGCAAACAAATCTGTCCTGATTGACCTACATCCAGCCACATAATTCCCAGTCTGTAATATCACAACATTATCATTCCCCATCTGAACCCGTTTCAATTTCCCTTCTTTTTACCACTGCCACATAAATCCAAAAAAAAGGGTTGGCAAACAATTTCGTCAGAGGCAGAAAATTGGAAACAATAATTGTATTCAGATTACCTCTTCAGCCGAAGGACACAAGGTGCACCCACAATAACAAATATTACATCATTACTTCCGATTAACAGTTTATTTTATTCCTGTCGTTGCCTCCGGTGCTGATGTCCGACATGGTGGAAATGAAATTTTCAAAATTTTGCAGACATTTTGAATTTCCTCTCGCCAACTTTGTACTGTGCACAGCAGGCGAGAAGGAGAACTACTGTACTGAGACTGACTGAGCTGTGCATGCTTACGTCAGTCAGTTGTGAGTATATTATATCAGCCGACATTAAAGGAGCGGCTAGCGGTGAGGCGATTGGATATTAATCAACGCTCTTCAAATAGATAAAACACTCAACGCAATGGATAGAGAATTTACAGAAAAAAAAAAACAATATATTTTGACGGGAAATTGCGAGTACATATTTTTGAGGGCGGGTGTTGTGTACAGTCTGCCTCGTGAGTTAATTTACCCAAAAAAAAAATGATGACAAACTTCTTTCTGCCGTTACGGGGAGGATATTCAGATGAATTCTTATTGTTGACGAAAGTTTACCTATGAAATTGTCAACATTGTGTGCATGCAGTGGGGGTACCTACATAGGTGGTGGGAAATAGCCAACCAAGATCGCCACATAGTTATTCAAAGATTGTAACACGTGTGTAAGAGTTTCGTCGGAGTTTAAATTAAACTTCTATGGGTCAGCATGAAGGCCTTTCGTGCAGGTTTTGAGTATCGTACGCGATATTTATAGGTACAGCCATAAAAATGGCAATATATTTCTGTCAAGTCACACGTTTTCAACTTTACACAGAACAAAAGCTCTGTAGAAATACAGCAGCTCACATTTGGCCGGGATTTTTGGATATTTAAATCTCATGCTGTAGCCTGAAGCTATTGTGAGGTTTTCGTGACACTGCAAGTTTTTTTTTATAATGAAATGCAAATTTGGGAAAAAAAATCTCTAAAACAAACCTTAAACCGTAGGAGGTGGTTGGCTTTTTAGTGTCTGGCCGGGTGCAGAGGGTAATTTTGCAGGCGCTCTGCTTCTCGTAATTTGTTTACATTGTTCGACTCCATCATGAGTTTCATATCATCTGACTTTTCAAATTTAAACGAAAAAAGTTCGAGGTTTGCAGAGTGGCATTGGTACCTATAGATATCTGCGACATACTTGGTGGATGCGAGTCTCCAATTATACAGTGGTTGCCTGCGCAAAAAGCTGGACAGCAGGATACAAATTCTCATGCATCCATAGGGACGTTTTCGAGAAAATCAAAAGTGCACTCGCATCCATTTTTTGGGTCAAAAGTACTCAAAAACAACCTCGATCTTTGACCCAACAAACCTCATACTAAAAATCGGAACGTTTGAAAGCGAAACGTATTACTGACGGTGATCATTTCAGCAGAATATACAACTACATCGAACTTTCTTCGAAGTTGGATCATCAGAAATAACCCGAGCACTCATTGTTTAATTTTTCAGACGATTATTGTTAATTTTTTTATTTCAAAACTATCCAAAATGAGCAAGAAAGTGCAAGAATAACGAGTTTGAGAGAATGTAATAAAAGCTGACGATAGGCAAACCCCAAAGGCGAGGTCAACTTGCCAACAGTCAAAGGAAAGGAAGACTTGAAAGAGACCGCAATGTGCCCACAAGTTTGGTGCAAGGTATTACACCCCCACGTTCTCTTCTCTTGATCATCAAACAAATAAAGAAAAAAAAAACTAAAACAACCCGACTCAAATGATGCCATCTAACAGCAAAATAGTAACCAATAAAGTTTATGGCATAAAGAGGAGTCACGCTTCCCAGACCCAAATCCAAACCGTAGCCCCACACAAGAGTTCTAAAACCGACAAACTTTCTATCTCCTTGAGAATTGTGTTCCCATTTGAGTTTGAACAATAAATTTAACGACACGCGTTAGCCACAATGTAAACCAGAGCAAAGACATTTCGAAATTTATCACGTTTGTTTCTTTTTCGTAAATAATTTTTTTTTTTTTTGTAAATAAATCCAATTTAACTGCTTCAGGGACATTGGACCGACGAATCAGGAGCATCCGCTCCACATCTCCGGACAGCTTCCCGTAGAGGAATGTCATTTCCGTCGACTACAACTTCCCAGAGATCGACTCGAGCGACGCCAACGCCTCTTTACAGCCCCAGTACAGTCCCCCTCAGCTCGATTCACCTTCTCGTACTCGTGTCCTCCTTCCTTCGGATATTGTCATTTAATTAAATTCATTTCTATATTTGTGTGTTATGTCTTGGGTAGAAGTTTAGTTCCGCACACATGACCCACATGGCGGAAGACTAACCACCACTCCTTGTTGTTTATAGGAAACTTTTCCAAGAAACTTTGTGTACGTCCCCGAGTCGGATCTCGGATGTTGTATGCGTCATTTGATCATCATTACCCTGGAGGGGCGACGCAGGACATGCACATCTAACATTTTCATCATTAAGCTGCGAATTGCAGGCAAAATGCCCCGTCACCATACCGAGGGATGGCACAGTTTGATGTACGGGTCAATTATTGCCCATGACGAAGGTGTAGCTGTCCTTTATAGCGGCGACCCACTGATGGGGGTTTTTATTGAAAAGCAATTGACTTGGCTCCCGCAATCGATTGTAGTCAAACGTTCCGCACCCCCAGTGGCGTGTTCCTTGCTGGATAAGGACAAATGAGTCTACGCCCGTCATAAGGATATGCGTATTTTTTTGTCTGTCTCCTTTTGTTAGCTCAGAATAAAATATGCGCTCGATATTGAGACGAATGGCTTGTTGCACCCTCGAAGTTGCCTCCCCCCGGTGGATCCTCCCTCCCCGATATTGGATTAAATCGATTTTCTGTGCACACAATTTGACACCCACCATCAGTGTGGCGCGTGTGTGTGCGCTACAGTGAGTGCAATTCGAGTGCCCTGTTGAATATCACTTCAGAATATGTGTTGATGGACATGACGTTCGCTTTTTGTTTCGGAACTAAGGCGAAGCCCCCGACTGTCAAATGAACATGGCCATCTGTGTCGACCTGATTTTTCAATTAACACAGGGTGGAAAGTAGGGTAGTGCCCCCAAGCTCATATACCTGTGACCATTCTGGGGACAGCACAAACCGTATCTGGATATGCATACATCAGAGACGAAATACATGGGAAGCATTCTGCCTATGAACTTGGACACTTAAGGTTTAATAACAATTTTCACAGAACAGATGAAGATTTGGAACGACTTGTTCCCTCTAGAGGTTGGGCGTTTCATTTTAAATTACAAGTTAATTAAGTTTGCCGAGGAATTTATACTCGCAATTCGATATCGACTGCTGGGACTTAGCATTAAGTACTATGCCATTCAATGGGAATGTTCTTGGAAGTGAATAAATGGGTCAAGGGGACATGTGGACGTTGTGACATCCACTGATATTTACATTTGGTTTTGACATGAGATTTTCCAGGAATTCATTAGAAATCGTTTAGATGGTTGGTTTAGATTCACTCCTCTCCTCCGAGGAGGAAATGTTTTTGAGAGACTTTTGAGAGATGTTACTTGTCGGCCAATCTGTTTGATGTAGCTTTATCTTAAGCCTGTACAATTTTTCTGCAAAGGCTAGTCTCGTCTATGCAGCGTCAGCTAGCGTAACGGATAGAGTAGTTGATACCTCGCTGTTCAATAGCCATTTGCTCCTTAAAAGTTTCTTCTTTTGAGATCGATTTTTTTCCCACAAGTAGCTATATAAAAAATTTATTATATTATATTTATTTTAGTTTAAAATAACGACTTCCGATTTTGTTTGCATAGATTTATGCATAAAAACTTTAGCTTCTTCAAATGGCAATATAAAAATATTATTAATTTAAATATTTTTTGTTAGTATATAAAAAAATAAGAGTGGTGCCAATGTATCTGTATCAAAGAATAGCAATATATTCAATTATTAACAGGGGGTGCCCGATAACTTGTTCATATGGGACCACAATTTTGGCACTGCCAATAAGTGTAGGTACTTTTGACTGTGATAAAAAAAATATACCATTCGACGGTTATTTCTTTCAGATTTTTGAAAATGCCTAAACATGGCAAAATGGACGACGGGGATCGGCTTCGAAGAGCTCTTTCGGCAGTATTTTTTTTTTTTAAATTAACATTTTCATATTGCAATAAATTCTTTTTAGCCTTAAAAGCTTTAAATTTAATTGTTTTAATACAAAAACTAAATTGTTGAATGGATTATATTTACCTACTTAATTTATTACTTTTTTTTTTAAAGCGTGTATCTATATACATTTTTTATTTGCAATGCCTTTTTTTTGTTCTGAGAGATGTTAAAATGTCTTTTCTTTGGCTGGTTTAGCTGTAAGTTTATTTTTTTAGATTTTTATTGATTTCCCAAATAAGAGGTGTTATTGTGAATGACCCGCTATTTCGGTAACTGCCACTTTTGAAGCTTTTATTCTTTGACATTTGACAAGTAGAAACTACGCCATTACTAAAAATGGAACGATACACGCTTCAACAATGCATTGAAATTATTAAAATTCACTACAAAAATTGTTAAAATCTTGCAGTCACAGTTCGCAAAACTAAAGCATTTTTTTGGTCGTCGTGAAGCACCTTGTCGGACCGCAATACAGAAATTGGTGGAAAAATTCGAGCTGTTGGGACAAGTTAGTGATGTGAAGAATAAAACCCGTGCACGTCGCTCAAGAACAACTGAGAATATTGCTGCTGTGGCCCAAAGTGTTGAAGAAAAGCCAGGTTCGTCCATTCCTCGTCGTTCTTTGGAATTGGGCATTCCATAAACGTCATTACACCGTATTTCGCATAAAGACTTGGGTCTTAAGGCTTATTAAGTTCAGTTAAAATAAGAACTCAATACGAGCAACGAAAGCATTGATCTTTTACGGGAAAAGTTTCCGGACCGTGTTATCTCTCGAAGAGGTGATCACAATTGGCCACCGAGATCCTGTGATTTAACACCTTGCGACTTCTTCCTTTGGGGCCACGTGAAAGATAAGGTCTAAGCCAACAGCCCGGCGTCGATTCAAGACCTCAAAGATAAAATTCGTGAGGCTATCGAGGACATATGGTCCTGTATGCGTGCTCGTGGTGGCCATTTGGCTGATGTTGTTTTTCATTACTAACGGCATACCTTCCTCTTTATTATGAAATAAGCATCCGATCATTTATCTCCAAAAATGACATTTTTCTTTGAATACCAAAATAACACCTCTTATTGGAAAACCCTTTATTATAATAATATATGCAATTCCTAGAAGTTTTCAGTTAGAGTACTTTCCCTATATTGTTGAGCGGCTTTGCAGTATTAAGTATGTAACGACACGTTTATCTGATTTAGGACTTCTATGACTTGATTCTCCGATAACACATCGCTTCCAAGAACAGACCTCCTCGTTTCTCGCAGTATTGGACACTTGCCAGCAAAATGGACTATGTCCTTCCTTTGTTCCAGATTGCATAAACTACATATCCCTGTGAGGAAGTAAGGAATGTATTTATTTAAATTTCAGAAGCAGGAAAATAGTTTTTCTCCTGCAGGTGATGACACAATTGGCTATAGATTGATCTGTGGAGTGACCCTGTTGACTTATTCACAGATTCTTCTCTGATATTTTCGTCCAGCTGAGCAATAAACAGGTACAACTGTGGATTCCATGATGAATCTTCCAGATATAGTTCTATACCAAAACCACTAGCCAGTTCCAACCAATTTTTGAGCTCTCCAATTGTCTTTTCAAAAGTATACGCCATTGGTTTTTTGGGTAATCGATACTCAGGCATGTTGTGCACTAAGAGAATGTAATCCACCTGCCGTTTAAGGATTTTTATAAAGAGTGGCGATAAGCCTGTTTCCACAATAATCTTGAAGCTTATTTTAAAATGCAAAATGCCCGCGAAAGGGGTAATTACCCCCGATCTGGTATCACTGATAGACATCGCATTCAAAATACTCCCACACAGTTCCTGCCCCCACATTTCTTAAAGGCGTTCATGCTTTGAAATTATATCACCCATACTAAAAATAAGAAAAAAACATGCATAAACTATTTAAAAAAAAATGCCCATAAATAATTGTCCTATAATTTTTTTTTTCAGATTTTTAAAAACTACAAAAAACAAGGTAAATATTCGCGTTTACTATTTTTTTATAATTAAAAAAGCTACATAATAAATAAGGATTTCAAACACAAAATAATTAGATTAATTATTTAATGACAAACCCATGTGTCCCAAAGCTACAATTTATTTTAGTTTAATACCTTAAACAAACAGCTTGTGTTTACAATTATACATAATATGAGTTGAGTAAACATTAAAGAAAAATTTTCTCTGATTTTCTATTTTAAAACATCCGCCATTCATTCATAGAGTTTGAATGTATTCTTCTTTTTCTTTTTTTCTTATTAACAAAAACAAAATCTCATTAATCGCACAAGAGGTAAAAACAAATACAATTTGCAATTTGCTCGTGTCTTTTAGAGAAGAAATGTCACAGATTGTGAACGATTTTAATTTGTTTCTTCGCAACAACTATAAGTGGGTGGGTGGTTCTGCTTCGAGAGGGCATACATAATATTGTGTAGTCATGAGGAAAATTTGAAACGCATAAAAAGTACGAAACGTACCTAGTAGATCGTTTTAGAAAATTTTGTAATTCAAAACTCTATTGCGGAAATTGCTTATTTTTCGCAAGTTTTTTTTTTTATTTTTTGAAGTGCGGAAGTAATTATCGGCTTATAAGCTCGGGAGGTTTTTCACGCTCAAAAAATTAATTTAAAAAGAGTCAAGAGCGTTGGCTACTGTAATAAAATGCTTGCTGCGCAGGTGAAGGTTGTACGACGGTATAGTTCAGTAGATGAAAGTGGGAAAGTATTGAGTGTTGCATCGAATTTCTAGCTGGGTTGAAATTCATGTTAGTTCGACGAGGTTGAACAGTGTTCTGAGGGCAATCATAAGTGAGGGTTGTATTTAATATGCACGTGAACTTTGAAATAATTATAATTCAATCTAATGTCGAAACGAGCAACGTAAGGGGTAGTTTTGTTTTCGAAGACTAATAACGAGACTAATTTTCAATCTAAGCGTCTGTTGCGGTAGGCATTTTCAAAGTGCCTTACAATAATCTTTTTAGTGCCCAAGCACAATTTTTCGAACACAAAATTACATATTGTGACCTACAAAATATATAAGGTGAAGGTTAAAAATGGCGAGTGTGTCTGTGTATGCACTCTGTGGTTACTTATATCCAGTGCGTTGCGATAAATGAATCATTGCACTTTAGCAGTACTATTTTGTTATTCAACATTATTTATTTGAGCAATATTTTAAGCCACATCCAGGGAGTAAAAAAAAAAATTGCCGTAAGACAGGATATTGGAAAGGTAGCTCCGCAAAGGAAGTTATAAGGCTCCTTTTAATGTGACTATTTAGTAAAGAGACCGAAAATGATGATCATGTCTATTAAATGAGTTAGTGCAGAAACCAAACCCCTATGCGCTCTGAGCATTTATCTTGGACACAATTTGAAAGATACATAGATTTGCATTCACCTTGGTGCGATGTTTAGTAATAGTCGAGTCAGTAAGCATTTTGCGTAGCTCCAAATAAGAAAGAAAGAAAGAAAAAGCTTGCTGAAAGATCTGCTGAAGAAATTTAAACAAAAAATATTGCACAGAAATACCACCTCGAAAAGTTTCCTAAAAACTCAAGCAGCTTCAAAACAAAACCAGCACTTTATTGGTCCCTTCTGTGGTTCCAACTAATTTACATTCATTTAGAATCGGCGAGCATATGCCTTAATAACTGTGTGAGAGGTTGTCCCGAAATAAATGAAATCGGTGCTAGAACCAAACAACCTTTTTTTTTTTAAATTGTACCAAAAACTTTTAAATAATGAAAATAAAGCAAACAAAAAAATCAAAAAACCTAAACAATCATCTTGGCAATTATTTCCTCAAAATTGACTCAAACTATTCCTCCATATATACCCTTTGCGAATAGCTACAGACATTGTACGACATTTTTGCCTCGAAGTTCTTTCCCAATATAAATATAAATATAAATATAAATATAAATATAAATAACACTTCAAAGTTCCGCTCGAATACGACTCAAGGAATAGCTAAAAACATTGGTTAAGAGCTAAATGTTACTGTCATAAGAAGCATAAGACAATGTTCAATGTTCAAACGACTTGTAGCGCCTAATTTATTAATTATTTCTTTCATAAAAAAAGGCTTTTTAGATTCCCAAAAAACTACAAAAGATTTTTTATAAAAAGAGGGAAGGGAATCTTTTGAAATTGTGTCTAAAAAAAAATCACTCGAAAAATTATACTCTGAATGAAGGTAGTAAACGTGAGTAGAGAGCAAATACACTTTACATTCTGTACAGTTGTGTTTTAAATCGAGCCCAAAATCTTTTCACAAACTTCGTCAGAAAAGTCTCCGAAATCAAACCAAACATTGTGAAAAAAGCGCGATAAAAACATTCCACCGTGAAAATTGTTGCCAGATACTAAATATTAAATAAAGTTACAAGCGCATTAAAAATCAGCCAAAAAAAACATAGATACAGAGAAAAACAAATATATAAAAACATATTAAAAACCTCCCTAAAAATCTTCATAGAAATCACCTCAACAGAGTCGAAAGTAGCTCAAAACTCTTCGGAAATGATTTAAAAAAATAATGCCAATGGGTTCTTTTCTAAACAGTAGCTAGAGTTCTAAAAAAAAAGAATTAAGGCGAAAGTGCCTTATAGAAATAGTATTCGGTTAAATGCGTAAAACCCTCATAAACTGCGTCAGATTTTGTATGGAGAATAGTTCACGCAGGCCTCATAATTTTCCGCGATCAATAAGACTCGGAAATCGATTGCGGAAAGTAACGCAAATTTACAAATTTCAAACTGTGACAAGCGGACGTGTGAATAGCTTCTCATGTTTTAAGAGTTGCGGCAATGAGGGTAAGAGCTTAATTAAATAGGCTGTTATTCTATTGCTTTACTCGAATATTTTGAATTCGCCAAGCAAATTCTTCCGCACAATGGAAAACATATTTCAATGTTCGGATAGTATGCAGTATGATAAATCGCGTTCGGAAAATTATTGACCTTGGGTTCAAGGTTGTGAACAGTGGGTTCTTACGCAGGATCAACATTCTCTTGGGATAGGTAATATGGAATTTGTAAATTATTCTGCTTGTTTTAGAAAGCCGATTGAAATGTACAACTGTCGGACTTAAAATACCGAAAGTGGAGCCATTATTATTTGATATTAATTTAAGGCTTTTCGAAAGTACTTCCGAGTATACTTTCTTAAAAGCGAAACGGAAAGCAATTTCGAATAGGATTGTCTTTCGAGACGAAATAGACAGTAGGGAACCAGAATTCAGAGGCCCGAACTGGAACATTTTTCCTTTCTTCATCAATATTTATTATCTTCTAAAAAAACAGCAAACGAGTTATAAGAAGAACAACTAAAAAGGACGTTTGTAGGTCAATGTACTGGGGTTTGAAAAGGGGATTTTGTGCATCGGAATTATTCGAAGTCGATTATTTTTCGCTGGTTTCCGAGGTGGAACGGAGGCGCTCAAGTCACTTATACGAACCATGATTTTGAGAAACCCGAACGGCACAATTCGACTAGTAATAGTAGCCCACGATATCAGGAATTCTTTTTATTCAGCGCCCAAACTAAGCTCTACTTGTTGCCACAAAATACATTCCGGAAAGCATTGGTGTCCTTCAAGTCGCTACCAAACTGCAATTGATGTTTCAATGACTGTTTCGTCAGAAGCTTAGCCATAAAATTCCTTATTTCGTCCACTTTCTGACAAATGGACCAAACTGGGAGCCGTGCGAGAACACAAATCGATCAGTTAATTGCCTTCACACCTTGATGGCGTTGCTTGACGATAATTGATTACATACTCGTATACACACACCGCACGTAATTGAGGCCTGCGGTGTGTAAGTAAATTAAAATATTTTCACTCTACTTCTGGGTACTGTGTTAAAAAGTACCATACTGCACACGTGTCGTTGTATTTGTTTTTTGTTACCGTGGAAGCGGGTGTTCCTTCAGTTATTATCAAAGTCATCCATCAGTGGCGGGTGCTGCGTAGCTGCCTGGTGGTGGCTTTTTCGAAACGAGCTGTTTATATTGGCGTTTAACGCCTGTGAACCATGAATTTAAATAGGTACAACCACAAACAAGACGCAGATTGAGACGCATTACTTTTGAAAGTATTTAGCTACTGTAATTGATTTCATTACAAAGACCTGTCAGTGGGGTTGTTTATAATCCTTGCGAGAAGAAGCTGTACCTAGTCAAGAGGTTGTGTTTGATGAATGAATTGCGTAGTTTTTAATTGACTTGAAATATGCACGGTCAGGGTGAGGTTTATACTTTAGAAATCAATTATAGCGTGAGTTGGAATTTGATTTAATTTTTCTCGCCAGATGAAATTGTTTGGGTTGTGTTGTGTGTGGGCAGAAAAGTGATGTTAAAAGTAGACTCCAATGAAAAAGGGATTTTCATGTTCGCCGAAGGCTAATTGGGTGTATTTATTGAAATAGATTGACAATTTTTTGGAAGCAGAACTAACACCGATTTGTAAGACTTTTCTAAGAGATTAAAGAATTGAATTCATTAAAAAAAAACGTGAAACTACTGCACAGATTTCGATGAAACTTTTTTTGAAATGTTCCTTAAGAGAAGGACATAGGCTATTCCTTTCATTGCCATGCCTATTTTTTGGGAGCGTTTTTGACCAAAATGTGTTTTTTTTTTCTGACTTTACTACCTTTTAGTCGCCATTATTCAAACAATTCTTGGTCAATGCAAACAAAACAAAATACTTAAGAGCCAACAATTTCATAACTCGGAACATCTACACCTACGTACCTACGTCCCCTACAAAAAAAAAAAAAAAAAAATACCAGATACCGATCAAACAATTTTTCTTAAATTATTTGTTCCCCGGAAATAATATAGCCTCGCTGGGTAGTCATTACCTGCCTACCCTAAGTGATAACAGCACGCGTGTCCCAATTTATTCTATCAAGCCGATCATCTGTTTATTGTAAAATTATAACAACAGACGAAAATAGTCGCTCGGAAAAAAGGCTTAAATTAGAAAATAATAGACTTGCGTCTTTTACTCATAAAACTCAGATTTTAAATTAATAAAGCGAATTATTAAGTATTTAGAATCGGCTCAAAAACATTTGATAAGTTGGGAAATTCTTGTTTTTTTTTATCAATAAGGGGAGTTGTGGCCAGCAATGTGGGAGGATCTTAATACCCACAAAACTACATTCAAGGACGCCTGATTTCTGACGACAGTTGATTTTATATATATATTTTTCTTAAAGAACAATTAAATAAAATTTTTATTTCTTAATATTGCATTTTGTTAAAAAAAAAATAACTGAACACTGAAGTTCTTAAGAAAAAACTCTTTTCCAATCAACCACAACTTTTTTTTTTCTTTTATGGATGTTTCAATGTCCGAAAACCCTTCCGTGGAAAAAAGAGAAAACTAAACAAAATCATTTGAATTTTAGGAGTCAGACAAAAAAAAATAAAAACATGCAAACTATACATTTTTGCAGAAATTTCAACAAAACGTTTACATTTCACCATAATTAAAGTAGGCTCATATAAATGGTCTTTTATCAACATTTTCTAGTACCAAGACAAAGAAGTATCGAGGGAATTTTGAAAGGAAATTTGACTACGGTGAACCTATAACGCGCTTATTTTCAAAAGGGGATAAAAAGGAACCCGAGCCAGCCAAAAAAGGGGCCTCCACATAAAAAATTGATTTCTAGCAAAAATAAAATAAAAAATGTGTATAACAAACTAATTCATTACGGAACACATTTTTTCATATCTTTTTGTATTCTTTTTCGTTCAATAAAGAATAAAATCTTATTTAAACTGGAAAATAATTTTTTAAAATAAGTGGGGGTCACGAGTCTTGAGGCTCAAAAAGGGGCCAAACGGCAACGCTATTTCAAGCCGACATCTGTGTCACTTACCACAAAATGTTGTGTCGATTAACAGATTTTACTCGTCTTTTTATCTGACTTTAGGAAAAGTGTTCAACGTCAAAGTTTTGATATACGTAAAAATGCCGAGCCACGTATGAGTGTTGTGCACGCAAAAGCATAAGACCACGCCAAATCGTGCTACCCGGTACACTTGATTCTGATGGCAGGTCGTAAATATCATAAGGGTCTGTGGTTAGCATGTTTGTTTGCTTTGAGAGTATATGACTGAAAAGTCTTCCACGTCTTAAGGTTTTTCCCACAGCGACACTTCTCGCGAACGTCTGACAAACATTCGAGGGAATAAATATCATGGAAGAGCTTCTCCAATTACCCGTTTGGACTGGCATGAAATTGCAGATCCCTACCATTCGTTTCAAATATGAAAAACTCGAACAAAACAAATGGTTGTGAGAAGCGGAGCTAGGCCTGGAGTCCTTACGGAACTGTAGAGCCAACTATTTATTTATTTGGTATTTTACTTGAAACTGGAAAGATCTAAGAACTATTTATTTTATTGCTGCCTGTAGTTCACTACATAATAATTCGGAAGGCGAAACTAGAAACCTTAAAATACCCATCCATCATCTTCATTATTAGTAGTTTATCCTTCAATACGTCCTTCTTCAGCCAGTCATTCTGTCAGGCTTTAACTAGGACATGGTGTAGTTTATGCATGTTTCTTGGAAGGATCCTGAATGTATTCTAAACAGCGTCGTCGCAATAGCTTAGTTCTTTCACTGCCTGCTTATCATGACTTGCAGCAGTCCATTTTTATCACTTCACTGTATTTAGCAAGAGAGAGAGGGAAATAGAGAGGGAAATAGAGAGAGAGAGAGAGAGAGAGAGAGAGAGAGAGAGAGAGAGAGAGAAGTTCTTGGTTTGCAAATCTATGTCCCTTTGAATTGAGAAAAAGAAATATGTAAAACTTGTAAAACAAACGAATTTTTCGAATAGTCAGGAAATATTTTGTTGTGCAGGAAATACTTTTAAATGAAGGGTTTTTTTCTTCATCATTATTATAAACTACTACTACAAAAATTATAGTACAATTTTCATTTTCATTTAATGCTGTTCATGAAAAATAATGAATATTAGATATTTTAAATTCAAAAATTGCACTATTAAATTCAATTAATTGGTATTCTTTGCAAAGAATACCAATGAACTTATGAATTTTCACTCACAATTTCAACAACTCTTCGATCATCATCATTATAACCATAATTTTTATCATTATATTTAAAAACTGATACCATAGGTTTATGGTAACTAAAATAGAAAAACAAACATTTTTGATTCGAATCTATTTCAATATCTTATAAAGACTGCATCAATTGTAGTTTTATATCTCGTTGTGCTATGATTGCGATCATTGGTCATCATTCAATCAAATTCGCTATTTAAGAATTCAATTAATAGTAGGCTTTTTATTTAAATTTAATTTCTTTTTGTTTTCTGTAATAACATAAGAAAAGATTATAACTGAAAAATTGTACCCACTCAGAAATGTTCATATCTCTCCCCTGAACCCCTACATAATCTAAATTGTAATGTTCCTAATCAATTCTTCCCTTTGAATTCCTTGATTTTCTTTGTCCACGTTCGCCAGCGAAATCATTTTTGTTGAAATAAAACAACAAATTTAAACTGTTGGAACCCTACCCTACCCTACTTTTAGTCAGCACAGCACTGTCTCTGTATATATTTCAGACTGTTATATTTTCACTACGTTGTATAATACTTGTATGCCTCTCTTCGTACCGTACCATAGTCCACCATAGTCCACACTCCAACTCCATACCAGTGATACCAGATCGGGGGATTTATCCCTTTTTGCGAGATTTTCTCATTTAAAATGAGCTAAAAGGGTGAAAGGGATTTTTCAAACCTCAGTGTACAAAAATAGGGATTTTACTTTTTGGTCAATTTTTGGTCCTAAATTGCTGGTTACATTGAGAATACAAAAATTAGCGAACCTACGATCAAATTAAACATTATCATGTTTAGAAAAAAGTCATTCAAAATATCAGCTGAGAAATTTTGATGACATATTATTGTTTCCTAATTTAGAAAAGTTAGTAAAACTAGCTTTGATTCTTCCCCATTCGAACGCAGAGGCAAAAGAATATCTTATTTTAACCGATTTTAAATGGAAAAAAATTAATCAGTTGGGAAAAGAAATAATAAACTCAATTTGTTTGTCGAGGTCCTCATTTCAATCAATTTAGTTGTGAAGCAAGAGCATTTCTCCCTTCACAATTGAGTATTTTTTTAAATAATAAATTTATTTATTTTGTAAATATTGGGATGTATGCAAAAAGCTTTACCTCAGTCTCAAATCAGATGTTTGAAAAATCGACAATAATGAGACTTGAAACCGAGATAAAGTTTTTTGCATGGCAGTTGGTTTCAAATAATTCATAAGATATTTATTTTATGTTGAATATTATTTCCATTTTAATGCAATGTTATGTTCCTTTTTGTAACGTTTTAAAACTGTATAAGATGTACCTACATTTCTATTTTTGTACTACATATATACCAACATTACCCAATATGTATCTATTTTTGTAAGCTTCCATAGTTAAAGTATAACATAACTTTGTTGACATAAAAAAAAGACTAAATTAAATGAATTAAATGTTATTATTTAAAATTTAATATTTCGTGGGATTTTTTAAATTTTGGCGAGGGATAAAAGGGATTTTTTGGTTATAACCGTGGGATAACCTGCTTCCTAAGTCTGCTCCATACCCCCAATCCATAAACTAAGTATTATATACACCGCCAGATCCCGCGCACCTACCCGATTCCCCCCGCAAATTTTGAAAAGAAAATTCTCTTAAATTTCGTATGCGTCAATACGTGTGAAACAGCAAAAAAAAAAAATTCTAAATGGAGGGGGTATAATGAAATAATGACACTCAGTGGTATTTCTACCTTTTTGTAGAAATGTTGATGTCCGAAAAACCTTTCGTTCAAAATAGAAATAAAGCATCAAAATTGTGGAAATATTAGGAATCTGACGAAAAAACCTTCGAACTACATTGCAACACATTAAATGTCCATAAAAAAGGGATTTAACTTTTAGTAAAAGTTTCTAGTACCAAGAAATAATCATTATAATGTTAACTGCGATTTTTATACTGAAGGTTAATTTAATGTGAATTTCTATCCGAATAATAATAATTCTGCTTGAAGAAGAAACATTTTTTCATAAACAAATCGAGGGAATTTGAGTTCGGAGAAAAGGGAAAAATGCCCACGCTTTTGGGGAAAAATAAAGAGAGAGTGCTAAGCACAGTGACTGACAGTAGGGTATTTGGTAAGTTTCTATCAGCTGATGGATGCGTTCCAATGGCTTAAAAAATTTTGTTTTATTTCACCACGAAAACATTAATTAACAAAATGGTTAGTAACTAATGTAATTGTTTCATATATATTCTTATTGCCTTATATATACCAACGCTGAAAACTATTATACTACCTATCATTATACTCTCACTCTCTAATTATATATACATACTTTACCGCATTTGTTACATTTCTCTAATCTCCACTGTTATACCCCTAATATATTGTTATCAAGTTAGTTCATAATAAACTCTCAAATAGATCGGAAGTTTTTCCTTTTAATCTGCGCAACAGTAATCAACGTATCAATAAAGGATTAAACTGAGGAATATTCATTCGTAGGAATAAAAAAAATACATTTTTGTACCTACAGTTATTGTCTTTGTTTATTGTTTTTGGCGAAAAATTATTTCGCCGGAAAATGTCGACTAAAAAAAGGCAACGACTTCAAATGGAATAATTGATAAGGAATGTTCAAATTTAAAGTATGGTGGGGTTCAGGGCAGAGATATGATCGAGTTAGAAAATATTTTTTTTGTCCTATCCATGGAATTCGGCCTGTTCGTTTTCATAATATTTTGGTGCAGATCTCTTTTCGAAGTTTTACCTTTCAAAAACGATATATGTACAACCTTCATAGGACATGATAAACAAATTTTTGGAAATTGTCATGACGAAAAAAGAACTTTGCCTGACAAAAAAAAATTCAGCTTTCAGCTTTTTAAAATTATTTTATCTAAATTTTCATTGCACTTTAATAACAAAAATGTCTTAATCAACGAAAATGAATTTATTTCTTTATACTGTACGGGAAACAAGAGAAACTTAAATGCACAGGTAAAAAAATAATTATTTGTACATACTGATTTTATTTTAATTTTTCCGACTATCCCTATAGTTCATCGGTTTCCATTGTTTACAACCACAGTGTGAACATCATGTACTGTATGGATTATCTGGGTAAAATAAAATAAGTCCTTGTAATATTCGTTTTTAAGAAATATAAATTGTTACTAAATTCATCACACCATACACACCGTTTTCTAGGCACGTCCCGATAACGGCCAATTATTTGAATTTTTGCAATGTCAACACAGAATGAGTTGTCAGTCATCTGTCAGGTTGCTATGTGCAAATGTATGCGTGCGTCTAATGTACTTCAACATGGCAAAAATACTTTCGCACATAGAAACACGGAAAGTGTGCCATTTGTCTCTCTCTTTTTATTTCTCTTTTTCTTACTAATTTAAAGAGCGACGGTGTCGGTAACAATGTTGCGAATTTATTGGTTTCTTCCCATCTCAAAAGTGCCCAACGCGCCTAAAGAAGTAATCACTTAAAAAAAAAAAAGAAAAAAAACTTGTCCGCTATCACAATCATGATCATCACTTCCTACAGTATCGACAAAATTTGTACTGTTTTATTATAAAAATGGATATGATCAATAGGTATGTCGGATATGAATAGTATATGTTTGACATATATATTACTAGAATAAACTTACTGGACTGTCAACAAGCGAAGAACAAAGACGTGTCCTATTGTGAACTCTACACTTCCAAAATCAATTTCAAAAGGAAATCTCAAATTCCGGCGAAGAGCATACCTTATCCTCCAAATTAATGAAGTGTTAAGTACTCCATATGACTATAAGCAAACCACTTTACATAAACACCTAAATGTGATGGCGAAAGCAAACAACATCGCTGCGCAAAAAAATAAAACCGGTTTGGTCAGATACACTTTTTGATCTGAGAAACTTCACACCCCCCACACATGTGCAAACGCTCTTGTAAACATAACACCGCCAGCGTATGACACGACGATGATGCTTTCTTTATATTGATAAACAACAACAAGCTTCTTCGCAATTTCATGCGAAATTAAGGAGAAATATCCCATCGGAACAGAAATTCAGAAAATTTCCCTGCAAAATCAACACAAATTTTGAAGCGATAAGTCGCCAGTCATCCAATTTTAATTGAAATTAATCCTAAGCTAATCTGTCAGAGCTGTAGCTGATTTCGGTGAGTGGAAACTTGCAACTCTCCAGTTAGACAAAAGGTCCGCGAGTGCGGATATTATTCTGCACCATAGGCGGAGGAGTAAGGGATGCCAGCATCCCTGCAGAGTATTCAATTAAAAACTAAATCCCGGCAAGATTATGGTGAAAATTGAAAGTCCTGGTTTCGTTTCTTTGTTTCCTTTCGTTTATTGACGGAGTTCTGTTCGTCCTGTCCGTTCTGTGTGGGGGTTTTGGTCAGCACACTGTCGAAATTGTGGCTTTATTTGTTTACACACAATTTTCGGTCGAAAGTTTGCTCGTTAATCGAGATTTTCTAATTTTTTTTTTTTTGTTTGTTGCCGTATGACATTGTACATCGTTACTTTGGGCATGAAAAAGTTGCAAAACTTGGTTCGCTGATGGGTCGTGTTTGCTTATTGTTATTATGTAACATTGGATGGGGGAACATGAAATGGCAAACAAGCAAACGGATTAAAAGATACTTTTTGACTGGACTGCTTTTTACTTCGTGAAAGGGATCTGTTTTATTTTTGGATTTAAAAACAGGATTACGACGATTTAAATGGAGAAATCGCGGATAAATCATGTGCAGTTGTTGATGCGAGATGATTGGTGAGAACAGCGACGACAGAGAGATCTGTTGGGATAACAGTTGACGTTGGAAGGAAATAAGACGATTTGCGCTGTAAGGAGTGAGTAGCTTTGGAAGCTTATTAATGCTAGGGAATCCTGATTGATTTATGAACTGAAGTAGAATTAGTTGAATCAGAGGCAGTCTACTGTAAGTGACACGAATATTTAACCCTTGGAGGGGTAACTATAGTAATTTATGAGAAGACCCCCCCTGCGTATGCCACTGATACCTCCCATTCAGAAGCTCAACTCATACCCTACTGAAAAACAAACTACCATCGATTTGAAAAGGGTGACAAATAGTCTCACTCTGAAGGAGGTCATTCTTGAGATCATCACTTTGCAAGAGCGGATCGGACTTTATCGAGAGTTGCCCAAGGCTTTAGATAAGGGAAAGGCGGAGTTTAATGTCTATTATCTCGTTTCGTTAAAATGACCTGTGACTGTGAGGAAACATCTATAGATTGCGAGGTCTTAATACAGAGTTTGAAATGCATTAACGAACTGTGGTGGAGTCAAGAAATGGGGCGGATAAGTAGTGCGATTTACTAAGCCCACCAAACTGCGTTTCTTTGGAAAATAAACTCTCAAAATCTGGTGGACACTTTTCCATTTTTAAGTCAGTGAACGGTTTTATAAGTTCTAGAAAACCCCTTCAGATCTCAACCACCTTGTAGCACTGAGAGTCGATCTTTTGGACTTTTAAAACAGGGATTATTTAATTTGAGAATTTCCATTTTACATTCTGCTTGCCTTGACCTCTTATAAATGACATCTAATTGGACACTCGCTATACCGGCTCATTTGTGGAAAGAATGAGACTGTTGTAGAACTTATTGAAACATGGGTATCAACTGCAATAGAAGCTTTGAATTAAACAATAAGTTGTCGAGTCAAACGTCACTGGATCTTGTGAATTTTACAAGCAAAACAATAAGAAATTCAATCACGTAGTACTCGATCACGCATGGGGTAGTTCAACCCCAGCTCAAATATTTCGAGCAAGTGACGTTCATGCAGCTTTTGATATGACATATGATATGGAACGGGACAGTTTGAAAGTCACGTTGAATTACATTCCCGCGAATTGCTGATCTTTTCACGGACTTACCACAACTCTATCATGGACCAGGCCTGACATTATCATATCGAGCGACGACCTTTTCAAATTTAGTCCCCAAGATGTTAACCTCGGTAAAGGGGGCATGCATAGCTTAAAGTCGACATATAAATCTTTATTGAGGGCACAACTTGATCCGAAATTCGGTGAATTTAAGAAAGAGGAAGACACTATTAATAGTGACGTTGGTCCACAGCACTAAACTTCTTAACCTAAGGTTGTTAAGACTATAGGTAGGTACGCCACCTAGACATCAAAAACTAAGCTCAAAAGTAACAAGTCGCATCTTATTCTCCACAAATAAAGAAAAGAAACTGCCGAAGATTAAAACAAGCTTGTTGTGGTCGTTAAAATTTTAAAATATTTAAATTTAAATTTCAAATTTTAAAATAGGATATATGGTCCAGGATGAAAGCTTACAATTGTCAAAAACAGGTGATCCAGACGTGATTTTCTTGAACAAAGGTTGGCGACACACTACCTAGAAAAAGGTATTTGCGACACCGCGACTGACAAGCTTATATGTCCGGACTAAGCAAACATGTTTGCAAACAGAGTTCCTGACCAATTTGCATTCGGTGCAAAGACCTGTTTCGGAACTGACCCAAAGCTTTCACGCCAAGTTTGGTCGCAATCGGAGAAAGGGGCGTGGCACCTCTCAATTATAAACAAAACCTTTCCAACGCAATTTCTGTACACTTATGAGATCTCAAGTTGTACAATTTGGAACATTCATGTGAATTCTTCGTACACAACACTTTTCGAAATTTGGTCTGGGTTGGAAAATGGGGCGTGGCGCTCACCATACACTAACACCGGTTACCGGCTATTTGTTTATATAGCATGTCCGCGGCCGCTAGTGCCTTCTTAAAGCGGGTCTTTGTACTGAATGTCACCTGAACCACTTAACAGGGTTCTACCTACACTGTATAGCTTCCCCCTTGGTATCACTAATTATTCTCCATGGCGATTCCGTTTAGACGTGCCTTCTCCATTGCCACTTAGGTACACTATACTCATTCGGTCACGTGTGGCTTGTTAACATTCGCCACAAGCCAGAGTGTGAATTTTCGCTAAAAGCATCGACGTTTTTAGCGCCCCTTCCACTATATACCTAGACCTCCTCTTACAGCACTTAGCAGAGTGATGCATTTTCGCTGTAAAGCTCGCCCTAGCAACAACTTTCTTTCTGGCCCAATCAACGCAGAATATAACCACGAGTATAAATTAATTCACGTCCAACCAAAATCGTATCGCCGTTGATCACCACCAAAATCATACCAATGAACCTAATCCTCAAACGGGGATGGAACAGACTAGCATCTCTGATTAGCACTTGTATCGATATTTCCTGCTGTCGATCGAGACAACACGACACAATTGTCACATCTGTCGATCAGTCCGTTTCAGCAGCACGCGTTTTACATTATCAATTCCATATAGCGGAGATCTGACACAAGCCACTACCCGTTGGGCTATTGTCATGAAAATGAACGATACATACAGTTTTTTCAACAAATTAGCACGTATTACAATGCTGACGGATGAGAGCGTGCAAATATCAATTTTGTTTACACACATGCGACGGTTTTAGATATCAATGTCATGGCTGTGGCTAGAAGTTTAAATGTAGGTTGTTCGATTAGGCAGCTCTGCGTGGAATTGTTTATTCGTCCATGACAATGAGTATTTTAAATTATGCGGTCAAATGGACTTGTACATATTTCATAGATATACGTCAGTTAAAATTCTCAATCAGACAACGCAAATATTTTTGTCGGTCTAATTGGTAAACAAATTAAATTTCACGTGAGCAATAATAATCGATTGCTGATGGACTAAGACTAAATGGCGCCAAGAATGATTAAATGGGTTGAGGTTATCCTGTAACTGGTTTCGACTTGAGGTAGAAATGCGGCAATCGTTGCATTTTCGATGTAGTTTGGTCAGTTGAATCAGCTCACGTAATTTACTTTTGGGCGAAACTAATTCATATTTTTTTGGACGGTAGGTATACTTACATGGGTGAAAATTCTGAAAAGTTCAAAATTGTTTTTACTAAATCCTGCTTTCAAAATTATGTTTTCAGAATTCTGCTTCATAAAATTCTGCAAGATCGATCGAAATTTTTGGTGAATGTTAAAAATCCCCAAGCTTTTTACCATTTACAATTTTTTGTTATTGTTTGCAGAATTTTATGAAGCTGAGATGTAGAGAACATTTTTTATTTCCTTTTTTTCTTTAAATTTTTAAATTCTCTGTTCCTTAATTTTTAAATAAACTAATTTTTTTTTTTTCATTAAATGTCGTATTTTTCAATGTATATTGTTTTGTTTTTTATTTCAACATATTTTCATTGATAATATTAATTCTTTAATCTAAATTGCATTTTTGTTTTAACTTTTAAATATAATTTAATTTGTTTATAAATTTGAAAAAAAAATTATATTTTGTTTTTTTTTGTTAACATTTAGTTCATTGCTTTAAATTTGAAAAGAAAACTTTTGAAAAGCAAAACTTGAAAAAGCTGAATATTAGTGTGAGAAAACATAACTTTGAATTTTGAAATCAGCATTTCGACTCGCTTTTTACTTCCATAGCTAACGATTGTGGAAATAGGGAGAATTGGTGGTGCTAGCCCCGTCCTGCTGGAACCACATTTTATCTTCACCATATCGTTCAATTTGAGCCAAAAGAAATCGGTTACCACTCGCCGTTGATGGCGATGGTTTCACCAACATCATTACGGACCATTGACGCCGCCACCGACCCAAAATTCGCACCAAACTGAATCTTTTTGTGGATGCATTTCCACCTGGTCAGCCTCGTGTAGGTTGATGTCTTCCCATATACCGCAGTTTTGTTTAGTTAACATAGCCATTCATCCAAAAATGCGCCTCATCGCCTAAGATGATCTTTCGCCCAAAATTGTGGACCTCCACCAAACGCCCCAAAGTCCAGACAGTGAACAAACAGCGTTGCCTTTGGTCATTACCTTAGAGCTTATGGATCAGTTGGATCTTGGACTAGAGAAGGCGCAAGTCCGGACGCGAAATTCCTCTAGGTGAATATGTGTGAAAGGCCAACCTCTTGCGAACGGCGAGGAATTGACTGCGTCGGATTCTCCTGTAAAAATTCCAGGACGAATGTTCTCAGGCGATCTGGCGTTTCATTGACTTGCGGGTGTACGCTGACTGTTTACCAAAAGTTGGAGATTCGACTTGGAAGGGTGCCGCAAAATGAACGCAAAGCGGAGAACACAAATTGCATTAAAAGTTTTTTTCCACTGCGCCACCTCTTGAGAACTTCTGACAAACATCGATCCATCTATATAACCGTCATAAAAGAGCTTCTTAGCTAGCAGTTTAAAGATCCCTTCCATTCTTCCCAAAAATGTAAAACTCACATAAAACGAATGATTATGAGAAGCTTGGTCTAAGGGGCCTATCTCTACAGACCTGTTGCGCCAATGATTTATTTTTTCTTTAGTAGGCATTGCTGCTCAATCGCTGATTTGGCATCAGTGACTGAATAATAAGCACTAAACAGAGCGACGCCACTAACAAACCAATATGGCCATCGACCCGTCCCAATTGAACAACCCCTTACTTCCCAACGTAAAGGCGGACCTAAACACTGTAACAGCGCCTTAGGATATGATTTACTTTCCCCTTCCAGAATATACAATCTGTCACAAAGCATTCAGAATAAATTTCCAAGCATCTTTCTTGGCATCTGTTCGTGACACCTTGACCCATCGATCATCACCATCTCCACTCAAACCCTCCCTTGTGAATCAATTTCTGCTTCTGCCTAAGGGCGCCTCAGTAAACTCATTTATGCAAAAAGTTCATTGCATCCAATTAAGCGTCATAAAGCGGTTTTAATTTAATAGCCATTCAAAGGCCGCGCTCGGACGTCCGCCTGAAACGTTTTATTAAACACAAATGTGTCTTCCAGCTTTTTCCAAATTCAATAACCTGCCCACACACACACACCGAAGGCAATATAAAATAGCACAAAACAATAAATGCTCTTGGTGCACTATAACGGTCCGAATCATCCATGCACGGATGCATTTTATATACGAAAAATCAATTTCCATGCAATTTAGATCGGAAATTGAGTCAATTTTAGTCGACGAGGAAAGGAGGGAATTTATTGGCGTTCTCGAAATACATTTTTATAAGCTCGCTCGTATCGGTATTCCGCACGGAATACTTCTCCGAGTGGCCGGGAAAAATATCCGACATCCGACTGGTGCAAGGAAACCGTTTTTTTTTTCTTGTCTTGTCAATTGAATTTATTTTCATTTTTTTTTTTTTTTTCAAAAGAACCATTTAGGCAATGGTACTACCTTTGTGCCGTGCATGTCACATCACTAGAGAAGCTTCGCAACCGAATATGTATCTTGTCGATATCTATCGATAAAACAAGTTTCGATTGCAATTATTTGATTGGATGGAGTACGTAGGCAATCCTTTTTACAAGTCCCATTTATGGCAAACACGCGGAGAGAAACTTTCCCAAGGACACGATGTAAATATAGTCATGTCGTGATTTCGTGACGAGAATAAAATTCGTGTACTCCCATTAAATAGTCCTTAAAATAGTTAAATGTCAGGGGACTAAGTATGGCAACTCAATTGGGTCACAAATGGTGAGCCATTTTCAAATGCAGTCACCGCAGTCACTATATCCATCAAAATTGATTTTAATTCGAAGGTGTACCTATTACCATCCACGAAGAAAAATTCCAGCGAAATTATTAAATCTCAATCGTCTTGATGGCTGTCATCAGAATAGTTTGTTTACATAGAACGGAAATTTTGACAAGAAACACATTTTCGCTGTATGACTTTGACCGATCCATTGTCGAATTGGAGGCACATTTTTTAGGTTAATTAATTGCGATGATCGAATGATTTTCTTGAATCGGTAAACAAACCTGATAAGTGACATGTGTTTAATTATGGGCAACGCAGTGAAAAATAAAATTCTATGTTGATCCAGTGATAGTCTAAGTGTACTAGTGACTCATGGGTGTACGGAGCTCCCATTGATAAGACGGTGTCAGCTTATCTGTTCGACAAAAAAAAAAAAAAAAAAGTGGATGATGAAACACCAGGGGGAGCAAATCGATTAGCGGAAATTGGTTAAAACCGCTTGGACACAGTCTACAGAGACAATCGACACAGAATGGGAAAAAAGTTCTTATTCCGGGAAGCGCATCCGGGACTAGCGACCTAAGTATTGAAATATTGGCTATGATGATCTGATTATCTGTTTTTGGAGCATTTTGGAAGAAAAGACCTGCGCAATTGTTGCGGAAGGGGCTTATCGTGCTCTTATTTCAGCTAAAAACACCGACGTCGGCTTACGTCAATTGTGAATATGTGCTGAGAACTTTTGCATTTAACAATGAATAAAGAAAATAAATAATGGACGCAACAGGTCTGCATAGGTACCCTAGGCGTAGCTTGGCACAAGCATTCGTTTGTGTCAGTTTTTATATTTTTGGAACGAGAAATGAGAAATTGTGCCGAATCGAAACGGCTGAATTGAGAAGCTCCTTCAGGACAGTAGCAATCTTGTTTGTCAGACCTTCGAAAGAGGTGGTGCAGTGGAAACAAAAAACTAAAAATATTACTTGTGTTTTTCCGGTGGTTGAACTTGAGTCTAGCACACTAACACTTGAGCTACTAGGGCATTTTTTTTTATTTAGCCGTGTTGAACTAGAAACCCTAAAAGTTTGAACGAAGTACCGAGCGCTAAACAGAAGTGGGTATTGGTTCGCTGGCTATGGCGATGGGCCCGCTATGGTGCCTGGTCTTTTGTGACGATCTCCTAACTTAACATTATCTAACAGAATTCTATACGATTGACCGCCTTATAGGCCTCAAACAAGTTTTTCCCTTATTAAAGCATAGGCACAGACAGTTTGTATACGGTTGAGATAGGGAACAGCTTCTATTACGATGAACAATAACTTAAAACATGTTACAAAGTTGCAAAGTTCATGTAAGTCTAGAGCCTACATTACTGACTTCTAATTAAAAAAAAAAAAATTGTAGCTCAAAATTCTTAAAACCTCCGGATATCGACTATAAACTGGATCAGCCAATAATTTAAAAAAAAATTGCCAGTCTTTTGTGTATTCTGGAAGGCCATAAACCGACCCTGCACCGAATTAAGGTTGTGAGTCGAATAGAATTTAAAATTATCTATCTTAAGTTTCCATACTAAAAGTGATAACAAGCCGTTCATAATTTGAGTGATTTAAAAAACGGCAGATGTGAGCCAGTTTAGGTACAAAATGAACATATTCAGCCGCCTTCTCAAAGAGGTCCTTTTGAATTAAAATTATTTATCAGAAACCTGTCAAACTATATACAGATGATAAAACTGATCTTTTGTTTTCCTCTTACTCACGTTAAACGTCGACGAAAAACTAACAACTTACCAACGAAAACAGCGCAACATTTTTCCAATTCGAAAAATCTGTGAAATTTGAAACATTTTAACCACTGTTAAGTTTGCTTGAAAGCGAGCGAAGTTGGTATCTAACTTCTTTCAGACAAATTTTAGTGACGTGCCTATATCTTCTGAAGGAATTGGCCGATTGCGATCAAATGAAGGCTATATGTTGCTAGATGATAAGAACTAGCGTAAAGGATAGAGAAGTTGTCAATAATAAGGGCAGACAATTTTTAGGGGGAAATCTGGGGTTTTTCTTTTAGTTCTATTTTATTTGTATTTGGTTAGGTATAATATTCGTTTTTGATAACCTTAAAATATGCATCCGCATTTTGTAAATGTAAAAAGCGCTAAGTAATTTAAACTTAATAATGAGTTATCGTACCCATTCCTCTTTCTTTTCTGTCCACAACGAAATGACTCAGATTTGAAATAAAGGATGAAATAAATGTGTGTGTTATTTGAAAATGCTGTAAAATAATCAATCGATTTTCTAAAGCTGTGAAACGTGTGAAAATTCTGATATCTTTGGACGATTTTCGTTTTTTGTAATAGTTCCTAAAATATTTTTCCGGATTTAAGCACCAACCTCGTCAGTAAATTTTATTAAAAAAAAAAATGATGCGTTGGAGCTGTGTAAATTTTACAAAATGGTTTCAAAAAGCATCATGCGTTGACATTTTCATCATCATAAATAATTGGGACACACTTTTACATTCGTAAGACGAAACATGTTCGCGCTTCGAATTTGAAATTCCTACTTTTAAGTCTTAAAACTTATTAAGAAAATATTGACACAAGGTTGGGGGGTTTTTCTTAGAAAAAAGGCCAAATTTGGGGTTTTTTCAGATTTATCTGAGGGTAAATATTTTGACCGTCTGGCAACGCTGAGTAGTTGGCACTCTACGAAAATAGAAATGATGGCACCCAAAAATAATGATTAAATAAAAGCTACCAGTTTATTTAAATGCATTAAATGCATTTAATGAAGCAAAATGCGAGAGTTAAGTTAATATTACAAAAAAATGTGTATAAAATTATGGAAAATAAAAAATTGCATTTGACTAGTACTAAACTTAAAACTTTACTGGAATTTAAAAATTAAAATTGATTGGTTTTTTTTCCAAAATAGGTAGCTATAGACGATTAGCATCGTATTTTTTGTTTTTTCTGTTTAAGTATTTTCAAAAATCTGAAACAAATAACTGTCGTTTGGCAGTGCCAAAAACTGTGGTCCCAAGACCCTTGACCTCCACTTTCTTATACATTATCAAAATGACCCTCTTTCATTTTAAGTAAGATTTTATCCTTAATGAACGAAAAAGAACGCAAACGCATGAAAAGTAGAGTTTCGTAATGAATTAATTTATTTATTTGTCATAAATAAATGTATTTGCTGCTCTCTTTTGTTTTTTTGTTTTTTTTTGGTATATTAGTATTTTACGAGGCCCGTTTTTCGGTTCGGGTCCCTTTTTAGTCCCCTTTTTGAAATTGCCAAGCGGCAACGCTACCCCTGTCAATAAGTGAATCTATTGCTATTCTTTTATAGAAATATATTGGCGCCACTCTTATTTAATATACTACCAAATAATTTTAATATTTAAACTTAAATTAATAATATTTTATGTATTGCCATTTGAAATAGCTAAAGTTCTTATATATTTTTTAAGAATTTCAGACGAAATCCTAAACTAACAAAAGTCCTTATAAAAGTTCACAAAATTTAACACTAAAAAAATCATTGATAGGTGTTTACACTTTGATTTACCAGTATCGCCTGAAGGGAGCCTTTAATATAAAGGGTGATTTTTTAGCTGGTTTGGTTTTGGCAACACTGGTTTTGACAGCTGACGTGTGTTTAGTACCTTGTGTCACTGTCAAACAGCTTCAGTTTGGTTTGCAATTTAACCATGGATCGTCTTACAAATGAACAACGCTTGCAAATTATTGAATTTTACTATCAAAATTCGTGCTCGGTTCGAAATGTTCATCGCGCGCTGCTTCCATTTTATGATCGGCATTCTCGACCTTCTGAGCAGTCTATTCGGAAGATTGTGACCAAATTTCGCACCAAATTTACTTTGTTGGACATTAAACCACCAACACGTTTACGTACTGTGCGTAGTGAAGAACCTATTGCGGCCGTATCAGCTAGTGTGACAGAAGACCGCGAAATGTCGATTCGGCGCCGTTCCCAGCAGTTAGGCCTTTGTTACAGCACTACGTGGAAAATTTTGCGGAAGGATTTGGGCGTAAAGCCTTTTAAGATACAGCTGGTGCAAGAACTAAAGCCAGCCGACCTACCACAACGCCGAATTTTTGGTGAATGGGCTCTTGGAAAGCTGGCCGAGGATCCGCTTTTTTATCGAAAAATTGTGTTCTGCGATGAGGCTCATTTTTGGTTGAATGGGTACGTAAATAAGCAAAATTGCCGCATTTGGAATGAAGATCAGCTAGAAGCATTGCAACAGCTACCAATGCATCCCGAAAAAGCCACTGTTTGGTGCGGTTTATGGGCCGGCGGCATTATTGGGCCATATTTCTTCAAAGATGATGCGAATCGCAGCGTTACTGTCAATGGTGAACGCTACCGAGCGATGATAACAAACTTTTTTTTGCCCGAAATGGAAGTTCTTGACTTGCATGATATGTGGTTTCAACAAGACGGTGCCACATGCCACACAGCACGCGAAACAATGGCGTAATTGCGAGGCGAGTTTGGTGAACAGTTAATTTCACGTTTCGGGCCGGTCGATTGGCCGCCTAGATCGTGCGATTTGACACCATTAGATTATTTTTTGTGGGGGTATGCCAAGGCTAATGTGTACAGGAACAAGCCCGCTTCGATTGACGCACTGGAAGCCAACATCCATGCATTCATTCGTGAGATACCGGCCGATATGTGTGAAAGAGTATGCCAAAATTGGACTCAGCGGATGGGCTACCTGAGACGCAGCCGCGGTCAACATTTGCATGAAATTATCTTTAAACATTAAATTGCAAGGTTCAAACTATCGATTCAAATAAATATTTCATTCATTTTTTCGAATTTTTTGTGTTTTTTTTTAAAAAAAAGTTCTAAGCCTCTTAAAAAATCACCCTTTAAGAAAAGCGGTTAAATATTACAAATTTGTTATAAATATATGTTTGGAGAAAAACAAATCATTCTCGAAAGAAGTAACAGGAAGGGAGGAAATTGCTTTTGAACAGAGAGGTATGCGAACGGTACTACTTCGACATCCTTTTCTATTTCAAGCCCCGAGTTCGCTATAAGCTAAGTGGTAAAATTACAACAAAAGATGATCACATTTTCAATACTTTTTCCTAAATACATATTTTAAAACCGATGCAGCATCTACTGCGTGGACGGCTATTTTGCGTGTTACTTTGTGAGGCAAGAATCACTCAGTGGGAAGTAGTTCCCCGAGTGACAACTCCCCATTTCTCATAGGTAATAAACACGCCATCAGGCAATTCTCAGTTATTCTCATAAACGATTGGAAATACCCTACATACGGTGGCCCATTTCACTTTAACAAGATGTTGTCAGTAAATTATCTGGTTCAATGTCATTTAACTATCGACTTCAAAGCTTGGTCATGCGTTGTTTTTGGATGGTAAACCGATGCAAATGCCTGTCACACATCATTTTGTCACTTAAGTATTTCTTCTCTTTGAAATGTTGAAAGTTCTAAGAACTCCATTCGAACCACCGAAGACAGTCAAAAGTAAACACCCATTATTACTGTCGCTTTTAATTCATCAATTAAAAATTATAAAAACTGTAATAAATAAAGCCCTAATGGATATCATAACAAAATCCAATATTAAATATTGTTAGTCTTAATCTTTTTTCGCGGATCTTCTTCTTTACGAAATATCAACAAAACCTATTCTTAGAGGCTCTTCTAAGTTCAGCTCTTTTCCAGCAAAAGCAGGCAAGCAGAAAAAATAGAAAAAAGAACGACTGCCCAAAAATGTTTATATTTTGTACACTCCATGAGTAAGCATTCAACAAACCGCCTGCGAAATTATTAAGAACAGCATTTTATGTGTTTATGTAAAATTAGATGAAATGAAGAACTTTACTAGCAGCACACAAAATTGATTCATAATAAACACTGAACCGGCACTCATTGAGCAGGAAGAAATAAACATGCATGATGAATCGTCTCGCATATGGAGATAGTTCATAAATTACTTAAGAGCAGGCGAATCGATGTTGTGTTGATCTTGTGGCAAATGAACACATTCAGCAAGTTTGTGGCTTCGCGCCTTTGGAATGGGAATTGCATTTTGTTTGTTGAAAGACGATGGTAATTTATATGCGCTTTGAGAATGTTATTATTCGAAACAACTAAGTGGAGACAAATAGTTCTGGGAATTTATTTTAATAGGAAATTGTTTTTTCGTATTTCGTTTCGTTTTCGCACATAGAATTGCATTCATTTTCAATAGCTCTTAAGTGTGTCGCATAAAGTAAAAAAACGAAAAGGAAATTGTTCTTTTGAACTGTTTTAAGAAGCATTTTGTAAGGAAAAAACACTCTCGTGTATGAGTTTTTTGAAGAATGAAGTAATATATACGATCGATAGAATATTTAATCCGCTTAATGAGAGGGGAGAAAATTGGGTAACATATAAATACATGGGGACATCAACCGGCAAATAAAAAAAAATATATATATTTGACCAGATTCTCGCGAACGTCTGACAAACATCCAAGAGAATTATTGTGATGAAAGAGCTTCCTAATAGTCGTTTGGACTCAGCATAAAATTCCAGATCCCTTCCATTCGTCTCAAAAATTAAAAAAAAAAAACCGCGCAAAACGAATGTTTGTAAGAACCTAGGCATAGGTACTTACGGACCTGTTGGGCCAAGTTATTTATTTTTAACCACATCCTTTGGCAGCTGTAATCCCTTTTATTTGTATATAGAATTTTATAGAATTTGCTCGTTTCCTATTCATATTGTTTCATATTTAATTCGTTTTCTCAATATTTCCTTTTCTTTTTCGTTTCAGGTGAGTTTGAAAATCATTTAAATGGTTAGTATCAGACTTTATGCTATGAATATTTCCCAAAAGTGCAGGGTTAGCCTGTCTTTGAGAAATAAGTAATATTATGAATATTTCAACAGAAAACATAAAAGAAAATAGAATATGAAGAGTGATAAAACACAGGCGACCAAAAAAATGTATTGTCTGTCCATCAAATTCCTCTCTAGCATATTGGATTATAGGGTAGTGTATATGGAATAGTATCACGGGTAAATGATATCCCTGAATTTGTTGGCAGTATGCTCTTCCTGTCGAAATTTGTACGAACATTTTGCATAAAACTGGTTGAATGGTCCGATGATCACTCCACACCAAAAACTGCACCATACAGTGGAGCGTTGCAGACACATTGCCCAACCTCAACAATTTAACTAAGACGGAAAAGAGCCTTATATACGAAAGTTATAGCTTCTCACCTATTTTAAGTTTAGGGATTTTACTATAACAGCAATATAGAAATAATGAGCAAAAGAACTTGCTTTCCCGACCCACCTCTCGCGAAAGTCTGATAAACACCTAATAGCATTAGAAACAATTTTAAAATTAAAAAAAAAAAACACAATCAGAATTTAAAATCTAGGTATCTAATTAAGACAATTTTTAAATTCAAGTAAAAATTATGCAGTCTAACTTCCGAGAAGTGAATGGGACCTGAAAATATTAAATTTTTTAATCAGTACCCACTTTTAATTTGGATTATTCTTTTACCTTAATAAACAATATTTTCTAAAAACATACTTGAAAAACAGTTCGGAAAGATGAACGAATTTTGTATCTAGAAAAGCGTATAAATAAGTCTGTGTTTATACCATTTATAATTAAATTTTCTTTTCTTGTTTGTTTATTTTTTTTAATAGTATCAATTTTTATTTTGATATATTTAGTGTTTGGATTTATGACTCTTTCTTTAACTAAATTTTGATGCTTGAAAAGATGAACAATTCGAAAAGATAAACGGGACATGCTTTATATCTGTTCATCTTTCTGAGATTCTACTGTATAGGGATTTAAACTTTTTGGAAGTCCCCTCATTTGTTTTACATTTTTCTCGGACAAAGTTATACATAAATTCGTAAGAGACAAATATTTTTACAAAGGAGACGAGAGTTCGATATTGATCAGTGAAATTCGTTTTTTATCGAGAAAAAATTGCTGTTTACCGAAAATCGTTTTAGAGACCAAAGCACACTTACAGCGGAACGAAAAAGCTGTATTTATTCTTGGAAATGTTCTTATACTTTCGTTATAGGGAGAATTTTGTTGCATAGTATAATTATTTGTTGGGAAGTTGACCGGTACTTATTTATATGTTTATGTAACTTTATTTGTTAAATAAATTTTTATTTATTAATTGATTTTCTCCACTGTTGCCTTAGTTATAATTTTTTTTTTTTATTTGTGGTCATTTAAGTTTTTATTGATTTTGTACTTCACTTTAATCATTAACTGATGTCGAATTATTCTTAAGGCATTTCTTTATACATACAAATTATTAGTTTCGTAGCTGATGAAATAATGGCGTGTTCTGCGTGTTCCCCACTCTTCTTTCTAGCTTAAGTTGTCGGAATCTTTTATGTCGGAAGCTTTTTATATCAGCTATCGCTTCAAGCATAGCTTAACTAATAGTGATAAAATCATTTATAGTTACTTTTCCAGTAGCTAGGTAGTGTATCTCTGTAAATTCTGCAATATAATGTCTGGATTTAGGAAGAAAGTATTATTTCCACTTCTTTTTCAACTCTGTCGCGCGGGGTTTGCAATAAAACTATCCCCTATCGACGTATCCGATTGGAACGGAATTTTTTCCGATTTGTACGAAATGTAAATAGAGGCGATAGTTTTCGTTCACTCTTTTCCTTAGTTGGTATTGAAATTCGATGGCTTTTCAAATGTAAGACACGTTTGCAATATTTTTCCACATAAATTGAGTTTTGTCAGTCATCTGCTCCCTTCTTCAATCGAGGATAGATTGTATACACTACAATAGTGTAAATTGCATTGCGGTCAACCCACTCAGTCCTTTTCCCTCTCCATCTGAAATAAAACCAAAAGTACCAACGGAACGTACTGTCGGAAGTATTACATCGAATCACATCGACATCGACATCTTTGTTTGACAAGTGACACTCAATCTGTTTCCGTATCTGTCTCCAAATCAATACACATCCTTGTGTATACCAAACAGAATGAAACTCATCCCTCACATCTCACTCTTCTGGTCTGTGCCATTAAATAATGCATTCGAAATGAAATCAATCTGACTGGGATATGCACACTAGAGCAATATAGAGTATCCCCACAGAAGACTTCCAACTAAAGAGATACAAATAATAGCAAAAAAAACCCGAGCTCATAAACAACAAAATGACAGCTCAATAAGGCGTAAGTATGTGCGGGTGTCGTGTCCGGAGAGACGAAGACACCTCCACACTGGGTAAACATAATTTCCTGCTGTTTAAATTTTTCCTATGGAGTCATAGTCTGAGGCCATCGTCAGCTTCCACTGCAGTGTTTGCGACCCGGATCTGGATCTATCTGCAAGGACAAACCAAATATGTAATTGAATATCTTATTACTTTTCCGTATGTATACCCATTGCACACATTCATATACGTGAATAAACAATCAAGTTTAATTGCTTTTTTGCGTTGAACGCATTTAAATATTTAAGAAACCGTATTCCTTATACCAAAGTGCTTAAGGATACCCTTGTCAATCAACTTTTCGCTGCTAAGTGGTACTTAGTGTAACATGGCAAAACCTAAAGGGATAATCACTTTAGCGAAATCCAATCACGTGGTTTTGCAGAAACATTATCAAAGGAGCGCAGGAAGGGAAAAAAGGTAAGCTTTAAAAATGAGCTTACTGGGTGACACCTCGTAGGCTCAAGACTTTCTCCATATCCGTTGATAAATATCCGTTCTTCAACGATTTGCTGTTTGTTTACCTGATAAATACTCAGACGCATGACCCAGTGGCACGCAGGAAGGTTTTTATAGCCCCGACGACGGGTGGTTATGGGAATTTAGTCACATCTGTTATATGAGTTTGTATATAATACAAATTCGTTTCACGTATCCTCGTGCGGGTACATATCGTGATGGTTTTAATTCAGCGGGTCACATGCGATGGATTAATGCTTGCAAAAGCGTTCATATGCCTCAATTGGCACGTTGGGTGTTGTGAATGGTGTTCTGTGTTAAATCCGAGTGGCTTTTGACTTTCTGCTTATGGCAAAGACTCTGTGTGATATGCCACTTTGAGAGGGAAATTAAGGGATCATGTAGGTGCAAGGAGGTACACTAGGGAGTATATTAAGTTGGACAAATGTTTTCGCTACTCAACCCAAACGGATGAGGAAATTGTGCTTATATCTGTTGGATCACTAAGACTGCTTCAATGATGAGGAGCTTATATGCATAGAAAGTCCTAAGTGTCGTCGCCCTCTTAACAAGCATCATAACAGATAATATATGCGGCTCATTCATCAACACCTTCAGATGGGTTGCAAAAGTGTGGTAGTTTTCTAGCATGTTCATAAACAGAATAATAATTCGTAATTGTAATAGATCCAGTCGACAACGACTCATAATTCGTTGAATAAAGTGAAATGGAGTCGATAATTATTTTCTTTTGCGAAGACAACTAGTTTGTTTTGATTTTCTGACTGGCTTTGATTTGTGTGTGAACACTTTCAATACAAAATATTTAAAGAGCCGATCAGAATCGTCTGAAAAAAGCACGAAAAATGGGCGTGTCTACCTTGTCGTCAAAAAGATTGACATCAATTGCCAACAGTTTTCACAGAATTTGCTGAAAAGACGTGCCAAAGGTTATTTGTTAATAACAAAGTTACAATAACATAAACGGCCACAAAAAATCTACAAAAAAAAAGCAAGCTAAAAATTTGCCAAAAAAAAGAAAGAATAAAAAATCAATCAACAATAAATTAACGAAGGTCTCGAGAATAGCTTAAAAAGTTTTCTCGGAAAACTGAACATTGGTCAAATTTGTTCCCAAATAAAGGGTTTTCCAATAAGAGGTGTTATTGTGAATGACCCGCTATTTCGGTGGCTGACCCGCTATTTCGGTGGCTGTCACTTTCGAAGCTCTTATTCTTTGACATTTGACAAGCAGAAACTACGCCATTACTAAAAATGAAACGATACACGCTTCAACAACGCCTTGAAATTATTAAAATTCACTACAAAAATGGTGAAAATCTTGCAGTCACAGTTCGAAAAACTAAAGCATTTTTTGGTCGTCGTGAAGCACCTTGTCGGACCGCAATACAGAAGTTGGTGGAAAAATTCGAGCTGTTGGGACAAGTTAGTGATGTGAAGAATAAGACCCGTGCACGTCGCTGAAGAACAACTGAGAATATTGCTGCTGTAGCCCAAAGTGTTGAAGAAAAGCCAGGTTCGTCCATTCCTCGTCGTTCTTTGGAAACACAAGAACTCAATACAAGCAACGAAAGCATTAATCTTTTACAGGAAAAGTTTCCGGACCGTGTTATCTCTCGAAGAAGTGATCACAATTGGCCACCGAGATCCTGTGATTTAACATCTTGCGACTTCTTCCTTTGGGGCCACGTGAAAGATAAGGTCTAAGCCAACAGCCTGGCGTCGATTCAAGACCTCAAACATAAAATTCGTGAGGCTTCGAGGACATAGGGCAGCCACTTTGTGATTTGGTTATGGAAAATTTCATGAAAAGGATATGGTCCTGTATGCGTGCTCGTGGTGGCCATTTGGCTGATTTTGTTTTTCATTAACAACGGCATACCTTCCTCTTTATTATGAAATAAACATCCGATCATCTATCTCAAAAAATGGCATTTTTCTTTGAATAGGTACCAAAATAACCTCTTATTGGAAAACCCTTTACTATAGCTTAAAAAACTTGTCAAAATCCACTCCATAAATTATTTTACAAGCTTGCAGTCAAATCGGTTAAAAATCGTTAAAAAAAAAGCTCAAAATCGAGACTACTTAACAAAACTTTCAAAACTGTTATAAAACTGTTATATACGCCAACAATAGTTCTCATCACCAAAAAGCATGTTGTTAGTCATCTTAAGAAAATCTTAATTAACACACATTTTATTTTATAAAAAAAAAACTGCGCCCTTGTGTCGGAAATTGCTAACAAGAGATGTTGAGAAAACGTTTAAAAAAAAAAATGTCAAATGTTGGGCCGTAAATGCCAAAAAAAGTATAGATTGACCAAGATGAAAATCGAAGTGTACAAAATTACAAATCTAGGTCACATGCACGCAGAAAAATCACATATTTCAAATCAACCAACTTTCGGTTAAAAATCAACAAGTAATATTGTTGATATAGCTCATACAGGGTAAGTGGATTATAGTTCCATCGAGTACACACTGTTCTTGGAGTTATCCAACCTAAATTAAGCTTAGCACTATTTTATTAGATTGTATCTTACTGTTTAAGCTCCAACCATGAAACATAATAATAATAATAATAAATAGGGGGCAACTTGTACTTAAAGACCTCTCATCTTCAAAATTCCAAAAAATACCGAAACAATGCCACACAACATGCCGCATTAAATTAAACATTCGGCAACAAATCCAAAAATTGCTTACACTTGCATTAAACGAGTCAATTTAGAAAAAAAAACCCCCATGAACTTCTTACGTCCCATTATTTCCTCAGAAATCAAAAGAAAAACAAAAAAACCTCCGCCAAACAGCAGCTAAGTGGCAATGACTTTGAAAAAAAAACTCGACTTCTGTCATGAACATGAATAGATACCTACCGCCCGGCGAAAAGGTCAACATAAAACACCAGACCGCTGCAATAAATTACCCAAAACGAAAAATAAAAGAGCTGCGAGTAGATCCCACATTCAACACGTTCCCAAACTTCTATACCAATACAAATACCACTACCACAATCAGAATCTGCCAGCCGATTGAAGTATCGCGCTCTTCCTGTGTGCGTATAGCGAACGAGCGCCATCTGCGCAATCGATTCCATTTAAATCATGCCCCATGTTGCCCTTGCTGTGACAGCGATCAATTTAGATCGAAAAGTTTCCACAAAGTGTCGTAACGCTTTTGCATCAATTAACCCGCCCCAAGTAATGGCGTCCGATCGAATTAGGGTACGTGCCGTTTGTTTAGTCATGTGTCAGAACCAACGAGCTGTGACGGCAGCTCCAAGATATTTTCGCATGTCAAGTAAACACCAACACTATCTCGTAGATGGAATGGCAGTCCCTGCAATAAACCTCGCAGCATAGACTAAATTGCTTTTGCGAGGACCGTGTGAAGACATTGTACTCCGGGTACAGCGGGAAACGGGACACTAATCGCAAATGGTGCTCTTCCACGAGATTGTGTACAACCGCCATTATGGATGCTCGTATCAACATTCTAGGTAAACACACATTACTCTCCTTAAGCCATGCGAAGATATGTATGGGTGGTGAAAATTGGAAAAGCATTTGTCAACTGCGCGGCCCACCCAACCCGCAGCCGCCGTCTTAAGAACTCGAAATGCATTTCGATGAGATTGCACCACACATGTGAGTGGTGGGTGGATGGGCGTATGCCGTATAGTGCAGCTTGCGAGGGACATACGAGTCTCCGCTCTTGTTTGCTCAACACATTCAGTCAACGGGGCGACTTTAACAGCTACACTCACCGTGGCGCTGCATAGCTGTGTAGGTATTTGCTTTGCCGTCGGATTAATTATATCCCTCAAGGAATTTTAATGATCGTAATTAAGACGAAAAGTGGTAAAGTATAGCTTTCCAATGCGTATGGGGAGCAAGGGAGAGGCGTCTTGTAATTAAGAGGATTGCACAGCCGGAGTTGTAATGGTGACATTGCTTCTAATTGAGTTTCGCAAAAGTACATGCGGAGTCTCTTGGCGCACACTTACCAGGTGAATGCCGCAGTCACATATTTTTAGTTCGAGGATTAACGGTAATGGTCTTGCTAATGGGTGTTATAATGAATTCCGTCTGTTCTGCTCTTGGCATTGCAAACTCCGGGAGTCCAAAGTTCATGGTTGCCACCTCGGGTGCAGATTTTAATTAGATTTTACCGAAAAAGTGTCAGAGGGCTAAGAGGCCGCACCATAACCTTTACAACTGAAGTGCTCTGACCGTGCTTGGAGTAGTTTTTACAGTCTCTCGCTGGTAAAATCTTGGATTCTGATAGAATTTATCATTTATCTACAATAGTAGACGGCAACTACTCAGAAGAACTGTCCCTTTTAGCCCAAAGTATCGTTCACACTGAAGCTCCAAATTTCTTTGCATAGGTTTTTTTCGTCGCGATAAACGAAAGGAGGCCCGGAGTTACTATAGTGCGGCCTTCTACTAACAATTTTCAGTGTCAGAAATATTTTATGTTTAATGTATGTCAGCTTCTTTAAAACATTGAGCTACATCAAAGGTGTCTGATTTACTCTTCGTATGCTGAAACCTTTATGCAAAGCTTTATAAAAGAGCTCCAGTTTGAAGGAGACTTTGGACTTAAAAAGCTGAAAAAGTTGAATCACGGACAAAAAAGCTGGTACCGACTTGTTTCTTGATATTCATTGGCAGTGAGCCTCTATCTGCTTTTGTGATCGCTTTCCGAAAATCATTTGCCAATGGCGAATGTCGCTTATAACCTCAGGGCCGACCATCCACTCTTCCCCACAACTGTTTCCTTATATCTGCCAAAAAATTAACTACATACTACCATAAACTAGTAAGTCTGACGAATTGACGATGTTGGCATCAGCAACTAGCTGCTAAGTGAGACGCACATAATGTGCGTCGATATTTACCTCATAATTGCACACTCCTCTCATCCCATCCAACGCCTGTAGGTACTCCTACGAGTACGACGAAACGCGCTAGGCGTTTATAATTTGTGCAAATAAATTGAAATTGAAACCTCTGATGTGTGATTTCTTCTCAATGAAAATTGACTGAAGCATAAAAAATACACTTTCGTTAAGGTTCGATGACAGGGCGGCGTGTATCAAAACATGGAAGATGTATAGGTTTTGTTGTGGGTGTCTACCGTGCCCGACCCAGCTGCAGAGGTAGGTCCTTTGTTTAACCGGTTAGGGACCATTTTTGGTTTCAAATTCGATGGATTAAAATTTCGCATAATTGCTTGTGACGACAACCTGACATTTGATACCTTTCATAATCGCCGTGGAAGCCAGAAATTGAAAGAAAAAAAAAAACAGCCCTTTATGAAATTATGATCCGTGAATTGATGATGACCATTTTTCGAAGTTAAATCGATTAATGAAGTGTTGGTGTGTGCAAAACTGAATAAATAGTGAGCCATATGATAGGGTCACGTGCCACATTTTTCATGAAACCATCTGAGGTTTATACCTATTGCGTTCATTCGCCTTTGGAAAGGTAATCCTTTTCGAGGGTTTGTGTGGGGGTTGAGGGACATGTAAGTTTTTGTGATTTGTTAAAAATAATGATCCCTAGCTAGGTAGGATTTTTAACGAGTTGCTACTTACAAAGGCGAGGGATATCTATTTCAAAAGTATCGCCTGTTGGGAAGCTACCGAAATTGTGGGAAGTTGTAGGAGCAGGTGTCATATTTGAAGAACAGTTGCGGAAATTGCGGAACAAAACTACGTATTATTTAAACGAGTTGCACCTACTTTCGCAATTTAAAATTATATGCAAAATTGGCTACATGTAATCGCCATTTAAAACCAATTTAGAAGGTACGACATGTAGCAGGGGTTTGCTTAAAATGAAACACGTCTGATCGCTTCTTGCTGCGGCGTAAGACTGCCCGCTCTTTATTCTTTACTTATTCTACTTAGATCTAGGTGTATGTGTGCTACAGAGCATATCATGCATATCACAGTTTATGTGTGTTGTCGTTGCCGCTGTGCCCTAGTGTTTGGCAGGTAGTTAAAGCTTTAAGTAATTTCTGGAAAAAGTCCAACTTTTCCTCTTAAGCGGAGCAGGAATGTGTTCATTAAAGACCGCTTTCTTTGTCCAGAAGATAGCTGATGTTGGCTTAAGTCACCAATAGTTTTTACCTCCTTTGTCTCGGGTAAAGCTGCTAACAGTCTTCGGTGAGACTTTTCGCCTGTGATCCAGTTCTTAAGTAATCCCAAACGGATGGCAAGATAAAAGATATTCGCATTTCTCCAATGTTTCCACAATAGTCCAGAGCGTGTCTTTACAGGGCGCAACTTCGCTCTCGAGCTTGAGATCTGGCTTAAGAACGAATCTAGACTTCTTTGCGAACGAAAGAGGAAATTTAAATCAGCTTATCATATTGTGCATATGACTTAAATCTTGTTAGAAACTAAAGATTGAAGTACCACAAGGTTCGACTCTGCGTCCGCTTTTGTTTCAGATTTACACGTCAGTGGTTTTCTTCATAAGGACTTGAAGAATGCCAGCTACTGCAACATCTAAATTGAATCACCGGACTTAGTTTGTATATTGACAATGACAACCTTCATTAAACATCGAATATAAGTTATTAATAATTAACAGGCCCCAATAAAAAAAGTTTAGTCTCGTCTTTTAATTGACGGAAGCTCACAATTGAAAAATTTGTATGTAAAATAGAGCCACTGTTAGCTACTTAAATAAATGCCCAAAATGAGTATGATTCAAATAAATTCACTTGGCAACTCTGCCGTTCATTTAAATTCATACCACATCTGTATTATTAATTTTGTGTTCCATTTTTAACACTTTCAATAAGGAATCCACAAAAATCAGCCTACAACTGGACAGAGTTTAAAAAAAAAAAAAAAAAAAAAAAAAAAAAACAATTCGTCGGAGCCCGATTATAGCTGAATTATACTGCGCTATCCAAAATTTTGCCACACGGATCGAACTAATTTTAAAACGCATTTCGCGATACTAATAATCATATTTATTGCCCAGGCTAGATTCAACGAACTCACAATGACAAAAATGTCCACATAAATTTAACCATTGTGACCTACGGAATATTTAGTGTGAAGGTTAGAAATGATTATAAGAAATGGCCGTTAGATAGAATAAGTTAAACCGAAATGATCTTAACATTTAGTTTCGACTTTAAATTAAAGTTATTCACAATCACAATGGCTATATTTTCTGTATAAATTTCACAATTGTGAGCTTCCGCAAATTTAAAGTGGAGACAGAAGTGGCCTTGAGAGATGCCACCTGATAGGCGATTGTTCTCATGGTATTTCTATCGCACGTATGGTTATTTTCAGGACTCCTCCTTCCCTTTCTGTCAATTGTTAACCCCGTCTTGCGCAATTTGAAATGGGTTTTTGTGGGTATTATTCTGATCAGTTGGAGTTGCAATCTCCAGAATGCTTAAAAGACAAGCCGCAGGACTCTTCTGAGTTAATAGTGCTGCCTTCAGATCACTTTTAGATTTGTTTTCTTCAACCAAATCTAAGAACCTGAGTTGATCTTTAATACCTACAAGTTCTTGCAAACCAATTTCTCATAACTTGTTATTTGAATAGTAACTGGTGTCAAACTCTCATCGTCCACTGTACTGCTCAATCACACTTGTAAACAAATAGTCCAAATACAATTTGAAAATGAAAATAAAGCGCGTGTGCTTCAGACCAATTATTACGCGTAAACAATATAGGAAGCGATGACGATGACACCAACAAATTGTTTCGATGAGTCTACCCCTAAACACAGACACACTCTAACTCATTTGATGGTCAATTTGTTTAAACTAAAAGTCTGAAAATCAGAGTACAACCAGATAGTAGTCAAAAAAAAAAAAAAAAATAAAATAAAATGATAACTTTCAGTCGATATTGACATTTTTTCCATATCAGTAAGTACATTTTTGAGCCGGTAAGCCGATTAGGAAGAAAAACAGAAAAATGGGGTGTGTCCCGTTTTTATTGATTGATATTTTAATCACAACTAAACTAATTTACAGGTCAACTTGCTGCCAAGACTGCGATCTTTTGTCTTACGATCTTGGGAGCTGTTGCTCCTCTTTGCCATCGCTTGAGCCCAAGAGGAGCGGATCTACGCAAGCGTTTCTAATATTGCGCATTTTCAAATTATCATTATTCTGATTTGTTGGTCACTCTAATATTAGAAGGTTACAGGGCCTTCCGGCTCCAGTTACTAAATCGGTAAAGGTCTGTCATATTTGTGTCAATGAGCTGTGTAAACAAGCAACCACCAGACGGCGTTAAGACACTTGTTTTCCAATCGATGAGCACCAGCGGGAAGTATAAGTCTTATTGGACGCAAGAGGTATGTCGGTTGACGTCAGTTGAAGTGTTTCTGTGACTGAGAATGGGTGGAAATTTTTGTATTTAACAACTGTGTGGACTTTTACTAAATGCCATGTTGCTGTGTCGAAAGTCTACATCAAATAATTGTTAGCTGCTTTGATACATGCGTCAAAATGGTGATCGCCTCTGAAACCAAACGGAGTTAAACTAAGAAAGAAGTTGAATTGGCGTCAAAGTGTTCACCGTTTTATAACACCTTTCTTTTTTCTTAGTGCCTCAATAATGACGTATAATCTTTGACAGAAATGAGGTGGCAATATACAAAATTTAAGAGCAGTTACTTTGTAGTTGATACTGTCTTGTTCCAAACGGGAAGTTCAGCTTTCGGAAAGAAATTATTGACAAAAGAAAATTAAGCTGTCTGACAGTATGTGTTATACTTCGTTATGGGAAAAGTTTGACAGTTTGAGAAAGAAAGCTGCTCCAGGACTATTTTTAGTTTGGCAAATGTTTGACAAGTATAGCTGCACAATATTTTGTAGTTTCGATGGGATGAATTAGTGGCAGGCCTACGATTCGTTAATCGATGTTGACCGAAATGGATCAGATGAATATGATTGTCATTCGGCAGGTAATTTGCTGATAGAAGACTTTTTTAGTTGGTCTTTCAATTCCTCGAGCATGGTTGGATGAGTGAAATGGCTTAGAAAATATTTCAGCGTAACTATGATATCTATCGACTTGTTGGATGATTAAGAACGTCTTTCGAAGTTTTTGTTGGTGGTTGGGTTTTGTGATAAAAGGTAAAGTTTTTGGTAATCAAATTCTTTCGTGGTTTCGGCTTAGAAATTTGGCAAATGGTTAGTTCCAGCTTAGGTTTGTAGAGTTTTCTAACTAGCTGTATGGAAAAAAGGGCCTAAACTAGAGAACTAAAGTGAACTAATTGAACTAAATGCTTTCGCCTTAGGAGTTTGGCAATTGGATAGTTCAGCTTAGGTTTGTAGAGTTTTCTAACTAACTGTATGAAAAAAAGCCAGAGAACTAAAGTGAACTAATTGAACTAGACGGTTTCGCCTTAGAAGTTTGGCAATTGGTTAGTTCCAGCTTTGGTTCGTAGAGTTTTCTAACTAACTGTGTGGAATAAAGAGCCTAAACTAGAGAACTAAAGTGAACTAATTGAACTAAATGCTTTCGCCTTGGGAGTTTGGCAATTGGATAGTTCAGCTTAGGTTTGTAGAGTTTTCTAACTAACTGTATGAAAAAAAGCTAGAGAACTAAAGTGAACTAATTGAACTAGACGGTCTCGCCTTAGAAGTTTGGCAATTGGTTAGTTCCAGCTTAGGTTCGTAGAGTTTTCTAACTAACTGTGTGGAATAAAGAGCCTAAACTAGAGAACTAAAGTGAACTAATTGAACTAAATGCTTTCGCCTTAGGAGTTTGACAATTGGTTAATTCCAGCTTAGGTTTGTAGAGTTTTCTAACTAAGGCAAAAAAACGGCTTAAAATAGAGAACTTAACAGAACTAATTGAACTAGACCAAAAAAATCTCAGTAGTTGCTAGACATTAAAACAGACCATTGAAGAACCAAGCAACAAATCAAAGTAAGAATTGTATATAGGACCCTAGGTCTTGCTTTTCACAAAAATATTTGTGAGACGAATGAAAGAACTACTACAGTCCGAGAACTGATCTGTGAACTTAATGAATGAAATAGTTCAACGGTTAGTTGCTGCAGTAACTTTGAGTATTGCTTGACTCTTCAAGACCGTTGGGGGGTTAAGAAATCGCACAAGTTTGGTAAAGAGTTTCCATGTGCATATCTACTTGGCGGCAGTAAAATATCTAAGGACATCGAATGTTTTATATGTTTAAAAAAAAGTCGGAAACTGCATTCCTGACCTGGCAAATGCTTCAATGATTTATTTTACGACGGATCACGTTAATTAATTGCCCACTGAGGTTCGAACTAAATGAACTAACCTGAACTTACCTAGGAGAAAGGAGACGCAATAATTCTTAAATTGCTAAATGCGATTGACCCCGTCCATTCAACGAGGCCACTAACATGACCTACCCTAACCCCTGCAAGGGATTACATCACCGCCCTGCCAATGTACTATCTACTAAATGCTCAATTAAACACATTTCGATGTTCCGAATCTCCGTGTCTCTTGCAGTTTATTTCCATAAAGTCCTCCTGTACCTACTTCTCATTTTCAATTGAAAGAGATCTGAAATTAAGGGTCATTGAAAAAGTCTTCCACAAGAACTCCTTGGGAAGTTCATCGTCAAGGCAATGACAAACAAATTGCATCAGCTTCAATGATTAAGAAATATTTATTTTGATGACGTCCACTCTGCTCTTGATTACGTTCCATATGACCATGCGTCCACATACCTACCCCTAAATATAATCGTATCTCATCGGACAGCGGACAAACGAAGGCGAAACGAACAACCATGTGTATAATGCAATCCAGTAAGAAGTGGTAATAAATTGTATTTCAATCAGCAAGGTCATCGCATGTGCCTCTACGTGCCGAAAAGATTCCTTCATTCAATTAAATCCATTTCGTTAAATACCAAATTGTAATAAAAGTGTATCTAATACAAAAAAAAGCGCATCTAGGGCACAGTCCCCGTCTGTAACAAAAGACCAAAATTCATTTATTACGTCGTAAAAGTCGGCCGCCTGTCTAGTCCCTGAGCTTCTTGCACAGCAAAGCAATTCTAAATTGCAAACTAATTCCATGCAGAATAATTATCACACGTAGAGTAGATACAAGCAGGCAGGTACAACGTATGCGACTAAACGAGACCAGTGTTTGGTCGCTTAATGCAACCTAATGTTATCGCGTGAAATTTTATGGTAAATTATTCACATTCTCCGTTGCGCCAGCAGTCGCACGTCTGTGGGTGGAGTAAATTTCCACTATCACCAGTATACCTGTCGCATTTACAAAAGGCTTTGCAACAATAGAGAGTAGATGTAAATTAATGAAATTTCCACTATCGTTCGAAGGGTATGATGCGACATTACTCAAGGTTATTATGGAAAAGTATCTGTGCAAAGGGCGAGTAATTAATGCGGGTATCTTTTAGTGCGTGGAAAATTCCGAGCTGCGATTTGTATCTTTATGGCAAACAAATTGCTAAGTAATTATACTGTAGTATCGTAAAACGGCAACATAAAGACTGGAAATAATGATGTACCTAGTGAGAAATTGCAAGCAGATACAATTTATACACAGACAAAGATGTAATAAAAGCTGTCTATTGCGGGCTGTTGAATTTCGGATTATGAGGTGGGTTGAGGTATACCGAAATAATATCTTTTGTTGACGAATATTGTGAAACAGAGTTGAAGAAAATTAAATGCTTCATACTTCACGTCGTACATTTATGCGTCGATGAGATAATAGCGATAAAAAGCACGCCGCGACAGTTAAAGCAATTTCCGCACAGCTGCATGTAGCGGTTATAATAGAAATTTATACTGGCCATAGTTAGATAACCAACCTGTCAAGTCCTGCAGTTGGACTTAGGTCCAATACATGACCCTCTGATACTTGAAATATGATCATGATCTGCCTAAAGTCGATATTAGAAACACTGGGCTATTAAAGGGTGATTTTTTAAGAGGTTTAGAACTTTTTTTTAAAAAAAAACACAAAAAATTCGAAAAAAATGAATGAAATATTTATTTGAATCGATAGTTTGAACCTTGCAATTTAATGTTTAAAGATAATTTCATGCAAATGTTGACCGCGGCTGCGTCTCAGGTAGCCCATCCGCTGAGTCCAATTTTGGCATACTCTTTCACACATATCGGCCGGTATCTCACGAATGAATGCATGGATGTTGGCTTCCAGTGCGTCAATCGAAGCGGGCTTGTCCCTATACACATTAGCCTTGGCATACCCCCACAAAAAATAATCTAATGGTGTCAAATCGCACGATCTAGGCGGCCAATTGACCGGCCCGAAACGTGAAATTAACTGTTCACCAAACTCGCCTCGCAATTGCGCCATTGTTTCGCGTGCTGTGTGGCATGTGGCACCCTCTTGTTGAAACCACATATCATGCAAGTCAAGAACTTCCATTTCGGGCAAAAAAAAGTTTGTTATCATCGCTCGGTAGCGTTCACCATTGACAGTAACGCTGCGATTCGCATCATCTTTGAAGAAATATGGCCCAATAATGCCGCCGGCCCATAAACCGCACCAAACAGTGGCTTTTTCGGGATGCATTGGTAGCTGTTGCAATGCTTCTGGCTGATCTTCACTCCAAATGCGGCAATTTTGCTTATTTACGTACCCATTCAACCAAAAATGAGCCTCATCGCTGAACACAATTTTTCGATAAAAAAGCAGCGATGAACATTTCGAACCGAGCACGAATTTTGATAGTAAAATTCAATAATATGCAAGCGTTGTTCATTTGTAAGACGCTCCATGGTTAAATTGCAAACCAAACTGAAGCTGTTTGACAGTGACACAAGGTACTAAACACACGTCAGCTGTCAAAACCAGTGTTGCCAAAACCAAACCAGCTAAAAAATCACCCTTTATAACCGAGCACAAGCAGTATGTCATGGAATCCCGGACTCAAACCAATCGCAAATTATAGGAAAAATTTGTTGCGTTGACTTTCGAGTTCCGACTTCATGAAATCCGGCTTTAAGACTAGACACTAGATGATGTGTAGTTGGTCAGCTAAATGTCAGAAATCATACCCGAAGGGCCTTTCCACTCATCTTCAAATCTCGCAAATAGGCCTGAGTATGACGTCCTATAAAAACCGCTCAGTTATACCTCTCCAATTAGACCAAAAAATTGCATATCCCTTCCATTATTTTCTTGACAAAAATAAAAGAGCAGAGAAACGTATACTCCTGCAAAGCTTGGCCTAGGGTGCTATACGGACCAATAAAGAACAATAATTATGGGAACCTCAGGCTTTAGCTAAAACTAAACGTACAATATGCAAGTCGTTCATTGATAGATCCCCTCTCGCACTTTTGAGGCATCAATTTTAACAAATTCAATTCTTTCCTTCATGAATTGAGGGTGGTTTTGAGCTCAAATCGCTTTCGTTTATTTACAGGTCACGTCGCGCTTTTGCTATAAAACAGTTTCCTGGTAGAGTGCCGGCGGCTTATCCCTGACAAATATTGGTTAAAACCCAGAATCTGAATGTTCCGAAAAAATTAGAGCAATGGCAGTCTTAAGCTCAACTGGTTTTTTTAAATTTGCCAAATTTATATATTGTGCGATAAGTTCTGCATAGCCTTCGATTGCATCACTTTTGGAAGTATATAATAAATGACTTTCCCCTAAATTAGTAATTTTTATTAGCTACAAGTCGTGTTTTTTTAAGAACGGAATTATTAGCTGATTTGATTAGTATATTTGTAGAGAAAAATTGTACACGCTAGACTTGAAGCCCTTATAGAATTTCGAGAGGCTTTCCCCTAAAGTTGTTAAAAAGGTAACAGCTCATTTTTTAGGTACAGAACTACGAGTGAATTGAAAAATACTGAAATTTATATTGCAACCAGTTTGTTTGAAAACGAAAAAGAATATCTAGCCGCGCTCAAGTTGAGTCGCGCCTCACATATCGTTGTCGCTTTACTCCAGACTCAAACCATTCGTGGAACTGTGACAATTTAAGGAGGGTTTTCTTATATAGTGTTGATGGCAAGTTTGCATCTGTTTACTCGTTGTTCAACAGCTGTTTTTGCAAACAAAACTAAGTGCTTCATTTGACTTTCATACACTCACATTTCTCCTAGTAAGAGTTTCTGTTAAGTCCAATTCACCCATTATTCAAACCATGTGTGAATAAGAGCAGGGATGGGGATCATTTAGGCTTAAAAGGGAAGGATTATTTTTCATGGCACTGTTGCCATCGGCGTGCATATTCTATATGATACCATTATTTGATTTGCATATATTTTTAGCAAGCTGGCATATATTTTTAGCGGGTTTCACAACCCAACGAGGGAACGTGATAAAAACTTACCCAAAAAACTAAATCTTAGGTAAAGCCATTTTGGATATACATTGCTGTCTCATTTATGGCTCTTTTTGAACCACGGAGTTTTTAGGTGAAAATAGTTTAGATAGAGAAACGCCAGGCATTAGATTTGCTCCCATTGAAATGAAACAGCTGAGGCTGCTGTATAGACTTTATCGACTCACTTCGTATTGACTACCCTTGCCCTTACATCTGAACTTCCACATGTTGCACTGGTAAATGTAGTTGACAACATACGCCATACAAGCCCTTTATAAATTGCATGTGAGCGAAACGCCAATCAAAATTGGTACAGCATTTTTTTTCCGATAATGACGCATGGAAAATAATTCTCATTTAATGGCTGCGTTTACATGTATGCTTAAAACTACATCATTTCATCTCATTTAGCAGTCAATGGTTATATGTCGATTAAATATCAATTTGGAAATAATTATTCCAACGCTGGAGAGACAAATACCAAACACGCGAACAAAAGCTCTCACGTGTTCACAATATCCAACACGAATTTCGACACAAAAACGTGCGTATCTACATTCTTCAAATTACTTAAAAATACTATGTACGAACAATACACATATATTTATAAATAGATACAACACATATCTGTACTCGCTTATTGAATTTTTTTTTCATTCATCATTATACTGCATAAAATAGCACGTTCAAGTGACGCCTGCATTCTGCTGAATAATGAGGTTACCTACTGGATTGTGAACACAACCCATTATCGCCTGGGATGGCAGTCTACTTTATTTTTTTTTTAGCTTAAAATGCCGATGGTCATTATGCAGTGTACCTGGCTTGTTCTTATTGGAATTGCAAACAGAAAAAATGGCTACACGTAGGTAATCATGAAACAATTAAAAATGCAATCTCTGGACTCAATGTAAAGCGTAAGCGATACTGCATTCCGCTCTCATGATTTCAGCCAGTCATGTTATAAATGAATTCAGTTTAAAATATGTCAGCTTAATTGAAGATGAATTTATTTTGGTGCAGAATCGAGGTCCCTTTAACAGTGGAGACAAAAAAATACTTAGATACTTTTAAAAGGCGATTTCTTTTCATGACATTCATCGTAATGTCGTATTCATTAGGCCAATAAAGGACAAGTTCGGCATTTGAGAGAGTGTCCAAGGCAATGGTTACCGAGATAAGAACACATCATATCCGTATCAAGTCAATTGACAGTAGACATTTATTGCATGACTGGTAACATATAATATACCGATTTTGTAAATTCATGACATGTGAGGGAATCCAGAAAAAGTGAAATCATTTAATTTTTAATTTTCCTTGTGTCCAGTAAGTTTCTATCACAACATCTGTCACAGTCGGAGGTGAGGTCATGCACCATGCTTCAATTAATCTCATCTCTAGTTGATGATTTCGTAATGAAAATGATTTTTGTTTTATTTATTACATTCGGTTTATGCTGTCAAGTTTTTTACTCGTTAAAAATTTACAGACGATCGAACTGATCAATTGGTGAGCAATCGATGACAACCAAACTAACCTGACCGATTAGGGCCTCGACGGAGCCACGATGTGTGCATTCCAAAATAGTAACTCCATACTTATGTTGCAATTACACGGTCACACATTCCTAACACCGAAGAAAGGACAGCATTACCTAACAGGCAAAAAAAAAAACTGACACGTGTTTTGGTCGGCCATCTTATTTACGTGGTAGGAATTATAGGAAAGCGTTCCTATAATTCCATATGGGTTCCAGAAGTGATGACCGAACAATTATTTATTTATTTCGTATAACTGATTGATGAATTGTTAGTTTAATTTACTGGAACTAGTTACCACTCTCATTTTACATGTTTTAAATAAGAAATAGCAATGTTTTCAAGTAATTGCAGAAAGGTTGTTGGCCGGAACTTGTGTTTATTTCCTTTTTACGTATCTATAATTATGGATTTGCGCAAATTTTCAGATTTTGCTCTCAGATTTCAGATGGAAAATAAAACGAGATTTTTCTTTCTTTGTATTTATGGGTGTGCGTGTTTTAAGGGTCTTAAATTGTAATTTGTGTTTTTTTTTTTGCAAATTAATTTATGTAAATTTTTCACAGACTTTTCGTCCCTAACAACGTAAAATAATTCACTTTAAATATTGACAAATGACGTGTTAGTGTAAGTCGTTCAGAAATCGAGATTAGCAAAATGGTTTTGACTCTAAAAAAGTGTTTGTTTTTTTTGCGGCCAATGTAAAACGACATTAATCTTCGTTTATTCGGTGGAAAGACTTCATGATTAATTTTAAACCTCTTGTACTTAATCTCGGTATTTATGTCCGGTGGGACCGCAGCATTACGTGTCATACGAATTTATAGGTTTTAATTTTTTTTTCGTTGCTAAATCGCTCAGTGGCTCGTCGCTCACACCGCCATAGATTTAACATGCTTTAATTTTTTTTTTTGTTTGCTGCTCAATCGCTCGTCGCTCACTGCGAGGGCGAGAAAAAAGTAAATACCTACAAAAAAGTGAAAACCTCTATACTCATGTGGCATCTATGATTAAAGTCGGAACTATAAGTTTTTTGTTTTCATTTAAAATTTCCAGAAGAATAAAAAACGAATTGGGTTGGGTCTTAGAACTTTGTAAAAAGCGAAAGCCGGAACACGATCGAGCTTCTTACTTGAACGACAATGAACATTTTTAATTGAGGAGCACTATACGGAGTGTACCTACTCTGTGGTGGAAGAGTATGACAGATTTTTTTCGACTTTTTTTGTACTTTTTTCAACTTTTGTTTCGACGTAGCACTTACGTATGAACTTCAGGCTTTAACGACCATGCTCCTATACAGAGACTTCTGCAATTTTGGCTTCCCTGCTAGGTCAGTTGGTAAAAGCACCATAGAGCCCACTGATATCAAACAAGTTTTAAGTCAAGACAACGCACAATCTTGAAGCAATTGGTACGAAATTTTCAACCCAGCACTCGGATCTCGTTTAGAAGAGGTTCTCAACAGTGATGACTCTAGCCAACCATCACAATGGACAGATATAACTTCGAAGCTGTTGATAATTTTTTCTGCCTAAGCTACAATATTACTTCACCAAATGACATTGGCGCAGAGATTAACCGAAGAATCACTGCTGCGGCAAAATGTAGACATGTACTTCTTTGTAAAGTGGGCGTGGCTGTTAATGCCCCATGTATATATTTACCGATTATATTGATAAACAAATGGGATAATCTTATGGTCTAAATGTAAGCGTTAAAAATTAACGAAAAAGTAAATAGTTTTAAAGACATCGCCCCCAAAAAGAGGGCATGGCCCGATACCTTTTGTCTTAAAAAATCTCCTATCGAATAAGTTTCCAAATATCTCAACAATTTTAGTATTTGTAGGAAGAAGCAATTTCTACCGACCTTTGGCGAACTTTACCACATCAACGACATTTATAACCGCTTACGAAACAAAAATTCCTCGATAACTGTTATGTCAATTACAGCATAAAATTCACACAATCAAACTTAATTGACAGCTAGAAACTGCATCAACTCGTATACAAATAGCTACACTATACCAAATCAATTATTAAAACGAAAGTGGTAACGATAGACATTAAAGCACCAGTACAGCAGTACACTCTGTTACCGCTATAATATCTACGTTGCGGCCGGCAAAATCAATTACGTGATTAGAATATCATTCATTCTGTCAGACCACATTTCCATCGGCATCACTTTTAATACCATATTCCCGTAGATCGTAAATGCGCAAACGTGAACAATCTGACGTTGAGAAAATAATTCTGCTCAATTATCGTTCCGTTTGTACTGTGAACTTTTATAAGACAAAAATCCACAGTGAACTTAATAGAAAAACGCGACTTTGTGGGGGAAATTTGAGAGAGTTTCTTTCTACCGAAAAATTGTTTTCAAATTCATTGTCAGAGTTGTGCGGAAATTCATGGAATTTGTGAAAAAGTGTCTGTACTCACTTCATGGTTGGGGGTGCAAAATTATCATGCTGTCGTAACCGAAATACCTCGGAGAGGGTTGATGGTGTGGTACCCAACATATTTTCCTTTATTATCGGTATCGGTTATTTCTGTGGTCTTTGCGTCTAGACACGAATGGTAAGTTCATTTAATTTGAAGTCTTGTGAAAGGGTTCGAATGTGCTGTTGGAACTTGGAAGTACTGACCAAGACAATCCTGTTTAAATTTAACGAAACGTAGTGCTTTAGATAGATGTATGTGACAGATAAATTGAAGATGGATTTAAATCTACCGGTCTATCCCATTGGATTCTATAAAGTTGCATTCCAACAAATTAATGCTGGTTTTGCCAAACCTTGCAAGTCGTTTAAATAATTTCTGAAAATAAATTGAAAGTTCCAAATGAAAGCAAATTCATCAAATGGGCTTAGTTACCTATTTATCTACATTTGAATATTTTACGAATGCTATGCTGCTGTACAAAGTCTGCATGAAACCCCAACACGTCGCATACCTTTGACAGCTGCAACCCTCAATATGTCACATAATTATCTTGGAATTTTTGACAAATCGCTTATTTTTAACAAAGCTCATTTTATAAAATGCAAAGACTTACATAAATGTAGCAAATATTTGCACTGCTAATCAGCAAAAGTTTTGAGTCGCACAGGGTAGTTCGATCAGTTCCGTTTCCATATTTTTCCGTAAATTTTAAAAAACATTTCTTATTTTTACTGGATGTTTGAGAAAAACAAAGTTTAAAAAACGGGAATAATTTTAACTTTTTAGGCAGCGGCAAGGCGTAGGTGTCATTTTATTCTTTCCAATTTGACGGATGGTGAAAAATTAGCAATAGAAATTTGTTGGGTCAAATTTTGTAGGATTTTTATTTTGAAAGGGACTATTTTTCGGTCGCTTTTCAGGATTGCATTCTATGAAAAAAGTTAAATAGGTTTCTCTTAGATATGATTACTTTTGCTTCGTGTTTATAAGAACGGGCAAGATAAGTGGTTTTATGCACCCTTTGAATTTTATTTAAAAATATTATATGATGCCGAGTTTCAAACTCTAAAGGCACTTGGTTTACAATTTACTGTAGAAAAAGTAATGTTCATGAATGCGTCGCACGTACTCGTAACTTGAGAATCTACATTATTTAAAGTCACCTATTGGTTTTGAGATTTTCATGAAATTTATATGCTATGCAGTTTTATTTGTCAGAGGAATTTAAACATCACCAAAGCAATCCCAAAATCACCAGTGTTAAAAGAGCAATAGGGTTGCCAGATTCGAAAACTAGAAGTGGGGAACTTTATACGTTTTTATAAAGACAATTTTGCCAACTAGGGTTGCATAGGGGTTGGTTCGAAATGAACATTTTATATTCCGGGACTAGTTTATACATTTCAAAGTTCGACGGTTTTTGTTTGGTATTATTAATAAAAAAAGGGATATTAATTTGTTTACTCTATTACACACATAAAAAAAAATATATACATATATTTCAAGTTTTAAACAAGAACAGCCACTTAAAAAATAATGAAGAGTTAAAAAAGAAACTAAAAAAATTAAATTCACATTATTTATTTTCAGTTGCATAATTATTTACTTTGACCGACGGTTTTTTAAACCAGGCCATAAAAGACTTGCCAGACGAAAATTACTGCTAGCCTTAAATTTTTATGTAAACAAAGTCTATTCAAATCTAATCTAATCTACAGTAAAAATTGCAATCATGTCTTTTAAACCCAGATACAATTTTTATGAGGGCTTTTTATAGATGAGTATTGTCACATTCATTGTCAACTTTTACCGAATTTACGAGTTTAATTTTAAAAATGATTTAAAACGATGACAATTTTCATAAAAGTTTAAACGAATGAATAACTCGTCTTTTATTAAGTCAAGTGCTATTCGGTTTCCTTTTTGAGTATCTATATCTATATAGGTCGTTCAATAAACTAAAACACTCGTTATTGAGACAAATACAATTGAAATCAACTTCTTAAAGTTCTTAAACTCAACGGAAGAATTCCTAAAAAGGAAAGACTGTATTTTGTCAATAGACACGATTTTTGGTAGATAAATAAAGGCATTTAAGTAAAATTCTTACTTTTCATTTCAAAGTTTGAGGAATAAGAAAAAAATATGTTTTGTCGAGACGTTTTAGCTTTCGACTAGACAAATTATTTTTAACGGCTCTGACTCTGGACACGGCTAAGAAGATCTGGACAATCCCTGCAAGTCCCGATCGTCCGTCAACCCTAAATTGTTAATTTTTTCTGTAGCCTGCATATATGTATATATTTTATATTTTAAAAAAGTATTGAAAACGTTTTCGGGAAAGAACGTTATTATTAGTTATTTATATTAACTTAAAAAAAAAAATTGGTGCGTACAACCCTTCCTGAAGGTATCTACGGGATAACACTTACAAGGAGAAGAAAGAAAAAATCTCTCTGCATGAAATTTTAAAATTTTGGGCGTAGCATTTTTTTTTTTTTGTAAACTTTAACAATATTTTTGATTGAATTTACAAAACTATCTTATAAAGACATCTAAATCGAATGTTCGTGAGACACTTTAGACAGTGGAAAAGCCTTAAGGAATATCTATAGGTACATACAGTCCACCATGAATATAAAAAAACCTCCAAAATCAAAAAAAAAAAAAAAATATATATTTCTTGTATCTGAGTTTTTTTTATATAGGAACAAACTTTGTTTCTTCTATAAAAGCAGTTGATATAAGACATAGAGTTTCTTATACGAAGAGAACGAACATATGATTTAAGAAACGAAGTTTTTTATATAAAAAGAACGGATTCATATAAGAAAAATCATTTATTACACATACAAAAAAAGCATTGTTCTTATATGAGAGGAATTTTCTTTTAAATAGTAGATTTTGTAAATGAAGGTGCGTTTCTTATATCCGAATGTTTCTTATAAGCGTGTTTCTTATATATCAGCTCTCTTTGATATGTACATTTAGAGAAAAGACACCAGTGTTTCCACATGCGTTTTTTATAACCGATTTGTTCTTATACGAGTTTTCCTTTTATCCGTGCTGTACTGTAAAATTTATTTTTGTGGAGGAATCTGGAAACACCCCGCTTACATGTCCAACAGGTTTGGAATAGGAAGCCTCACTTCCAAATAGCAACACATTTCCTTAACTACCTTTGTGCGACGTAGGTAAACAACATTCTCAGTTATAAACCAAAACGTTTTCAAATCATTCTTTTGTCACTAAAACGTCAATGTACCTACATATTAAAGGTCGAATCAAAAATACACTCGCTTTGACCTACACACTCGTTCCTCGTTCGTCATCCGCTTTTGTAGTCGCTCTCCTTTTTCTCGTATCCCATTCGCTTGGCGACAATATGCTTGAAAAATAAATTCACCCATTAACTAAACTCCATTAAAACCAATTCAGTTTATGTTTGTTTCGCCCATTAAAAGATGCGGAACTTCTCAAACACTGCAGCTGTGAGTTCAGCAGTAAATTGATTTCATAACCCTAAGAGTTCTTTAATTACTTTCGCGTACAACGGCTGCTTGTAGAGCAGAGAAACGTTTGTTCTTTTTTTTTTAGCAAACGAATAAACAAAATGATCCAGAAAAGTGCTTCAGAAATCTGTGGAAATAAACAAAGAGCAGCCATTTCAATACCGCACTTACCTACCGACTAAAGTCCTATTTTTTTGATGGATTTGACGAATGAGTTTGCAGTGCCACACATTATTTTCTTTGACGAATTATTATTTATATGATTGATTGACGTAAATGAGCTTCCAAATTCTAATGGAACGGGAACGCACAGGAAAAGATCCACAATTTCAATAAATAAATCTCCACGAGCTACAACAGACTTCAAAAAAAACTCCACAGCCATAGCGACACACAAAACTTAACAAAGAAATATTTTTTTTGCAACGAGAATGAACGAATGTGAAAAATAAATGCTAAGGAAGAATAAATCACGCTTTTGGAAAAATTGATTATTTTCACACCGCATGCTAAATAATTGTGCTTTGGAATTTTTTATCTCAAATTTTCATACAGGTGTTTCTTGAAATATTTGAAATAAAGGTGTGGGTTAGGTTGCCCATTAAGTTACGGATAGAATATGCAAATCGGGTTGAATATATTTGGCTTTCTGTATGGGAGGTATTACGAAATTAGGGTCAAATGGATATGGCAGCATGAATTTAAACCTACAAGGATTTGGCAATGAGAAAAAGGATGGAATGACAAATTGCTACCCTAATTGGATAAGTAAGTGCTAACTGGCGCCCCGTAATAGGCTGACATAACTTTTGGTTGAATACGTTAAGGGATGGTGGTTTTTAGCATACTCCAGTCCACGACGGATATACAAGGTGGGCCAAAAGAAGTCATCCGATGTTGTTTGGCTCTAATTTTAATAACGTTTTTTGACTATGTTTATTTGAACCTTTAGAATTTTATTGGTCAAGTCGAGAAGATGATATCGGCCAAATGGGCACCGTCACAAGTGATTGCCATACGGGCTCGTTGTATGGCATTTTTCATCACTTCGGCGAGAACTTCGGGCGACAGATTCTCGCACTCGCGTCGAATGTTGTCCTTGAGGGCTTCTAGGGTCTGGGGCTTGTTCACCTAAACACGGGACTTCAAAAAACCCCACAAAAAAAAGTCTGGAACGGTTAAATCGGGCCATCTTGCGGACCAGTGCAAATCGCCAAAACGAGAGATGAGGCGACCCGGGAACGCCGCCTTCAGAATATCGGTTGTGGCTCGCGCAGTGTGTGCCGTAGCTCCGTCCTGTTGGAACCACATGTCCACTGTTGTCGTTTGACCAGCGGCGTTCTCGAAAAAAAATGGCCCGATGACTCCTCCAGCGTGAACAGCGCACCATGCAGTAACTTTGAGCGGGTGTAATCGCTCCTCGTGCATAACTGATGAATTTTCGGTGCCCCAGAAGTGATAGTTTTGCTTGTTCACGTACCCGCTGAGGTGGAAATGAGGCTCATCGCTCATTATGATTTTGGTCGAAAAATCGTCCACTACGTCCTCGAGATTGAGGATGGCTTGGGCGTAGGTTACCCGCGTTTGGCGGTCGACAGGCAGCAGCTGATGCACGGACTGGACTTTAAACGGGAACATGCGCAAGTTTTTGACCAAAATTCGCCTTAGGGACGACCGGCTGATGGCTATTTGCGAGGCACGGCGTCTGGTCGATGTTTCCGGCCACAGCTCGACATCCTCGTCAACAGCGGCGATATTCTTGGCACAACGGGCGCTCCGGGGCCGGCCACTCTTGGAAACGTCTCGTGTGGACCCATACTTTTCAATGTTCGTGGCCAAACGGCGCAGTGTTTGTGCAGTCGGTGTCGGACGGCCGTGGAATCGGCAACGGAATTAGCGCTGCGCCAACACTACAGACGAATTGTTACGCAAAAAAAAATAGACACGGCTTGTTCACTTGTATTCTACATCTGTCTAGTCTACAAATGTCAAAACAGATTTGACATTGACGGCCATTTGCAAAAATAAGAGCATCTTCCAATAAGGTGATCTCAAAAGTTTGCTTCTTTTATCCGAGGTGTTCTTATGAAAAACAAAGTCTAAGCTGTAATCAAATGCGTTGCTAGTAAGCGATCTTATATCCTTCGTGAATGTAACTTTTGAAAGCCTTAAGGCTTATATCTGTGTCGGAAATGTTGTGAAATTAGCTTCCACATCTCATTTTCATAATCATATTAATACGTGCACATCCGAAGTTTGCGTACACTTTTTTAGTATTTATTATGAAACGAGAAGAATGAAAATTTTTATCACCGAAAGGTACTGTGCACAAACAAAAAATAGTGGATAAATTCGCCATTAAGACTGGTAAATTGAAGTTAACATTTCCCCATACAAAATGCTTATCAATTAATTGAACCCATTTTGGTGACATTCAATTTGTCGCCGCCATATTGCCCTAGTAACGTTTATAAATATAGGTCTATCATCTTAGATTAGAACCTTTCGAGGGAATGCAATTTTCCTACCCCTAAAAGTAAGCAATTTTGTACCTAATTCAGAGTATATCCATCAATGAGTAGGGACACTCTCTCTGCATATGTATTTGTTACCACCACATAGCAAAATGCAGAAAAAATCGTAGAATAAGTGGAAGCAGGTCGAAAGAATACTTTTTTCCTGTATACAACGACTGCTTGAGAAAAAAAGGGTACACAACACATTTTGTCTGTACCACTACATGCGGCTTGCTGCGTACGACAAACGATTGTGGTTTATGCTCTGGTTTTTTCATAAAGCATTTTTAAAGGCGCTCTGGAGTGAATGTCAGTATATTAGTATTCTCCCTCCACCGTGCAGGTTGATCAGGGTAACCAGCTTTGCTTTCGTTGAATTGTTATAAAAAACAATTTTTTTAGTTTTTGCCATTGGTTATTGATAAAATGGTCTTTGTTATGGACATGAAAAAGAAATGTTTTATTCTATATCACGAAATTCAACCCTTTTGCTTTGCTACGACTTCGTTAATTACCATATTTTACGACTTTAAATTTTATTGCCAGCACTTTTTAGGTAGAATATTTCACAGCAGATGGTCACACTAATTACTTAGGTTGGTTGTAGAGGGGATTGTTTACATTTTTTTCGCACGTATTTTTAAAGGCGCTCTTGAGTTGGATTGTTATTAGTCGTTCATTACCATCAATTGACGAAGTAAAGGGTGTTCAGTGTTAAAAATAGTGAAAATTGAAAGTTGAAGTGCAAGTTTGCATAGTTTAAGAACTCTAAATAAAATAATGGGAAAACATTATGTTAAATGTTTGGCGTGTGGACGAGAGCAGAAAGAAAATGTTGGAGTTAAATATTTCAAAATACCGGTAAGTAGTGAGAGGTAAGCAATATAAGTTATAGATCGGGCAAGAATGAAATGAATTTATTTTTTGAAAATATGACTTTTCATGAAAATTCTAGAAATGTAACTAAAAAAATGCGTTTTATAAAAGGATGGCAACAGAATATAAATGCCTTAATTGGCATTTTTACAGAAATAAAAGAAGAATGTATAAAGTTTCTTTTAACAAGAAATCTTAATCAAGATTGCTTGGAAAACACCTTTGCTGTTTTACGTAACCGAGGGGGAAATAACAAGTTGCTGACTACATTTCAATTCATCTGTTCATTTAAAAGATCTTTGTCGGCAAAGTATATGGAAGATATTAACCGTGGAAACTGTGAGCCAACTGCTAACATGGAACTTCCAGACATTGAAGTGCAGATGGAACCACAAAAACAAAATGAGGACAATTTGGTTTACGCTTTCAAAACTGAACCTGATTATAAAACTGTGGACTTTGGTATTGATAATGCATTCTACTATTTCGCAGGTTATATTTTAAAAAAATACCGCCTAAACCACAAGTGTGAGTTAAAATTGAGTCCGCAACTTAACGTTTCCTCAATTTTTACAGATTTTAAAGAAAATGAAGATGCGAAATTGACACGGCCCAATCAAGAATTTTTAGACTCGTTAGAGAATCTTGAACAAAAATTTATTTCTTGTTTTCCAAATATGTACTACCTAAATAATTTTGAGGAGAATATTTTTAACTTTTTGAAAAATGAATTTCATTACAATTGCTGTAAAAATCAAAATAAGGAATTTCTTATCAAATTTTACGTCCGAGTACGGGTTTACTTTATTCTAAAACAGTTCACTAAAAATAACAAGAAATGTACCAACAAACAAAAATATTTAAGTGTAGCACACATGTGAATATATATAAGATATAAAATGTGCAATAAGAAATATTACAAATTGATTTTGCTTTTTTTTTACGTCACACCCTGTACCACATTTTGAAACAGTTCGACTACTCTTCCATCCCTCTTTTACTAGTGCACTTTTAGTGCCGTCTATTTCTCGTGTCTGTGTACTGCAAATCGTAAACTGATAAGAAACACGTGGAGAGTGTCCCTTCTCATTGATGGATATACTCTGACCTAATTTTAGTACAGGGTTATCATATCTGCGAGGTGTCGACGACTGTGGAAACGAACAATTTTCGGAACAAATTTTTAGCTGTTAATTTTCGTAAAATACAAATCATGTTTAAAAATATGTATTTTTAAATGGGCGTACTATATCGATATCTAGATGTCGCTTTTTCGCTTTAAGAAAAAAAAAAAAAACTTATTTATCGAAATTTGTGATACATTTTGAAGTATTCCATCCTTATAAAGATAGGGTCTAGTTTCGAACACAAGCAAATGGACACATAATTCTAATTTGTTCTTAAAAATTATTAAAGGAGACCTCCAATAGTAAACCTATACATCGAGAAGTGTCACTTTGCCGTCGGGTACTTTAACGTAACGCAACTTGCACGGTGAAATAGGTACATACTCAACATGACTATTTGAGCCATAATTACCTAATTATTGCAGTGTTCGAAAGTTCCTTGCTTTCTAACCTTTCTACTTTCCTTTGAGCATGTCTTTCAACACCATTCCACTTCAATGGCTTAATTGCGTTGATCACGCGAGCTTTGAACTTGGAAGAACTCTTGCAAACAAATTGGAAAACACGCCGTCATGATAATGATTACATCTGAAATTCTTAAATTATCGGGCAGTTCATATGTATGATGTCAATTATAAACCAAAATTTGCTCAAATTATTAAAAAAAAACTAACACGATAGATATAACGCATTCAATTATCGACCAACCCATTTTCCACACCATCGTACTGACAAACTACCAATATCGTAATTATTTTTAGAAAATCTTGCGATATTATCAGTTATCAAGTCGCTCACAACTCCAGGCCAGGGACAATGAGAAAATTTTCCTCAAGGCACGCTGATTAGGGATGATAGATTGAATTCCTCGTAGCAGCCTGTCAACGAAGAAGCCTTGAGTTTCTTGATTTCTATCAACATGCAGCACGTCAGTAATATTATTCGTGATACTAAATTATGTCATGAACTCACCCAACCATATTACTCGAACCTAATTAGGTGGGCAATTACCTTTTAAGCCACTTGCAGCACTTATCCTCCGATGTAGAAGATTGTGGTAACAGAAAATTACCAAATTGGAAAAGAGTCTTATGATTTTCGTGATAGATATCATGCAAGTCCCGTCACAGAAATTGGTCATGTTCACATATTAAGTGTGATGATGACAGATAATATTTTCCGCATAAAATAAGCGATGTAGATATATGTATCGTATCTTCCTTTGAAGGTCTTTTACACGTTCTGTGGAGAATTTATTAGTTTTACATTTAATCGTGGTAGCAACAGCAGGGGTCGAATCCATAAACATGCTATCAGTTCACGGAATTAAGTCAATTTTACACACGAAACAGAAACAAATTCCGTCACGTATTGCTCCATCACGGATGACGCTATTCGATGTCGGGTAGCTACTTCACACGTTACTTACTATTTAAAAAATGCAACTAGTCTCTTAAATTGTGAATTCAAAGCCACTAAATTGAATGCCACACATTGTGTTATAAGTATTGCACAACACAGAGAACTTTCAAGCAATTTCCGTGGAAAAAATAAATCCATATTTCGGCCAAAATGTACTTAAATGCGCGCGTATAAGATTGTAGCAGAAAATCACTTATATGAATGTAAAATGTTGTGATACAACTGAAGTCAGCAATTAATTGTTTTGTCCACCAAACCACCAAGACAAATAATCACCTTCGTTCGTCCGTAGATGGTGCGAAAAAAGAAATGATTTTTACTCCGAAAAATAACGCGGTTGGTATATTTCCCTTAGAATCAATTTGATGGGAGACAACCAAAGTTGCATGATAGATATTGTGATTGACTCTTTTGAGCCGACATTCATCAGCATAATATCTTTGTACCTGTCCTAAGTGATCAACTATACCACTAAACTTAAAATAGTTTCGCGATATATATCGTGATATTACAAAAAAAAAGTCAACCCATAAAAGTATTTTTCCCATAACCAGAGTGAAATTAAAACCGCTTATCTCTGACTTAGAAAATGATAAAAATATCATGGAAGATATTGCGTGCAATATTATATCGATCGCATCAATCACCAACAAAATGGATCTTCCTTGTGACACTGATTACTGATGGTGACAATAGATAAAATTCGCCAGGATCATTTACTAAACATATCTCATAATATAAATCATGCGATAATTTCGCAACGTACCTACTGAACCAGTGCATTAAAAGGGGGTCACTTTTGCAGACATACTTTTAGTCAGAACCGTACTTCATGATCTACTTCTGGATAAGTAGCATACGCCTGTGTGAATTTACAACTCCTCAATCAGTCACATTTTCTACTTGAAAGCCGACAGCGTGAGATGTAAACTTGTTGAATCGTTCCGTAGCCTCCATACACATAGATTGCCTACTTCCCATGGTGCTCATCCTCCAACTCTCCAGCCCAAGATTACTCAATTCAACTACAAAGACGATTAACTATCTCCAAGTAGGTACCACGTTTGACACCCGTGATCATAAAAATTGCATTAAATTCAAAAAATTACAAAAAAAAAGAAACACAGTCTACAACCACAACACTGCGAAGATTAAGATACAAGATACAAACGCTTTTAGTAGAAAAATGCACTTGCGCAACACAGTTTCCCACAATTTTTTTTTATTTCTCGCTTTGTCTTGCTCAAGTAGTGTGTGGTTGAGGTTGATGTTCCAGTGCTTGCCAGTTGCGACTGTCACTTATTAACTTGGAGGCAATCATCGTGTTGCATGCGCGATATGACCCTGCATTGGTTGTTTTATGTCTCTCTTTTTTCGTTTCTTGTTTGGGGGAACGTCTCTCCACTCTCCTGTACTGTAGGTATGTCAAAACAACTGGCAGAGCTACTAAACATGTCTTTGACTGTAGGTGACCTTGAGGTGTATTTTTGTACGGTTACTATAATGTCCCACCGTCGATTAAATGTTTTAAGATACAAAAATTCCAATAGCATTTTTTTCTTTGGTTGCTTTTTTTTCAAAATCATTGTAAATTTACATTGCGCATGCATTTCAGCCGGTTAATGCTGGTTTTACTTGGCTACAATAAAATACTGGCAAAAAAAAAAAACCATTACAAGAGAAACAACAAAAGAAATATAAGACTTGTGGATGAAAATTTATTGGCGCTCGAGTAGACAATTACATACATAAGTGGGTAAGTCGTTTAGATACGGTATCTACGACATTGTTGCAGTTGGCATAGGCATAGATAAGCCGAAACAATGGTCACAACTTGTTTTCTCCGAAAAATATGTAGGTACTAAATCGCCTATGTGCTTGTAAGTGCGCTAACAAAAAAAAGTCAAGGCGAGGGAACCTGTCCATCGCCATGTTGAGAATATCTGATGAATTAAAAGTTTTTCATGTTTATTTGAATTGGTTTTCGCTTTGTTTGTCTGCTGCATTTTTTCGTGGGGCTTTAATTGGGATTGATTGCTTGCGAGCAAGTTCAAGGTTAGATACGGTTTCATTGGCTCCTTGAAGGCGGGTATATGATCTGGGGTAAGGTGCGATGCGGATGGAATGAGTGTTGCATGATTTTGTTCATGCAATGATTGTAAATTTGTACTGTCGCAGAGGAAAGTAAAAGATGATGATGATAAAGGAGGTTCGTGTTTGTTGACAGTGGCAGCTACGGTCAAGAACAAAAGAAGAAGAATAAAGAAGCTTTTGGGAAATATTCACGTGGGAATAAATGTAAAATGTATACAGATAAGTGGAATACTCGAACCAAAAACTGTTAACTCAATCGCTGCAAAGCCAGTCGAATTTTTCAGCTCTTTGACCCACCTCGTGAAGCTGTGATTTTTAGTGTGGTCTCACTCCAAGATAAGACTCTGAAATGTGTTACCTAGAAAATCTCTGTTATCATCATTTGATGTCGATCTTGAGTCGATCGGTGTTGAATCCGCGAGAACTACAGAACTCCTGACTACATAAAATACAAAACAGATCTTTTTGGATCGACTGGAAAAATGATTTAATTGAATATTTAGCTTACCAGCGACCAACTACATATTTTGTTTTAGTAGCCACAGGGGTCCTACTCTCTATTTCGTTCCGAAAGTCGATCCTATTCGAAATTTCTTTCCGTTCCGCTTTCAAGCAGGCTATTCCAAATGCAAAAAAAAAATCAATTAAAATTAATTCCAAATGCTGAATTCTATATCCAACAGTAGTGCATTTCATTCCGCTTTCGAAACAGTGAGTACAAAACGTTCGTTTTCTAATAAAAAAATACTTTCGGAACGAGATACAGCCCGCATTTTCTAATACCTTTCTTACAGCTTGCCAGTTAGGGCCGATGTAACGTTTGACTTGATGTTCTCTTTGGGGTCGACAAGAGACTGTGAATATTTGCATACACCTTCCAATTTAGATAACCTCGTTCGAAGACACCTAGAGCAGGTCCCTATTTGCGTCTTCAAAGACCGTGACTCGATGTAGAAGTGGGTATGTGTAGAGAATTTTCCTCTTCCCCAGAAACGCTGATTTGGATAAAAGGCTTTATCTGACATGCCCAATTTATCTAAGATATATCTATCATTATTTCGTTTATGAAACTCTCCGTGCGGGCCAATAATCACCGACTTGTAGAGGTACCTAATACAGAGTCTCTGACTCTGACTTGTTTACATATTTGAGTTTTATGTCGAAAATAATGCTTAAAACTCTCGGCAAGGTCGTCTTTAGAAAATTTTTCTTGTGTCAAAATCTTTTCCGCAATAGATGACTGAAGGCGACTTGTGATGTCTTAAGTTGACTTCGAACGTGGTTTTGCTTGCCTGTCCACTATTGATCACGCTTGTGTCATTCCGGAAACAGTGGGGCACTTCTTAAAACTTCTTAGAATTAACGTAGGTTACAACTAAATGTAGGCGCAGTGGCTTAGTGGTTAGTGTGTTGGACTGCTAAGTGAGGGATCCCAGGTTCGTATCCCGCAAAAACCCAAAACTCCAACTAAGGGTTTTTTCCACTGCGCCACATCTCGCGAACGTATGACAAACATCCGAGAGTATAACTGTCTTTAGAGCAAAGAGGCTTCCCATCGTACTGAATTCAGAACTATTTGACTTTTCGGAGAACGCAAGTACCACTTCTCAAGTTTCAGTACTTTTTAAACCTTTTTTAAATTTTTTTACATAAATCCAATAAAAGCTTATTTTACTTAGATTTAATAAAATTACATTTTCCTGCTTTAAAAAAATATTTATTTTCAATGTTTGGGTTTTAATGTTATTAAGTACTATTTTCTACATCTTAGTAGTGGTTTCTTTTTTTTTATTTTCATTACAATTGAGAAAAGTTGATTCTCCTCACTCAGTCGAGTCGTTTTGTCGAGAATATGATTCGACGGTAACAGTTCTTCGCTACAAAAGTTGAAAACTAATTAAAACAGATACTGTTGAAGGTTATAAAGGTTGCTTCAATAAAGACGGCTCGATGTTGAAATCAAATAAATCGCTTCTTATGCGGTGGCACGAATATGAGTGGTACAGTTTTTGGTAACTCTGCCGGACTTGAATTTTTGGGGATGCTTTGACCTGTTGTGCCAATGATTTTTTTTTTGGTTTATTGAAACTTGCCAGGCTAATTTGAAATCAGTGAATAATAAAAAAACAGATGAGACAAACGCCACCACAGACATGACAACATCTACCCGTCCCAACTGCTGAAAATCCTTCATGTTGAACACTCTACCACTAATCATTTTTGACTGCCAGAACAGTTGAATTCCGAAGGGCAACTCTCAGTAAATATTCGCCTGGCTGGAAATTAACCTTGGATTCGTGGTCGATTGTCCAAGCGACGGGCAGTATTTTACCAGTTATTGAACACCTCAGAGAGGTTGACAACGGTAATGAATTTTGACTGTCGCTTATCGTAAAATTGATACATGTCCAACAAAACGTGTGCCTTTCAAACACAACGCCCTCAAATACGATACATCGATTAACACGCCATCAATCAAACCTTCAATAAGCAGGTTTTCACAGCCCTTGGTGTCTCCAAAACGCCCAAACCTAAGTGAAGCCGTAATAGCCGTTTAGTTTAGTACCTGATTATCACATCACTTCCTTGTTGATTTCTACATTTACACACTCGTCAGTTAACACCAATCGATATCATCTAAGCAGACACCTTCTCGAAAGGGCTCTCGATTAGATAACCGACGATATTTCTGTTATAGCTAATTGATTGGCACGATAGAGCTTCATTATATGACCAAATCAAGTGACAATGATAGGATTTCCATAAATCAATGGAATTTACTTTTGTCATTTCAGCAGATACATCATAAGGGTGTCAAATCGTAATGAAGGTGTTGACTCACTATGCGAGTACCAATCATCTATCAGAAGACGTCCACCACAGCCAGCTTCGGACGCAGTTACTATTAATACTTGATAAATGGTGTTGAATTTTTGTTTGGCTATTTCGCATAATTAATGATATGCACTCGAGTGCGATGAGTCAGCTCAATCGAACTCTGGCAGATACGAGTAGATGTTGTCATTTTATGTGAATGTGATACACATCGAAGGTATCTGCTTGTTATGGTGAAAAAACCCCAAAATCACATGACTGCGTCTTCCGATTTAATGCGTGCCATCAGTTGGAATCGTGGGGGGTTTCTCCACAGCATAAATCGGGACACTTCTGTTAGCAGTCACGGAGAAACGCGAATGTAACTCGAAGAACATGTGGCCAACTAGTGTATGGTTAAAGATGTGCCGGCAGATAACAACTCCACTTGTAAACAAGCTCGGGAAAAACCCTGAGGTGGAATCACGAAAAGTATACAACTTCGGCGTATCTATACAGAACAACTTTCGTCTGTTATTTTTAATTAAATTTGTTTTTCCTTTTATAAATGCTCTGTTCAAACAGCGACCCATTCAAAACCAATAACTCGTTTCAATGGCTCAATTATACATGCAATTACCGCCAACAAGTGGCATGTCCAATGTTCATGCGTGTTTCTAGCACCATAACCGTTCACATTCGAGTTTCATCGAAAGGGAATGCCCTCTGAATTGCGTCTTCCCTATATAAAAGGTGGCTTGCAAAGCCAAGAATATTACACAGAAAGTTACGTGATTTAACACAATTAACACCTGCTAATGTGTTTACATTACACACATTACACGGTGAGACATAATAATAATTGTTATCACACTGAGCTGGGCAGTCATACATAACGGCAATGACAACGAACTCGCAACATGATGACTCCAAATTCGGTGCAACTTCGGCGTTTGCCTCAAGCGTTACATTCCACATCTTTTTTTTTTTTTTTTTTTTGTTTTATTTATTGATTTATGACAAGGTATCATATTTTGCAAAAGCAAAAAAAGTTCAACTGCTGAGTAATTACATTCTGGCCAATTTGAGTGCACTGAATTGGAAAGAGGTTGACAACAAAATCCGAAAACACCAAACAGCAGCAGTAAAAATATAAAAAAATATAAAAATTAATAATTCACAAGTCAATATAACCATATAAATCGCGGGGGGAATATTTTTAATCAACAGTAGCAGCCAATTGTGCAGATAAGCCAGCCAATAAAACACACGAGGGTTCTGCTTTCTGCAGTGACCATCGCGAAGTGGAGTGAGGGGTACGGTGAACAATCGAGAAACAGTGCACGTGGGGACTGAGGAGCCAAAATTAGGATGCCGCTTCCAAAATATGATTTTCTCCCGCTCTTGCAGATTTGAGTGGTTTGTGCACAAGATTTTAGTTTACAAACACGTCGGCTGTTACGCAATCCTTGTTGGGACTTGTAGGTACACAATCTTGTTGTCTCATATAAATACTAGAAAAAAAAAAACAAGCCGAACCAAAGCCATGTCAAGAGAAAACTTGCATCGACTCTTCTGCTACCTAGTATTATAAGTATCTAGTGCTATGCCCAAGCGGAAATAGATTATACTGAAGCAACATTTTTATGACTATTTATTCCGGGTGCAGTTTCCATCTCCAGCATCAACTGGGAGTTGATTCACTTCCTTGATGAAGTTTATCTTGTTAAGTGGTTCACATATGTGGATAGCTTCAAGTGGAGAATAAGAGGTGATGCGGTTTTGTTTAAGGAGATCAACTCAGCAAGGGAATCATAAAGAGCCATGTCTCAACAACTTGCCGATTCTTTGAAAGCTGATGTAAAGACGGAGCTGTTAGCCCTTGTTTGTTTTTTTTTTTGTCCTTAAACTGATCCCCAAGGGAATGAGAGTTGATGGCTTTGGTTATCAATACCAATTCAGTAAGAAAATCATGAAAAAAAACAAGTCCCAACCAGGGTTGCCAGGTTAATAAAATCGAAATCGCCAATCTTAAATTGAAAATCGCCAAATTATTAAGTCTCCGTTGCAATAAAAAAAAAAATGGTTGGCGCAACAGGTCCGTAGGGAACCAAGGCCTAGCTTCTCACAACCATTCGTTTTGTGTGAGTTTTTCATTTCTGGAACGAATGGAGAGGATCTACAATTTAATGCCGATTCCAAACGACTAATTGAGAAGCTCATTGAAGACAGTTTTACTCTCGGATGTTTGTCATACGTTTGCGAGAGGTGGCGCAGTGCAAAAAAAAAAACCTTGGTTGGAATTTGGGTTTTTACGCGATACGAACCTGGGACGCCTCGCTTAGTAGTCCAACACGCTAACCACTAAGCCACTGCGCCTACGTTGCCATTTTCCTACTTTTAAATATTTTCAATTGTTCCGCAGTTTTTGTGCTTTTGTAGTCATTTTTTTGTTTTGATTTTATATTTATAGTTGAAAATTACGTGAGTTATACGCAAACACACAAAATATCAAGTTAGTTTTATATATATAGATTTTTATTTGTACAATCAAATAGCCAAGTCTTACTGTGACAGAATCTTTCAGTTTGACGCATGTCATTACTTTTAGGGATTTTCAATTTACTTCGATTATTTTAATATCCAATTTGAATAATCGGTAATTGTTAATTTTTGCGAAGCCGATACCTGTTCGGGTTTTTTTTTTGGATTAGTGGGAGATAGAAAGATATTACGATTTTATTTCGAAAATGAGAAATCGCGAAAAATCACACGTTTTTGGGTATGTCGCCAATCTGATTTTCGTGTCGCCAAATGAGACTTGAAATCTCGCATTTGGCGATAAATCGCCACATCTGACAGCCCCGGTCTCAACAGCTTGCCGACTCTTTTAAAGCTAATGTAAGAGGGAAGCTAACCCGAGGTATTGTTTCCTTCAACCGATCCACCAGCTTAGACGAGAGCTTTGATATATAGCAAAATGGTAACACTGACATCTAACTCTTTCAATAAATCGGTACAAACCAACACCGTACAGTCACCAACCTTTGGAGGCTTATCCCACTTGCTGTTGATATGAGCCCCCTGTCCTTTTAAGAGGGGGCTTCTTTAAAAGACTTAAACCATGCAATGGTTGCATTAATCTGAAACCTCTCACATTGGTAGAAGATCATTTGAGTGGTTAGAAAGGTGTTTCTCAAAATGACCCCTATGCCCCCCTTTAAGAGGGGTAACTATGTGATTTCATATGGTCTATATGTATCTTCCTAACCGCCTACAACAGTAATGTATAATTGAATATGATCATAGAGAAAAGGAATTACCTACGTATCTTAGGAGATTTACATTTTTGCCCAATAGCCCTTTTAAGGGGGGTATAAATATATTGTGTATGGAAACAATTATTTTGTTGGGCTTTGGCAAACGTGGTGTTGGTATTCACATTTAATACTACATATGTACTATACAAAATACCAAGCAACGTCCCAACATCCCAAGAGGTGCAAAGCCGCCCTCATTGTTTAAGGCGGCATTTTCATAGTTCTGAGACTTCATCGATTTGAATTTTCACGTTAACACAAAATTAAAAAAAAAAAAAACCTTGAGAACTGTTTCGTAGCTCAACTTATTGAGGCATTGTGGAGCCTGTATTTTTGTATTTTTTCTATACGGTGTAGCTTCAAATGTTTCAGGAAAGAGGTTTGCATGTAATTTTTAAGCTGAAGTCTGACAAATTTAGTTTTGCCTTTAGTGATTGGCAGGGGGAACTCAGGTAGGGATTTTGGGGGTTGAAACCTCTCCTGAAATACCTGGAATAAAAAAATAAGGAATGTATATTTTCCTTAGAAGTGATAAAAGTATTTTTATTTTTTTTAAAGTTGATGAAAAGACGATGAGTGCCGACTTGAAATTCGATCGCCTTTTCCGGGATTTGCTTCACTGTGAAAGTTCGGTCTATAGTCGATCTGGCGGGCCAAACTGTGTGTGGCCGATTAGTGTGTTGCAGAACAGCTTGAGACGTTCACACAGTTAGAATCTCATATACAAAATTTAGCAGGGAGCCTGCGCCCTGTTGTTCTTAAACTTAAATTTGCCCCACAATCAGGGATCACTGCTTCACACACGCCACCGACGATGCTGTGTTGAAATCTTCGGAAGCACGGGTATATTAATTGTTAGAATTGCAGACAGATTTTTTTTATTGAAGTCAAAACTACTGTCTGGAATGTCCTGCTGGCCCGGTACATATTGCAAGGAAATAACGTCTATACTAACTAAACGAAAACATGCAATGACAGTAATGTGTAGAATAAATCGTAGAACTCATACTTTTGAGCTGTTCAAAAATCTTGAAACTTTGCCTTTACATTCTTAAATTTTTTTTTTTTGAAATTCAGGTTTCTATGATGCTAAATTTTATAATAGCTATAAATTAAGAGTCAACAGCCGACATTTTCTAGCCATGCCAACAGTATATAAAACGAACTTTTCACAGTTTTACCATATAACTGCACCTCGTCAGTTTAATTATGTTACCTTATATCTTTTGATGTGACATGTGAGATCCCAAAACAGTGTTTTTGTTTGGTGTTACAAAATGGCTACTTTCTTTTAATCATGCTGTTCATACCTGTTGTCTTATTTAGTATTTTCTTTGGATTTCTTTTTGTTTTTATGATTTTTTGCATTGTTTTTAAATTAAATTTTAAAAACAATTTCCCCATAAATTGTCTACTCCTAACATATTTGACGTTCGCATCATGCCAACTGATTGCAGGTACTCCACTATTAAATACAAAAAGCTTTGTACATTTATAAATTTAAAATTTGAACCTTAAAATTTGTACATTTATTAAGTCTGCTTCGATATGAACTAAAATATTATTATTATAATGGACATCTGCTTATAGGGCAGATCACACCGCATATGAAAACACAAAGCGATAGCTTGATGGGCCCTTATGAAAATTAAACACTTTTTGTTTTGTGTTTTGTTCCAAAAAAATTTGCGTGAACCTATGAACTTTCAAAACTAAACCCAGCAAGATGCCTAGTAGGACTTAGAAGGAATTTATAAGAAGGACAGTTCTACTACTTGTGCGACTTTTTCTTAATCGTCTCTTGATTAGTTTCTAGATTTTTAGACTTGTTGCCCATTAGTACATATCAGCAAGGCGCCTTTACATGTCACATCAGCAGAATTGTTCCAACTCCAAGCGTAGAGTAGGCACGTATTGGATTCCAGGGAAAACAAATTAGGACATCTATAGGTGTTTTTCCACTGCGCCACCACTCGCGAACGTCAGCCAAACAACCAAGTGTAGCTTGCTATAACTGGCACAACTCGGCATAAAATTGCAGATCCCTTCCATTCGTAGTGAAAATTAAAAAGTCACACAAAAACGAATGGTTCTGAGAAGCTGGGTCCCATTTATTTTTTTGTTTTTAAAATATGATATAAAGAAATAATCTTCCTCTCACTGTTGGCATATAATCGTAGAATTTCCTCAAGCCAGTCAAGCAAGTTCATTATGAGTCTTTAAGCCGACGATCCATCATCATTATTGGTCCAACATGTGACAAAAAATGGTTACCCCACTCGCCGGTAATTACTTAAAATATTTGTTCGAACATAGCTTCTTCTATTTTTTGCTAATTAGCACAAATTTTACATAGCACTTTAAAGTAAGCAACAAATTTGGCTAACACTTTATTCCGCCGCGTGTGCAGTTTGTTTCAACAATAGTGTCAACATCACCTGTGACGTTGTAGCAATTATCTCCAACAAAAATGTATACAAACTTAATCTCCCAATTTCTGATTGTTGACTAGAACTAGATGACAATTAGCCACGAACAAAGCTCAATAATTGTATGTTCAGTTGGATTTAGCCATATAACACAAAGAGAGTCAAAAAATACTGAGAAAAAAAAACTCCAGACCGATTTAGTTCTTACCAAGTGACCATGACATATACGCAGTAAGTTCACAGTGGCAGCTATAAATAGCTATATTTAGACTCGGACTGTTCTGTTCTGATAGTTTTTTTTTTTTAAATGTTAATGTTACGGCAAAGTCGATTTGTTTTGAATTAATAATATCTAATTGGCGGAAGTTACAAAAAAAAAACAACTTCCTCTATCGCAACACGAATTTTAAGTCAATAAATTCTTACGTAAGGATGACAGCTTGATCTTGATACAGTTTGTGGAAGTTTTCACACGCCTAACTAGACTTTGAATTTGATTTAATTATCCCATTTATAAGTGGCATGCAAATTATAGTTTGATTAGTTTGTAGTGAAGCTTGACAACTATCCAGAACTGCCCTGTTAGACAAACCACTAATTAAAATAACGAGTAATGACTTTGGTCGTTAAATAAGTATACGCAATGGCGTTTATTTCTATTTTTTTTACGTCACTAGTTCGAAGATCGTTAAACCGAGTCGAGTTCTTTCGATTCAGACTTGTTTTTTATTTTGTGGTGATAGCTACGGGTTGATAGGTAAAGGTCTGGTATATTTGATGTGGCTTCGCTTGGGGATATGAACTTGTCTTTAATTTATTTCGGTAAGAGAGGAAAATCTGTAAAAGAGTTAAACGATATTTTTGAAAATAGGGTGGGCTTATAGGATTTATTTTAAAAATACCGGACTCGCAAATCCGTTAATCGCAGGGGTCACAGTAAATGTACATGCATCCGTGTCCATACCAGTGGAGTCTGCAATGTAACGAGTAATTGCTTGCATTCGAATGAAATCTTTTTAATATTAAATTATCGCCACCGGCAAGGAACCTACTGTTCTTACAGTGCTGTCGAAGCTTTCTCAGTGATCTTTTTCAGCACCGTAACTATTGAAAAGTTAGATATGTGTCCGAGAATGCTTACGAAGGAACATTAAAGGTGCCCGCATCTACATCCTCTCAGACAGCCAGGCAGCTCTTAAAGCCTTAAGATCGAATTCGATCAGATCAGCTGGTTTGCGAATGTTTTAACCTCCTTGAAGATCTGGCCAAGGACAACATAGTCACCGTTGCTTGGATACCAGGTCATGAGGGATTCGAGGGCAATGAACGTGCGGATTGTCTGGCGAAAAGAGGCGCATCACGCCTGCTCACTGGTCCTGAGCCCTACTTCGGGTTGCCTTTGAGTTACGTACACTCAAAATTTAGGAAGTGGGAAGACGATCACCTTGCCGAATACTGGACAGAATCCAAAGGACAGAGGCAGGCAAAAAGATTCATAATCCCAGCTCGTAGTAAAACAAAAAAGTTACTTGAGCTAAGCAAAGAAGATCTAAGGACCCTAACTGGTTATCTTACTGGTCATTGGCCACTAAGATACCATCTCAAAAAAATGGGACTTTCCGACGATGACTCCTGTCGACTCTGCGGAGAAGATGAGGAGACAACGGAACATATACTCTGCGAATGCCCTGCTGTGGCAAGGGGCAGAGATATCCACATGCAAGGGGCGTTTTAAGTCCTGCAGACATAGGAAACATGGAACCAAGAAGGGTACTGAGGTTTATAAAGAGCCTTAACAGCTCCCTGGGTTAAACAATAGGGGCCAACACAATAGATCTCTTCTGGTCGCAGTGTACGGGGCCTAATACTTACAATACAATACAATATTGAAAAGTTCTTCTCAAAAGTACAAGTTACTTTTATTGTTAGTTATATCGACGAATGATTATTGATACTGTAGTTAGGGATCTTGAAAAATTTAAACTGCGTGAATTTATTTGAAGGAAATAACTTTTCCATCGGCTGTTTTGCCCTAAAAATGGATAATAATAAGAAAACTTACACCAAACCTTTAGCCTTTAGCTTGTGGTCTTTTTTGGATATTTTCCATTTAGTAAAGGTATTTCATAAATATTCACTTGGCTTAGCCTCGGATCGGACTTTACAAACTTGGGGAATGTACCGAAGAATTTTCTTGCAAGAAGTAGAAGACTCAGGCATTGGAGATGGAGATATTGGCCTGCAATTTTGAGGGAAAATTCTAGCAAAACTCGGTATTAACCAGACACAAGGTAATATAGAAACTTTAAATAATCCAAAAATTACTGCAACGTCCAAATGTCATTGTGACAACAAATTCCACTTCTGTCTCTGACAATTTCGTCAAGAAAATTGGAGGCTTCTATTTTTCTCGGTTTATTTCAGATAGATAGATAAATATTTATTTAGCGTTGAAAACTATTACGACGTACTAATAACAAATTTTAGGCTCGATTTTAAATTTACGGAAGCTCACAATTGCGACATTTGTATGGAAAATAAAGCTAAAAATGGTTGTTGGTAAGACATAAATTTGTATATTGATCTAATTCTAGCTATTGGATTCTACAAATTCAACAACACAAAAGGTTTTAAATTTTACTTCCATAATAATTGTAGGCAATTCATTACCGAGTTTGAGGGCCTTTAAATGGGTGAGTTCTGAGCCCTTGCTTTTACAAAATTTGGTCATTCATGTTTCTTAAAATGTTAGGTTAGACCTCTCTAATATAACATAAATATTTCGTCAAATGTCTCTATCTCTAACTCCTTCTGGCGAATCTCCTTTTCCACCTGGCGCTTATAGTCTACGTCCATTCGTTTGAATACTCGTATACTAGTGATACACTTACCAAAGATAATTGCAGTTTTCGTCGTAATGTGTCTATAGTGATTTGACAGCTTATGTCACAAACAAGGAAAACATGTCTTGCAGTAATCTCCCTTTTAACATTACTCAGGTGAAAGCAGGCTTGACATATTGAAGGCACTTGACACAGTCCGTCATTCAGGTCTTTTGTCAAAAAATGAATGTTTCTTGGACCGATACTTGTCTTCTTCAGTGAACTGAAAACTACTTTCAATTCCAGTTCTCCTGGGATGGTCCTAAACGCTGAGTTTGACCAAAAAAAAAAATACTATTGTTTTCCCAAGTTACTATATTTCACACGAACTAGAACAAGACAAGAAGTCCCAAAAATGCTGCGGAATATTTGTGTGTCCTCAAAAATGGTGAAAACAAATCTTACTTTTCAGAACTTTTTACAAATATGTAGGATCTTCAACTTGGCCTTGATCTGGTGCGCCGAAAAGGCCATGAAATTGCACAACTTTGTAAGAACCAGGCTTACCCTATTCACATCGAGCCGGAAACCATGTTTTCATCGAAAACTCGTCGATGCATTCACGCCGAACACCAACTAGTTTACATTTGACGTTTCTATCCGCTGTGAGACACTAGTCGTGAAACTTCTGTGTAAACTGTTTTAGTTGCAAATTTCGATCGCATTGAAAAACAAATAAAATTAATTCAGAGCATTTAAAAATAATATTAGCCCATCAATTAAGGTTGGGAAAATGATTTTAAGTTGTGAGTTGTGACATTTGTTCGGTCAGCTGATCTGCTGAATTTGCTGAATTTTTCAAAAGGTGTGTTTTTTTCAACAACCCAACGATTGGAAGTCGTTTTCGTTGTGTTTTCGTGGAAAACGTCTTTAAACGAGTCGTTTTGAAAACTGAAATTTGTATGTGATTGTTTTCGCAGAAGCCCGGCTTTCGGCTCGGTGTGAATAGGTTTAGAGTTAGTGAAAATTAAACAACAAACTCGGACCACATATTCCCATCCCTCAAGGGAGTACTTTTGTAATGCACAACTCTTTCTTCAGCGAACGTTTGCTAAAAAGAGTCCCCACTGTTTGTTAAGAAGATTGATGTTCTTTATATACAGCTTGTGCGTTCAGTGTCCCTGGGATCATATTGACCTAGCAAATGCGATTTTTTTTTTCTTCGAATACTGAAGTAAATCATAAAATTCGTACTCCTCTATTTGACTGCATATACCTACCAATTTTTCTCATACCACATGAAAAACGCTCATTCACAATAAGAAAAAAAAAAAAAAAAAAACACTCAAAATGAGCTCATCAATTAAGTTGGGAAAATGATTATAAGTTGTGAGTTGTGACATTTGTGCGGTCAGCTGATCTGCTGAATTTGCTGAATTTTTCAAAAGGTGTGTTTGTTTCAACAACCCAACGATTGGAAGTCGTTTTCGCTGTGTTTTCGTGGAAAACGTCTTTAAACGAGTCGTTTTGAAAACTGAAATTTGCATGTGAAAACGATTTTTTTTCTTCGAATACTGAAGTAAATCATAAAATTCGTACTCCTCTATTTGACTGCATATACCTACAAATTTTTCTAATACCACATGAAAAATTCTCATTCACAATAAGAAAAAAAAAACACTCAAAATGAGCCCATCAATCAAGGATTAGAACTGAGATAAGTTCAAGGTTTTTTAATTGCGAAAATGTAAATGTAACCACTTGTAAACTTAACGTACCCCACTCGGAATAGACTGTCAATTCTTAGCGCAAAACGCTTTTCCGGCCATTGGCATATAGTTCTCGTATACACCACACGCTCAATGACTTGGCCATTTGAATAGAAAACGTTCCCTTATCAAAGTAGGAGCACGCTTGTGTAAACGATGACAGTAAGTATAGAGCTGGAGGTTCGCAATAATTCTAAGGTAATAATGAATCGACTTTGAATGAATAACATGAATGAACCGCTTGACGTAACGCTCTAAAATATTTATTAATTTCTCTTATCTATACGTGCGACGTCGCGACGATTATTTATTTTTATCTTCAAGATACGTTTTCGAGTATGGTTTAGTGAAATCATTTGTTTGGCGAACATTTTTTTTAATGATGCAAAATTGTATAAAATAGATCCACTCGTAAGGTGAACTTTTATTATTAATTGACCCACGAATGGGTGCCGTCACGTCATGCATTCAAACAGGTTACCATTGGAGTAAGTTTCCATTGCTTATTGTTTTGTTTTGACGATATATGAGTGTTAATCTGGAGAAGGGTAGGGCGAGTATGGAAAAGTGTATCTTATTGCAGTAAGATAACATCGCACGAGACGACAATTAGGTGAACATTGTCTTGGTCTGGGCGAATTAATTGTTTGTTTGTTGTAGACACTGAAAGTGATACTGAATTGGATTTGTTACTGACTGGATGCAAGGGGATTAGTCCGATAAAGTAGTCAGCGTTGATAATTTTGTTATTTTTGCATGTCATCTTGCATGTTCGATCTTCGTTTTGGTTGGGGGTTGTTTTTAGAAATTATTTCTTATAATTTGGGGGGCAGTTAACTAAAAAAAGTATAATAGAAGCCGTGAAGAATAGGACTTGAAGCATATTCAGTAGTTTTAATAACGAGTGCTAGTTGATACTACTCATAGCGATTTAAGTTCCACTTCACATCGTATGTGACAGTTTATGACATAGAAAAAGCAGCCCATAAGGTATTTAAGTAGAACTTAAATCACTATGAACAGTATCAGCAAACGGACCTTAGAGCTTTATTTAGTTCATTCTCCACAAATTTAATGGAAGCTTACGATCAAAAACAAAAAAAAAATATATATATCTGCTTGAACATAACTTATTTTGACCATCCAAATTTCAAAAACGATTTCGCCCTTACATCATCTCCCCCCTAAATCATCTCTCCCTTGGTCAACAATTGAGCTACTGAAATCAAAGTTCGGCGACCGTACTATCTGTGTTTTTTTTTTAACCTATATCTAGTCCATGGTCTACATAGAGCAATGAGGTGGCCAATAAGGGTAACATCCAGAAGCAACATTGACTACCGAATTATCGGCATATTAGAAAATTGGGATCATTGGGATCACCATTTGCAGTGCTACCCGACTTGTTTCATCCATTTTCCAGAATATATTATATCGGCGGTACAAATTTTAAATAAAGCAAATATGGCGACCTCGACGGCACAGCCAAACTGAAGAGCTCTGGATTGAATAGTTGGCTGCCTCCTTTATGCCTATTGCGGTTTCAATTTCAACTGAGCTGTGTTCTTTTTAAGCCAACTTATTATTACTATTTACTTATTGCGCCGGACTAGTAATAAATTTTAGTTTCGACTTTAAAATTTGTATGGAAAATACAGCGGGCTGTATGTACCGATGAACATTTTTAGCTTCGACTCTAAGTTTTAGTAGTTCACAGTGGCTATATTTTCCATACAAATTTCGCGACTGTGAGCTTCCGTAAATTTAAGGTCGAGACTAAAATTTGTTACCAGTACGGCGCACTGTGAACTACTAAAATGTTGAGTCGAAACTATGAATTTTTTTTCGCAAGGCCAATTGTAAACGAGCCGAATGTGTTACTCCTTTTCCTTCAAGGAGCCCAGTGACTGTGTCAGTTGACAGGTCAGAGTATTTTTGTACTAAATTTCAGATATACCTTTCATGTCTGCCACTCCTTTGCTGTATCGAAAATGCCTCTCCCCGTATTCACAAACGAACACATTTTGCAAAATCTTTCCAGCTGTCAATCAAATTTCAAGGTCTAAACTGCCATAGACCTTGAAGTGCATTGCAGAGACAATACTCACCAAAGTTCTACGGTTTAAAGCTTATAAGCTCCCAAATGCATCTGGAAATAGCGTTCTTAGTTCTTTTATTGAATCACATGTGCCACGCCTCGCTTTCCGATCCCGCCCTCATTTTGAGAGATGCCTTGTACAGTCAACATCTACCTGTTACCAAACTCAGCAACTATGGGTGGAATATAGGTTCGAAGACATACCGATTCAAGTCTTCCTTTTGTACGGGTGAGTCTTAAGTTTTCCTATTATATGGTAGATGCCACGCCTCTTTTCTCTTAGGGAGGAGTAATTGCTTTAGTTATATCAATTGCAATTTTAATAATTATACCTTTTTATAATTTAAGAAAATTCCGTGGAATTGAATTTTACCCTATTAATCAAATATTATTTAAATCTTTTTGTTAGTGCTCAGAAGATTGTCCTGATATAAGAATGATGACAAGTTCTAAAAAACGCTCAGAAGGCACACAGTAGAATTGTCGAATTGCGTTTTTTATGATAGGCGTTCAGCGCCGTCTATTTTCAAACTTTTGTACTAAAAAAAATGTATCGTTCAGCATATTTGAGCACTATCGGACACATGTTTCTCGAATCGCCCGCTTTTGAACGTATTTTCTTCATTTAAGAGGTTTATGCATCCGAGAAGGTCTTGCGTCTTTCCTTATAAATATTATTTAAGAATATTTTTACAAATATTACTTAAGACTATTTGTACAAATATTACTAACAACAGACCAGGGAAATAGGCACTTTAAAAAAGGACTACTGTGACGCACTATAAAATTGTCTTTTTTCTGCAAATTTGCTCGAAGATCCTGTCCTTCAACCTATTCGACAATTGAGCCTCTTCTGAGTAGACAAAATATATTCGGCCTTAATAATAATCATTTTTAACCTTCACCTTATATTATTATGTAGGTCACAATGTCAATTTTGTATAGAAAATTTCGCCAGTGTGACCCGAAAAAAATGAATGTCTGAAATAGGTATACCAAAGTGATATGCTTTGCATGACTCACACTCACTCACAAAAAAACATTTCTTTAAAAAATTCCTTCTCAGTCTACCTTCTGAGCGGATAGGTAAAGTCCACTGGCATTTGATAAGGCGCACCAATTTGACTCTACTTCAGCTTAATTAATCGGAATTTAATCTCTCAGTTTGCACTGCGGGTGCGGATGGGACAACAATTTGAATGTCTAAAATGAACCTAATCTAAGAATGTTGTTGCTAAGTAATTAATGTCAAAGTCAAAGAATAAGTAGGACATTACTAAAATCGAATCGTGGCGCCCAAAAGCTGTTCGCTTTAAACTGATAACTTAAGCCGGTACGGCGATAGCTACTCCCGCACAATCGCAAAATTGAATGCAATCAATTTTATCCGGGCAACATTTTGCATTTTTTTTGCTGAAAAATGGGCTACAGGGACATTTCAGCAAAAATGTTTGTATTCACTCGTGCCACACCAGAGTGTCACATAATAAAAACCTTCACAAGCTGTGAGGAATTTTGCGCGACTAATGTTATTTGCAATAGAATTGTAATTAGCAATCGCATATTTGGGATGGGAAAAAACCAATTTAATTTTTAGCCATTCACGATGACGGTGTAGATTTTTTGTTGTGACGGACAAAAACTTGTTTCCAGCGCGGTATGCCTGTGATCTTTGCAATGGATTTTGGACTATAGAGTTGGGTGAATCTATTTAGGTTATAAAATGTTTTTACTTCGTCCGCATTTATCTATTGTTTATATACCTCCATTTTAGTTCTTAAAACCAATTTCGAGATGCATGTCAATGTCACAAGGCATCGTAAGTCCTACTGCTCTTAGAGCTCATCCAATGATTTGTTTCTACCAATTTGAGGTATGTGGCAACTTGTTATAAGTTGTTGCCAAGTTGCCATTCCAATGGATTTCCATCGAAAATACATGTGCGGAGTGGAATCTTGAATGTAATCTGGACGAATGACAATTACTGTATCCTTGAACTGATTGATATTAGTTCGGTAATTTGTTGTCTCATAAACATATACGACTGTGCGGTTTTAGGTATATAGGTTGGCTTTGTTAAATTGGAAAGTAATTTGAGAAGGGATGGGGCAATGAAGTTTGCTAGTCGCAAAAGAAATCCCTTCGATTAAGGAAACTGATTGCTTTTGGGGATATTCCTTTGTGAAAGTTTGTAAGGATAATCACGAGTGAATTGGGTATTCGGCATCGATTTTGGTTATGTTATTGTATTGATTAGTCAACCTAACGCCTTTAGGGTTCGGCAAGATCGAATAGTTACAAAAATGAACGAACTTTTCGAAGCCAATTAAAAGGATTGAAGATTTCAAGGTTTTTTTAAGATTCGTTTATTAAAAAGAATAATTCAGAAGATAAAGAAAAGAATGAGATTACGAAAACCGATACAAGGTGTTGAGGTAGTTTTTGTGACAGACGACAGATCAAAAATCTAACAAGGTTTTAAAAAATAAGTTAAGAGGGTCTTATTTACATTTCAGTAAAATTGAGGTAGTTTTCTGACCCACAAACACGCACAAATAGCTCTAACAGAGAGCGCTTTTTACTCGGCTGAAAAAAAAGATTGTTAAAATTCAATAAGTAAAATACTTATTCGTTGTTAGAAACTACCAAAATGAAATGGTTAAATCCATACTGCTAAAAAACATACTTCATCAATAACTATCAACCGATTTCTATATTTATATCAACCAAAAAGAAAGAAGTTGGCTAAATTCAACAGAGTTAGTATGATATTAAGGACCGAGAAAATTTGGATTGGAAGTTGGTAAATCGTTTATTTTTGACGGAATTTCCTTAAACAAGTTGACTCGGCTATTTTTCTTCTAACTCTTCCACTTAGCATAGGTATCACTGCGGCCATAAGTGGGGCTATTGTGATTTCCTTCAATTAGAGGACGATCATGAGGCCGGAAGTGGTGATGAATTCTAGAAGATCTCTGAGTGGGCTGTAAGATATGTCCTCTGCCTCAGGGAGGAGCTATACACACAGTATTACTTGGTAGTTTGTTTTACCAAAAGTTGGTTGATTTTAAATAGGTAAATGCTTTTTTTGCGTGTATGCTGAAATCATGTAGATCTTTTTAGCTGGAACCTCCCCGTCTATACGATCTACGAGGGCGAACCAATACAGTAAATCGAAGTTGTTTTGGCGCTTGAACTTAACAATGTATATCTTACATCTTTCTAGAGTCAAAACAATTGTCCTTCTAGTGCAGGGGACAGTAATTCGGTTGAAGAATTTTATTTTAAGGAATTGCTGCATCAGATCTTCCTTTCCAATGATCGTGTATATAACTTTCAGACCGCTATTAGTATTTTATTTCGATTTACGAATAATGCATTTTGATGTAACTATTTTGATGACTATAATAAGTTGTATTTTGGTTGTATTTAACTCCATTAAGCTCTCAAACTCATAATTTTTGCACTTAGTTGCTACTTTTGGAGGTCTATCGTTGTGACGATAGTCGTCTGAAAAGTTACAGAATGAGTGCCCCAGGTCTAAAAAAAGCTGCCTATTCTCAATAGCCATTTAAGCTTCTTCAAAAGTTTGCGTATTATTTTTGTCTTCCTTCCGTTGGTCCTTAGACCGATAGATTCTCCATTCACCTGCTTCGATTGACACGTTTTGTCTAGCCGATGATGGTTTTTGCCGGGAAACAAATGTCATCGGCAAATGACTTAGCGCGATACTTATAATCGTATTTAGTGTCCAGGATATTTTTGTTCGAAGTCATTTGACGCACAAATAATTTAAGATTAAAAATTATTATTACTAAAGCCGTTAGCCTTTCAAATAATCTCCAATGGGTCTTCATGTCTCCAAAGTCAGCAACCAGCTCATCGGTATTTCATCAAATATTTTTAGATAAAGTATGGCGGGAAGGGTTCTCTTCTTTCCATGCAAGATCTTCGTGTCCCCCTTTTTCATTTTTGAGTAGACCTTAAATTGTATATATAAAAATGTTGGTATTGTTACTCAATGTTTTTGAAAAGGCTTCTTATCTTGTCCTGTAAATTGCAGAATGAAATATTTATTGGTCCCAAAAGGAAAGGAATACTTACAATGATTTATTTGAAGCAGGACCAATATTTTCCAAAGGCACTTCTTCCAACAGCTTCTTTCTAAAATACAAGTTAGTAAAGGCTTCAGGAGTAGGCGCAGTGGATTAGTGGTTAGTGAGTTGTACTACTAAGCGGGGGTCACAGGTTCGATCCCCGGAAAACACACAAACTACATCTTAAGGCTTGTTCCACTGCGCCACCTTTATAAACATTTGACAAACATCTGAGCTTAGGGTTCCTTACGGACCTGTTACGCCAATTATTTATTTCCTTTACAGGCTTCAAGATGAGCAGTGGTTTCTGAAAAAGTTTCTGGAGAAGATGAACTCTTGTTGGGGCACTACTGTATGGCCAGAATAAATTTAAACACTCCCGGAAACGATTCCATTATATATAACATTAAATTTAAAAATCGAAATATGCGTTATTGTATAATCAGTTGGTTTAAAAACTAACTCCCATATTAAATTGCCACTTATCGTAGCTGTTATCGTGGATCATAATTTATAGGCAATTTAAACTGAGATGTTAGTCATAAACATTTTTAGCAAAACAATACGGGACGCTTTAGGTAAATCATAAATTTAACTAAATGCGATCGTTATCTGTAGCCATGCCAATATAAATATATTTTAATTTTGTTCCTTTGTTTAAGCAAACAACATAAAGAAATCTTAGTACGGACTTTAATTTGATTTTATTACCTCAATTAAATTAATTATCGCTCAAGTCGATTTTATGGAGATGGTTGACAACAAACGCGCGCTTCACAATCTCACGTTTAATAGGACATCTAATCACATTTTATGACGTGAGTGACATATAAGAAAAATTGTGAAAAAATAGAACTTGACGTTGGCACTAGTAACATTTCTATTGTGTCTACTTAATTTTAAAAGAATTGTATGAGTTGGAAATTTGACTTTCAAATTAAAAAGGTTGGAAACTAGTTCGTGCTCGGTGGAAAAGAGTCTTTTTTCCTGTTCTATTACTTTGTAACTTTTTGACACTTCTCTTTGTGTTTGTTTGTTTTTACCGAATCGGATACAACAAGTAATAATTTATTTGATCTTGTGCCTGTTTTCGATTTGCTACGTTCGCTGCCGGCTTGCTTTAAGAAAAAACCAAAAACATATTAAAAAGGTTTTGTTTTTTTTTTTATATAAATCACAAAGGTTGAGTTGATTCTTACAACTTTATTTACTAATTAAATACATTTTCAGAGACCTTTGCATTAAATAAACTAGTCATAATCTACACGCAGAAAAATCGCTTATTTAAAAACAACCGACTTTCGGTTAAAAACTACCAAGTGATACTGTTAATATAGCTCCTACAGAGTTAGTTGATTAAAATAAACCGAGTCAACTTGTTTAACGAAACTCTGTTAAAAATAACCGATTTATCAATTTCCCCTCCAAATTTGCTCGGTCGTAAATAACAAACTAACTTGGTATAATTTAACCAAATTACTCTGTTGTTATTAGCCAACCCAATGGTTGAATTAAACCATGTTACTCTGTTGTTATTAGCTAATACACATGGTTGAATTTAACCAAGTTACTCTGTTGTTATAAGCGAACCCACTTGGTTGAATTTAACCACGTAACTGTGTTGTTATTATCCAACTCACTTGATTGAAATTAGCCAACCTACTTGGTTGTATTTAACCAACTAACTTGTTAGAATTTGACCTACTTAGTCTGTTGCTATTAGCCGACTCACTTGGTAGAATTCAACATATTCAATCTGTTGTTATTAGCCAACCCACTTGGCTGAATTCAACCAAGTTACTCTGTTGTTATTAGCCAATACACATGGTTGAATTCAACCATGTTACTCTGTTGTTACTAACCAACCGACTTGGTTGGATTTAACCATGTTACTCTGTTGTTACTAACCAACCGACTTGGTTGGATTTAACCATGTTACTCTGTTGTTACTAACCAACCGACTTGGTTGGATTTAACCATGTTACTCTGTTGTTACTAACCAACCGACTTGGTTGAATTTAACCATGTTACTCTGTTGTTAGTAACCAACCTACTTGGTTGGATTTAACCATGTTACTCTGTTGTTACTAACCAACCGACTTGGTTGGATTTAACCATGTTACTCTGTTGTTACTAACCAACCGACTTGGTTGGATTTAACCATGCTACTCTGTTGTTACTAACCAACCGACTTGGTTGGATTTAACCATGTTACTCTGTTGTTACTAACCAACCTACTTGGTTGGATTTAACCATGTTACTCTGTTGTTACTAACCAACCGACTTGGTTGGATTTAACCATGTTACTCTGTTGTTACTAACCAACCTACTTGGTTGGATTTAACCATGTTACTCTGTTGTTAGTAACCAACCTACTTGGTTGGATTTAACCATGTTACTCTGTTGTTACTAACCAACCGACTTGGTTGGATTTAACCATGTTACTCTGTTGATACCAACCAACCTACTTGGTTGCATTTAACAATTCCAATTGGTTAAAATTAGCCAACTTTCTTGGTAGCATTTAACCAACTAAAAGTTAAATTTACGTAACTTACTCGGTTGGAATTAGCACATCTACTTGGTTGAATTTAACCAAACTACTTACTTCTTATTAGCCAGTCCATGTGGTACCAATTTACCAGTTTACTTGGTTGAACTTGAGTGCACCTGAAAATTGAACCATCTAAAAGGGATAATTTTATCGTAAAATAAAAAAAAAATCTTTTTCATATTAAGTACATAGATTTTTTATTATAATATCGTTTGTAATGTATTTTTGAATACAAAATATATGTTTTCTGTTTATTACATGTTTTTATTAATTTTAATGCAAAACTTAATTTTACTTAAAATATATGGGTCATAAATTTCATCATTTAAAAAGAAATGTGCAAAATTGTGTATTTTTATAAATTAATTTACATAATATTATTTTAATTAGCATATTTATGAAATCTGCAGTGTTAAAGCGAAATCATTTACATTTATAATTTAATCTATTTTTTATTTATAGTGGACTTCTTAAAATAACGTACTGCTTGGAGTTAGATAAAATATTTAAAGTGTTAGGAATTGGCGATAGAAAAAATTCAAGTGGAATAACAATTTGTTGAGGTATTAATGGAACTTCTACCTCATATGCATAGTAGTGTTCATCGAAACATTTAGTTTTAAGTACTATACCAACAAAAATCAATTGACTTGAGTCATACAAATATATTTTTTCCAATACAAAAAAGTCGTACAAATAACAATCTGAACTAAGACTTTTTACTAAGACGGATCCCTTTTTATAATGTACAGAAGACATGGTCGCCCAACTGACCATAGTCAACGTTTTATTAGGGTCCAGTGATAGCTGTGATCGTATATTATCAAGTTCAAATAACATGCCATATTTTTTGGGTCCAACGTCAAGTAGATTAGAAAGTTTTCCCCTTAAAAACATTTCATTAAGTTGAAGTTGATGTTTCATTGCTAAGGTTAAAGTGATATTCATTCGGTTACATGATGATCTAGCCGACATTTTGGATTGCCTATGCTTAGCTTCGAACCTCATTGACCACAAAGATGTTAATGGGCCGTATTTTTTAAAAGCGGTATGGTAGTGAATGAGATTGTGGAACTTTGGCTTAAGACAGTCCTCGGTAAGTGTAGTATATTGTTCATTAAGTTCAGCTATTAATACTTGCAAGAAATCTTCTGTTCCAACAGAAACATTTATACTAAGAAGTATGTCAACAATTTGTCTTAATTTTATATACATTTCCCAAATAATATTACCCCTCGGCACAAAGTCACCTATAAGTAAACCCAAAAACCGCAAAAGAGTAAGCGTTTCTCCTGAAGATAAACGCACATTTCCCCGCCTAAGATGTTCTCTTTCGATAGGGCAAGGTTTGTTTTTAGTATCAGGGCCATATGAGAAAGCTAATAGCTTATCATTGAAAATTGTTAAAGAAAAAAATTTGTTTTTTTCGGTATACTCTGAAAGTATAAAACTCAAAATGTATTTGGCAACACCCTCTAGCATATCATGCATAATATCGACGCCCACCTGTTGAAACAAGTCGAAGTTGTTTATGCCCAGAAAAACGCACTTTTCCTTAATGCCGGTTAAAGATAAATTATTTAAAGCCAGATCTGCTTCATAGCTTGCCATTGTTCGAAGAAGTGTTGTATCTTCGTAAAGTTGCTTTTTCAATACATCTTTTGTAACTTTGCACACTCTACAAGAAAAATTTGCTGAAAAGCTCTCTACGAACCCAATCAGAGAGTGTATTCCTAAATTGTCACCAAGAATCAGAGCTAGTTCAAAAAATAAAGATCCCTTGAAAGATGGAATATCTATTTCTATGCCCACTTCGCTTAAAAAATTAAACTCATCAATAATTGGTTGAAATATAACATTATTACCAAAAGATACTCTGTCGGATGAATGAAATAATAAAATAAGGAATATGTTGGACAGAACTGAGGAGCGCCAAGGTGGAAGACATGGAACTGAGACGTACACAGCTCCTAGTTTGTGAACACCAGCATGACTTCCTAGAACGTTTCCGATTTCATAATCATCGAAGTACATAAATAGAGGTAACACAATGCGATTTGAATGGTGCTTAAGTCTTTCTTTCCAATGTGAACCTTGAATAAAATTTTCCATTCCATCTTTATTTCGAAGACTGTCCATATATTCAAAAGTTTCCGAAAGTACGTTCTCGAGGGAGAAAAATCTTTGCAATATATCTCTTAAAGATATAAAATGTTCTTGGCACGGAATAGGTTCCATACGTGTTATTCCACCTTTTTTGACATAATCGAACCTTTGGCCGATTATTATTCCCTTAGGCTCAATGTATGATTTTTGTTTTGTGAAATAAGAAATTCTTTTTTGTTCTGTTCGGAAACATTCTAAGGGGGAGGTGATTGAAGGAACAAGTGCTTGCATTAATTGATTTGAAACATCATTAGATAGAGAATGCTCAATACATATATTGTCTACACAGTTCTGCAAATTTGAACTTAATGAACCGAAATATTCTGCTAAGCCATCAATCACTTTTTGCACTACGTTTCTAGGCAAGATCACATTTGCATAAAGGGATGCTATAAAAAGTGATAGTGATTTATCAAGTGACAGGGTTTCTGTATTTTCAGTTTTATTGGTTTGTTCTAATTGTTTTTCTGCAACAACACTTTCATTAAGTATATCCGCATTCTTCTCAGAATTTGTTGGATTATTTGAACATTGAAAATCGTGTTTTTTTTTAAAGTGTCTTCTAAAGGAATTGAAAATTGGAAACGATCGCTTACAATCTCCTTCGCGACATTTATAAGTTGTGAAGTTATGGTCACTGTGATTGAAATCAAAGTGGTGCCTTAGAACTTTGAGATCCTTTAAGTAGGATCTGCATAAGAAACAAACAACCATTGTAAGAAAATGAATTGGAAGGGGAAAACTCTAACTTTCCTTGACACCTAACTCTCCCAACAAGGTATTGGCCGCGGTAGATTCCTTATCGAACTCTGTCTTAATTTTAAAAAATGCTTTTTGAATAAACAGCCAAGAACATCTACTCTCTGGCGGATATTCAGCATTAATAATAAAAATTAGTTTGAAACAAACATCTACTGCCTCTAAAATGGTAGGTAGTAAATATTTAGTTTCATCTACAACTACAAAATAGGACCCAATAGCATCGATTGAGTTACCTACTACTATAATGAAGGGCTGTAATGTAAGGCCAATACCTTGTAGTTTTTCTCGCCTGCTGGTAATTGCTGCATCTATCTCTGCATCCGTTGCAACTCTCGTTATGAATCCATCCCTTGCTTCCGCCTTAGAGGGTCGCCAAATTTTCTGCTTCGATCCTTTGACCTTAACGTTTGATGTGGTCAACAATGAAGGGATTAGCAGGAATGCCGCGAGGTTGCTGATCTCTTCAGAAACTGAGAAAATATAAAATAATAAAACAATTATAAGTCATATGCGTCCAATTAATTTTTCTACACAAAATGTGTGCAAATCTGATTCGAAGAATTATACCTATATAGAGAATGCGCTAAAAAATATAGAGAAAATATGATGCAGATTTGTTTTTTTCTTCTAAAGAAAACATAATGGTCAAAACAAAAACAAATTTTTCGGAACAATCTAGTAAAGCTAAAATATCCACGCTTTTTCTGAAATTCGATCGAATCGGAAATTCTTCGATTTATTTCGATTAGCAGGTTATGTATTTATTAACAAATGACGTTTTCTTACGATTTTCCCGAGTCAGCAGGTGAGCGAAGTATTTATCCTTTCCTCTTACTCCTTTTCCCTTGCTTCTAGCAAGTTGGAAAATGTCCTTTTTTAATTTTGGAAAATTTTCAACCAGTCCGTTGCAGTTGTCGCTGTATATTTTATCGAAATCCCTTACCAGCTGTAGAGAAAAGAAGAATTACATAATATTATATGTAAAGAAAAGCCTGAACTATATCCAAATAAAAAGAAAAGATCGAAACTCATAGATAACGCAAGCATTTATGTGACAACTATGAGTAAAATCTGAACTAATAAATATAAGAGCTTTTACTTGTGAAACTGTAGTTCACGTTAAAGACTAAATATATGTATAATGTATTTCTGATATAATTATACTTCTATGAAATATTACCAGTTTAAATCCCAATGGTTTTTTTAAGGCCGGATATTCCTCAAAATACTCGGATATGCTCATATCCTTTAAATGGTGAAGTCGGGCATGGGTCGTTTTCTCCCATTTGTCCTCGGTTGTTTCCCATGGATGGCTAGAATTTTTTAGCCATTGGAGATCTTCTTGGAATTGTCCTTCGAAGTCTTCGAAATTGGCAGCTGTTGCTAGGCGCTTTATAGGATGTGATACTGATGCGGGAGAGGATACTCGACTGGAGGAAGGTGACGACGTCGCAGAAGCGGAAAACGAACGCTTCCTTTTAGTGATAACACCACTTTCCCGGTATTTTCGTTTTAGATTGTGGATGTGATCTGGCAATTTTCCAGCCAATCTGTTTACAACCCCACGACTCGAATTTATCAGCTTGTTGTGAAAATATACCGATCTATTCTCGGTAGGGAACAAATGAACAATCTGATTTGTCCAGTGCCCATAAATTTGAGCTGTGATATTTTTTTCCGGGTTTTTCTTTAAAATGTTGGTGCAGACAATACGCACCAATCGCAGTCGAGCAACGTTATCCAGCGGTCGAGTTTTATCCAGCGACAGTAGACCGGTTCCTTCCAGTGAGCTTTCGAGCAGCTTGTTAAGTTCCTAGTAACAAAATATTTTAATGTGCATATAAATATAAAAAATTAGTGAAATATATTAATAATTAATAAAATAAGTGAAAAAAAAACCCTTTGTACTATCGGCTAAAGCTATTAGTGGCAATCACCTATTATAATCACCTTCTCTTAGTTGATTATAAATGCAGTGTTTTTTACTCAAACTGATAGATAAGTCAATTTATTCTGATTGATCTCTGAATGCATAAAGAAACGCAAATTGAAAGCAGAGACCATCAATCAACACTAATCACCTTTCCGATTTAAACCCTGTACTTACATCTAAACTTTCGCTGAATTGATCATCAGCAACAACGCTTGAAGGGGAATCTAGTGCATCCCCTCTGTCGCTAACAGCGAAATTTGGCAGAATCTCACTAAAAGAGAAATTAAGGCAGTCGTTTTGTTCTTGTGTGTTTGTAGCAAGAGATAATTCTGAAGTTTCAAAAGTCTGAAAAATAAAAAGACTTTATTTCTACCATTTCAAATGGTTAAATAATATGAACCAACCAAAGTCGTGGACGCATTAGGGTGCATAGCTTTCCGCCATTCTTCGAAATTCCGTAAATTCCGTGTAAACAGAACCCGATGCCCTATAACTGGGATCATTTCCTTTATCTCTCTGGCACCAAGCAGCGCCAAAGACATTGAAGTTATAGCATTTTCTGTTATAAATGAAAATTAACCAATGTCACGTAGTTAATCACTTGCAAAGTATAGGTTTTTATCAGATATACAAAATGGCGCAAATTTAATCACCCTTTCGGAAGATTTTATAATTTTTGCAAATAGCTTCGTACGTCAATCAAATTAATTTAGCAAAAAAGTAATTCAAAAACAAAATTGGAGGATTAATTTTGCACCACCTTGCATAAGAAAGTCGCGTATAAGAAAGAATCGTCTGTGAAAAACACAAGCTTCTAAAAAGCTTTTCAAGCGCAAAAGAATTTTCGTGCCGTAAGGAATCGAAATCAAAAATGCAAAACACATGTGTAGCAAAAATACTTTAAGCAAATTACAACTTTCTTATATGCGAATAATATTGTATAAATTTACGTTTTGGTATATAAACGAACCTTTAAAAATGTCTACGTAGGCTTCCAGGCCCCACTCCTTTAGTAAGGTTGACACTTCTTCATCCATTTTAGATAACTGTGAAGCACGTGTTAATATGAGCATGTGCATATCAAAATACGATCATTTAATTACTAAATTACTACTGACAGAAACATTGAGAACTAAGGCTATGCCTGGTTTTAAGACGATGTTCGCCATTTATTGGTGACAAACGATTCGAAATGATGAAAACATAGACAGAAATCATTTTAAATAGTTCGTCCCAGAAAAGTTGCGAACATCGCCATAAAAGAAAAAAAAAGCCCAAGAAAAACAAAACTAATGCACTCGCTAATGAAGAACCTGAATCCCAGAAGAAAAAAACATGTCAAAACACGATACCAGACTGAAAGGGTTGATATTAACCGAGTGTTTCTCAACTCGGCAATTATTAACCGAGTACTAGGTTGAAATTCTTTGCTTTGGTTCTATTTTTTTTTCACTTGAATATCACCAAAATTGACAATAAATTGTTTAAAACTCGAGAAAAACAACATAGTTAATGCACTCGCTAATAAAGAACCTGAATCCCAGAAGAAAAAAACATGTCAAAACACGATACCAGACTGAAAGGGTTGATATTAACCGAGTGTTTCTCAACTCGGCAATTATTAACCGAGTACTAGGTTGAAATTCTTTGCTTTGGTTCTATTTTTTTTTCACTTGAATATCACCAAAATTGACAATAAATTGTTTAAAACTCGAGAAAAACAACATAGTTAATGCACTCGCTAATAAAGAACCTGAATCCCAGAAGAAAAAAACATGTCAAAACACGATACCAGACTGAAAGGGTTGATATTAACCGAGTGTTTCTCAACTCGGCAATTATTAACCGAGTACTAGGTTGAAATTCTTTGCTTTGGTTCTATTTTTTTTTCACTTGAATATCACCAAAATTGACAATAAATTGTTTAAAACTCGAGAAAAACAACATAGTTAATGCACTCGCTAATAAAGAACCTGAATCCCAGAAGAAAAAAACATGTCAAAACACGATACCAGACTGAAAGGGTTGATATTAACCGAGTGTTTCTCAACTCGGCAATTATTAACCGAGTACTACGTTGAAATTCGTTGCTTTAGTTCTATTTCTTTTTTCACATAAAAACCACCAAAATTGACAATAATTTGTTTTAAACAAGAGGAAAACAAGATAATAATATTATGTACTCACCAATAAATATGAATTTTTTATTTTTCCTTGTCTTTTTTGTTTTTTTTATTTTCACTTATCACAGATTTCACACCACCAGCCACTACAAAGGTTCAACACTTAATGACTCAATTACTAGTCGCGAGCAGCGTGCGTCGTTCATAATTCGCGATAGTATGCGTATGCGTATAACACGATGTATGTGTTAAAATCAACCGAGACACACTGTTTTACAGATGAACGAGAAGCCTTGTGTTTGTAGATATTAACCGAGTTGACTGTATCTGCAGCCACACACATATTTCTACCTACCAGGAATGTAAAACGAGTTTTTGGTATTGTACCCAAATGTTTTCCATTGTTCGTGAATGATCTGTATCAACAGCCACACACATATTTTCTACCAGGGATGACAAAACTGATTTTTTAGGTGCTGTACCGAAATGGGTTCAATTGTGCGTGAATAATTTGTGATCGCAAAGGCCTAGCAAAGGCAGCACAGCAATGAAAAAGACGATTTATTCAAGGCTGCTCCTGGAAGTCGAGATTGGTTACCAATACTTCCTTGGTTTCTTCAAATTCTCCTAACTGTGCTTTACAAGATGGTATATATAATTTTCTGTTTGTATCTTTATTTTAAAATGTGTATGTACCAATTGCATTATGAGTTTAGTTATTATCAACTCTCACAAAACGCATAGTTCAAAACAAGTCTGGTACTAACAAATTTTGAAATAAAGTGATAAATGCAGGACTATATATACCATATTGTAGAGCACAATTAGATGAAATCTCAGAATCTATCTTTTTGATTCCGGACTCTGCCGGACGCTTCTTTTTGCCGCGTGGAAAACGATATAAGTTTTATTATTATCATCTCTCACCAACGCATAGGTCGAAACGAGTTTGGTACTTACAAATTTTGAAGTAAAGGGCTAAACTAAAGACTATACCATTTTGTTCAGCATGTGCAAAAGTGTAGCTTTTTTCATTAGCTTGGTTCTCAAAATGATTGAATCGCAGAGTGAAAAATTACTTAATTTTACTTCATTATATCTACAGAAACAGATTAGATTAATATTGCGTTAAGGCCATTATGTCAATTGGACTCAATAAAAAGCTAATATTTATTTTGCATTAAATTTGTACCTTTGGCAAATTTTCTTACAATTAGATACCTATCTTAAATTAGTTTTCAAGTGCCTAGCTACAATTAAGAGTAAAAGCCATATTTTATCAGACAAAAATGTAAAAAAAAAATTGTTGCTTTGGCCATTTTTGTCTGTGTTCTTTTTTTCCTATTGCAAGCCAAAAAAGTAGTAGAGAAAACTTTGTTTTTAAGGCTGTATTAGCCTGTTTAGAATTTAGTTTGTTCGTGAAATGTGAATGTACTAAATTCGGAAGGAATGTCGGAACGTATTTTCAGAAGTAGAATATATTCATCAAAGTTCTGAATTTGGGCAAATCGTACTTGTATATATCTTTAAATCAACTGTGTCGATAAAAGTACAATTGCGATTATTTTTTCATCCCTGGTTTCTGCGTTTTGAAAAAGCAGCGTCGTAATTCGTGGTGTGCGTATAACTTGTTAAGAAACAACAGTATGTGTTTGTTGAAATTTACCAAGTTGAATGATAAAATTAACAGATACACAATTTCTACGTATAACAAATATCAGATAGGTACATATTTCGATGAAAATGTTTTATAGAATTGTTTTATGGAAAAATGGAATGTAAAATAAATCGAGGAGAATTCTCTTTTTTTGAACAGAATGTTACTTTATTTTTGGGAAATTCTCACGAGTAAAAGGGTTAAAAACAAACAAGTCATTGGTTGTATTTAAGCAACGTTTATTGGTTGTTTTCAACAGAGAGCTTGTTAGATTTTAACACACATTCGCTTGGTTAAATTCTCACGAGTAAAAGGGTTAAAAACAAACAAGTCATTGGTTGTATTTAAGCAACGTTTATTGGTTGTTTTCAACAGAGAGCTTGTTAGATTTTAACACACATTCGCTTGGTTAAATTCTCACGAGTAAAAGGGTTAAAAACAAACAAGTCATTGGTTGTATTTAAGCAACGTTTATTGGTTGTTTTCAACAGAGAGCTTGTTAGATTTTAACACACATTCGCTTGGTTAAATTCTCACGAGTAGAAGGGTTAAAAACAAACAAGTCATTGGTTGTATTTAAGCAACGTTTATTGGTTGTTTTCAACAGAGAGCTTGTTAGATTTTAACACACATTCGCTTGGTTAAATTCTCACGAGTAAAAGGGTTAAAAACAAACAAGTCATTGGTTGTATTTAAGCAACGTTTATTGGTTGTTTTCAACAGAGAGCTTGTTAGATTTTAACACACATTCGCTTGGTTAAATTCTCACGAGTAAAAGGGTTAAAAACAAACAAGTCATTGGTTGTATTTAAGCAACGTTTATTGGTTGTTTTCAACAGAGAGCTTGTTAGATTTTAACACACATTCGCTTGGTTAAATTCTCACGAGTAAAAGGGTTAAAAACAAACAAGTCATTGGTTGTATTTAAGCAACGTTTATTGGTTGTTTTCAACAGAGAGCTTGTTAGATTTTAACACACATTCGCTTGGTTAAATTCTCACGAGTAAAAGGGTTAAAAACAAACAAGTCATTGGTTGTATTTAAGCAACGTTTATTGGTTGTTTTCAACAGAGAGCTTGTTAGATTTTAACACACATTCGCTTGGTTAAATTCTCACGAGTAAAAGGGTTAAAAACAAACAAGTCATTGGTTGTATTTAAGCAACGTTTATTGGTTGTTTTCAACAGAGAGCTTGTTAGATTTTAACACACATTCGCTTGGTTAAATTCTCACGAGTAAAAGGGTTAAAAACAAACAAGTCATTGGTTGTATTTAAGCAACGTTTATTGGTTGTTTTCAACAGAGAGCTTGTTAGATTTTAACACACATTCGCTTGGTTAAATTCTCACGAGTAAAAGGGTTAAAAACAAACAAGTCATTGGTTGTATTTAAGCAACGTTTATTGGTTGTTTTCAACAGAGAGCTTGTTAGATTTTAACACACATTCGCTTGGTTAAATTCTCACGAGTAAAAGGGTTAAAAACAAACAAGTCATTGGTTGTATTTAAGCAACGTTTATTGGTTGTTTTCAACAGAGAGCTTGTTAGATTTTAACACACATTCGCTTGGTTAAATTCTCACGAGTAAAAGGGTTAAAAACAAACAAGTCATTGGTTGTATTTAAGCAACGTTTATTGGTTGTTTTTAACAGAGAGCTTGTTAGATTTTAACACACATTCGTTTGGTTAATTTTACATGAGTAGCACGGTTATTAATAACCAATCAATGTGTTAAAACCCCAAATTTAGTAGGTTTTTCTTAACCAAGATACTTGTTTGAATTTAACCAAACAGGAAAACGAGACTGGTTGGTTAATATTAACGAAGCAACTTAATTGATAACAAACATTTAGTGTGTTATTTTTAACAACATGTATTTAACCTTTTTAACACGGTAGTTTTTAACAATAATAACTCATTTGTTTTCTACAGAGACTTAGTTGATTTCAACACATTTTTTTTTAACCGAGCGAAAATTCCACTCGGTTAAGGTCAATTTTTCTGCGTGTAGGAACCACCATTTCTGCCTATTAAAATGCTTGCGCGATTTCAAAGTGGTTTGGAACTGTTGAGTATACAACAGCAAATTAGCCTCAGAAGTGATTTATTTTAATTGTAACAATTTGAAACTTGTTCAGTAACCCATCTCTTGCAGATGCCTTCTATAGATAAATATTAGAAAAACCATTTAATAACATCGCTCAGTGTTGACTCCAAGATATTGAGCATACATTTTGACTTTCTCCTAACTTTTAGACGAAAGTTCCCGCAGGCTGTGCTAACCATATTTGCTTTTAGATTTATCAACAGTGCACAAAATGTGTGGGCCTAGCTAAGGCATCCGTTGGCAGGCCCCTTACCTCAACTTATACCGAAATCTATATGAGTTGAAGTGCTTTAAAGTAAATACAGAAAAAGAAATCCCATTTCGAAATGCGCTGCTGTACTTTTTCTCTAACAGATACGGTGTACCGCAAGGTTGTGCCCTAGGTCAATCTTTATTTCTTTGAACTTGAAATTCGTTTCTGAAAATGGTCCAGTGATTTTGCTTGTTGCATAAGTCATTCTCGATGGAACGGTGTTACTTTAAAAAAAAAATCAACCAATAGAGTTAAAACGGTTTTAAAGAGATAACCGGTTAAATCTTGAGGAATTGTTGATACTGCAAAATATTATAAATATATAAATATAAATATTATAAAAATTACAATAAATAGCGCAATCGCCAAGAGTGACCAAAAGCATGATCTACCCTTAAATAACTAACACCCTCCTTATAATCAGAACTTTATTTCAAAAGCTATGACGTCTTTTGCCAAGTATCTTATTAGAACACCATCTCCAGATCGCGATACTACTTCGGCGTTGATACGATAAAGAAATGGGATACAACTACCACTTATGATCAAACCCTATCAACAGCTATAACAGAGATTCGCCACTTCAATATACAACACCTCTTAAATAATAGAAAACTTCGGCGACTCTTTAATTAATTTTCACCGGAATGACAACGATAAGAAAATTGATAATAATATTCATAAGATGCTTCGCGAAATTGTTAACAATCCTGTGTTCGATAAGGTTTAAGTGAAGTTAGTTCTAAGTAATCAGATACAGAGGCGGGGAAGCTTTTAGTCGTTCCCTAGATTTCCAGTAAAAACGGATATATAAATTGGCCCCACAGTGTCTGCGACGACAAACCCGTTCGGCAATAAATGACATATCTGGCCTTCTTTCAAATATAAATCTTGTGATTCCTAAACCACAATTTTAACTGCTTCGACTGATCCATTAATTGGTCGTAAACAATCAAGATGGGAGAGATAAGGAACGTCTTTATACAAGCTTAAATATGGTGACTAACTAGAGTTTCGGGAAGTCTATTGCCCCGATGTGTGGGCAGTGAATGAATATTTTAACTTTATTAAAAAAATGATCTCCGAGAGGTTAGATTGAGAGTGACGTCCAATATTTGACTGAAAGGGTCTTAATCAGGTCTCGTAAGGGTAGCATAAGTGCGAAGTGTGTCTATATGCTGTGCGTCTTAGGATTTATAGAAGAAGAACTTCACCACCAAAGGGCTAATAATTCAAACGTTTTTGATCCAGACCGATCTAGACGACTTAAGTAGAATTTTTAATGTACCAAGTGATCGATTTGACGGTCGAAAAATGTTTAAAAAAATTGGTCTAGTGGGTGCGGATAGACGGACAGAAGCGAAACTAATAAGATTCCGTTTTTTTCCCTTTGGGTACGGAACTTTAAAAAGCTCAGGGGGCAATCAGGTAACTCTTCAGACGATTGTCATCAAAACGAAAGACCTCCAAAACTAGCAAAAATTACAAGTTCGAGAACTTCATCCAGTTAACACTGCACAAATGTAGTAGAAGGTGATGACATTCAAAAGAATCGGAGCAGAAAATAACTTATTATGGTCTCTTAAATTTCATAAATGATATCGTCCAGACGATCATTCTTATAGGTGATCCGCCCTCAGGCAGCACAGCTTCCATATTTCAGGGAACCCCAGAGAGAAGTTGACTGCTTTAAGTGGATGTTTTAAAAGCCACATTTTTGGCTACAAAAAATGTCAGGAGACACCTAAATTTTCTGATACTATTTAGTTTCGAGCCGCTCGAAATGGGCCTTGCAAAGTATTTCTAAGTTGAAAAAGATCGTAGTCGAAAAAATTTTCTTTTCAGGGATTTGTTGCCTTTATGGGAATATACCTGACTATGACGATGTATCTTCTTACACAAAGTATCCAGGACATTTTCTTCACTTTTAGTGGTCACTGTCTTACTATCTATATCTATATATATATAAATGGTGTGAAAAATGTATCAATTGAGAACGGCTGGACCGATTTGTCTCAAATTTTGGCAAAACCCTCCGGAAAGGTCGGGAGATTCGAAAAATCGAAAACTAATTTTTTGTATGGAATTTTGAGTGCTATTGTTCTGGAATGGCTTTTCGAATGGAAAAATAGAAAATTTGAAAATTACAGAAAAACCCGTAAAATATGATTTTTTTTCGACGAAATTTTGCATTTTACCTGTCCAATGATTTGACGGTTTTGGACGATGTAAAGCTGGAAAATTCGTTGTGAAGCGCATGACCCACTCATGGTCATTTCACACACTCACAGCTCATCTACAAAATGACTACTTTTCAGGTCGCTTCGTCCGTGAATGAGTTCTAGGGGAGAGCAGGGCTGGAAGTAGCATTTTCGACTAAATTTGATGCTGCTTCTACAATTTTGCATATTATTGAACCAAACCTATTTTAATAAAAAACAGCAATATTTAGCTACGAAATGATTGAATTCTGATTAAAATATCGAAAAAAAAAGAAAAAAAATCTACCAACTTACTGCTACGGGACACAACTAGTATTACGGCTCCGAATGACGATCAATACAAAATTTTAAGTAGGCACGTCGTTTTCTTTTATATTTCACGCGATTCTTAATTTAAGAAACCCTAACATTTCTAAATGAACATCTTACTGTTAACCCCGTCTTCCTAAACGTTCACAGAATCAATTCGATTTGAAATATGAAACAAAACCAAATTCCCTCAAGTTTATTTCGGTCACGCCAGGAGATTTCATCCACCATTATGATGAGTTCCATTCCTTGCAGCCGAGCCCAGTACGCCATTTCAATGTGGACGAGCTGTCCACAGATGAGATCGCATACAGTTCAGGTGTTTCAGCTGGATATTGGCCCGTGGATTGTTCGTAAACTACAGTCTCATCGACCCATTCAACGCTTAGATTTGATGTGGTGACATAATGTTACGCTGACGTACTGACTTCTGGTAGTTATTTTAGTTTCTTATTAATAATTTATCAAGAAAATTATAGGGAATATATAATACAACTGTAGCCGGTAGCTTTAACTGTAGCTTGTTTTCAAACCTAATTCCTACTGAAAGTGTCTACAACTTTGGGTGGAAATGCCTTACAGACTCTGTCACATATTTTTCGACATAATCTTTATTTTTTATCAATTCCAAAATAAATGAACAATTTTCGCGTCAGTATTGCAAAATATAAGTCACTAAAAGCTTAGTCCCGATTTTTCTTCGCACGTCATAATTATGGTACCTACACACAATCCGAACCAAAATAAATCGCCTAAACAGGTCTTTTTCGTAGCAAAACCTTAAAATACATTCACAGTGGGGAAATCCCACCGCAACACCAATTGAATTAACTAATTTTTTCATTTTTTCTTCTTCTTCTTCGTCTCGTTTCAGCACACCAAAGAAGCAACAACATAGTACCTTACCTACTTCATCTAGTGCCACTAGACAAGATCTCAACGAAACCCACTTACCTGAGCTGGTTGCTGGTAGCTGCCGTGTGCAACGAACTGAGGGAAAATCCAATACCTACCTAGTTTCTGTTTTGCGCGCAGAAAACACCACCATTGCACAATACACCAGCCGACTTATGAAAAACGACACACAGACGCGAGTAGTTGGTTTTCTTTTGTGCCTTGGCTTAGCCTGGGAACGCACTTAAGTCCGAGTAAAAGCAAATAAAAAAATCCAAACCTGCTTGTAATCTGTCTGAGGTGGTTTCCCCAAACCAACAGCTGTTGGAGACGTCATCGATTTGATACATCAACAAACAGCAGACAATTCAATTTGCATAAAGTGACAGACAGTTCCAGAGAAAATAAAACAAGAAAAAAAACTGACATCATCCACGTGGCGGACGCCTGTAAATCTAAAGTTGACACCCACCCGGATTCGGATGAGAAACGTAAATTTCAGCATGATCTCAGGCCCCTCCAGATGCACTTGCTCGCTGTATCAAACTGACAAGTAAACAAAAGTCGCATTGTTTGCATTCGCCTGCCAGATAAGCCCTTAGAAAATCAGTTCATTGCTGGTTTGTCACCCATTTCGATTAGAAGACAAAAGAACACAGATTAGACTGTGTACCTTGAAAATAAAACACTAAGTACCAAATTCAGTAAGAAAACTTAACCCCTGCATATCAAGTCCCAAACACAACCTCAAATCCAAATAGAAAGGCGTCACACTCGAAAAATCACTGTCTAAACAGAGAGAAAAAAAAAAATAAAAACAAAATCAAAAATCCACTCAAACATCGCTTCTAAAAGAAAATCCGCCGCGCGCCACTCAAATATTACAAATACTAACAGAAACTCCGTGCCACAGAGAGACATCCACTACTTGACAAAGGCAGCATAAAAATCAATCCAACTCAACGATCCTAAAAGAAAAATTCGCACTGAAAATTTATACACCGATGAGAATGACTTTGACTGCATCAATTCTAGTTAGTTCTCCCGCTCGTTTTATGTTGACTCTCATTTTCTCTCACCGGCTCTCACAGCCACTCAACTGTTCTCAGCTTCAATAATTTTAATTTGTATATTTTATACACACGGTCTTCGGTCGGCATCGACATCGACATCCACATCTACACTCACTCCATACAGTTGTGTTTATTTGTGAAAAAGAAACAAATGAACTTTCTGATTTTTTTTTGCCGTCTCGCGATATATATTTCTTGAGGGAAAACGTTCCGATCACGAACAGTTGTGAACGCAACGCTCATGAGTGAAGATCTTTTTCGCGTATGTTCTTTCGGCGGCGGTAGTAAATTTTAACACAGAAATATACTCGCTCTCTCTCGACAGACACACCGAGAAATACGAAACAAAATCAATTTCAAGCGAAAATAAAAAACACAAAAAGATCTTAAACTCGATCGGTATAGCTCTGATACAAAAGTGAACAAGTGAATAGAGTATTCAAGTGAAAATCGTCAGATACAACAGAAAGGTATAAAAAAAATAAAACCGAGACGTTGTCCTAAATGAGATAAAATTGAATAATTCTGACAAGCACGATCGGCCAACCCAGCGATCGATAGTTTTAACAGTTTGTGTAACTAGCATGTGAATAACCAATGAAGGCGAAGTGATTAGTTATACAAAAAAAAATAAAAGAATTAATCGCAGTTCATTAATAAAAAACAAAAACCAACCAAACCAGTGCCAATTCTTAGTCAGAAAGGAAAAAGCAAACAAAAAAAAATAATAAAAAACAAGAAGTGATCTTGAGTGTATTAAAAAAACAAAAAGTTGCATGAGCGAAAAAAAATGTCCACAAGCTGGTCGCGAGACAACCGCCAGCAACTAGTCCGTATGTTTTCGTTGAAAAAAGTATCCATTCACACGGTAAAACACAAATAGATACTATGCCAGAAACTTGATCAGTTCATCGGTAGATCAAGATCGTGCAGCAAACAAGAGAAAAAAGAAAGAAAAAAACAACAATTCGTGTGTTTAATACCCGGAAGAACAGTGACAAAAGTGAATAAAAACAAGACAAGCTTCAAGGAAGCTGAAAACCAAAAAGATCTAGCCATTTAAACTCGACATTAACACCACCATTTAAAAAGTAGTATTATGTACAAATATGGCAATAGACTTTTTAATTTTTGGTTTACTCTTGATATCATTCACAATAAATCTGCTGGCATTAGGTGCATTCTGGGTGACACCAGGGTTACGAACAACGGCTAATCGGTTCGTTATCAATTTACTAGTAATCAACCTGATCGGATGTTGTATATTAGCACCCACCCTATTTCTAAGTGACACCACCGCCACACAATCATATGACGACACGGTTGATACCATCTCGAAGGAGGCGACTCGTCACCTGACCATTCATCGCGATGGCCAGCTGATCGAGGAGACGGTGGACGAAGTGATCCGCAACGGCAGCGACACCCTGGAGAAGATATTCCAGTGCAACTCGACGTTTTGCGAAGAGCTGACCGTTGAGAAGCATCCCCACAATATAGTGATAACCGAAGTGAACGAGAAGATGTATAATAATGTGATCGTGGATCCAATCCTAAGTAAAGATAACCCTACAGATAAGTCTAGAATAGTTAACACCATCCCGATGATGCGGTGTTGGTCGATTGATTTGGCCGCGGCCCTGGGAGCTTTGTCTGTGCTTCTGGTGGTCGGCGATACCTGGTGCGCCGTGACTGATCCGCTGCGGTATCACAGTCGGATATCGGGAGTGAAGGCGTGGGTGTTGATCGCACTAACCTGGGCGCTGGGGATACTCTTCGGCGTGATGTCAGCGTTTAGAGCGATCGATTTCGAATCGACGACCGTGATTGGAAAGCAGAAGAGATTCGCCCTGCCCGACCAGATCGAAGTGTTCAGCATAACATCGAACACGATCTTCAGCATGATCTTCGCATGTATCTACTTCATTGTGATCATTCTGCTGCCGTTTGGATTCGTTTGCGGCATGTACTGGAGGATTTTCTCCGAAGCCCGAGAGAATGGTGTGCGGATGCGCCAGAATGGATCGTCGCCGTTGCTGCAAAGCGCGCTCAATCTATCGCACCATCGAGAGCACTCGCACACGAACAGCCTGTGCGTGCACAGAAACTCGATATCGGGTGTGTCAACCACTGGCGGCCTGCAGATGCAAATCGACCACAAGCGCAACCGTCGCGATTCAACAGTGACGATAGCAGCGGCCGAGAAGCCACAAAGGCGAACATCATCGACACCACCGCCGCTGCTGCCACCGCTGTCCGAACCAGAAGAATCCAGTCTGGCGGATAGAAACCAAAACAACATCCTACTGACTCTGTCCACTGCAAGTGGCGAGATCAAGCGCAACTACTCGGTGCGCCAACTGCCGCTCTTGGGCCGATCATCACAAGATCTCATAGCAGCCGACCGGATGCATGGCATTCGCCAGATCCACTCATCACCGAACCTCCAAAAGTACACTCAACACACAATGGACGCAGCATCACCGCTGCGTCACATCCCCCACCAGGCGCTGCAGATACCCACAATCCACGCGTCACCAAGAGCGCTCAGCTACATGACATCCATTCGGCATCGGCTTTCGAACGCCTCGTCGCTGTTCAAGTACCGCGAAGAGTCGCGTGCCGCTCGCATCAGTATTCTAGTCGTCATAATGTTTCTCGTCTCATACCTGCCGTACGGCTTCCTAGTCCTCCTGCAGGGCCGTGTGATCGAGGACTTTGCCCACTCAACCCAGTTAGCAGTGTTCATGATTCTTCTAGCGAATCTCAGTTCACCGTTCATCTTCGCTTATCGGAATAAGCGCGTTCGCCGTGGTGTTAAGCGCCTCTTCGGCTTGGATGCCCGTTCCCGAGAGCGTCACCTGCAGCGCAATGGCGGCTTCCTGCGCTACAGTACCAAAGCCAGTATTAGTGTTAAACGCAGCAGCAGCAAAGTGTCCACCTACTCGATCAATTCGTGTAAATATCTCACCCCGATCCTTAGGCATACAAATAGTAATAGTTTAAACAATAACGAGAATAAGTTAAATCTAAATGCGGAGACATTCCTAACCAATCCGGCAGTGATGGCCAACTGCTATCAAAACTCCTCCATCCAGCGCAGCACCATCCTCGAGAACATCGCCGTCGACACTGAGGTGTCCATACAGCCGCTGCCCACACCGCCGCCTGCTGCCATCAACGAGAAGCGATCGATCTTCAAACTGTTTTGTCAGAGTTCGCGCAATCTGAGCTGTGCCACGCAGTCCTGCACCGCCGACAGTGAACCAACCGAAGTTTGAGTCAATCCCTTCCCCCCTCAGCAAAAGGTACCTTAACAAAAACTTACAATTACCAAAACATTGTATCTAGAATATAATTTTAAACTTAAAACTAATGTCAACTAAACCAAAAACAAAAAAAAAATAACAAATAGAAACAAGAATGAAACAGAAATTACACGTAACAAAGGAATTTATTCAGGAAACAGATAGTTTTTATCTATATAGTTGTTGATGTATCTAGTATATGTATATCTCTATAACCAAAAAAAAAAAGAAGAAGGAAACAAATCCAAATCGAATCAAAGATACAAAAATCAATTATGTTATACGAACTATAATGAAGACATGACAAATTTTATTTAACACAAACCTATATATATATATTTATTTATACACTATAACGAACAAAGTTCGATAAGCAGAAGGCAACAAATGGAAAAGAAACAACAAAAAAAAATATATGTTCTAAGTTTTAAGAGAAATATTTAAGAGGATATTTTTGTAAAACATTCAACAAAATGATTGTTAAAATTATATTTATGTGTATACTTTGATTGTTTTCATATTGAAAACTCTCCTTGTGGCTATTGTTTCAATTAAATTGTTAAAACAAACAACAAAATCGTATTATTTACATCGCTTGTACCTCATTAGATTTATTTTTCTATTTTTTAATTTTTTCCATTAAACAAATAAATGTTTTTATATAAATAAATGTTTATTTTTTTTAATGTAAAAGCGAATGCATTTTTTTTTTTTTTTTTGTAACTATAATTCACTTGTAAATTTATTTTATAAGAATGAATCTATATGAAGTCGAAACCGAAGAAAAAGAAAGAAACAAAAAATAAAACCGAAATGTGATGAAAAATAATTGTAATCTTAAACCGAACGAAAAAGATTAACAAACAAATAAAAAGAAAAAAATACTAAAAAAAAAACACAATAAAAAGCAAAGCCAAGATATTTTCTTAAAATATAATTTCAATGATGTTTTTACTATTTTTGTTCGCTTTTTGGCTGCGGGAAGATGATTTTTTTATCCAGGATTTTAGATAATTTGGTGCTGCCGATTGACAGGAAATTGATTGACAATTGTAATTGATTTGACGGCAAGTATTTGGATGAACAATGAATGGAGTTGTTTTTGGCCAGGAATTGTTTAATTTGGCAGTGGAATTTAATTGAAGGAATGGCAAATGCGTAAATAGTTGGATTTATTTGCATTGCGGTGGTAGGTATATACAGAGAAAAGTATATTGCAATCCGAGAACAGATGTGCGGTCTAAATATTTATGTATAACTACTTTTTTGGCGCTTGGCGGTTGCGGCTTGTTGGCCTAGATCCAGGAAATAATCAGGCCGGCATTGCCAAAGTTGTACGTCACATTTGTGTGATCAATTTATTTGTTCACAAAGAAGCGCAGGTACGCATTCGTGATGTTGATCAAAGGAAGATACTTGTCATAGAAGAGGTGCTTATTAGCAGTGCCAAAGAAGAGAGAAGGAAGTATCGGTTGCTTTGTGTTTAAAGTGGGGGAGCAGAGTTATAAGATTGTTCGATTTGTTTAAAATCGTGGGAATATCAGGAATTTTTGCTAACATTTCATTAAAACAGTTACATTTTATTATGATTGTAAACACACTGAAAGTCCATAAAAAACAGCTCATGTAAATCGTCTTTTATCAAAATTTTCTAGTTTCAATAAAATATTCATAGTAGATTTTGAAGCAAAGCAGTAACATTGGATCTTAAAAGGGAATTTCAGTATGGTGAAAAGGGAAAAATGACCACGCTTCGCGGGATAAATGAAGAGAGAGTGCTTACAACACTGGGGGGAGAGTCGGTCCATCATTTACTAGCCATACTTTATAGGAAACACTGAGTCGCATAAACTCAAATTAACAATAGGTTTGTTTGACGTGCCTAGAACTAGTGCCCACTAGTGCGCACTGAGAAGCGTCAGATGATTTTCACACCTGTTAAAAACCCTGCAAAGCCCTGAAAACTTGGATACTAAATATATCGAACGCAAAATATATTGCCCTGAAGTCTGCCAGTTCTTGAAATTGAAAAATATTTATCTTTTGGTGAACGAAGTGTTATCTTCACTTTATTTTTTGTCTATTGTTAAAAATGAATGAACTCAATTCATTTGAATACCAAATTTATTTGTATTTACCTTTATCACGATAAACAAGTGAATGACAGCGCAACTCAGCACTGAGTTCTTGCCCCGAGAAAATAACTGGGATCAGTACAGGGCACAACTAGGGCGCCGTAGAAGTCATGTCAAACACAGGTTTTCAGTAGCAGGGCGAGTTCAGTGCTTTATCGAACACGTTAGGATTAAACCAGTGCGCACTAGGGCCCACATCAAACAAACCTAATAGAACATTATAGTAAACATGTACTCGCGCACCGTTGTTGATTAAGATTTGATTTAAGTAGTGCCAGCATGAACACTGAGTAGTACTGTCTAATGGACTATAGTTACCATTCTGGCTAAAACGTTGCCGTCATTACTGGCATGCGTTTCTCACGAAACACATTTATTAATCTTATTGCTCGTGAGCCGGCTTGGCAGCGTTTTCCTGGTTACCAGCCGGAGAAATATAATTTTCCGTTCAATTGGCATGAGGGGTGTTTTATTATTTGTTTTAGCTCCTGAAAGCTTGCAGTGTATCAATATTATTTCAAAATGCTCGAAGGCTAAATATTTGCTTGCGTCATTAGAAAATGCCAAATAAAACGAGTAAACGATCGAGTGCGGTTTTTCAGCGTTTTATCATCTTCACCTTTCATGATAGATCTTGACCTTCTGTCTCATAACATTAATATTTCATGAGATATATTCAACTTTCATGATAGATCTTGAACTTTTATCATAAAACTTCATCTTCTGTCTCATTAGGTTCATATTTCATGAGATATCCTTCCATTGCATGACACATCTTCATCGTTCATGATAGATCTTCCTATTTTGTCTCATAACCTCCATATTTCATGAGATATCTTCATCTTTCATGACAAATATTAATCTGTCATAATATATCTTTATCTTTCATGACATATCTTCATCTTTTAATGGGATATCTTCATTTTTCATGATGGATCTTCATCTTTTGTCGCATAACCTTCATATTTCATGAGATATATTCATCTTTCCTGACATATCTTCATCATCATAGTCGTCTTTTGTCTCATCACCTTCATATTTAATGAGATTTCTTTTTATCTTCCATGACATTGCTTCATCTTTTATAAGATATCATCGTATTTCCTAACATATCTTCATCTGTCATGAGATATCTTCATCTATCATGATAGATCTTTATCTTTTGTCTCATGGCGTTCATATTTTGTGAGATATCTTTATCTCTAATGATACATCTTCCTCTTTCATGATATATTTTCATCTGTCGTAAGAAATCTTTATCTTTCATGACATATCTTCATATATTTTAAGAATTTAAAGTAAAAGTTCTGACCGATATCCGCTTACTGGTCAGGTACGCGGCGGACTTGTTGTGTACACTTGTATTTTGAGTTGAGTACGAGTACGACGGGAACAAGATAAATACCAAGAACGAGGAAAGACTGAATGGTAAATAAAAGTCCGGGTCTTTGACGTTAATAAGTTTGAAGCTTTGCCAGTCTTAATCTCGTAAAAGTAGTTTCACGTTTGAATTGAGTGAACTTTATTATAGTCGAGATCACCGCACCACACTTCGGCAGTGCTTAAAAATAGTCTTCGGGTTTTCAGTATAACCCAAGGCTATTCGGAATTTTGCACTCACTGCTATCGATGTTTTGTGAACATAGAAGAAAAAGAAGTGTTCCTCCTTGGGGCAGGCTACGACTGCCGATTTTCCTCTTCGGTACAGTTCGATATTGATCGCTTAGCTAGGTAACTCAGAGAACCGTGTGTTTAAGGGGACTTACTGATGATTAATCCAAAACACTGTTCCATCCCATTTAAGTCATAAAGCGCTGAAGGTATCCACAGTGGTCATGATGATTGGCCGGCAGTTAATAAAAATCCGTTTATTACCAAATATGAAAATAAAACACCGGATCGGATGGGAGTAACATAATCGGATGACCAAGCCCATAAAGAGCCCATAAAATCCTCTGTATATCTGTACATCGTAAATTTAACCAATAACGTAGTTAACAAAACTGACAACAGATTCCGTCGAAATTAATATATTTATGTGACTAGTGGAAAAAGTCCCCTCGGGAACATTGCCGCTTCATGCCCACTATCTGTACTCGGTATTATGTGCTCATTTCTCGTATTGGAGAAACTTAAGTCGAAAGTGTGAAATACGCCAACAAAAAGAGAGAAATACAAGAAAACCAAAAACTCGAAATTCAGCCCACAAACAGAATCTGGTTTTTGGCGAACGGTTTTGCCAAAAACGTAAGCAGCTTTAAGGCCACACGCCATCAACTCCTCACTCGATGAATCACACACTCCGATCGCGGATTAAAATCCGGTCCACTGACTTTTCAATGTAAGTATGGTATATTCAAATAAATCAGGGTGACAACTTGGCTATACCGATTGGTATCTCACTTCTTGGTCGTTCCAAATCCATTCCAGGAACCTACGACAACGCGCTCGTGTGGATTAATCTAATTTCGGTCATTCGGCCCCCAATGTGATGTGTGTACGTGTGCACGAAGCTAAGAGTCATGTAGTATGATAAGATGACGACCTGTCAAGTGCGGTACCGCTTTAATTTTTTGCGCTACTCCTAGTGGGTGTAAATATTGGCACTGCGGGAAATATCCGCAGTTTTTCATACATGGAATTTTTATGAATATTATCAAGATAAACTGTTTTTTTTTTATTTTTTTTTTGTCGGCTGATTTTGTTTGCTCGCTAATTGGTTTATTTATGCTGAAAATGGTTTTTAAACTTTAAATGGGATGTTATGTGTCTCTTGGGGAGACGATTTTATGATCTTATGAGCTGTTATGACTCAAAATTTGGAAACATCGTTTTACTCCTCCCGTTAAAATAGTGAGAATCTTTCTGGTTTATGACGAAAGCGCCACTCGAATGGAGTAATTCGTCAGATTGTTGGTGAGTTACACTGAACTGTTGTTTGACGAGAATTATGCTATTGGACTTTTGGTTGGCCTTGAAGATGGGGCGATATTTTGCAAACATTATCAAATGGGTTTGGCTGTATTGCTTAGAACTGTGAGAAGAAACGGACAGTGGCTTTAGGAAGGCAAGTTAAGTGTCCATTTTAAGTTTAACAGAAGCCACAATGCGAACTTCTTCATATGAAATAAGCTTTTAAAACCTAAAAAGGTGGGTGATAGAAATTACAACTAACAAAGCTCAAAGTCACTTGGGAGAATTCCAACCAAATGCTCTTCCGGCATAACCCTTTTCTGGCTTTGGAACGCTGACCTGCCTAGTCGTCCTTTTATCCCACTGGGCCCAGAAGTATCGTGATCTTTTTGTCAGTTCTTTTTCATTCAGAAGTAAAGAACCTATAAGGCACAGGCCATCTTATAGATGATAGCTAAAAAGTCGACTTTGTCAAGCTACAGTGACACCTTTGATCCGAACGTTCGCCTTTACGTAAACCTTTGCTTTGTGAGTTTGGATAGAGCCCAGTTTGTTGTGTATTTGTAAGTCTGTAGAGGTTGATAAAATAAAGTTTCACCGAGCCGCTCCGTTTTAATTTCTTTTAAATCAAAAGTCGAAAAACCCGATTGATCACATTGTGACACGTCTATAGTTTTAATGACTTCTGCAGACTCTGTGGTATCATCTGCAGACTCAAACCTCTACACCATACCTTATAACAGCCAAAATATGCTTCAAGATGGACCGCCCAATCTGACAACGACAAACAGCTCTGAAGAGCAAAAAAGTGTCAAAGCCTTTGCCGTTTGCCTACCGCATTTCTGTTAGCCTTTATACAGAAGTCCCGCCAGAAGACCAGGAGACCATCACAAGTACCGCCTCTGGTGCAATGAATATAGTAAAACGCATGCGCCATTCAGTCAAACAAGAGGCATAACCTGCAGCACTGCATCCAAAGACCTGAAAAAAGTCAAATTACGAGAAATTCATAAAGGGATGTATGACCTACTCGTATGAGCCATTCAACATTGACAAAGATATAGCCGGGAATCCCTTCAGTCTGACGAAAGTAACTGACACACATTTCAAAATCCAACGCAGCTGCTGGGTATCTACTATGGGTTGGTAAACTCAATTTTTTGAAGCTGCGGGAGATGATTTGGAAGGCACCATGCTCATTTCTAAGAAAGTTTTCTATGCATCGTGAATTAGTATTGGCAATGTCCCAATGATCCAGGATATACCCAAAACTCAGTCGAGAGGACCAGTCTTTCCAAATTCAACTCAAACTATCCATACAAAATATGCTTTTATGTGAATTGGAATTGGAATTCACGTTAAAATTACTCGCCAATCCGTCTGTACATCGTAGACACATTTAAGGGTTTAATGGAGCAACATTTAATTTTTGTTTCATCACAATCGGCCTTTTCATTCCGAAGATGTAGCTATGGGACGCAATGTGCAATTTGTGATGTGCTTTTTCTCAGGCCGGGGTTTCGCTCGCCGGATCCAAGGTTTACCAAAGAAACACCAAACTCTGGTTAAGAGGTACTCTTTATTTGCAATACTTTACTTAATAATATTACAATATTTCATATAACTATACAAACTACGTAATCTTAACAATATTTCAATGTGATGACTAAGCTACGTTTAAATACGAGGCTCGACGGCGACGTGGTTCCTTAGCGGCCCAACGACAGCGTGGTTCCTAGGATGAGGTGGGGGAGCAAGCCAGCAACAAGTGCCGACACTGCTATTAAAGGCCGCCGAAAATTGAGACCAAAGCCACTTTCCAAGCGGGAGCCTTATCTGGTACACAAGATTGGTACGAACCACACTAACATAAGTCGCTCCGAATGACACTCTCATTCGGGTATGCATGGTTTTCGCACCACGAAGAGAGTGTGACTTTTGAGTGCAGAATGCAAATTCTCCATGTCACACAAGGGAGTGTCTGCTGCTGGTTGTAAAAGTGTGACGAACGGGACGTTTCATTACATATTGAAATGAAGTCTGAAGTTTGAAAAGCAATATTGTGTCATATATCCATAGAAGGCAATTGAGTAGAAAAGTCCTTTCACTGGCGACTAAGCGGACGTTGTTTAAGACTCTTACGTACATAGAGGTGGAATCATTGATGCCCATATGCTCTATATACCGCTGTTCTACAGTCATTCTCAGTCGTTCTCGGTCATTCTCCCCCAGAAGGCAGATAACACTTTTTCGCAACACAGGCATTGACTGTCGTCTGTGACTGTGATTGATTGATTGACATAATACTGACTTGAAAGAAGTTTGTCTAAAAATCGAATAAAGAAGAAGAGTGGTACCGCACAATGGTAAATTATACGCAATCATTTAATCGAGCTCGACCAAAATAGACCAAGACATATCCAATACAAAAGCTGTTGCTAATACTTTATTAATATACAGGCAATCATCAGTCATCACCTTTGTGTCCATTTGCCTAGTTATGGATATTTTTTTTTTGTCCCACAACAGCGCACACTTGAAAACTACAATTTTGAATATTCCAATTACCTCGCCTATAAACGTCAATGTTGAGAAAATATTTACGTATATATTTCCATAATTATACACACGGAGAAATAAAAGAGAAATTTCAACCGCCCAACGACGGCAGAGGCAGACGTGCATTAAAAATCCAACTTGTCAAGAGTGCCATCATGTCTACAGCGTGTGTGTTGTGCTGTGTGCCGGTGCATGTATCCGAGTTTTTATTAATTCAGTCAGATGATGGTCATATTGCCAAATTCTGTTGCCATTCGGCCTGACGGGCAAAAGACGCAATCGACAAGTAAGCGAAATGACATGTGCGGCCTACTGGCACTTGAAGAACGATAAATCATCACGCGCTTGAATTGATAAAATGCGCGCGATGACAAACTACAAAAAGAAGGTTTACCTCGAAGTGAGGCTTCAAGTTTGGGTTTGTATTTTTACTTACTTCGTGTTATTGTTTTTCTTGTGAACTATGAGTTTCCCAATCCCCAACGCAGACAAATAGTAGACCCTTAGGGGCTACATGTGAGTGTGTCATTGCTGCTGTAGAACGTTCTTTAAAAACGATGCTGGCCAAAACGTTACAGTCAACGGTGACCGCAATAGAGCCATGATTACTGACTTTTCCGTTCATCTATTGAACAACCATGATGTGCAGGAGCTGTGGTTTCAACACGACATGTCACACAGCTCGTGCAGCAATTGATTTATTGAAGTAAACGTTTGGTAACCGCATAGTTTCACGTTGCGGACCCGTGAATTGGCCTCCAAGATCGTGTGATTTAACGCCGCTTGACTGTTTTCTGTGGGGATATGTGAAGTCGCTAGTCTACGCCGATAAGCCCGAAACGATTGACCACTTAGAGGATAACATTCGCCGCGTTATTGCCGAAATACGTCCACAAATTTTGGAAAAACTCATCGAAAATTGGACCTCCAGATCAGACTACGTCCGAGCCAGCCTTGGCGGTCATATCCCAGAAACCATAATTAAATTATAAAAACCAGAAGATTATCTTTCGAATGAATCAAATTTCATGTCAATTTAAAAAAATCATCTTTATTTCATTCAATTTCAAAGTTCTATACATCTAAAAAACACCCTTTACTAGAAAACAGTTTGAGAAGTCATAAATCTGTTCTTTAATGTTATATTTATGTTGACTTATTTCTGTTAGGTAAAAACTTTTTAAAAATCTGCATTCAAGCTTGAAATTTTCTACAAAACTGCTTACGAACATGAATATTTGTCCAATATTGTGAACACTGAATTTGATTGTAAATAGTACTTACTGTCTCTATTAATTTTTAATTGTCCAGTGTGAACCAAATCGATTTATGTCTTCAAGTTTTTCAGTACTTAAATACTATATTGAATTTTAGCGTCCATTTCATCAACTAATTTAAAGAAAATTTTAATTAACTCAACTATGCACCCGCCCTTAATCCAACTGTGGGGTTGCATACCCCCCTTACTCATTTAAAGGTTCAGTGGTAATTAATTATTCGCGCTGGTTGATTTTTAGTGAGTATTAAATCGACATTTTAGCACTCACTTCTTTTTTCGCAATTTTTCTTTTTCTCAAAAAGTAGAAAACATAAAGCCTAAGGGCTTTTAGAGTTCGATTGAGAGTTAATAGGGGCAGTGAATATTTAATACCATTTCTGTACTTTAATTTGGAATTTTGAAAAGAAAATCGGAATAAATTTGTTTTTTTATGATTTTTTTCTCTTCACAATTTTGAGTTTGAAAGCAACTGCCTTAAAAACTTTTGATAGAAATAACTTGATTAAACAATAATATGAAAGAATACCAATATCTCTGTCTTTCAAAATTAATCTAGTAATTTTATTGCTAGTGTTGCCGCGTTTTTTTTTTTTTTTTTCAATAATTTCATTTACCATTGCAAGTCTTTTTTTTTTAAAGACCGCAAATACCCTACCCCTGCGGCTTATTCCGATCATGAATTTCAACCTCGTTTTGGTTAACATTTTCCAGAGTTCTGCACGATTTGCGATTGGTCCAGCGGTTGTTGGTGAATATAAGGTGGCCCAGACAGCAGACTACTTCTATCATTGATGGTTGTATGTAAAAAGTATGCGATACCATTTTGGGTGAAAACAATGGCACTGCCCGAAGTAAAGACATACCAACACCCATCGACCAACACTCGATATTTAAAAGTCGCCTATCTGCTCAAATTGAGCAGAAACAACAGAAAGATTGGCAGCATGAATTTAAGTTAACAAAACTCAAGTGTAGACATAAAGTTGGTCAATTATCTGCAGAAATATACGGATGTAGCAAGTGCCTTGATATACCTTTCTTATATCCAAACCCAAACCTTTTTTTGTGCAGAGCATTTTACAGAGCAGCGATAAACTTGAGATTTAAGAGGAAGCTCCCTTAACTTATGAACAGTTTGTAGATTATGTCAGATCTCCCATCCCACAAATGTGTTACGAAAATATATATTTGGTATGGTAAGCTATCTTCTTCAGTAACAGCAGTAGTTATAATCAATCACGCTCATGGAGCTTGTGTAACGGGTAATCAATCATTCCATAAAAATTAAAATCAAAATCGGACACAATGTATGCTTTGTTGACTTCTTTTATCGACGCAGGGCCTTTCCCAATGCTAACGTACAAGTTCTGGACAAACACTGATAGGAACCATTAATGGAGCCAGAAAAAAGGGACTAGATGTGGAGGCTTCGACTATTCATTGATAAAAACCTTTTAGAACGAGTGGCGAACAGCAACATACACACCGCTGGGCAAAGGGAGGACCAATCACATCATTTGCTCAATAACTACACCAAAAAAGGGGTTACTTTTGAGAGAGACACCACAAAACGAAAACAACAAAAGAAAAGCCTTCCTTACTCTGTATACTTGTCCCGTCCAGTAATCGAGCTCACACATTTAACTCAGCATCATTTCGCAGAAAATACCCCAAAAAAAGCAGGAAGAAGTCTGCAGCACTATATGCTACACTGCGATGCGGAAGATTATCTAAATGTTTACCACAATATGGAGGTCGACGTGAGAATGTTATCTTCGAAGATGCTTGTAAATTATGTCCGATTTTGGGTGGAAAATTTTAAAGCAGCTAGAAAACTGGGGTAGGTAAATGAGTTGCATGAATGTGGTGAACGATTTATATGCTGAACGGTGTCTTCAATGTTAAGAAGCCTCTACCCAGAAATCGAGCAAATGTGCAAAAAATTACAGTTTGTTTCTCTGACTGATAAATTATTACTGGAACTATTGCATTTGAAAGAACGGAATTTCCTCTTCAAAAACGTCGGAGGAGGTTTTTTAAAAAACATCTCAGTTATATTTTATTTAAAGAATTCCCAGAGGTGTTTAGGAAAATTTGCATAAAATGAAAAACTCTTGGCCAAACAATGAGAAGACGGAGTAAGACACATCTGAGATCACTAGCTCAGCTAAAAGGTAACATCCAAAACACCAATAGCATCGGGAGGGATCTTGAAATTTTACAATGGCTTGGAAAATACAGTTGTTTAAAAACACACAACATTTTGAAATATTGAACAACGTTTTTCATGTGAATATTGATGCACGTTTGTTTCAATTTTTACAGGAACAGATCCAATAAAAGCATATATTTATCTACGTGTATTTTGTCACAAAATAATACGTTTAAATTATATATTTTATTAAAAAAATTATTCTGTACGTATTATTGGCAAAAATTCTTATCAAATGCATTCAGTTTCAATTCAATCGTTCCAGTAATAATTATCAGTCAGAGAAACAAAATGAAATTTTTTGCACTTTCGCTCGACTTCTGGGTAAAGGCCTCTTAAGTCCGATATTTGTATACCTCAAGCTGAAGAGGTTAAACAAAAAAACAACATTCTATGAATTTTAAACTTTCTCATATACATAGGTAGGAAGAGAAAGATTTTTTTTCAGGATCAAAAAGATGCTGAAAAGACTGTAAGACACAGAGCAAGACGACATGAAAACAAAATCAATAAACCTAGAAGATGCCGCCATGAACAATTGAACATGCATCTTCAATAAGGCTTCAAACAGTTCCAAACTGCATTGGTATCTTAGCGTTTAAGACCCTGTTTTAAACGCCGAGGCAATTTTTTCCGACGATTTTCCATTGAAGAAAAGAATATGGCATGAAAAGCTTTATATAGATGAAGTATTCCTTTTAGGGGATCACTTGTATTCACTTTTCGTACCCTGCATTTAGAATTGCACTCTTTGGAAGAGGTTGATTTTTATCGAGCTATTTCCACTGTAATATTAAGGTAAAAAGTAACCTCACAAGTCTTATCGAACTTGTCATCATATTTGGCTTGTAGGTTTCATTAAGACTTTTCTGTTGATCGACTGCTCTGGATTGATTGCTTTTAGATCAGTGGCTTAAGCCTTTAATAAAGGCAAATCTCTAAAGATGTATATAAAGATTTTGAGATATATTCGAATCTGAACCACCTTTGACAGATAGACTCATTTCGCTGGATAGACTTGAATCACTGGATTTCTCCAGAGTTCTTCCCTGGTTTCGATTCTTAGTGTTAACGCTAGCATCTGTTTATGTGAGATCTGCTTCATCGACTGGGTGTCCACCCATTTATGTCCCAAGATCCTCATTCTTCTGCCAGCCAAAGCTGACACAGTATATGTGCCGCTGTCTCGGATTCCTCCAGGCATAGTTTGCAGGTATCATCCTCTCTAAGGCACATACCCGAAACTACCATGTCCTGTAGAAAAAGCCACCACCCATTTCAATGTTTCGCGACTCATGATTAGAACCCTTCATTGAGTGGAGCAGGTCGGTTACTTAATTGCCATTTAGCCTGTCCATTTGTGAATCAGCTGTTCAACCATTCCTCTGCCAATTGAAGAGAATGGTTCTGATCCCAGCAATTTTTCAGTTGACCCCTGTTGTTACTTCATTTTTGGATGAACACTTATTGAGCTTGAGTACCCATTCCAGTGCCAGTCATGTTGTTATGTTTGCCTGTTCCATGCGTCTGATCACCGCCTGATTGTCCAGTTCTATAAGGACATTTCTTGCCTCCAACAGACTCTCAAGCACGTAGTCCAACGTATGCAGCAATGCAATCATCTCAGCCTGGTATACGGAAGTGTGTTTCCCAAGGCTAGCTTGATAGGCTAGTTACAGCTCTTCTGACTCTATTTTGCTACTCCTTTTTTCTGTAAGTAATCCGTTCTCAATACGAGTTTTGGGATTCCTTTCCTCTCGTTTTTGACAGGTTCCAGGATCTCCCTATGTCCATAGATGGTACCACGATTGTGCCATTTCACATCTCGATGCAAACGAAGTGCCGTTAGGGCCGCAGTTTTCCTAATAAATAAGTCTAGCGGATAGATCCCCAGGATCACTTCCAATCCAGTATGCTGAGTCCACTCCTCTGTCCACATACACGTTTGCACTGATGTAGTACCCTTTTTGCCTTTCTGACCTTCTCCTTAACATGGTAGTTCCAAGTAAGTCTAGTATCTAGATAGACTCCCAGATACTAAACCTTCTTGGTCGTTGGTAGTTCTGATCCCAAAAGGGCCGAAATTCCAGATTTTTCCTGTTCCTAGTGAAGACTATTGATCCATTTTCCCTGCATTAATGGAGAGCCCTTGTTCCAGACACCACCGCTCAACCACTCTGAGTGCATTTCTCATGATATTAGCGGTGACGTCAATGAATTTGCCTCTGGCCATTATTGCTATGTCGTCGGCATATCCCACTGTGTGAATGCCAGTCGCCTCAAGTCTGTCAAGAAGAGAGTCCACAGTGATATTCCACATTGTGGGCAACCTCTGCTAACCCTTCCTCTGAGTTTTGAGGTTCCCGTCTGAACATTTATCGCCCATGTATTCAACATATTGTCCACCCATCTTACCACCAATGGGTTAACCCTACGTTTTTCCAAGGCTTGTTTCAGACTTTCAAAGCATATCTTATCGAAGGCACCTTCAATGTCCATTATAGTGGTCATTGCAGTGCCCCCGGTATTTAGCTCTTCCTCCGCAACGGGTACTACTTGTTGTAGCGCTGTTTCTGTAGACATGCCTGCCCTGTAGGCATGCTATTGTTATGAACCGTTCTGCTTCGGTCCCATCTATCCTGTTGTTTCCTTCTTGTTTCCTTGGAGCCCAGGGCTGATCTGGCTTATAACTCTAAAGATGTACTTTCGGACGATGGGCCATGCTGGCACTTTACTAGAGTTGGAAATTCCATATCCTTACTGCGAGCTTCGAAACACTCGTTGTCATCCCAAGGTACTGCTATTTTAAAATTCCGGTTCCGGTCTTTTCTGTATCTATCTACTTATTGTAAGAAAAACCTTCATTACCAATGGTCGCTACCAAATCCAAAACCCAATTCTCTTATATTCCTCTATATTCCACTATATCCCTCTGTATAAAGAATTATATTTTCTTAAGCTTTTAGTCTACTAAGTCTACTAAGTCTTCTCGCTCGTTCGTTATACGGATCTCCAATCCGTTCCTGATGTGTGAGGAAACTCCTATGGATCGATGTTATAAAAAGGGAAATGCAGCTTCGACTGTCATCTTCTGGGACGTGCTTGAGTCGCATAATCTTCTCCACTTCGGTGATAAAAAAAAGTGCCTAGATGATCGACAAGACGCGTTTATGTGAATAATGTTAATTTTTGTTTAAACAGGTGAATTAAGAAAATTTGTCATGACAAGTGTACTTTCAGATATTTTCGTCACACTGATAGAATTTATTTTTTTTTTTTTTGGGTGATGTTGATATGATTTTCTGATCGCATTAAAATCGAAAACTATTGAAGCAATCCAAACAAATTAAGAGAGTTTATTTTTAGAAGTTAGTTTCGTTTAGAACGTACTTTATTTAACTTGCCATTATATTTGCAAATCAAAATCAAAACAAAAAGGCTAAAAAAAATGTTTAGGCAATACTTTTTTTATGTACTTCGAACCACCATCCCTCTCTCTGCTCGCAACCAGATGCTGAGCTTAAATTAATTCAAAACAGATCTTAGTTGATCAAATATGAAAACGATTACTTTTGCCAGTTGGGTTTTTTCCATAGATTCTGTTTTTTTTTTTTTTTGTCGACGGGGGGAAATCTTGTTAATCCATTTTATATGTATTTCGATACAATATAAGTTTTGGTAGCCCTAAAATGAACTTCCGCATAAAATTTAAACTAAATTAAATTAAAATAAATGATTCGAAATTGAGCGTGACAATCGAGGATCAAATAAATGTGTGTGTTATTTTAAATTGCTGTTGAATAATCGATCGATCCTAAAAAGCTTTATTTGCCAGTTATAATTTGTTGTTCAAAGGACTATTTTCATGTACAAAACAAGTCTTTCAAAAAAAGCTAGTGCCAGTTTCATAAGGAAAAGTTTTTGTCAAAGTTCCTTAAATATTTTTCAGGATTTAGGCACCAAGCTCAAAAAAAATAAAAATTACATCGTATGGTTTCTTTCCACTGTGCCACCTTTGGCGAACGTCTGGCAAAACATCCGAGAGTATAACTGTCATGAAACAGCTTCTCAATTGACCGTTTTGACTCGGCATAAAATTGTACACAAAACGAAAGGTTGCGAGTGCTAGGCCTAAGATCCCTACGAACCTGTTGTGCCAACTATAGGGCTTTCCAATGAGAGGTGTTATTGTGAATGACCCGCTATTTCGGTAGCTGTCACTTTTGAAGCTTTTATTCTTTGACATTTGACAAGTAGAAACTATGCCATTACTAAAAATGGAACGATACTCGCTTCAACAACGTCGTGTCTTTGCTGATTGGGGAAAATGATCCGGAATTCCATCGAAAAATCATCTTGACTGATGAGGCCCATTTCCACATCGGTGGCTACGTCAACAAGCAAAATTGTCGCGTCTGCGTCTCGGAAAACCCAAGAGTTATTGTTTAGAAGCCTCTCCATAATCAACGTGTGCCTGTGTGGTGCGGTTTATGGTCCGGCGGGGTGATTGGACCTTACTTTTTCGAAAATGAGGTTGGATCAACAGTTACGGTGAACGGAGGCCAGCTCTCATCCTTAGATTCTTAAAGGAAACTTGACTGGAGAGAGTGCTATAGGACAGATTTCCTCTGCCAAGGAGAAAGAAGAGTCCAAGAACCTCTAAAATGGTTCCGAAAGGAGTCATACTGTGAGGGAAATCTTATGAGGGAACATACCTCTCTGAGGCGTAAGCAGGGGGTACAATAGACCAAAGGTCGCAGTACAATAACCCCTTCGAGAGGTGATTAATGATTTTTTATGGTCGGAGTTGGATGGTATTGATCTGGAAAACGATCTTTTGACGGGAAAAGTTTCCGGACCGTACTATCTCTCGAAGAGGTGATCACAATTGGCCACCGAGATCTTATGATTTAACACCTTGCGACTTCTTCCTTTGGGGCCACGTGAAAGATAAGGTCCACGCCAACAGCCCAGCGTCGATTCATAGATAAACATCCGATCATTTATCTTAAAAAATTACATTTTTCTTTGAATACCAAAATAACACCTCTTATTGGAAAACCCTTTATTTAGTTATTTTCAAGTCGTACTCAAGACATGTTAAAAAAAATTATGTCAAAAAGCTTGGCCTTTTTTTGGAAAACTAACCCAATCAGGGGGTTTTCTAGATTCATCTGGGGAAAATATATTTTGAGTTGTAGCTCTGCTTTCGGTTCGCATAATTGGGACACACTCAAAACATAATTTATCTTTATTTAGTCATTTAGTCATCTAGTACGTTGGTATACGCCGATGTTGATGTAGATGTTGTATGAGATTGGTGATCAATCCGTGTCTGTTGGTAATGGCGAGAAGTATTATTGTCAGTGTCAAATTTTGTGCGAATGTATCACTGAGATCATGCATTTAAAAAGCTACCCCCAAACGCAAGAGAAGAGATTTATGGAGCGAACCAATATTAGCCTTTATTTTCAAAGTAAGAACCATCATGAAGGCCGGACTTTAATATTTGAACGTTGCCACTCGCCATCTTATCTATGTGCGTAGTCACCAACGCATTTATTTGAATGCATGAACACGTCCCCTTGTGCGTCACCCCACAACTCTAGCTTATCTGATTTAATTAAATATTATCTACCAGGGTTGGACTAGGAACTTAGTCACAAAAATGCAAGTAGTCTTCACAAGCTGAAGCCCTCCAAACCCATGAAAACTGGTGAGTCAGCACATTCATAAAATTCGAAGCACACTTTTTTACCTTCCACATAATTGAAGGGGAAAAAAAAGAAACACCTCTTAAGCAAACATAAGACCAATACCCACTTATCGGTCTTTTATTTTTACTCATTCATAAATCAGGTAACTCGTCCGACGACGAAAAAAAATCACCCACTCTTGGCTTTTCAGCTGTAAATCAATGCAGTGAACACTGAGCCTGGCGGTTAGCCTTATCAGTTGTATATCTGCGAGCTACTATCGCGTGGCGTCAGCCCAAATGCGTCACCCCCAATAGCACGATGCCTATAGCATTAGTGTATGATTACAGATTTTTTTTTATAAATTCGATTATTTGGTTAGAATATAAATACGCTTAGGTGCGCTACCGAAATAATCTCCTTCCCCGCATACGTTATTCAAATGCCGCCAGTTTGAACCTACAACTGAGGTATTTTGTTCAATTATGTTCTGTGGCGTACGTACACCAACTGTTTGGTTCCGTCTCCTCGCATTAACTCACTAAACAAATTCGAGTTCATGTTTATTCATATTAATTTCCCTGAATGTGTACAGAGCTGGCTAAATGTTCGAAAACAGACGATAAGAAGTTTTGTTTCTGGAGGAAAGTGAACAAAAAACTGCAGATCGTGCTAAAAATTAGAAAAGTTTTGCCGATACAACTTTGCATATCATGCTCGGAAGGGAGTGTAGTATATACCTCTCTGAAGTTCATACGAAAGTGGGATAGTAAATTGAGTTTACAAATAACAGTTTGTTTACACGGTGAAGTCGATTATGGAGAAATATAGCAGTCAGGGTGAGAGAATGCATGTGGTGAACACTGTACAGTGATTGCCTGCGCAAGGGTGTCTAGTCATTGCGTAAGATCACATTTATTGCATAGAATTGTTTTAGGATAAATTGAACTTAAGCTTAGGTGCGGTTCTAAGGAACGGAAATTAGGGAAAAGTGCTGTCAAATATGGTCTGTATAATCGCACTTGATTTCGAAGAACGGTCTTCAATGCAGAGACAAGCCAGTAGCATGGAATCGAGATAAAAAAGTAGATAAGTTTTACAAGTGTGTATTGAAGTTCGCTTAGTGTTCAAACGCTAATAGCCGTTGAATCTAGTTGATGATGGCTTTGAGCAATGATTCCAAAATGTGAATGTAAAATAACTGGTTTCATTGTGACAACGCCTCAATGTTTATAGCACCACCATGGGCAAACCGAGAACTGATGAACTGTCATTGGTGACATGTTCCTTTTTTTCTCTCTCTCTTTCTCTTTCTCGGAAAAAACGTGCGTTAGTGATGAAGCTGATTGTGCGATTTGTAAATACAAATTTAAAATCCATATAAAAAACGGAAAAAGCAAAAATTAAGTATCTAAATTTTTTAATTTTTTTTGGCGTGAGTTCTCTAATGCTTTTCTAAACATCTACTCTAGTCTTTGGCAGTACATCAACTTGTAGCGCAATCACATCAAAAATGCAGTTTACCATATTGAGGAACAGATTTATTCAACAATATCAGTTGAATTCAACAATTGAACTAGTTGATCAAGTACATTAGAAGGGCTTTTCCATATTTGAGTGAGATGATCACTAGTTGCACAAAGACACTCAATAATTAATGAAGTTGATCAACTAACCTTAAGAGGCTATTAAGCAATGAAATGAGTTGGTAAACTACATTTACAATGCCTTTCAATATTTTAATTAGTTGATCAACCTCATCAACTAAATTTTTAAGACTTTTCAATATTTGAATGAGTTGATCAACTAACTTTAAGAGGCTACTACGATGGAATGAGTGGCAAATCAAGATATTAAATATTTGAATGAGTTCAACAACCATTAGAGATTAGACGATGGAAATGGTTTATCAACTGCATCTATTTGAACTTTCAGCATTTGAATTAGTTGATTAACCAGTGTTGAGAGGTTATTCAATAATTGAATGAGCTGATCAGCTACATCAACTACATTTGCAAGACTTTTCAATATTTTAATGAGTTGATCAACCTCATCAACTACATTTACAAGACTTTTCAATATTTGAAGGAGTTGATCAATCATTAGACGATGGAATGAGTTTATCAACTGCATCTACATCACCTTTCAGCATTTGAATGAGTTGATTAGCTAGTGTTGAGAGGTTATTCAATAATTGAATGAGTTGATCAACTGCATCAACTACATTTGCAAGACTTTGAAATATTTTAATGAGTTGATCAATCTCATCAACTACATTTGCAAGACTTTTCAATATTTTAATGAGTTGATAAATCTCATCAACTGCATTTGCAAGACTTTTCAATATTTGAATGAGTTGATCAACTAACTTTAAGAGGCTATTTATTGAACAATTGTATGAGTAGGTAAATAAGGCTATTCAATATTTGAATGAGTTGATCAAATAGTTTTCGAAGGTTATTCAACAATTGAATGAGTTGATCAACTAAATCCACAAAAGTTTTCAATATTTGAATAAGTACGAGGATATCCAACAAGTGCATGCGTTGATCACCAATATTTACAAGATCTTTCAATATTTGAATGAGTTGATCAACTAGTCTTAGGAGGTTATTCAATAATTGAATGAGTTGATCAACTACATATAGAAAAAGTCTTTTCAATATTTGAATGTGTTGATCATCGAGCCGAATGAAACTGGTCAGCAATTGAATCAGTTGATCAATTAGTTGCAACCAGTTTTTCATCAGTTGAATAGGTTGTTCAAGTAAGCGTATGCCGCTATATGATTGAATTGACCTCTGTCAACAATTTTTTAATCGCAAATACCTGCCGTGTTAGCAGCAACATAAAAATGGCGGTGGGCTCATTTTGGTCCTGAATGTTGCAGGAATGTCCCTGTTATCCACTCTATTAATACCTAGAAGTAATACAAATAAATGTGCAACGAGTCCACAAGTGCAAAAAAGAAAATAGATGTTGGTTGCTACCTACTACCACAATCTCTCGTACAACACTTTATACTCGTATTCAGCTCAACCGACAATGTGCTATTTTCGTCTCAAGACACAAATAAAGTGCTCCCTGAGGCTCCCACAACTCAACACATTATCTCAGCGTCTTCGCCATCACTGTGTTTCATAATCAATCCGTGCACGTCCTGTTCATTTCCAAGTATTCCGCTTGCGCACAACATTGCGACACAAACTCTTCCTTTTTCGAAATTTTATCTAAAAAAAAGCAAAATCCTTCCATCAACTTCAGCCAAAGTCATAACATCAAAGCAATGTCCATAGCAGTATCTCATAAAAACATTTTCTCTTTCAGGACATAGAAATAGCCGAACATCTACCAAAACATCTGCAAAGAAAAACATTCAAACTTTAGTGAGGCACAAGGGAGCGTCATCAACTATTCCTGCACGGGTCGCATTTCATTTGTCATTATCATGGGAATGACACACATTCGACCGTTGTAAACAGGCAGAGTTTTTGGCGCCAAAATCCTTTGAAAACATTCCGCCCACACGCCGACTTACAGACACATTCATTGAAATTATTTTGGCATGAGTTGTAAGTCTTATATTAGAAACAGACGCGCACACAGTTCTCCACCTCAACCTCCATTCAGCAACAAGGAGTGAACAGTATTATTTAAATCAATATCGCCACTGTATGTGGCAGGAGTCAAGGTCGCAGATACATTTTGTCAACCACTACCACACATGCGACAGAGGATATGTGAGAGGGTATGCAATACTCCACGTGTACGTTAGCACGATAATAATTTACTCGCAAGTATCCTGCAGTGGACAGCTTTTTTTGAAGAAAAAACCCCAACACATAGAGGATATGGCCAAGCGGCTAGCTATTGCCATAGAATTTCACTTGAAATATGTATGAACAGGAGCACCCCTTGTCCTTCTGAGTGAACTTTCCCGACCACCACATTGTCGGGTCCACCATCTATGTTTCCATGAAAAATCACAACTAAATGCGAATTTAATGGAAATCAATTCGAAGTTAACGATTAAGGAAGCAGCATGATATCGCGTGATGGCAGCGATTAACCACCACGATGTCGAGTGCGTGGAAGCGAACTCAACAGAAACTTGTTTTCGAATCCAATAAAAAACCGATGCCATACTGTTAAATCGAGAAACGTTTGCGTATATGCAAATTGTATCGAAACTGGTGTACTGTGGCGTATACTTACCATTTTACCATTTTTGTCCGCAGATGTGTTGCTGGTATCGATTGATTGAGTAGAATCGGATGGATAGGTGTGGCTTGGAGGGATTATATATGGCTGCGATTTACATATATCTACAGTTTGAATAGATTTTGGTGGGGCGGTGATGTCACGGGGAAGGCTTCGCGCCACGTGCCAATATTGGGTTTTCAGTTCACTAGATCAATAAGTGCTATTTTATTAATAAAGCAATTATCTCTGGCAACTCAGGTTTTTGCGTGGTACGTTAATGATGATTACTTCGTTTCCAATGTCGGAGCGGTCAAGGCCGATTGTTACACCCAATCAGGCTCTGGAGTTATTGGTCTAGTGCCCCAATGCCCTTATGTAGATGTGATCAGTCGAGTTTTTTTGAAGGTTTTTGTGAAATATCAGCTGTACTGGTGATTTTTGGAAGATCAGTCGAAGTTTACGGTTTGACACGGGATTTTTAAAGTTAATCGCTAGGTCGGTGAGTGACATTTTCACATTCTTTTAATGTGAATCATAAGAAAGAAGATCTCTGTAGTGGAATTGCAGACTACTGAGAACATACTTCTTCATTCACTGCAATTGGTCCGTCTACTTGCAGTTCGTATAGTTTTTAGTGAGACTTCTCCTCAGTGTATCGTCAAAGCCCTGTGAATACTACATGTGACTGTCAGGTACGTCAACTTGTTAACCGAGATTTTGTATAAAAAATTCTCCGGTGCAAAGTTTAACTGCATGGACTTCAGCTTGTGAGGAAGCTAAGTATTTTCCAAGGCCCCTGTTACTGATTGAGCACTTTTGAAGGCGACATTCGAGAAAGTGCGAGTGACTTCCTTTGGTGCCTGGTTCTGAATAGAGTATCAATATATATGGCATTCGCACGGGTCGGTCGCAGAAGCGGTATTTGATTGAATTCAGTTCCGTTTTATGTAAGCGTGTATTCCAGATGCGATTTTCAGCTTTGTTATAAATCTGCACAATTTGGAAGCGTCGTTCAGGCGTCAGTCTATTCATGTTGAAAAACCAAACTAAACTAAAAATAAATAACTTAACAGCTGACAAAATGGCCGCCAGTTAAAATAGTATTGCCAACTTAAAGTTCTATACCTATCAAAAAAAAAAAAAAAAAAAAAAACAGCCCATATAGCAGGCTGTTAAAGAAGCTTCTTATAGATTAGCTAGACGCATGGATTAAGAAAAAGGTGATCCAATCGAACCTTTTATTTCAGTCAAAATATTTAATTGCGAAGAAACTAACCTGGGGTTCGAGAAGCAATCACGCTGTGCTCGGGAATAGGAACAAGCAAAACACTAGCTCAACGTTGAAATGTCCTTGTAGCCACTGAACTTTGCAACGACCCCACCTAAAGAGAAAATAAGAATTCTATAAATATTTATGGTAGGAGAATAATTATTAAAGATACTAAAAATGCAATATAGGCTAAGTTTATGTATGTATGTAGTCATGTAACTAAGCATGGGCATCGTCACCCAGGATAAACAAATGTTAATGGGCTGAAGTGGCCAATATGTTGCGAGAGAAAGGTGAGGAATGAAGGATAAAGTCTACAGCAGAAAAAAATAAAGACGAATGATATTGCCATAGAGCTCAGCCTAACACACAAACAAAATTTTCGATAACTATGACCATATTGGGGTCATTGCCTTCTGGTAGAGAGAAATCCATCATAATCTGATAATCTATTGGTAAAAGCAAGAGTTGCCGTGAGATAAGCAGAGCGAATTTATATTTCCAAATCGGCAAGAGCAGAAATTGCGAAGTTGAGTAATATTATTTACATATATTATGAAGCATAGCGAAAAAAAGGACAAGAGGTAAAAGGTGAGATTAAAAAGAACGTGAAATAAAGGAGAAAATAAAATATATAGACAAATGTGAAAATCCATAGGCATACCACATGCTCGCAAGACAATTGAGAACAAGAACAAAGGCAAACAAGTTAAACAAGGACTAACCGACAGCAGAGGTAATATAATACATACAATGATAATTTAGGAAAAATTCGAACAACACGTGTTTATTTAGGTATTGGGTTGGGACAGTTCGTCAACAGACGACCCTCACCTCTGCCGGGTTTTCTTTGTCCGGAAAATCTGTGAAGCCAAGTCTATCCAGAGTACCGACGCGCTTAACCGTAGGCCCAGCGGCAATAAACTGTTGCTTACGGCGTATTATAAGAATACTCCAAGGCCGGCCACGGAAGCGTTCCAAGAATTGTACGGGAATTGGACTCCACAGGCAACGAACCCCAACCAAGGACAAAAGGTCGTTGTGGGGCCAAAGGTCGAAACATATACCGATGTATCCCAATCGGTGGAAATAGTGGAATTGAGTTCAGCAGCCTTCAAGGAAGGACGAAAGCTAAGTCCTCGCATGGCTTGCAAGAAAATATAGAAGCAGAAGTGGAAAAGAAGTGAATTTTGTGAATTTTGAGAGTTAGTTATTAGTTTTTTTTTTTTTGGTTTGAATTAAAGTAAGATCAATTTAGTAGTGTAAGGGTATAGTGTTCGTGGTGCATGCAATTGCGCGATTTAAAAGGCAGTATAAGGCCAAGTTGCAGAACAACATAGATCATCGCTCCAAGTGCTGCCGGCAGGACGACGAGGAACGACACCTACCTAAACGACCGTAAGTAATTTTTCAATATTTTTATTAGGGCTGAAGAATTTGCCTCGTAAAAACCCGTAAACCAAAACTAAGCCCCCTAAAACGTGGATATCTATTTGCTTTAAAGTAGCATAGTAAAGTGAAATAAGAATTCTTTTGATAATGTCAATGAATTATAGTTTTAAAAAATGAGATCGGAGATTTTTTTGATGGAGTAGTTAAAAAAGTGATTTGCGGTGTGGATGTATGGGGAAGCCGTCCTCCTACTAGTGCCATGGCGTAGACGATACGTGAACGTTGACGACCGACTAACTCAATACAATGACGTGACGACGGACAAATTCTCCTCTACAAGGACGTACTGACGAGTAGCTGGAACATGACGTCAAGGGGCTTCTTCTCGAATTTTCCGGCCAGAGAGGTAGCCATGGATGTGTCCATTGAGACATAGGGTGTGTAGGCCAAGCCAGTGCCAACATCATCAGACACGTCTCTGGGACGAGACGAACCTCTCCGAAGAGCGACCGTGGAAAGCAGTGGATGCAAAGGAGTAGAATAGGTTAGTTATAAGTTAGAAAGGGTTACATAGTAGGATTTAGCTTACGGTTTAGTTTAGATTTAAATTAGTTAGGGTAGTTTATTTGCATCTGAATTTCTGGACGCTCTATTTGGTGTGACTTTTCCTTTTCCCCTTTTCGTTCTATCTCTTCTCTTCTCTTTACTATCTTTGCTTTTTCCGTCCGAAGTCGTTAAAGTTAGTTCTCCGCCTATCCTTCTTTTGTTTCTTTCGGCACGATAATTTTTTTTGTTTTGAGCGTTCAGTGCGAGGGGTGACAAGAACTACCCCGTCCAACGAGCGATAGCCGTGCAACCGCGAGCGTGGCACCGTCCTCCTCCCCTACTCCGAAGACGCCCCTGCGGTCAACCTAGACTCAGAACAATGGTTAATGCCTCAAAAGCTTTCATTATAGCATCGTCTGGCACATCTAGAGATTTTGGACGTTCCACTACGGTACAGTTCAAATGACATCTCCTTGATATATTATTTCTTGATTGAGTTGCTTCCAAAAGTGAAACACTTTTAACAAGCACAAGTCGTTGATAACGGAATTGTGATGTGTTTTTTCTAAGGCCGTCGTTCTGCTGCTTTATTTTCTCTTCTTTTGCTTTATTAGAATTTTATTTATCAATAAAATATACATTGAATATCGAGGATGAAGCTCCTTTTTGGGTCGGTCTACTTTTTATTCCCCTTTTTGAAATATTTTAGCGGCAATGTTGCGTAAGAGGCTCAACGATTAACGACAAGCGTCTTTCTGGGGAGAAGGGGATAGGCGTAGCAATCAGTGTTAACAGTTCGTGGGGAATTCTCTTTTTTTGTGGGGGATTTCAATCAAAAAATTTATGAAAGGGGAATCTTCGCTCTTCTAGAACGAAATGAAAAAAAAAAATTATATGTCAATACTTAACTCCAATATTCCCTCTTAAACGGAACCAGGATTGTGCTGAAGTACCCAATTGCTTAATTTTACTCAAGTATTTTAGCTTTGGTACAATGCTTCGAGCCGAAGAGAAATGGTTCACATCTGACATCAAACCTTAAACATCACTGTCTTAAAAAAAATTGTTGGAAAATGAAAAAACTGCCACTAAAAAATAGCTTGTTAAAAGGTTCGCCAAGTGAACGCTCCCAATAATTATGCATTTTTTTTTTTAAGAGAAATTACAAAAAACTCGATCTTTTCTTCGGAACAGCGCTGAGTGGAACCCAACCTTTTTGCGCATGTGTGCACACCCACGTAACTGACATAACAAACGTATATTCCTCGTGCGCTAGTAGCCCGGATCGTTATACCTAATCGTAGGACTGATTTTAAAATGAGCCATTTAAATATTTTTATTGCAACTTGGGCGAAAAAATTGTAAGAAGCAGTCAGCATACACAATATTTTGTTTGTTGGCAATCCATGGGGAATGCCACAACGAAAAATGGGCAAAAAGGGTCATAGCGGGGAATTTTACTTAAGTCGCCTGGCCACACTGATAGCCATAGCAACCCACCCAAGAGCCAAGACCAAGACCAGCGATGCAAATCGACTTTTCTCAATTATGCAGGCAACTGAAAATAAATATTACTGAAACGTACAAAATAGTATATAATTTTCTTAATGCCATAAAATAAATATTGCATTCAAGAAACAAATCTTATTTTATTAAATCTCCGAGTGTAAATTAGATCCAAGTAAATTTTATACACGATTATTTTATATAAGCATTTTGCAAACCCAATCATCGGGTTAAGAATTCAAACTCTATTATTTTATATTCATTTTAGAACGTGCAATAAATCCGCTGGATAAAGATGCACTTAAGCGCGGAGTTTAAGCCGATTTTATCCGGCTTTAAACCTGCGTAATGTGAAATTGAAGATAAACTTACTTTTTTTCAAACACTTGGAAATTGATTTTATTTGCTGTGTGCTTTCTGTTTTATGTTTATGAATTTAGCCTCCAAAATGCCTGTTTTTTTAGCCGGAAGTATTTACGAAAATCAACGACACCTCGTAATCATTGACGCAAGACGAGGACGATGTTGATTCACCATCTATCTGCTGTTTCCATCAGCTCTTCGATAAATTTGTTTTCTGACGATGAAGCCATTAAAATTTCCTCCATTAGCTTCTGCTCCTTTTTTATATTCTGTTTCACGTCTATGTATTTGTTTCTACGAACGAAGAAATATCAATTTTATGAAAATGAGTTTTAACCCCATTTAAGTAAGGTCCAAGTCCAAGACTCAACGACAAACTGGGTTCCTGGAAAAAGGAGTATTAGGAACAGGAGCTGACGGTGCCGCTTTTCCATTGTGAATCCAGCTCTTAAAAATGTATGACACTGACCGAACTCTATTTCTATTCTGTACGGGAGCCTTGGAAAGCTGGAACAGTAGATTAATAGGAAAAAACACGCAGACAAGTCTCACCGAACGACAACTGCAGTGATAGACCTTTTCTAGGAAAGGCCAGTGTAATCAACAGTATTGTACATCGCTTATATGTACATCACAAGATTCGCAGATTTTTTGGCCCGATTTTCTGAAATAAATCGACTTTTTGAAGCTTATATAAAAATGAAGTAGCTAGCCATTACAAAGTACAAGAAAATGTCAGCGAAATCCATGCATTGGCAGCTTGTATGTCCGATCACCTATTTAACAAAACACCTAAGCCATTATCGGCTGCATTCGTTTTACGAAAACAAGTCTCTTAAAGACCATACATATAACGCTAGGTAATGCAAAATTTAGATCACTTTTGGTCAGCACCAAACCGCCCAACCGTAGCCATATCAAACACTTGCAAGTAGCTATAACTGATCGTAATGCAAAATGTCTTTAAAATGTCTCCGGCTACTCAGGACCCAAACCGAATACCTCCATTGCATCATTAATTTACTGCCCCACAAGTTATTTAATCCACGAAAAAAAAAACCTTCAAGTTGCACACTAAAAAAGTGAAACTCTCAGAAAAATAAAAGAAATAAACGATGAAAAATCACTTCGAGTACCATATCGTGAAACCAGTTTGTACGCAGTCAATTAAATTTGATCTTGCCCCACTAAAATGGCCGACCACTACAAGAACCATCCAGAGCGCTATTCTAATACACAGACGAACATTGTGGCTGCCGCGCCGAATTACCTCTCAGTATTTATACTTACCAACCACAGGAAGCACTCGCATAATACTCATTGCACACTCGTACACCGTATCCAAGCATTTAATCGGTTATCGAAAAGTGGTTCGCTAAGAACCAAAAACTGAAACTAAGCCGTGAGCTTTTTTAATTAAAAAATTATATGCGGCTAAAAAAAGAAACAACTCTCCAGCCGTCAAAGAAGTCAACCGATTAAAGCTGGCAAACCAGTTTATCTTGTTTTATCCATAATTTTAAACGATTGATAGACAAAATCCACTTCTGCCGAGCGGGGCTGACTGCGGCGGTAGGTTAGCAAAGAAAGAAGCTCCGCCTGATGCAAAACCTCCAAACCGGCTGAAATTTCACGGGCCATCAGCTACACTTAATCCAATTCACTATCTAGTACATAGATGTATTTGAATTTAAATAGCAAGGCATATCGAGTGGGGCCACCATACTCGCTTATAGTTAAACAGCAGTGAATGCAAGTTCAAAACTGTATCCAGTACTTGGAGGTTTCCCTTCGAGCCGGTCAATTATTAGGCTTTTAACAGGCTTTTATTAGTCACTTATTCGTTGGTTTGGTCGCTCAATGATTTATGGAATTTCTTTTAATGGAAAAGCATGAGAGCGTGTGAGAATTTGCATGTCAGTCAGACAGGACGGGGCGTCGCTGAAGGGCTTTTTGAAGTAGACACAAAATAAACGCAAATGTATTTAGTTTTAGCACTTGGCAGAGGTGGAGGTGTGGGAGTCTTCTTTTATGTCGGACAAATGGAAATAAATCAAAAGGTCAGCAGCTTCGCAAATCCGAAGAGAATAATAATTTATTTAATTTCCTTAGATCCAAATGATTTAAGATTTCTCCTTAAAACACATTTAGACTAGGTGATTAGCACACCGTTTAGGTAGGTTATCGTTGGGATGTCTTGAATTTCCTGGGAAGCCCCTACTGACCTTAGATTTGTTTCCCATATTTTTCGATACCAATATGAGATGGGAAAAGAATTAATGAAATAAAAATGTCACAAGTTGTAAATATTTCACAACTTGACGGTGAGTTAGGTATAAGTTTTCTAGTAAGCTGGTCGAGGTGGAAATCGCGTTTTTCAGTTTTTCTGTTGTTCGCTGATGCCTTCCAACGCGAGGCTTACATTTAAAGTTACTGCAACGGAGTAACAGAATTGCTGAAAAATATAACGATTTATTTAAATTATAAGCCTAGCTTTGAAAACCATTAGCGAGTAGCAGAATAGTTGAACAAATTGCGTGAAAATGTTCCCAAATGTTGGCTCCTTTTTAAACTACGGGGACGAATGCAACTAATGCCCTATGAGATCACCCCTTTGGATAGAATTATTCAAGTGGCTCGATTTGGTGGAAGACCCGCAATTAAAAGTCTCTATAGCATCTAGAGAGACGGAAAGCTTTACACACATCATCACATATTTCACAGGCCGCGGGACAGTAGATACCTTTTTACTTCGACTCAGTCGTGACTCTAGAGGGAAATTGTACGCTCTAAAGAACAATTTTGCTTATTTATAAAGCTTATTTAATACGCACAGTTCCGAACGCCACCTTAACAAAGTGGCTGGACGATAAGAATGAAGGGCGGATAATGAGCTCTTACGTTTACTGACTTTAGGTCTTTTGTGGAGAAGGGCGTTTGGAAGAGAAGCTACAGCCTTGAGCTTTTTGGGTTGTAACCAGTTGTAGATGCAGTCCAAGAAGCCAACATTTTCCGACTACACTAGCTCAGCCACGTCGAATGAATTGACTATAATATTCCAACCAAGGGCATTCTCAAATCCCACCTCACAGGTTCAAGACGTTAAAAAAGATTGAGTATATTTTTCCAGACCAAGACATCGGAGATGGTATTGAAATGTTTCCACGGTCGTAGAAATTGCAATTGTAGGCTCTTAACAATGATCGGGAGTTAGTTGAGAATAGTACAAATAAGAACCGCCATCAAAATGGCATAAACAAGTTCGAACTCCGAACGGAACAAAACATAGTTTTCGAAAACGGAAACAACTAAACAACTAATTGACCGATTCCATGATTAGTTAAACCCAGTGTGGTTTTAGATGTCCCTTACCCGATAATATGAACCTTGAACCAGCGTTGCCGTTTGGAAGAGAAGCCCCTTTTCGAGGCTCAGGACCCTTGGCCCCCACTTTTTGAAAAATGATCAAAATGACCCCTTTTTCAGATTAAGTAATATTTTATTCTTTATTGAACGAAAAAGAATGCAAACATATAGAAAGAAGTGTTTCGTAATGAATAAATTAGTTTTTTGTTAAAAATAAAATGTCTTTGTTGATCTGTTTTCTTTTTTTTTATTAGTATCTTATGTGGTGGCCCCTTTTTTCGGCTAGGGCCCCTTTTTAGTCCACTTTTTGATATTTTTCAACGGCAACGCTGCTTTGAACCTGCTGTTTTTGTTTAAACCGTTTTTTACTCGTTTTTCGACGCGCTAAACGAGTTTTTCGACGCATTTTCTACTATTTTTTTTTTACGCTTGGTTTTCCATTAATTTGTTACTCTATTTTTTACCCATTTCTAACACGCTTTTTATAGCGTTTTCTTTTCGATACATTTCTAAAACAGTTTTGACATGTTTCTGTCACGATTATGTGTATTTCGGCTCAACTTTATGACGCATGTTTTAACTGTGTAATTTTGTATGCCTTTTGCGACGTATTTTCTGACAGGTTCTCAACTCTGTACTGGAGTGATCTTCGATGTGTTTTAACAGGCTTTTTTGAATGTTTTTTATCTGTTTTTCATGCGTTTTTTCATTTGTTTTGATGACGTTCCAAAGCATATTTTTAATTATTTTTCCACGCTTTTTAGACTCAATTTTTGATGCATTTTTGACCACTTTTAAATAAATGTTCACAGCATTTTGCGATTATTAATTTTCAGCTTTATTGTGCCCTTTACTGACACGTTTTTCAATACGTTTTCTTAATCGCTTTGTGACGAGCTTTTCGCCACATTTTTGAATCAGTGTTGGTGTGTTTCTGTCCCGGTTTAAGGGGTATTTCGATAATTTTTTGGTTCTGACTTATTTTTTGACAATTTGTCTAACTAAGTTTTGAAGCGTATTTTTACATGGTTTATATTTTTCTGTCAAGTTTTTCGTACTTTTTACGTGCTTTTGGCGTGTTTCTGTCATACTTTTATTTTTGTTTTGACGCAATTTTGTATGCGTTTTCCAACGCATTTTTTACACGTCTTCAACTCAGTATTGACGCACGTAAAAATGAAACAACTGATGTGTTTTGTTTCATTTTAACGTGCTTTTAGAGGCATTTTTGGCTTGAAAGAAAAATGAAAGAAAACACATCTGTTGTTTCATTCTTACGTGCTTTTCTAAGCATTTGTGATGAGCTTTCGAAAGCGTTTTTTGATGCGTTTTCAACTCCTTTTAAAATGCGCTCATCGACGAATCTTCGATGATTTTTCGTAGCGATTTTCGATACATTTTTTCAAACGTCTTTGGACCCACTTTCAATGCATTTTTCAGTAGACTTTTGGTGCGCTTTTGGACATTTTTTGGAGACGTTTTAGTAAATTTAAGCTATATCAGAAGGCCTGAAGTATTTCCTGCGCCGATTTACAAAAAATCTCCGGTAAGCAGTCGCTTTAGTGCAGTGGCGTATAGCGCCATAATAATAACACTTTTTAGTGTCGACTTTAAATTTATAGTCAATTTTATTTTTAACTCATCGTAAAATGTGACTAGACAAATTATTTCTGTCACATTGGTGCTTTTATTCGGTGCTTATTTTCTTTTCTTTTTCCCTTATGTAAACTATGCCGATTCTTCGCGAAACCTTGTCTTCTTCTTTTTTGGAGCTAAAGAACTCAGGGCTGAAAATTTGGGGATCATATGAACCAATCGCATTTCAATTATCGATGTTATTTGGCTAGGTGGAAAAAACGCTCACCGACATCACGATAAAATCAACTAGTTGAACTTTTGTTATATATATCTTCACTATGGACAGACGACGGACATCGGAGCACCACCCCCTAGTTTGACATTTGATTCTGCTCCAAATACCTACACCTATCTTACTCTTGTTAACATTTTCGTCAGCTTTTTTCATCCCATCCCATCGAACAAAGTTCACGTTCACCTAATTCACCTCGACGCTTGCAACCATAGAAGCCGCATGCCAGTCATTGTACGACTGTACGTACCTATTTGCATTTTTTTTTTTTTTTTTTGACAAATATTTGGCCAAAAGCCAAACACACAAATTACAGACCACTTGTCATGAAAAAAAACCCACTCCCCTCTTGCAGCACAGAAAAAAAAAATCACCGCCTAGTGCATTCGATGCGCTTTGATTGGATTTCAAAGCGTCTCGAGTCAGCGAACGCCCTGTGGGACGGAGTCTCTAATAAACTGGGAAACCACTCGTGTTTTGTCTCCACTCGCATTTCTCTATAATGTTTACCCAACGAACCAGAATAATTTGTATCTAAGGTGACATTTGGCTGTACCCACGGGGCACAGGAAACGCCGCCGTCCACATTAGAGCGTGTTCCGCATGAATTCTTCACCGAAAATCTCTCTCTCTCTCTCTCTCTATAAATGTATCTTTGCTAATGCATTCGACAGGCGACACATTCCCCAACGACCCGCTGCTATTGAGTTGTCCGACAGAATTTATAAATATTTTTTTTTATCGCCTACCATAGAAGCTCATTGAGCGTAAAATAAGTGCAACTATAGCTAAATTAGCGCGATCTGAGTGCAGCAGCGAACAAATGGAGCGCGCATGGATTCTCGTGATGACCCCATTCATTTGCAGATACAAATCTTGTGCTGTGTATTAGCGTAATGAGTTACAGGAGGTAATTAGGAAAGATTTATAGCATCCTATATGCGGTGGAATGTCTTCTTTCTGTTCGCTTCATGAGAGGGTGACTTTTGGTTCAGGTGCAGATACATATAATGACTCAGCGAATCGAATCAAAAATAATATGTGTTGTTAGACATAATAAATAGTTTGGCAGCTCGTACTGTCACAATATTTCGAGTAATTTATTACGAATGTGCTTCCTAATTTTAAACGAACTACTTTTTATGGGTAAGTTCTCGAAATTGCCGCAATTTCGCTAATGGGGGTGTGAATTCGGAGCCGGCACGTGGGGGAAAACTGATTTCGTAAGACATTTCCCACCACTCGACTGTATTTTGCGCAAGATAAATATTTTCAGTGGCTAATGCCTTGTCAAGGTGAGAACTTCAGTTCAAAGATGAAGCACTCAGTTCAGAACTGTGAAAATGATTCAAAAAAAAATTATTTTTGAAACTTATTGGTACACGTTAATGTAGATAATGACATCATCAGTTGGCAAATTGACAGATGGACATTTGGCCATCTTATGGGGCAACGTGTTTGTTTTTGAAAACATTAAGGTTTTTCTAAATAAGGGGGTGGTTGCTCAGCAAGGGACTTCTTCTAGTTAAAGGCCGAAAAGTCCTGATCTTAAGATGGAATTAAGAATGTCGTATACGACTTCGAACAGTTTGATATATTCATTACTCATGGTCGAGGTCTTTTGCAAAGCTACGGGTAGCGACAATAATACAGTTGGCCGAGGTATGCTTGAGAACTAAAACCTCTCAATTGTTGCATGTCTGTAAGAATTCGCTTAGGCAATTTCTCCGCGATCTATTTCCATCTACAAGGTTGACAAACCTCGAGTATGTTCACTGACTTCGTCAATACGGTAAATTGTTGGATCAGTTACACTGCCAGCGCAAGATCATACTATTTCTAGATTTCATTAAGCCACACGTTTTCCAAAATGACAGGATTGTGAGGAAAGCTGCCGACAGCGAGAAATGTAGAAATACGATGTTTAATTTTTGTTGACACTTGTCAGTCGATTAGGGAACTGACGACATATGTTTATTTTCCATCTGTGCTACGCGTCACAAGAGATTAATATGGAGAAATGTTCGAATGAAAAATCGACGTGACAGTATTTGCACTACATAGTTATAAAAGAAACCGGCTGCCAAAATTTGCAAAAGTTTCAACATCAAAATAAAAGAAACAAACAACAACACCCCGAAAAATATCTTAAAAATTACTCGAAAAGCTCACCAAGAAATGTCTTACAAAAACGACACAAGAACGCCGTAAAATACGCATCGCAATTGTGAAAAACTTAAAGAGGCTTACCTATGCCAATAAACGTTCGAAAAAACAAAACAAAAACGCCATAAGAAACTAATTCATAAGGGATCAAGGAAAACATTAACATCCCAGACGTGCCGGAATAACTAGTCCAAATATTTAAGCAACGTTGTTTAGTTGCTTAAAAATTTGGCCGATTTTATGACTAGTAAAGTGCAATGTAGTTGTGGATGCCCTCAAGTTTATGCTTATTTTGGAGCTTTTTTCTTGTTTGGTGATTTTTTATACCTGGTTTTTAAAGCGCTTAAGCGTTTTTTGGTTAATTTTGTACCGCTTTTTGGACCTGTTTATTGACACGTCTTTTGCTAGGTTTTCTAACTGAATGCAGCTTTGTAGCCCATTTTTTGTCTCAATTTCTTATGCATTTTATGACGTATTTTCTGACACGTTTTCAACTCAGTTCTGAAGGGGTCTTCGATGTGTTTTAACATATTTTTTTTTCTAATACATATGTTTTTGTAACGATTTTTATGTGTTTTTGACGTTTGTTTTTTAATATGATTTGAAGCGTTCCAAAGCATTTTTTGGAGCATTTTTCGACTCAATTGTTGATGCATTTTTAACCACTTTTCAATAAATTTTCACAGTTTTTTCAATTATTATTTTTTAGCTTTATTTTCCTGTTTTCTGACACATTTAATTATTCGTGTTTGACAGGTTTCTGTCACGTTCATTATATTTATCAATATTTTGACACATTTTTGCGCTCAAATTCTTTTCCGTTCTCCGAATTTTGTTGGAAACATTTTTAACTCAGTTTTGGCGTTTCTATCGACACGGTATTATTGATACGTTTTAGCAAGTCTTGTCAAAGTGTTACTATCGCATTTTTTGGCGTTTTGACGCGTTTTCCAGTTCGAGCTCGAGTTCAACATTTTTTTCACATACTTACTATTTTTTCCCATTCATTTTAGAAATCCCATTTTCATAGGATTCACAACGTAGAATTCGATTGGCTTGAAAACAAAATCTTTTACCACTTCGGAACGACCTTACTTCATTTTAATTACGTATGTCAGCTCTCCTGTCAAATATAAAAGAACGTTTAAGTAGGTCATAAAATTCTGTTTCTTTGCCCGCTTTATGAATTACAAAAATTCAAAATTTACCGAAAGATTTTAAAAACGTACTTTTCAGATAAAGCATAATTTTTGGAGTCACTTTGATCCTTTTTGGTTTTTATTAGGTACCCCACTAACAGAATATAGCATTTTATTACTTCTCCTTCAATTTCATACCACTCTAGGTCACTTTTTATGTTCGATTGGTACGAAAAAAGGAATCTTTCTACGACTTCAGGGCACTTTTGAGAATTTCGATTTATTCTCCCAGTTCCTCGAAATTTATCAGTGAAAGTGCGTTTGAGTTCGACAACTAGGCATTTGTTTACGTTTTCGGGAAATTGTTCAACTCTAAAGAAAGGCATTGCATCAGGTGGATCTACTTTGCGTCGATTATTTATGTACAAATATGTTGAATTCAATCGGGGCGATTTAATTTTATGTTCAGGATGTAGTGAATAAAAGACACGTAGACATGTGAAGAAGGCTACGCAGACAACACACGAAATCCGAAATCTGGGAGCGATTCTGATGCAGCCTAATCGAATACCACATCAGTCCGCAAATCTATTTTATACCTAGTGATGATCATGTGGAACTTTGTTTCAAATCATTATCAACACTGGGCTGATGTCAGTTAAAGGGCACAGGGTAGCATGGAAAAAAATCGTTTAGTGGGTTAATGATGAACTATGAATAGGCCTACCTATCTTAAAATAGTCGATATATGTAATTTAGAAATTTCATCACTTTAATATCACCTAAAACCTACATCTTTTAATGAGTGTTCCCCCCAAAAGTATTATCTTAAACATTGTTGGAAAAAATTTTAAATTGCTTGCCGTTTTAATTTAACATTTAATACATTTTATATTTTACTTTACGTGCGACGCACTGCTTTCCTACTTTTTAATATTAAAATGCTTTCTGGTTTTAATAAAAAAAAAACTGAGTAGTTTGGAAACAATTATAATTGAAATGTTGAAAAATTAAAATTGAACAAATCGAATTATAACTTCGATTATTCATATCAAATACATTTTATTTAATATTTTTTTTAATAAATAGGGTACATGGTAATATGCTTTTACATAAATATGCAATTGAAATAATGATGCAAATTTCACCAACTTTCTATACCGATTTGGTAAATTGAAACAAGAAAATATTACCATGTGGGCTACAACGTTTTTTAAGACGTGAAACTAGTTATATTTATAATGCACTTAATATTTTCATATATATCTTAATCAACCTTTTGTTATACCTATTTTATTATACTTTAAAAGTATAAAATTCAATAGAATGAATCCGTTAGATATAACGATTGTAATAAAAGACTCAACAAAATTTTTATCAATCTATATACGTATGCACCCTGTGCCCCTACCTAAAGAAGTGCACATAGCAGCAGATGGCCATTTTCAACGGTAAGAATTGAGAATCCCTTATCAATGAAATTCGAAACTTTTTTGCTCTTTAAATACATTTATGTGAACTAAATAAATAGAAGAGATAATGATTTTAATTTAGTTTTACAGCCATTGGAATAATTTTCAAGATCGAGGAAAAGTAAAAATAACTCAGAAATAAAATTGAATATTATAAACACCAAATATTTCTTGAGCGTGTGATTTTTTTTTCCAATTCAACGGTAAAACAGATCTTTGTTTCAATATTTTGCATTCAGTACGAAGATATGCATTTATTAAATTCACCTGCATTACCAAATCTACTTGCCCATACCGCAGCACGCTGCACACATACCTCTCGGCGCGGCGTGTGGTCATAATTCAACTGAAAGCAGCAAGGCAGCCATCATTCCAGTGTTTTATATCGTGGGATTTATACCTTTTTGTTGTATTTTCGATGTCTAAAAAGCCTTCCGTGGGATAAAGAGAAGCAGCACGAAATCGTGGGAATTTTTAGGAATCGAAAAAAAACAAAATACACATTTTACCATGAAAAAGTGTCCTTGGAAGACAATAGGGGTATTCACGATTCGATGTAAAAGGCCTAGTAAAATTGCGAAATTTTATTTTATTTTATCGGATCGTGAACGCACTTTTTCTCATGTATAGCAAAACTGAAACAAATGACAGCTCCAGCTGGACAATTGACATTTGCTTTGAAAAAACATTTTCTGTCCATTTTTTCACTGGATTTTCCCTTCTGCGGCGCCTACATTTGTTTTCCATTCTCTTTTATTTTTTTGTTTGCTATACACAGGAATCAAGAATTTAAATGAACTGTCAACTTCATAAGGCTACTCTGTTGTATTTTTCGGTTGCAATAGGGTCAGGGTATAGATAAAGTGTAAAAGTGTTGCGAAATTTTATTCTGTATAGTTTGTTGTTGTAGTGCAAAAAAAAGTTACACTTTCGCATTTTCGCAATGATACAAGACCAGTTGCATCGAATCGTGAATACCCCTAATATAAATTGTCTTTTATGAACATTTTCTAATACCACCAAAAATAGTCATAGTAATGTTAGCAATCTGTAATTTTAATACTAAAGGTTAGTTTAATATTATTTTTTTCCGTGTAATACAAATTTTACTTTAAAAATTCGAACTTTGCGCAAAAAAGTATCGTGCGATTTTAAAGGGACTTTAAGAAAAAATGGAGGAACAAAATGGGAATAATGACTACGCTTCGTGGGGTAAATGAAGAGACAGTCCAAACAACACTGATTCATTCTCATTGATACAGGAAATCAACCCTTCTCGAACGAGGTTCGACAATCTTTGTTGGACCATCGCAAAAAGTAGAAGCATTCTTTTACATTCGGATGAGACATCTGTATATTAATTAACGAATGGTATCAGTATTATTATTTTAGCGAACCAACTTACACATAAAAACTAATTTGACAGATGACAGCTAATCAGTCGAAAATTCAGTAACATTTCATTGTGTTTGTTCCCGAAATAGTAATTTAAAGAGTTAAAACTAATTCCCCACTTTCGTCATCGTTCCGTCCTCTAAACTATACACAGCTTCATACATTTTCAAACATTTCTGAAATGACAACTACGCTTTAGCTAAAACCAAAAATATTTATATTTGGTACAGTCTCGTTCAGCATAAATTATGTTGCGGGAATAATCGGCATTCTCAAAAACTAAGACTGATTTAAGAAAAATAGTTTTAGAGCTTGAAAGATGGAACGTAGAAAAATTATATTCACCTTAGACTCCAATATCTAACATAACTGACTAACTGATGAAAGGACCTTCAAATAACTGATTCGGTGCTTGTTGCACATCTCCTGGAAGTGACCATTTGCAATTACTGTGTGCTTCTTCGGTCCCAGTTTCAATTATTTCCCTGGTTTGGGTCGCAATATGCACCCCAATACAGAAAGAACAATTAGATGCCGTATTCCGTATTCCGTATACCGTATACCGTGCCCACAGGGTGATTTAGTTCTCATCCAGGTGCAGAGTACTTTTCTGACATTGACTGCGAAATATATTGAGTTGGGCGGCCAGAATAGAACGCAACTAGGATGCAGCTACTATTCCACAAACGAATCCATCTAATGTTAAATGACAGAGATGCGCTCTGCACAAACAAAAGAAACGAAAATTTCCGAAATGTGTAGTTGCTGACACACAATGTTACGATACCGTGCCGTAAATTAAATACTCGTATATAGAGAAGAGTGGACATGCACGCAGGTAAATTATTTATTCAACGGTAGATAGAAAAACACTTATACCCGCTGCATACAAGAATGTGTGTGTATAGTATTATTTTCGTGCGAATGGATGGGCAGAGGGCAGGTATGGATAAATGAAGAACAAGCACAACCGGTTTTGTTCTGCATGAGCAGAAATGGTGCTAGTCGTCTTCTCAAATTGACATAGGCGTAGAGTAAAGTATGGGTAGGAGTACAGAATTAAATGTGTGCTCATGTGAGATTGTTTTTTTGTTTTAATTTGCAATTCACTAGTAACATTTATACAGAAACGTTTTTTTTAACATTTGTTCGTTTCTATAGAAAAAAAAAAATATTGTACACTGATCTAGATCAAGATAATTATGTATGGAATCGAGACTAGTTTGGTAAGCGGAATAATAAATATGCAAGCAATATAGAAATTTAGTCTAAAGCTAAAATTATCCAAATTAATTCGTCTACCAGATTCGAGTACCAACGAGCATATAGAAAATTCTTCAGATTTAAGGACGAATTTAGTTTTCAAAAACAAATATGTTATTTTTTTACTTTATTTACCTATTGCTTTATTGAATTATCTGTGAGTTTCATAACTGGTTCATCTAGTACCGACCAAACTACTCCACTTAAGGTAACTTTAGGTTTTTCAATGTACCCAATGTCAACTAAAATGAGATTTTCGAATATCGGATGAATAAAATAGAAGAACTTCTCTGAAAATGCGTGATTATTCTTTCATTATTAAAGCTGATTACTTCAGTTGAAATGCAGGTAGGGAAACGTTTTTTTCATTCTTAATTCTTCGTGAGCTTAGTACACGCGATGACAGTAGTTTCAACATTGTGCCCCCTTTTCGCTCTCCGCCTATGGCAACAGCATAACACGAAATCTGTTTTTTTTTTTTTGTGCCCATTCACTAAACACGATTTTGCTTACAACCCTACACCAGGTACCTACACATGGTGGAACTTTGTTCGTACACGGACGTAGTGTGTAAAAATATATTTACTGAAACGCCATGCGCACACGCATTCCATGTACAGATACTACACATTTCGGGTTCTGGGCCTGTGTGCCTGTGAACGAAAGAATTTTCTTATGTGTCGCCATCGCCATACTTGCCTTTTCGCTTTGCTGGCTGCTGTCGCTGTGCTGATATGGCAGGGCAAGCAACATAAAAGCTTACTGGTGTGTAGTCTGGTAGTGTGACATCAACTACACATTTCGGTATTTGTGTTTCCTTTGTTCGCGCACAGCGCATGCCAGTCTAATACACATAGTGCCGGGAGGTAGTCGTGCTGCTAATAAATTTCCGTACGTGAACTACGGAAAATATTTACAAAATGCTGTTTAAAATCGGAACTACCACCGAAGTAGATGGTAATGTTTCTGTAGTAGCGGTTCCAGCTACTTGGGTGTGTGACAGAATCTTATATTGGCCAAAGCACTTGGGATTTTTCCGAATCAGTGCGTTAAGAAAAGATCCCGCCTCTGTTCCTGATAAAGATGTATGGATTAAACAAAAATTCAGACTCAGGGGTACGGTTAACAGTTTTTCAGTGGCAACTAAACTAGAGAGCATATTGCTGCCCATAGACGAAACCGAGGACGAAGAAGTGCGCATCAATTTAAAACAAGCCGAAGCAAGACAAGCAAAACACCGTGTTGAGTTGAGTGATGGCCCTTCATGCTCATCCCCACAGCGCGTTGCTATCTCACCAGCGACATTAGACATCAAAACGGAAAGTGACCAATGCACGACAGTAGAATCAGATAGCGAATACATTCCCACCGACTTGGCGTCATCAAATGCCGGATCAACGTACAATCAGGATGAGAAACTGGACGAAAGTGTTGACAAAATGCCGCACTGCATGCAGTCGGATGCGAATCTGCATTCGAAGGTTGATAACTTGCAGAAAACATTGAATTTGATTCTTCAAAAAGTCAACTGTATAGCAGCGGTGACATGTGAGCCTCAAGTCGAAGATGATTCACCGGAAAAAGCGTTTCAATTCCCTATTACCTCAACTGCGCACTTGTTTGAGCTCGACAGACAGCTAATGCAAGATCCGCAGCTCGAAGCAAGTCTGGTGAGTGAGGGTATTTTTTTGTAACATTACAAAGTACCTACTTAAGGAAATACTTCTTTAACAGATTGCCAAGTTCACCCTTATTGCGGGGGATTCGGGAAGAAAGACCGCAAGTAAAGTGGGGCTGAAAATAGTCGAGAGTATCATTTCGCCACACCTGCTGACCAAATACACTTGGACGGGTCGTTCGAGTGCAGAGAAATGCACAAAGCTGGCCTTTATGAAGTACTGCTCCATTTTTAGTTTGTGCCAGAAAGTCATATCGAAGGCTGACAACCGCTTCAATAAAGAGGACTGCGAAATCTTCTTCAAAAACAACGTACTCAAACATAGCAGCATGCGGCTTGCACGCAAACGGTGAGTTTAATTTGGAAATAGATCTCTTGGTGGCTATACTGTAACATGTTTTTATTATTTAACAATTTCCTTGTAGGAAAAGCTGCGGAACTGAAGTTTCAATTGATCAAGATGCGTCTAGTAATGGAACAGTGCAGCGGAACGACAATGATCTGCTTTGTACCGAGGGCAAACGGGAGGAAATAAAGTCTTAAATGCATACTGCTGGAAGCAGTCGATTAAAATCGAATACATATTCGGGATCTCGCAAAACTAGGTTTCCTGACATTGTCACAATCATTATTAAAGACATTATCAAAGTCTAGTTGAGGGTATGCAAAAAGGTGGTAGTTGCACACATTTAAGAACTTATTCGCTTCGATTTAAAAACTAGCAGCAAGCAGTAGTACATCTCATTTAATGTCAATGGAAATATATTTTGATTCTTGAGTAGTTCTAGTTTAATGATCGCGGATGCGGAGCCATGATAACCGCCTTTTATTATTGAAGCCCTTGTTTTTTAAACCTTGTCTGTCATTCAATATGTTAAGCTTATGTAACTATTAAAACTGTTTTTCTTATTTCAAAATAAGTCTAAAGTAATGAACAAAAAGGGGTTTCCGCATTCACTAATGGCGTTATTTTATTGATCAAAAGCCTTTATTCGGAACTAGTTAGAGTGCCGGTTATAGGAGAAGTTTCATATTCCTTGCAGCAGAGCCTTAGTTCAGAGAAAGATGGTACACACGAAGTCACTATACTACTACTTCTTTCTGAGACTAAGAGCTGCAAAGGTATGCGAACCAAACTCCCATTCGGAAATCCAGGAGGGACTCTTTTAAAAAGGTTAGCATTTGTATAATCACCTGCAGACGACAGGCAACACTATTTACAATAAAAAAAAAAAAAATGGAGACTTAAAGAAGCAAGTTAACTACGAACTTCGGCTACATTTGTGATCCACGATAACGATCAAACAATTTCAAAAAAATACATAACACATAAGACATAAATAAATGAATCAACTAACCTAACATAAGGTCTATGAAAGGTGTGGGAAAGAAAATATGAGGCTTAAGATCGTCCCTCGCTGTTCTGCTTCATGCCTTTTAAGAGCAGCGAACGCAGGAAAACAAACGATCTCCTTTATCGATATATCCGATCGGAACTTGTATGGAATCAGAGAAATTCCTTTCGAGATATCCGTTCCGATAGAACTTTCGGAAAAATTATCCGATGACATAAATCGCACCTCACCGCATTGCGTTGTATCGCGTTACTTTTGACAGATACGTGGCGTATTTTTTTCTGAAGCTCTCTATAACAACTAATTTGTGTGGAATATTTCAATGTCGAATGAACGCTTTAATCGCTGCAAAAATTTTTTTTTGTTTTTGATATCTTGCGATAAAGAAGAAATATATTCGTCCGGCTACGTTTTCGCAAACGTAAAATTACTAAAGATTTGCTAAGAAACTGCTCGAAGGCGACCGCGTACCTACTGAGAAAATTTAAAAAATGAGCGAGAAATCCATTTCCCCTCGTTGATTTTTTTTCATGATTTTCTACTCGCCGAATTTCGAGTTACTGATTAATGATAAATGAAAATTGACAACTAAGTGACAGCACCATTCACATGAGAGTAAATTGCGAACTGCGAGCTGGCGAATATTCGTAGATTCTGATATTTCATTCACATGAAAACTATTTTTAAATCGCAGGTATGTACCCGCGAATCATTTGCATTGTTGAAGGTTAAGTTGGAACTAATTTTTCATTCGCGGGTTCGTGGAACGCGGGTAAATTGCTGTATTTGTAGGTCTCGCTATTTTAATCAATTAAGACTCCGTTTTTTTTAGATAAGATGTTAGATTAATTGAATATAATGCTTTTGTGATAAAACAAATAGCAATTTTCAATTCATAAATACAGTTAAATTGATTTGGTCGCAATTCGCCTATTCGCGTTCGCGCTCATGTGAATGGTCCTTAAAACTCTATTTAATTTCGTCTTCAATTATGTCGGAGGGAGAAGGTATAATTGAATGTTCTCCTAGAACATATCAGCGCATTCAAAATGTTTAGTTTAATAGGTATATAGCTTATAAAAGATGCTTTCCGACTTATTTTGTAGATGCTGCATTTAAAAACAACCTTGTCAAAAGGACATTTCTTAAACTTTTTGTAGAAAAACCGATCAGGTACTTCTCTTGAAATTGAGAGATTTCTCACTCGATTTATTGTGTCCCGAACTGCGTAGCATATTTTTTGAAGGCAGAAAGGGACAGGATGTGATGCCTGTGTTTTGATTATCAATGAATGCGACACAAAGAACTCTGCTCATTGCTTAAGCCATCGCACTTCAGTTAAGATAATTTTTAACCTTCGGGCTAAATATTTTGTAGGTCACAATATGCATTTTGCCAGTGAGTTCGAAAAATTTAGCCTGACACTAACAATGATTATTAATATCACGGATTGTACTTTTATGTTTGACAGGCGAGGGAACTGTTCGTGGCTTGTACTGAAAGATGTTTATTAAGAAAGATTACAATTATTTATTATTTTACAACATATTCATTTGTATAATTGAAAACCATTTTATTGTTTGTAAGTAAAGAGTCCATTCCAATAATTTAAATTCTAACAGATACGTAGTTCGCATAGTTTTCTCCTGAAACTCTTTCTCGTGAATTCGCATAAGCTTCGTCCAAATATTCGCATTTCGTTCTTCCGCGTGGGTTATTGTCTCGAATAACCGCTGATGCTTCTCCGATGTCAATTATTTTACAGAAAATCCAACAAAATATAAATATGAAGCCACGAACTATATTATAAACTAGCTGTACCCGCGTCTTCGTACGCGTGGAATTTAACAAAAAAGTTAATTAGTTTATTTAGTTTTTGCATTTTTATTTTAATTATCATTTATTTTCAGTTTTTTGCATTAGCTCTATTGAAAAATTTCCTTATATACAATATTCGGTGTACGATTTTCTTGGGCTAAAACAACAACACTACTGGCATTCCTCGCACGTGAACATGCCACGTATAGTTGCCCATGGGTAAAGCAACCTTTTTAGTGATTCTAAGTGAAGAGGAGGTAGTGGAAGTATCTACCATTTCTGGTATTTTCCAAAATGAAGACGAAGATTTTACGGGGACTGCAGAAATAAACGAAACGGAAAGAATAAGACAAATAATTGAATAAAATGTGAATCAAATGGATGTTTTTAATTTTTTAAATACAAAATGCATACCTATATATCTATTTGACATTCTTTCATAGATACTGATAGATACTTCTTTGGTAATCGAATCAAACTTCTCATGCGCAATCTCAACCACAAATGCATTTTTCCTTTTTGTTGATTCTTCAAATTATGTCATCACATTTCATTTATTAGCGAATATCGACGAATTTAAGAGCAAAATAAAGTAGGTAAACAAAAATAGTAAATATTTTTTGACTGAGCAAATCAATTTACTCACAAATAAGACGAAAATGTTTCGTCCGAAAAAAATCCCTACGTTATACAAATCTGCCCTTTTTTCCCTTTAGATCGAAAATCCTACGTGTAGGAATTTTTCCCTACATGTATCATCCCTGATTTGACATTTCTTTTATGTGCTTATTTTTTTCTAAGCAAACAACAGCAACAGCATAGGTACTGCCTCCGTATGTCTCTCTCTGCCACAGGGGTAAAATAAGTTTAAAAGAGATATTGCGCGGTTAGTATGTTTGATTTGAGAATGAAGTGCATATCAATCCACCGAGGTGAAAATCGTAGAAAAATTCAAATTTTACCTATTTATTTAAAAACCTTTTAAGTTATCGAGATCCATTATCTCCTAAATTGTACTTGCAGATGTCCTTTATAAGCTGGTACTTAGTATATTTAAATGCTCCCAGTATTTTCGAACGCAAAGCGTTGCAAAGAAAAAATCGAAGCGAAACGAAAAAAAAAATTACTCTTGTCCAATTTTTTCCGGAATTTATAGAGATATAGAGTTAAGAAAAAGTGGAGATTGTAGGCCTAAGTATCCTCTATAAGCCTGTGAAAAATTCACCAGAATATATTCAGCAATTTCTAAGATTTTTGCATTTAAAGACATGCAGTCAATTTCAATTTTAGTCGAACAGAACTACACCAATTTTATTTATATGTAGAGATGTAGAGATGTAGAGATGTAGAGATGTAGAGATGTAGAGATGTAGAGATTTTGCATCCATCATAAAATGCCTATTCAAATCAACACAAAAAAATTAACACAGACACTTTAATTTGAAATTTCAAGTTCGAAAGTGAAATTCCAATGACTCCCCCAAAATGATTTAGACTACCCCATAATTCATACAGCAAAACAAAAAATTTATCAACACAGGCAAGATCATCGGCGGCGTTCGGCTGATATAAAACATTTTGTTCGCGCACAGCCCTTGAACTTTCTCCGCCAGAGTCGAAAAGAACCTCAGCCAGTGAATATTAATAAAATTCATTTTTTAACCAAATTGACATTGAACCGCGCACTCGAGGTCTCACCCGCCACCAACATCGGTTTATAAGTAAACATCGGCTTGGCATTATCTCTTGGGGTAGCCCAGTGGATTGCCACTGTCGGCAATTGAAGACAGAAATAGGACTGGCGCTGTATATCTCTGCCGGAATCTCGTGAGGAAATATTTAACAGACAAATCTTTTAGCAAATATCACACCTGTGCCCGGCTATAAGGGCTGCAAGGTTGACTACACCACACACACGCGGTAACCTTGACTCGCTACCCTTGAACGATAAGAGAAAGTCTTTCGCACTCGAGATAGTGTGGCAACATTTTCCATTCTAAAATCATCGGGTGACTTTAGCGCCGGCCGAGAGAGGGTATCATAATCGTCTGCTCTGTGCATGGACAAGTCGGTAATGTATGACATAAGTGGTCGTGTGGAGTTGAAGTGATCGGGCTGTGATAACGATGTGCAGCAGGGTCGGATTTACTTCAGGCGGCAACAAATGATAACGAACGCCAATGTGGCTCACTGTTGAGTTGTTTGATATAAGTCAGCAGATTTTTATTTATTTTTTTTGTTTTGCTGTTCTGTAGTCTGGCTGGGTTTGACTTAAATCGACTGCTGGTTGAAGGGATTCATGGGGCGACTTGTGCGGGACTGCGGTTTTGTAATACTGAGAGATTTAAAGAAATTGCTCATCAGTGGCGATACATGATTTAAACAGTTGATACGTTTGATAGAAGAGAGGCAGTGGAAAAATATGTAATTTGTGTTTCCCGGGGATTGAACTTGGTACCCATCGCTCAGTTGTGTAGCACTCTGACAACTGACCAACTGTGAATACCAAAATGCATACCTTTTATTATTAGAGAACACCCAACTTAAGTGGTGAGCAAACAATTTGGATCTGTTTACCGACAGAAGGATTTGTACTTCCAATTTCTTTTTCTAAATAATAAGGTGCGTCTCAAAAATTTCATACGCATTTCAAAACAATCAGGGACTAAATACCTCAAACCGTTCAGTAGAACTTTAGTTCTAGCGCTTAAGCGCTTCAGCAAACTGAACGCCCTCAAAACCTGCGAAATCCAAGCAGCAATCGAACAAAATTGCTGACTGTCCTTAATAAGTACACGATCGAAACACAATAACTCAACAGCACGTGCCACAAAACCTATCACTAATTCGCCATCAATGTCGTAACACTTCCTGGGTACGTTTTCTGTCAGCAATTTGCTCACACATTAAAACACATTTAATTATACTATTATACAACAATCTAGACACTTTGTGGTATGCTTTTTTTTTTGTAGAGTTAAAACATCAATCAAACCACATCGTGCTGCAGGAAATCCAAAAATAGAAAACCCTCGTCCAAACAAAGAAAAAAGAAGAGAAACAAAAAGTGGGCGTAAGCCATCGCATGCTGTGACACTTTTAAACAATAAATTGCTGCGGTGGTGCTTGAGAACCTGAGATTGATACTCTCTAATCCCTGATATGTCCCCCCGCGACACAAAAAAAAACACCAGCAACACCAAAAAGTGCAAAAAATTAATTCAATCAAATCACAAGCACACACACTCTGAGGAGTGAGTAATGAATGGTTAGCTTCTACCCGGCGAGATCGTATCTTAATTCGCCGCGTGATATTTGACTTGGCCCCCCTTTTGTTGTCACAGTCTCATAGTGTGTGGCGGGCGGGAATGAAAAGATTTCCCGAACCATTGGCCCCATTGGGATTAGCTAACACAAGCGACGAGGTACCGAGATCAAAATGGATTTGGTGTCAAGAGTATTTATTATACAGTTTGATTAGGGGCAAATTTGATTGTTGGGTACTTTGTTATTTAACAGTAGTTGGTTACCGATTCGGTTTCGTGGTTTTTTTGCGTTCAGCCAGAGTGTCAGAGAATTGACCGGCTAAGTGAAAGCCAAGCCGCCGGAATGCGTTTTCTTTGTTGTCAAACAAAGGGACAAGATTTTATTGTGTGACATCTTGTATACGAATTAGCACACAGAGTATATACTGTAAATTGACACTTTTTGTGTCTTTACAATGCACAGAGCACAGTGTGAACGGCATTTCCGAATTAGTGCAGGTTTTCGATTAACTCGCATTCGCTGATCAGGTGTCAAGTGTGCTATGGCGAACTTTGGTTCATTGTCACGGTGGGGTTGTTTAGAGATTGGGTTGTGCTAGCAACATAGTATTATTCACTTTTTTATCTGCTGCAGATGTTTTGTGTCAGAAATTTGATTATTGAATCAAAATATTATCAAATATGTGTCGCGTACGGACGAATAACGCTATAAGCAAAGGCAGCTAACGACTCAGTAAGCCCAATTTGAGTAATTCTCTCGAAGATTTTCAAGTTTTCACTATTTTCTGTTCCCGTACGCAAAATTTTGTTGAAGGAAAAACAACAGTCGGGGCCCGTCGCATAGGTCAACGTAAATAATGTCCCTTCTATGAAAAATGATTGTCAGGAAATTTCTTCTGTTAATTTTTTTTGTGAACCTGACAAATAGCAAAAATGGACTGCTGGGTTTCCACCTTTAAAATTATAAGTTTTGTATAAATATTGGTATAATTCATTGTTATGCCTGTACTTTCTGGTATGGAAAAAATCAATTTACTCTCTCTTCCATATTTAAGGGTATGTGAGTTTCGTTAAAAAGAGTAGGTACGAGATCAAATCAACTGTCAGTAACGTCTGAATTTATGCATTTGGATACGATATAAATAAGTGAATTCATTAAACAAACAAAACTACTTGTTTAATTTAGTTTACTCTTCCAAACATGATGTGTCAAATATTTGAATTGTCACTCCTTGGCGACGTTCGGACACAAAGTTGATAAACGTGTCTGGACTAGGTATACGAACGCGTTGACTAATCAATTTCAATTGTTTTTTGTATTCTCGCTGTTTATTATGAATTTTGACACTTTGAAATGTCAACTGAGTATGCCAGCAGGATTTTCTTGACTGGATTTGATTTGTTGGATGCCAGTCCATAAACGTTAACTGACAAAAAACAGAAACACTGAAATACATCAATTTATTCAGCTGTCATCTGTCAAACTAAATGAACTAGAAATCCAACGTCCCCATTTCTTTGCGTAAGTAGAATATTTGTTTTGGTTTGACTTTTTGTTAAACATAGGTAAAAGAAAAGTAAGTACCGACAGCAATTTTATAGCGAGCATTATGGCATAGAGTGAATAGAAACTGTCATTTATATCCCAAACGACAGCAAAACAGCCTCGATTGCCTTATGTCGTATTTTCGATTCAAAATAAATATAATGAATACGAAGGTGAAAAAAAAATCGGACGAACTAGACCAGAAAATGTTTTGTATCACAATTCATTAGATGTGTTCCCTAACGATAATACCATCGAACACACTTTAGTCAAACTTCGATCCCTTAAAAGTTAAGTAGAACAAAGATTGACTAAATTTGACTTATGTGTTCAAATGCATTATTGAGGAACATAGACAATATTTCTTACTAACTAATCACCTTTAAGACTGTCTGGCTATAAAGGGTTAAACCCTCTTTTAGCGGAGAGAAACTGAATGTAATACGTGGTCAAGCAAAAGGCTTTAGGCAAGCTCATAACCATAAAGAGATCGAAACAATTTGTTATATGCTGTACGAGGGCGGCACTTGCTTAAACCCGGGTGAACGCAACCTGAATGCCGTCATTCCGAGAGTTCATTAACATTAAATTGCTATTAATTGAATTTTGAATAAGTTAAATACTTTGAAATAATCAGCTGAATTTAACTAGTTGTAGAACTTTATACTCGCATCCACTTCAGGACTATTGTGTTTTAAGATTAGAAGTAAGATCTGAAATCTGCAAACGGAGAAGTAGAGCGCGGTATCTCTTATAAAGGGTCCGCCATCTAATTTTTTTTGTTTTTTTCAACTAGTGCTTATTTCGCGAATGGTAACACTTAGCTCATACCTGATTTGACAGATAATTAGTTTTATCCTTCCGCTGAACGAATATGGTTGTGTATACGCTTGAACAATGCTGGGAAATATTGCGACATTACTTTGAAAGTGGGCCTGCGATCGACTTAGAGAAGTGCCGATTTTGCCAAAAAAAATTATCTTTTCAGATGAAGCTCATTTTCATCTTGGCGGGTATGTAAACAAGCAAAATTGTCGCATTTGGGGCACAGAAAACCCGTACGCATACATTGAAAAGCCGATATACCCAAAACGAGTCACTGTTTGGTGTGGAATTTGGTCCAGAGGCATAATTGGGCCATTTTTCTTCGAAAATGAGCAAGGAGTGGCCGTTGCAGTCAATGGCGACCGTTATCGGGCTATCGGAGGATATTGGCAACATTTGGTTTCAACAGGACGGCGCTACGTGCCACACAGCCGAAGCTACACTTGATGTTTTGCGTCCTGTTTTTGAAGATCGCATTATCAGCCGCAGAGCTGATGTCGTTTGGCCACCTCGGAGCTGCGATTTGACACCGTTGGACTATTATTTGTGGGGTGCCGTAAAAGATAAGTGTTACGCCGACAAGCCAGAGACAATTGACGCTTTAAAGGACAATATTCGTGAAGCCATTGGTGAAATACAGCTGCACACAATCGATAATGTGCTTAAAAATTGGACCGATCGTGTAGGCTACTGCATGGCCAGCCGAGGCAGCCATTTGAATGAAATTATTTTCCATTATTAACCGGAAGGATTGTACTTCTTTCAAATAAAAAAAGAAATTTGAGAAAATATTCAGTAGTTTTTTTTTTTATAGCATTTTCAAAAAAAAAAAGTTATTTGGCGGAACCTGTATTAGCTTCTCTTTTCATGCGAACGAGCAGCTACTTGACGGGAAATAAATCGAGCAGAAGAGTTAAAGGACTGCTCGAGTTGAACAAGTGACAAGGTTACAACGAGACGTTTAAATAAAAAGTTGTTGAAACCGAGTTTGTTGAAAGTTATTTCAAAGAAGTTAACGTCTGACGAATTGTTAAACAACTCATAGTTAATTAGTTGGATTGCCTAAAAACGCTTAGCAACACCGACATAACCTTCTTTTGTGGGAGAATATAACAACGTGCTGCCAGTCAACATTTTTTACCAGTGAACAAAAGAACCAATTGTTTGTGAACTCATTTATTCCCGAATAGAATACAATTCTTGCAACAAGGAGAGGCGGATTAGACTTGTTAAAGGACTTTTGCTGTGTCAAAAAGCACTTGACATCCAGGAGTACTTCCAGACTTCAGCTTAAAGTGTCATAGCCTTCAGTTTGGTGTTGCTGAGTTGCATCGTAACAAAAAGCCTGAATCTCGAACATCACCATATCACTGCCTTTACTTATATATTTGTACACATATTTGATTTATTTTATTGAGCAACATACCTCAGCATTGATATAGGTCTTCAAGACTTTCGAACAAAACGGGCAGTACGGCAAAATAAAACTATTGCGTGACGACAAAATTGTATGCAAAAAGGACGCAGTTTGTCTGCCACTCCACAGTGTACATCAAGCATTTAACTGGTCGGTCCGAAAATCCTTTCATTTTGTGATCAAATTCATGAGGACCGTTTTTTTCTACTTAAAATCTCGTTCTATGATGTCGTTCGTTACGAAATGAAATCAGTCAATAACACAAATTTAAAATTTTAAATATTTATTTTTGTTTTATGTATTTGAAGTGGCACTCCCACTTTTCCTCACTAGTTTACTTTTTTCAAATTCAATACATACCCTGATCCCCTATTTCACTGCCTTTAAGTTTTCTTTTCGCAACAAAAAGTAGCCTATGTCCATCTTGGGGCCAAGTCGAATCAATCAATCCCGAATTTGTGCACACATGACATACGGACGTCAGTCCGTTTCCAAAACTGACTTAAAATATCCATAAAATAAAATTTAAAATACCACTACAAATCAAATTCCATCACAGACATCAGTTTGACAGAAATTGTCACTTAAACTGTCAATTTATGGTTTACCTATGCTTCATTCAATATTCAAACGACAGCTGTCACTCCGATCGGCATATAGATAAACAGAACTTCTACTCACCACTTAAAGTGTGACTAACCAAATAGACGCAGAAAAAGTGACAAAGAGCCCATTTAAAGTGATCCATATCTAACAAGGGAACTTTTTTGTTAAGTTGCTCATCAGTGAGCAAAAATAGACGACATGAAGTCAGTTGCCCAACACGTGGCATTTAGTACACAAGTTTCGGAATCATTAGCAGTGACTGTCACCTACACAAAAAAGTTTTGTAGGTATATTTAATTTGGCATCCGGTTCTCATTAAGAGCATGTGCTGAATTTGTTAGAGTTTTCGGTTGATGGTGCTTAAAATATTCTTCAAACCGAATAAAACTTATTTTTCTGTCTCTGACTCTGTTTTCCAATACGGTTGGTTAGAATTTTGTTTCGAGTACATAATCCACTACCGTGTGGACCCACCTCTGTATATCTTTGGGGAAGTATTTTTTTTTTTCGAAAACGAAGGTTTTGTTCTCTCTATTTCGGAAGCGGAAAGAAGGGAACTACTTAAGAATTGTGAAAATTAATATTGCAGTTGCTCCTTTTCAAAAACGGACTGAAAAGCAATTTCGAATATGGTTGACTTTCGTAAAGAAATAGAGAGTGAGGCGCCTTTTCTTTAAAACAAGCGTAGCTATTTTTCTTCTTTTCTTCTCGACTGTAGCGCCTGAGAGGAAGAAAGCTATTTTTCTTCATAAAGAATAACGAATGGTTGGTCTAAGCTAGGTTGGAGTTCTAAATGAACTTGTTGCGCCAACGAGTTTATAATTTCTATATTTCTCTGTAGTATTTCTTGCATTATTAATTTTATTAAAATTAATTTATTATTTCTGTCGAATAAAACCATAAAAAAACTGTGTAAACATTTTACTTACAAACTTGCCAGATATAGGAAAAGTAAGACATGTACTTAAATTTTAAATTTTGACCCTCCTTTCCGATTTCAAACTTCAAATTTCATAAGACCTCTATAAAGTCTCTTAGTTTTCAGTTACGACAAAACAAACGTGCGACACCTAGTCATAATAACTGTGATTAAATCTTTAAATCATTGTATCGTGATCTTTTTCACAATAATTCATTATCATTCATTCATTGCTCAATTAACTGTTTTAATTTGTTTGCCATATCTGTTGTTACATTTTTTTTTTTTTTTTTTTTTGTATATTCTCTAAACAAAATTAAATATCACTGATCAATAAGTAAATCAAATTGGTTATGATCTCATGATGAATGTGAGATATGAACAGAGCACGTTGCCAACGAGATCTACTAAACTGACTGCAGTTATAAAAATTACAATTAGGGAAGAAATCGATTTAGTTATCGATTTTTATGGGTGTTGTATTGCTAACTGGATCTATGTGACGGATTATTTTTATTCGTCTTGCTAGTTTGAAGTATTGGAAGGCGAGTCAATCTAGTTCATTTTGTGTTTTAGCAAGAAATATATAACAACATTTTTAAAAGGCCTTCAGGCAGTTTATAGTTCGAAGCTGCCATATTGTAGACATCAGTGTTTCACTTCGAAATATCTTTAACAGCGGAGCTTCTGACTGTCGTGCTACCAATTGACACCTTTACAATGCATAACTCGTCATGAACTTGAACGAACGATTTTAAAACGATAGTGGTAAACAAGACCAAAGTAAACGCTTTCTCTCATGCCTCGCCAATCGCTTCAGACCTAGGTTTAAGTCACAGAATACCGAACAGAGCGATTTTATTTACCGGGCCGGTGCTTTACTACCGCGCCATCTACATATAGCCAGCTCTATGACTTCCAAAAGGTATTATTGAAAACAGCTTGAATTTTATCGATCTAACCGTCTTTCAAAATGAACTAATGTCATATCTATCCGCCAAGTAGCTGCCGGTTGGTTGAAAATGACCGTAATCCAATACCTGGTGGGTGGTGCGGATATTTCAGCCTTTATTGAGGTAAAAGCCGCTATTAGAACCCTCCTATAGAATACAGATGTCCAGCCTTTAGCAATGACAAAGCTTCTTAGTAGCGACTTCAATATATAATCTGCCCTTCCACAGTCACTCTTATTCCCTGTTGGTCCTTTTATTTATTGCCGGAAGCATTTGAAATCCATTCGAGCACATAATTACAGCTCTGGGGCGAAGGTGTAACCCTCCAAATGTATAAAACCACCCATGGAACTGTCTTAAAAGTTATTAAAGGATTGAACAAGTCTCTAAGCGTAGTCTGGAGAACAAGAACAAATAGCTTGTCCTGTCTACAAAGTGGAGAGGTATTTTAGTACCATTTAAATTTCATCTTCAAACACCTATCCATTCTTACCTAATGAAGGCTGAAATTTGCTTACCATTCGACAGTAGCGGCACCTGAACCGAGGCAACCCCTGAAAATGCGGCTTCATCCATGGCAAAATTTAGTTCCCAGCCGCAAGAGAAGAAAAGAGTCATTGCTTCAGGTGGCATTCCGTATCATGGGCTTCAATTCCAAGAGCCTTGTCTTATTTAAGTAGAATATAGAAGGAGCTCATTGGGCTCCATCATATTCATTTAGAACAGTGTCAGAAGTAGGAATAGCGAGGCATCCCGTTCTTTGAGTTTTGCAAAACTGAAAATGATGTATTTAACGCAGAAAGCAAGACCCGAGATAAGTACCTTTGCTGACATTTTAAAATCTTCAAAGAACTTATTTTAGTAGACACAAGCTTGGATTGTTTTCAACACCATTCTTCAGGCAATTGGACGAGGCCAACATCGGAGGTATAAAAGTCCGATAAACAACTTGCATTTATGCTGATGTATGGTATTATGGCAGACTATACAACCTTGAAGTATAGCTAGAGGCTGTCTATGACCATCATATAGCTACTCCGAAGCTATACTGCAAGGCCAAGAAGACCCAACTCGAATTGGTTGCCTTATAGTGGGTATTCCCTTTCCTCGACCACTGTAATTATGGTGGCCATTCACGACCGCCCTCTCCCGCAGGCATCAATACGAAAACAAAAAACAACCGCTCCAATATATCCATTTCCTTAAATCGAGAACAAAAACCAAAGAACTAGCTCCACCTGACCTTGCCACGGTTCTAGAACTATTCCTAACTTCTCACGATAAACTCGATAGATTTTCACCTTCTACTGCCAATTAAATGAATAAACCAGATAACCAAATAAACAAAACCTGCACCGGAATCAAACTCGAAGGTTAATCCACCGGTTTCATATTACCAACGATAATAATCTTCTGTTCCGCGCACTTTAACTCTCCTACACCTGGTCCGCTTTGCCAGCTGAGCATAGGTACCTATATGAACAGTTTATAAGTTCAAGCTCAAGGTTGCAGCCAATTCGAAAACTGTACTGAATCTTTGCGCATAGACATTCATCTAACCGTGTGTAACGTCAACGGTCGCTTTACAGATTCCAGATACCAGATAGTTGCATGCAATCGTTAATCAATGGTAATTAGCCGACAACAGCGCGTTGCCTAATCAGTTACATTGTTATCTATAGTTTGACCAAGTTATCGTCATCAGAAGAGTGTTTGCATTTTTGTTTATAAACAAAGGGAAGAGGGAGGCACCCGACAAGCCGGCCGATGCGCACGGCTACCTAGCGGAACTAAACGATTTCAATAGATTTTTGCTCTTCGATTGCCTCATGGAAGTGATGGATATTATGTTGGACAAGGTAAACACGTTCGTTTGGCATTTGGCTATACAGTTTGCATTAGCGTTAATTTTAAATGGTTACATAAAATATTGTTTTTTTTTTTTTTTTCATTAATGTGTCAATTGGACTTTGGGTGTGTGGAATGTTCTAGGGAGACCATATAGTTAAGCACGTATGAGGATTGAAGGACTACATAAATTCGTTTTGAAATCTAACAGTAAGATCGGGTTATAAATCGAATGAAAACCAAGTTGCCGTGAGTGTTTTTGACGCAAAAAAATTAGTATACCTCCAGTTCAGAACTGTTTAGTACTGCCATCTATGGAACTACGAACGGAAACTGTTTGTTTTACTCTATGAGGAATGAGAAAGAGAACATTTTAATTCTATATATCGGTCAACCCAATTAATGTAGACACTGGTGCTCATTACTAAATTAGGATGGAAATCTTTCAAACTCGTTAGTTTAGTTAAATCTATCTAAATCTAAATGTGGCTCCCTCTTTTGGTTGACAGAATATTTCTTCTGTCATCGCATCAGCCATTGAAAATATTGAATTTTTTTGTGTGAGTTTTAATTTCTTGAGACCAATGGATATTGAGAAGGTTTTCGAGGACAGTCATTCATGCTGATATTTGTAAGACCTTTGCGAGAAAAACTTAAAATATCACGGTAAGCACTATTCATATGAGAGCGAATTGTGAACTGCAAACAAGCGAATATTCGCAGTTTCTGACATTTAACTCAAATGAAAACTTTTTTAGTCGCAGATACCAGCGATTCAGTTTCATTTTGAAGGGTTCAGTTCGAATGAATTCTTGATTCGTGGGTTGGTGGATGCCCACTGGTTTTTTGCGGGTTGTAAATAAATTATGACGGTTCAAGCAAGCACTTTCAATTCGCGGGTAAATTCCTATAGTTATAAACTCCGCTATTTAAATCAATTGAGAATCAGTTTTTTAAGAGAAGAAAAAACAATTTTCAATTCATAAATACAGTTAAATTGATTTGTTCGCAATGCGCACTGATTTCGATTGTTCTTAAATGTTGTTATTACAGGGAACGAACCTTAGACCTTTCAAGGATGCATTTGCCATTGAGATACTGCATCTACACCCTACAGTCTGCATAAGTTTTTCTTTTTTTTTTTGTCATTTTTAGCACCGAAGAGTCTTCTAGAACTAGAATTTTTCCTTTGAGGAATTTGCCAGGCTTTGGTTAGGTCTTTGCTTAGTATGGGTTCGTTAGTAAATTTCCTTCCTTGACTCGGTTATTTTTAATCCATTAACTCTGTAGGAGTAATGTTTACAGTGACACTTGGTGGTTTTCAAACCAAATTTTGTTGATTTTTCTGCTTGAATATAGACCCAGTATAGAATAACTGAACAAACTTTGGATTACAGAGTTGATGGATTAAAAAGAACCAAGTCAAGGAAGGAAACTCGGTTTGAATCAACCGATTTATCAATTTTCCCTCCAATTTTGTTCATTCGTAAATAACGAACTAACTTTGAAGAGTTTAACTAACTTTGTTTGGTTGATATTAATCTAGAAACTTGATTGATAACAAGTGATAAAGTGTGTTTTTATGTTATCATGCATTTAACCTATTTTTCTCTGTAGTTCTTGACTACTGTCCCACAGTGGTTCACGTCCCACAGTGAGTCTTTTAAATTTAAAGAATCTCTGCTTATAAGAGAAAAACGAAGTAAAAAGAAAATAAACGGCGTTTCGATCCTTTATGAATTTACGTGGGAGTTGAATTAGAGCGCTCGTTATTGTCGGTTGTTTTCAAAAAATTGTGAATTAGAATTAGAATTAGAAATTAGAAATCATGCTCCTTATTTTTGTTCCACTTAAAAAAAGTAATGTGCTAAGTGATATTTGTGGGTTAAAAATGTTGATTATTATTATTAATCAAAATTGGTATGTCAATAAAATTTGTGAAAAGTTTTATTTTATAAAAATATTTTTCTCCAAAAAGTCGCTAGGTCCAACAGTGAACCAGCTCATAGTCGTACACAGTGAATCATGGTGAACGTGGCAGCACCTCCAGGATTTAGAATTCCGTATTTTCATTTAGCAACCCATCAGCATATAACATTCATTATTATTTTTCGTTAGTTATAAGTTTTGTGATATTACTGCAGTCCTTAAAAGTCATTTTTGTTACTGTTTTGTTTTTTTTGTATTGTTGTTAATACTTTTTGTTGCTTTGATTACTTATGTTTTAGTATTGTTTCCATTTTTAAATGTTAATGTTTAATAAAAATTGATTTTTATCAATTAAATGTTTTTGTTCTTTATTTTTCTTATGAAATAATAAATGAACACTTTAGATTCACTGTGAACTATCCTGTGGTAAATTGAGGTACGGTTCAAAATACTCAAAATTTACTATTTTCTATGATCTTTCTAGAAAAGCTTATTATGAGTACCTTCAAACCGTTTAAAGATGAAACCAATAGTTTAAGTAAAACGCAAATTGGTCCATTGTTGGACAGTTTACTCGTTATTTTGTCAACAGAATCTTAGTTAATGTTATCCCATTTTCTTAACCAAGCAAAAATCACACTCGATTGTTATTTTTTGTACATTAGGATATAATCTTTTATAGTACTTAGTCTGTTAAATTTCAGGAAAATTGAAAATTCTTAAATCTAATTAACAATTTATACATCTTAATCTAAGAGGTGAGATGTGGAAGGAGAGGTTGAGTTAAGGAGGGGGAAGGGAGGTGAAAATGAGGTTCAGATTTGGTGGAATGGATTGGAAAAATGTTGTAGGATTGATTACACTTTTAAAATATGAAGGATTTGCAATATTTTGAATTTGAGGGGGTAAAGAGCTCCAAATTCTGACAGTATGAATAAAAAATAATAAATAAGGCTGATAGTTCTTGAGGAGCGAGTGAAATTAAGTCTGTTATACAAGTAAGACGGACATTGAGTATTTATAATTTTATGTAAGAAGATACAATTCATGGCATTGATATATTCTTGCGTTAATTATTAATGTTTATTATTTAGAAATAAACTAGAGCAAACATACCTACTCGTCCAATGACGACAAAAGACAGCACTCCTTACATCATTTCGCCTTAGAGTGTATTCGGAATTAATATTAAATATCCGAGCTGTTTAAATTGTTGTTATTTCTGGAATTTATGACTTTAGTTTTTATAAATTAAAATAAAACAAGTTTAACATGAATTCGATTTTTTTCTGTAGTTTGCGTTCATAAAACATGTATTCATGAATATTTTTGTTGTTGTTTTGGGCAACATTATTAACAATTATGTAATCACACCATGACTTTGCTTTAAGCATTTGAGTTCAATGTGTCTCTCGATTGGGTGCGCTGACGCAGGTCATCAAGAAATGCGTTTTCTTCTTTTTGGCAGCTTGTTAAAAACTTGGATAAAACGATCGATTGTCAACTACACTAGCAGCATTCCATATTACATAGAATCTTGAGGAGCATAATTTGTTAAACGGTGCAATACCATTTAGAAAGCTGTTGATATAGGCTCACCCATTTGATAAAGGCTTAAAATATGTTCACAGCCCTACCAAAACTGTTCGGGATAGTATAAGGAACTAAAGAAGATGTTGGCAACTCGAAAAGTTCCAATTCTTTGCATTAAAAAACAGTTGTCGAGACGTGTGGAACGCATGCGAGCTACCATGTTATTTATTACCGAGGCAAGGTTGAATAACCGGTTAAAGTAAAAAAAATATTTTCAACATCGCATCTGTAACTAAAACATCACACACGGACTGGTTTCTAAAAACTGACGACACTACTGAAGATCTGAATGAAATACTTACCTAGTTAATGGGTCGAACTGGTGTCACAGCCAAAATGAATCTTCAGGCATTTGGATCCATAGCTAGCTGCAGTATTAAAATGCATCCAACAAATCCCACGATTCTTTATACGCCAACGCCATCGACCGCTGCGAACGACCAACATCTAAGCTGTCAACCACTCCCTGTAAGTAATTATACAAATTATAGCCGGACATTGGAACTTGCCATGAGCGAATACCGTCAGTTTGTCTTGAACTGCACTAGGTATATCCGGCTGGAGCTCCATTGTAGTTGCCGCCCTTTCCTGAATTCCGCTTTCATACCTGAAGGCTACTTACAAATTCATCATGCAACTTCTTGCGCTAATGCTGGTACTGGTGGCAATGGCAACTTTGTGGAACAGAACTTATAATCGATTTATTTAAATTACAGACGACGACGCCGCCGTCGCGGTCGACCGACATCGAACTCAAAAACCAGCCATGATGTCAGATGTCATAAATACATAAGGCCGAGGCACGAACCCACATAGGTGAGAACTAATCGCAAAATAAATACTTGTTTTTCCCTTTCCGTAACTTTCGTCGGCGCGATGAGTAGTCGAAGTCAACCTCCACCTCCACTCCACTCAGATGTGTCTCCAACGTGTGTTACTTTGATATACGAGTAGAGTGTCCTGTCAAAGTTATGATATCGATAACTCACACACAGAGGTATGCATCAGCAGCCCGTGGAATTTTAACACCCATTTCGCAGCTCGTCGTGCACGCCAAATTGTAACTGTTCATTGTTGATGTAAGGCATCCCATACTCTTGTGTGAATGCCAACTCAATCACGCACACGTGTTAGTAACTGTCACTTTGGTGATGCGATCGTAAAATTAAAAGAACGGCGTAGAGCTAAATTAATTTTATTCACAGGTCGACAGCTATCAACGATGCTTAATCACGAAGACTTAACATAAAATTTGTCCTTGAGCGGTTAGAAAATTTCAACAGCCGCCACCGGTAGAAAATCAATTTAAGTGTATCAGACACTTCGGCACCAAGCCACAAAAATTGTGTGCGAGAAAGAAGAATCTTTTTTGCAAATTTATTCATAAGATACGCCAAATCCACCACCCAAGGGGAGAAGCAAAATTCAACGGAAATGAAACAAATTTATCGAAGCGATTTTTGTTTATATTCCTGCGTGAGATTGGGTGTTTGGTTAGATGTTAGGCATACGTATTCTGAAAAGGTCATAAGCGTGTCAGCGGATTTTATTTCTTCGACTAAAAACAGATTAACTGCTTTAGTGAAATAAATTAGTCCAGCTAAACAACAATTTACTGTCCGTGGAATAATAAAACAAAAAAATGGAGACCTGCAGAACGACTTGAGATTGAGGTTGCTCCAAGATCTTTCTGATTTATAGCAAAGCCGCAAATAAAAAAGGATTGCTTTGCATATTTTTTTGTCAACTGACACATGACAAATAAATTATAAAGCTGCGTGTGGAGGTATCTGATGCCTTATGACAGACCCTGCCGAAACGAGATTGTGTCTTGCGGAAGTCTTCTTCTTCATTGAGCGGTTGATTTATATTAAACAAAACCGCATAACGCATTGCCAAATTATTTTAATGTTACTTCACTCGTGCTAGGTAGCGTATATGTAGATATACCTACATAAAGTAACGAATTACGTGGAATGCCCACCAAATAGTTTTCTCTAGTGGAGAACAGCGACCTTATATTGCAGTAAGTTTAAGACAAAATATTAAAGCATGATTTTCAGAAATTCTGTTAAGCGTTTGCAAGTGCAAACTATCCATGGAACGTTGTATTTGTATGTATCGGTAATGGGGATGAAACTTGTTCCAATCTATACGCCCAAGCTTCCGCGTCTGGTCAAAGCGATGGGGGATACTTCTATAGTACGCGCTTTTTAACTTTCTCGTAAATGTAGTAAGAGAAAGATGGAAAAGCGGGTCGAGCAATTCTATCTGTCTCTTCGTATGCTTCTGAGGTCTACAGACTGAACGGCTGCCCGGATTTGGTTCAAACTTATTTTCTGGTCTTTTTTTTTTGCCCATTAGCCTTCTTATTAAAGGTTTGTCCCACATAAGGGTCTTAAATAAGTTTGGTTATTTTCGAAAACGGTTCACGCGGAAAAATCAACCAACTGTCGGTTAAAAACTACGAAGTGATACTGTTAATATGGCTCCTACAGAGTTAGTGGTTATTAATACACCGAGTCAACTTGTTTAACGACACTCTGTTAAAAATCATCTTTTATCAATTTTTCTCGGTTGTTAAAAAACAAACTAACTCTGTTGAATTTAACCAACTGGTTGATATTTATCTAGAAACTTTGTTCTTAACAACTGATAAAGTGTGTTATTTTTACCTATTTATATCGGTAGAATTAAACAACGAATACTCCGTGTTTTTCAACAGAGACTTGGTTATTTGTAACCCATTTTTTTAACCGAGCAAATATCGCACTCCATTAGAACCAATTTTTGAGCGTGTTGTAATGATTTCAATCAAAATAGACATTTGAGCTTAATTAGGAGCGGTGTTTTTCGAAATCTGTGGATTATAAATCGTAGATTGAATAAATAAATGAAATGAAATGAAAATGAACAACGGTAGGGGAAGATGGGGTTAAAAGTACCAGGGAACAGGGAAAAAGGTTATATTTAAAAATTTAAGGGTTCCACTTAAAATTATTAGAGTCCGCGTTAAAGACAAAAATGGTTTTCGCCTCCAAGGTAAATGAAGTGCCTGCTTAAGTTTTGTATTCATCATTAGTTTTAGCTTTAGCCGTACTTTGTGAGGTCTGGAAAATTAAATGATTATCACCCTTTTTTTGTATTGCTATTCACACTTATGAAATACAGTGCCGGATATTGTTTGTAGCAACGCGTTTATCTTTTGGTGAGTTTCTTAAATACATAAATGAGCTTTGTGCGGATCGTGGATTTTCGCGTATAGTGTTCTTTGTGCTAAGTCTCATGTAGTGCAGAATATGATCGACTTTAGTCTAAGCTGATTTTCTTTTAAAATTAAATTTGCTATTAATTTTAAGTAATGGTGGCAATGTTCAATGTATGTTATTTATTGTGTTTTATTATTGTCAAGTAATCACTAAGGTATTGCAAGTTTGTCTGATGAATTAATAAACTTAACTAAACTAAACTAAACTAAGGAATGCTTCATTTGTCCCAAAGGAAGTAGGGTCTTACTCCATAATAGGTCTAAAAAAGAGAACGGTTTCGCGGGGAGTAAGAAAAACACACGGACAAATTTTTGACACCAAATCAAGAAAAAAAAAGCACAGAATCACGAAAAGTTTGTTTCATTTTAGAGCCTAGCTCAGTATTTACTAATGCACGACCATATATTCGCAATTCTAGAAATTGTACAAAGTGAAGATATTGACCCTCAAAAGTCGTGAATCAATACTTCTCACTGTCAGTGATGCGATCAAACGAGAAATACAATTGCCATAACCGATCGTAATTTGACACAAATAGTTAGCGATTTGATATTACTATAAATCGTAAATTGCAAAAACCATTCGTACGTTACCACTTTTCTGATGCAAACTACGATGAAATCGTCTTGAATTGCAACTCAAAAGTGTTGATGTAGTTGGAATTTGAAAATTCTTAATCCCAAATTGCAACTTGTTTTTATCAATTTGCAATTCATACTACGCAATTTACGATTCTTGAGTAGTGAAATTAGAAAACTTTATCCTCAATTCACAACTTATGTCTCGTGATTCAAGTTTATTTTCGAATACGTAGGTATTTATAGTCGTTTTTGTTTTCCTCTTGATATCCATGAGACTTATACGACGCCATATTGTCCGGAGACATCGGGATTTGTCGGGGGTGGTTTTTCTGTCTATTCTAAAATTTAAAATACACACAAATAGTTGAGAAGAACTTGCATTGATTCGAAACTTTACAATCCTCTTCGATTACATATTTTACGATTTCAATTTAGGTCCTTCTTTTTAGTAGCGAGATGTACATTCTAAAAAAAAAGATTATTATACCTACTTCTGTTTTTTTTGTGTCATTATTAAATAGGTACTTACAAGATGTACTCCAGAATGTTTTATAATCCGTTGGCTAGTACACTCACTATCACTAAGAACTAGTTATATCGAAACAACTTTAACCCGACTGCTTTAAGCACAGATTGAATATCGATTGTCTGTCTCAGCCCAGCCGGTGATGCCAGATTTTGTTTGTCAAAATTTCCCATTCCGTATCATTTTTTTCCCCACTTTTTTCCCCATTTCGATTCATTGAAGAAAGTTTAATTGTACCTTAAGATGAATTTTTAATATAATAAAAAAATGTTTTCTTTTATTTGGTAACGCAAAATTCATGTGAATTTGAAACATAAATAATTAATTCACTATACATTGGCATTAAACTATTTACTCATTTTGGATTTGCAGGCAAAACAAAACCAACTCTTTACTCTTTAATAACAAGCGAAAATAATAATAAATCAATATAGAAATACAGATAAGTTATTAAAATCTAATATTACTGGTACATTTATTCAAAATGCATAAGAAAATCAATGTAGGTAATCCATAAGACACTGCGTCATATATTATGTGGCTGAACTTCACAGCTGATATTGAATTTGCAAAAAGGTTACAGTTAGTGGATTTCAGATTTCGTGTGCCTAATCGAACATTAAAACGTCACTTGCTCTTTTTTGTGTTGATATTCGTGCGACTTGAGTATGTGGAGTCTCCGACGCTTTTCTAAACGCTTTCCATTCACTGGTTAAATTTTATATTAAAACATTCGATATTTCCGTCCCGACTGATTTCAAAATATTTGTACATAAATAACTGACAAAAATAGATTCAGCCGATGAAATGCATTTCTTTGCTGTACAACAAATTCACGAAAATGTATACAAACTCCAACAGCTGTCAAACTTAAATGCACTTGCATTGGTAAATCTGAAGCAAATCTGAGAAAATATCTAGACTCGCAAAAGTGCTCTTAGATCTGAAAAAGATTGCTTTTTTTGTACCAAACGAACATAAAAATTGCTCTGAGAGCGCCCAATCGAATACCACATTAGTGGACTGAATGTGAAAATGACACATTTGATGAAAGATGGTGTTCAGTTCGAAATGCGCTTAGAGCTAAATCGCTTAGATTCTCTAAACGCGGTGATGTTCTTATGTTCGGGAGTTAACTACACGAGTTTTTTCCCCATTTTAAGAGCACTTTCCCCCATTTTCCCGATTAAGTGAAAAATTCCCAAAAAAGGGGAAAAATCCCCACATCTGGCATCGCTGCCCAGCCCATGACTGCAGCTCTCCAGCAACACCGAGTACATAAATTCATCCATAGAAAGTAAGAATTTAAAAGGATTTCGATACATGGACTATGGACATGCAAAAAATACAAAATACAAATATAAAAAATATTTTACAATTTACGACTTCTCTACGTCAATTTACGTTTTCAATTTACATGTGATAAATTATTATAATATTCTATTGGTTTATCATTCAGTGGCGGTAAATCACCAAATCTTTCTTGCAATTTGAGATTGTAGATTGTGGTAAATTAAGCCTGACAATGTCGCAAACCACTACAAATAAAAAAAGCTCGAATTAATCATTCTTATCGTCAAATACAGCAGACAGAATTTGATATTCTTCGCCGTTTTCAATGTCAAATTAGGAATTTTTGTATCAATTCAGGAGAAAATCGTTATATATATATAAAATATATAAATATATAATAATGTCTGTGCAGTCGAGCGTTTCTTGAAGAATAAAACAAAAGCATACTCAGATAGGTCGACAGGACCAAATCAAAATGCAGGTGAAGGAAAAGATGATAATTTGTGTATTTGAGTTTTTTTCAGCCAGAAAATTGGACTTATCTAAAAAATAGTCCATACGATGGTAAAAAAATTAATTCCGCAGCTAATATGGTCATTTGTAACATAATACCCGGCTCAGTTTTGGAAAAGCGAATTTTTCCTTTAAAAAAAATGGTTTTCTTTGGTTTACATGAATATATCCCAAACGACTTTGACCAAAATGCATACTAGCAGTAAAGTTGATGTTTCCAAAATTATTGCCACCATTTGAGTCACCAAAGAAGCTACTCTTTAAGACTGCTCCTATCTCGAAAACCCAATTTTCCATTAAATTAAAAAAAAAAAGTATTTGTGGCTTGAGTTAACCTACTACTCAGGCCACGGTGGCAAATATTACATTATTATGTATGGCAAGAGGTCCTGACGATGTCTGAACGAGTAACGAGCACCTTGAGAGAAGAACTGTCCCGCTTGTTGATGGATTCGGAACTCTTCTTCGAGTCATAAAATGCGTGCTTTATTGCCTTGCTAAACATCATATCCAAGCGGTAGAGGTGCATTAATAGATTTAAAAGCCAAGCGCATAAGGTCACAAGTTTATTTGTGCCCCGATTCTATTATAAAGGGTGGTTAAGTTTTAAGGGCCGATTTTGATTTTGAATTAAACACAAATTATTTATTATGCCGCGACCTCGGCAGTACATCTCCATCCGATGGTCCAAATATTCGGTGACGCTGAGGCATAATTGAGGTTCTATGCCGTTACACCTCTTCTTTCAAATAAACCCAAAGAAAGAAGTCCAACGGTGTCAAATCGCATGATCGTGGCGGCCAATTAACATCGCCACGACGTGAGATAACACGGCCATTGAATTTCGCTCCTAAAAGAGCCATTGTTTCGTTAGCTGTGTGGCAAGTGGCACCATCCTGTTGAAACCACATATCGTCCACATCCATATCTTCCAATTCGGGCCATAAAAAGTTCGTTATCATCTCACGATAGCGAACACCATTCACAGTAACTACCTGACCGGCCTCATTTTGGAAAAAATACGGCTCGATGATGCCGCCACCCCATAAACCGCACCAAACAGTCACACTTTGTGGGTGCATTGGTTTTTCAACAATCACTCTTGGATTATCATTCGCCCAAATGCGGCAATTCTGCTTATTGACGAATCCACTGAGGTGAAAATGTGCCGATTAAATTGACCGAAAAAATCACGAAGTGCACGATATGCATTTTGATTTGAGCGCCCATTTTCTTAATAAGCCTGAATAGCCTTAACGCGTTGCTCGATTATGTATCTTTCCATGGTTCAAATTGAATTAGTCTGAAATGAAGAAATGTCAAAGGAAATGCAGAAAAAAACTTGACGTTTAGGTGTGGTTCACATTCAACATCGCCCCTTAAAATTTAACCACTCTTAACATTACACTCGTAAGATACCATAATTAAAAAAATGTTTTTTTTCGGGTTCCCCTGTCCTGTCTAAATTCAACTGTATCGCAATTCAATTGAAAGTATTTAGTGGCAAGTGACAACCCAGTGGTCAGAACCAATGTCTACACATTAATTCTAGCTATGAGCTATTTCTACCCACTATAATCGAAGCAGAGTGGTTACACTTGGCGTTATCTTGAACGAAAATTCTCCAACTTTTGCACCTGAATAACTGAAGGGCCTTCTTGGTTCTTGCATCCACCAGAATACATAACTCTTAAAAGAACGCTCGCTAGCGCCACCCGGAACTCTAAAAAAATCCAACACAAGGTTAGAGTTTGATTTCTATTTTTTTGGTAATATACCTTGGCGGCGGTCATATTGCGTTCACTGGAACGAGGTCAAAGACTCACACACATGATAAGACTTGACCACTTCTTAAACGAATGTATTTGTTTTTCATGATTGTCTTCTCAAATGTCCACCTCGTTTATGTGCTCTCCCCATAAGAAGTTCCATCAATTACCCGAATTAAAAACCTTCGGACCTCATACGCAGAGCCTTCAATTCATCCGGAGCAATTTATCACGCAACTCCTCTCAAGGTGGTATACAAACACCCTCAACATGTGCTACATTCTTGGAAAAAACCAAACGAAACGCCCCACATTACTCTGCCATTTACTTCGCTTTAGTTTTGACTAATGGAACAGCCCAGCCTACACCGATCCAAGCGCAAGCACTGTCACTCTTAATACCATTGCTTCCCATCGAATAGTTGCTTCTAGCCTTGTCCAGTTCACACTTCGCATAAACACCACAAGCCCATTGACCCAAACAAATCAGGCATCACTATGTCGATCGGTCACGTCGCCGCCAACTTGTTTTGGACCACATGTTACCATCGGGGAGAGACCTGAGGCCACTATAATACTTGCAGTGAACTAAGTGAAGTGCGCTGCCCCTCAACGTGCACACATGTATCTTCCGCATGGCGCGCATTTGTCTCAAAGAGCAATGCCCAGAAAGCCTAGAAAATACCAACGAAAAACAGAAATTAATTAAACATCGAAATCAGAATACCACACGAGTACCACCAGAGGCTACGTTCACTCATCGAAAGATGGATTATCCCCATTGACGACTCACTTCACTCTTAAAAAACATTATGCAAGACAAATTCATTGATCAACACACCACGCATAGGGTTAATGGAATAACGTTCACTGAACTTGACAAAAACAAAACGCAATTGCTGCCTCCCCCTCCCCCTTTCCCTCCCGCAACCGCCTGGGCCCGTTCACAACTCCCTCAAGTGGTCCACATCTGAAAATCATGCATAAAAATCGGAAGCTGAGCGATTGACAACAAACAACCGCAAATCCAAGTCAACCACCTCCTTGAGGTCATGTTTACATTTCTTTCAATTTCGCGTCTATTACTTCCTCCAGTGAGGGTCCTACACCAAATTGTCTGCAGCACTTGAATCAGTGTCAGAAAAATCGCTTGCCCCCCCCCCCCCCTAAACGAAAACATCTGAAAGTTCAACACATGTGTGCGAGTGGGTGGTGCGATTTCGAGGGAAACCATCGAAAGACAAACTCAGTTGGACTTGGAATGATTGGGTTAATAACGTTAAGGTCGTCACACAGCGTGGGATATAGTTTATTGTTTTCATTTTCATTTTCGCGGCCCCAATGGTGAGTCAATCAAATCAGTCTTTTTGGTGGGCAAAGCCATTAACCTCGTTGTTATGTCGACTGAATTTGGGTGCAAATGTCCGCGACCTATTTAGTTGTAGTTGCCTGATCGAAGTTGATCTAACGGAAAGTTGGTTTGTGGCAGTTCCTTGATTTTCAAATGGAGTCGTTCTATCGAAAGAAAGTCTCGTGCGCCCCTGACATACAAGTAGGTGATGGGAGAAGGGAGGAATCTGTATAGAGTGCAATCAGCGCAAAAAAGAAATTCGTTTCGAGTGGAATCCTGCACGAACGCCCTGTCAAATAGGATTTTCTAACTTCGTTGCAAGTTCTTAAGGGGGCAAACTTGATAGCGGTTCAGTATGATATTCGGTGGGGGCTACGTGTGAGCTCTGAATGTGAGTGGAGCTCTCGGAACTTACAGGTTGGCAAAGGTTTTAAAAACGGGAGTGAACATTTTGTTTGCAGGATTTTTGTCAGTTAAGTTAGGAAGTAAGGGGAAAGCGGGAGATTTGATTATATGGGAGAATTGAGCCACTCGTTATAATTTACTTAATAATAATAATAGTTGGCGCAACAGGTCCGTAGGGACCCAAGGCCTAGCTTCTCACAACCATTCGTTTTGTGTGAGTTTCATTTTTGGAACAGATGGAGGGATCTAAAATTGTATGCCGATTGCAAACGTCTAATTATTGAGAAGCTCTAATGACAGTCATACTCTCGGATGTTTATCAGACGTTCGCGAGAGGTGGTGCAGTGGAAAAAACCCTAAGTTGGAATTTGGGTTCTTGCGGGATTCGAACCGGGAACTCTCGTTTAGTAGTCCAACACACTAACTTTTAACACACTAACCACTAAGCCACTAGGCCTACATTTACTACAATTTACTTAAATGCGATGCAGACAGTGAAGCGTTAATTGCACACACAAATAATTTTAAATCATCCGTTGGTTGGTGGAAGAGAAAAGGTGTTTTCCAGTGCAAAATGTTAATTTGTTCTCTATAAAATTTATCTGTAACGCGGTAAGTAAATAAATTTTATGTTACCTAATAATATTTATATTCTACATTGTAAATATAATTCTGTCTTGTTTTTAATAAAAATTATAAAAATAAATTTGTTGAAAAATGTTAGCGGGAGACTTGAGACACTTTCTGAAAGGAGAGTTGATCAGTGCTAAATGATAATAGTACGTAGCTTGACGCCTAAGTCATATCGTTGTTTAATATTAAATTAAGTTATTTATATATTTTTGTTATGTTTCGGAAGTTAAGTTTTTGTTTACGTTTTTACCTTCTTTATGCTAAGAAACCGAAGTAACTACGTTTTTTTTTTATTTATGTACTGTAAAACGCTATGTTTATGATTTTTATTATTTTTTTTCAAACCACAAAAACAATAAAAATGTATTCTACTCATATTGGAATGGGATAAATTTATTGTTTTATTAATTTACTCGTAGAATTTGAATATGTTCAAGTCTCACCAGTGGGGCTGTTTTGAAAAATTTGGCATTTGCCAAAAATTTCTTGCGTTTATTGCAAGTTTATGAGACTTTTCTTAAAATAGATAAATGTATCTATAAAAAAATGTATGACTGTGATTGATAAACAAATTTTTATGAACGATATAATAAAAAGTGGCTCAAGTCTCCCGCTTTCCCTCTACCGTGTGTTGAAAGCTGAAGTATTACTGTTCGAAATGTTTGAATGCACGCTTTGAATCAATTCTTCCTTTTTGAAGGAGTTATACGGCAAAAATTGGTTGGTAGCCAGTTGAGCCACTGAAGCCAGATGGTCGTGGACAAGTCAGTCCGAAAAGTAAGCTTTCACTGAGTTGAACACACAAACAAAACATGTCGTTAATATTTTATGTATCATTCACTTCTTAAATACATACATACATAGTTGGCGCAACAGGTCCGTAGGGACCCAAGGCCTAGCTTCTCACAACCATTCGTTTTGTGTGAGTTTCACTTTCTTAAATATTTCTGTGTTAATTTTTCGCGTATTTTGTCCAAAGAAATACATTATTGTTTTTGTTTTATAATAAAAACTGTAAAAGAGACAAAAATTAGAGAAAAAATAAGGAGACCTACAGAAAAAAAGAAGCAAGCAAGAAATACATACAAAAGTAATTAAATCTGAGCAAAACAACTACAATTGGACATAATTAATCAAGATGGTTTTATTGAAGGTATAGTCACCTTAATGTGGGCTTTGTTTAGAAGCCGCTACTGTAATTCTGAAAAGTCTGCGAATTAAGAAAGATACTCAAGCTGTGCTAAAAGTCAAGAGCTAACAGCTTGAGCTTAATGATTTTTTTCCCGAGTGCAGATCGACTTTAATTCTCGCACGACGAGGAACGGCTTTACCAAAACAAACTCTTCTCTAGTTTTAACTGAATTCAATTATTATATAACAAAAACGACTGTATCTTGGAGTTAGTCAAATAAACTTTGTGAAATCTTTTAAATCTGAAATTCGAAAGTAAATAAAAAATTGGCCAAAATCCAATTAAGGACGCACAATCATTTGTAAATGGCCCTAAGAAACAGAAAAAAAACAAAATTCCATTTAAAGTCCACTTTTGCTAGTGAGCTCCAAATTCCACACAGCATTTCGTAGAAATGAAACAAATTTAACAAAAGTCAACTTCAGCCAGCTATTGTGACTCTACTTTGTTGTTTCACCAGAGGCGAGCTTCAAGTTGTCGTCGACGTAAAACAAATAAACAAAGATTGTTGTGATTTAACAAATAAAGCAAGGGGAAACGCTTGTGATTTGTCTTTTTTGACAAATCCCACTTTCGATTTGACTTAGTCAACTTAGTCCGTCCAATGTAGCTATTTCCTAACTTAAAGTCAAATTTAATACGTTATTTCTTAAAAAAGAGATGATTTTTTGCCAAAAGTCGTATCTGGAATGTTTTATTGTTAGGGGAAAATAACATTTCATTATTTAAAGAGGAGGAACTACCTTAGTCAGTACGAAAACGGTGTATATAAAGGAATCTGTTGTTGCGCAAATTAGGTTATGGTACATTAAGACCTACAAGACTTAAAATATCAGGACAGTGAATCTCCCCAAAAAGTATTCTGTGGAGAAAAACAACTCCTGACACCTTTCGCCCAACCTAAAGAGGTTCGAGACCAATAAGTTGTAATCTGACTATGGAGGTCAGTTAATAACGTCGGAATCTTTTTGAGTCGATTCGAACGAGCTCCTTAGCATATCGTTTAAGCATTCCCCAGGCTGTATTAGCTTTATTTTGTAATATATTCAAAGTAGTAATTGTAGGATAATTTACTACCTAACAAAGCTCCTTTCATCAAAGACACACGTGGAATAACATTATAATCGGAGGAATATGTAAAACGACGGGAACAAGTAACCGAACATTTACTTACATTAAGAACCAAATTGATATAAGAGCTCCACAAAAGGAAGTTTCGGAGATGTGTATTCAATCTAGCATATTTTACAATCATCGGCAATCGTCAAGATATTAAAATGTGGATCAAATTTGACAACATCATTAACGAATAAAATAAATTAGAGTGGGCCAATAAGGCCAATTCTTTGTGGGACGCCGGATGTTAACATAAGTGGCCTTGAAACTTCACAAATTGGTATCTGTTTCTTAAATATTATGATAGCCATCCAAGAAAAAATGTGGGAAACCCTACACGTTCAAGCTTGTAAAGAAGAAGCTTGTGGTCAAAGTTTTAGGAACATAGTATGGTTAGCTGATAGGTCTATATGATTTAGGCAGTTTGCTTGTCCTGTTGCCATTGAGATTAAGATTACGTTCACGTGTCTAGAATGTATCCCCAGTTGTAACCAGCTCTAAATAAAGTGACAATTGCTGGCAGTGTGACGCCGAAAACCTTCAGAAAAAGAGCAGGGGAAATATCATCACCGCCAGGGCCTTTAAAAGGTTTGGAAAAGCCAGCTGTTAAATTTTCTAGATGCAGAGACTCTAGGGTCAAAATATCTGTTTTATGGAATACAATTTATCTATACGAGGCTTCATCAGACGCATTACTCCAATTAACTATGAATTGCAAATTAACAACGTCCGATTTGGGCCCAATTTCCATATACATGGTGCCACTTTAGCAGGTATCTTTGACTGGATGCGAGCAGTTCGGAACTGTCTAATTTTGTCTCTGTTACCGCCTTTTACACTGACTTTTCGACTTAATGAGAAGAATTATTTCCTTTGTTTTGATAATAAAATATTTATTCCCATCGCATGTGTTAACACATGAGTGGTATCCAATCGTCCGAGAGTTCTGGGCTTGAGGTATAATCGAACCCAAATGAAATTTACCTCGAAATGCAAACAATCGACACGCGCATACGGGTACTCGTCTTCGTATGTATTGTAAACAAATGGTCGTCAGTAAATGGCGTTAATTTATTATTGTAGCCTAACAATGTTCGGTCTGCTGAGCAATAAACAACAACTTTCATAGTGCTAAGTGGCCGGCGAGATATCATTGTGTGACGGTGCCCTAGATTTTACTACATAAGCAAACCCTCAGGGCCTAAAACATCGGACTCACTCTCGGATGAATGACTTAAGACAACATGACCAGCGCCGCAGCGTCTGTTCGAAATTTTCCCAGTATTTGTAAACAAAATTCACCGGCTCTTGGTCGTAAAATGTTTAATGGCACGAGTTGTGCTTTTTTAGACACCAGTTCTGGTGGCTGTTGTTTATGATTCATCAAGGTAACTTGTGCTGAGAAACTAACTGACTAGCTTTGCATAGCAGCGTGTTACCAATGGAAATTTGCGTAGGCATTTCAAAACAGCACCAGCATAAAACAGAACGGCACTCAGGCGTCATTGGGCGAATGGTCTCCGAAAGAAATTGATTTCAAATGAAGGGAGGTTGAAGGCCCGCTCATTTGTAGTCGAAACTTAACCTTTGGGTCCATTTTGAGGCAAATGCGGAATAGGTCTTCTGTAGATATTGATGTAGGGCACCTTAAATAAATTAAAAATAAAAAAATAAATAGTTGGCGCAATAGGTCCGTACGGATCCATAGCCTAGCTTCTCACAACCATTCTCGTTTTGTGTGAGTTTTTCATTTTTGGAACGAACGGAAGGGATCTACAATTTTCATGCCGATTTCAAACGGCTAATTGAGAGGCTCTTTCAAGACAGTTACACTCTCGGACGCTTGTCAGACGTTCGCGAGAGGTGGCGCAGTGGAATCCTAAGTTGGAATTTGTGTTTTTGCAGGATTCGAACCCTCGCTTAGTAGTCCAACACACTAATCTCTAGCCACTGCGCGTGTCTCCGCCTCAACTAGCCTGCATAGCGTAGCATTAAGTCATTTGCTGCAGTATAACATATTCTGCTTCGTTCAAGCTTTGACAAATCCAGTAACAGGCAACGATTTTTAAGCCTCTATTGTGGAAGACAACTACAACCAAACGAAGGTTGTCTTTCTCTAATTGGGATTAACGATTACAACTTGATGTCTGTCAAAGGACAACCATCATCCTATGAGTAGACAACTAATAAAATGGTTGTCTTTTCAGTTGTGTGTGTGTATTATAAATAGTAGACAACTGAGTTGTGTTGGAGTTGTCCTGAATGTCATAATCAGACAACTGCTTTTTAAAAGTTGTGTTGGATTTGATGAACGAAAAGGATCAGCTTTTTTAATGAAAAATGGACAAAAAAATGTAAGGAGGAATTAGAATAAAAAATGGATAGTAGAATGTGTGTTTTTAAAAGTCTAAAAGTCACTTAACCAGAACAATTTGATCGGCTGATAGGAATTTTGCAAGAACAACCTGATCTGGTCAGGGGTAAGGACGGTTTGGTTCAAAAAAAAAAAAATATAGACGAAGAATGGCAAAAAATAGCTTTGGAGCTCAATAGTATCGGGCCACCTTCAAGGTGAGGAAAAGAATGGCAATGAGTTCGTTAATAATGCGAAATAAGAATTTTTCTACATGCAAAATATTTTTGCAGGTTTGGGTACATTACAAGGCCAACTTGAAAAGAAACCTGGCCAAGAATAAGCAAAGTGTTAAAACAGCCGGGGGTAGTCCATCGGAGCAGGTAAGTATAAACCAAATGGAAGAAAGTGTCATAGGGGTTGGTGGAGCTGCAAAGTGCGGTCAAGCCAACTGGTTCAACCTTTGGCTTTAACCAGTCAGCGACAAGCCAGCTCTTCGAAGACGAGAATGCATGCGACGAAGAGAATGTGCAACCGGAAGGTGATCGTGAAGATCCTGCGGTAGCATCTACATCCGCACAATCTGTAACAGTACCTAACATTACGATACGGGTGAAAACTATTGAAGAAGACCGAACCTACCCGTCAAAACGGAAACTGAGATCCAACCGAATATGCTAAAGACAATTAGGGAAATCGAAAAAGTGAATAACAGAAACTATGTTCCAAACAAAAGGTCGAGATACACCAAAAAGCATTAGAACTACAAACGAAAACATTTGTTTTAAAAAAGAAACAGTTTTCAGAAATTTCCTCCAAGTCGCCAAAAAATAATCAAAACTACATTTTATTGTTCGATTTCAATTTCCACAAATAAATTCACAAAATTGACATTTAACAGCTGATTTCGATTTTTAATATGCTCCTAAAAGATGGCAATTTATTTTCCAAGGACAACTGAAAAGAGTTGTCTTGCATAATACGAAAAATTTATTTTGCTGTCTCAAAGTTGAGTTGTCATGAAGACAACATTATTTAATTGTTGATAATTAATGCTACACCTCTTATGTCTCCTTACACTGCTAGGCAAGAGTCAAGCTCAACAGGGTCTTGTTGTCATACGTAATGGGCATTTTAATTTTTAGCGAGCTTGGCGATGATTCCCATTTTTTGTATTTGGCATTTACGACCACAGGCCAGCAAATGGTTAAAGTGCTTCGAAAATCTGAACACCAGTGATACACATGTTGCATTCCCAGCTTTTTAAAATCGAATTTACAATTTACAGAACGTTTCTGATTCTACAAAGAGGGTTTATGAGCCTCTTCTGGCCAGTGTTGAGTGATGTAGCAAAACAGACAGAAATTTGTAAGCTAAGGGCGTTTATATACCTGGTTGCCTGTCCGTAATTTTGAATGTACGCGCTATTAGTACCGTTTACGTTGAATATGTGCATATTCATTAACTGGACGGAGAGCTCTCCTTGAAATGCGCAGGGGCTTTCAGTCTTCTAATGCCTTGGCAATCGGTTAGTCGTGTGGTCCTCAAAAACAGCAGTCGTATTCGGCGCTGTCATAGCTTGTCGTGCTTTGAATATTCCGTTTTGAACATTGAATATTTACATTTTTAATCATAGCTCTAGAGGAATCAGCGTACGATGATGACCCAAGAAAAGCGGTGCACCCGGACCAAAACAGTTTAATTTAAGGTCCCTTTCCACACAATCGATAGGTTCTAGTTTAAAGACCTGCCGTGCCAGCTTTTTAATGTTATTTACGAAACAGGGTACACCCCTTCCAGAATTGTTTAGTGTCCCTAAAAAGACGATGATCAAGACCTTCACCATCATAAGTTTCAACCTTTTCCCCTATTAGGCAATGCTATAAATATGCATCTTTGATGAAATGCCTGCGTCACCTCGCATATAGGCGGGCGACTCCCGAATTTACCCTTCCACTTGATTATATACAAATGCATTCAAGAGCGTTTCACCGAAACTCTTGAAACCAAATTGATGCGAGGATTCCCTGATGGCTAAATAAATCCATACGAAAACAGACAACAAGTTAATAAACCCCATGCACTTTATTCGTTTGTACACAAAAGTCGGCTGTATACATTTGTATTTCATCTTTCATCGCACCAGCCTATACAATATTTGCAAAGCCCCGACTTCTCATGAAAAACAACGAGCGCCCGATAAACATTCAGCAGATCGAATCGTTCCATTGAGATGTAATGTTTTCGATTGGGTTAGCAACACAAAGCCGAAAGCCCATGGCGGAAGAGATCGCTCGACCAACGACTGTCCAGACACACTTCCTTTTGTTTATCCCGACTGCGTGTGTTGTTCCAGAGGCTCTCAATAAATCCGACGAATTTTAATGCGCAATCAAACCGCAGCCATTAATCGATAAATCGGAAACGCAAAATGAATTCCCAAACATAAATGTCCTCCTGGCACCTATCCTTCGACTGTAGTAAACAAAACCATCACTCGTCATGGCTGATGACGGTCATGGCTCTTTTCGGGATAGTTGGCTTTGCTTGAATATGAGGTACGACTGTGAGTAGGTTTATACCAATGCCGCACTAGAGTTGCAAACACTTGTGGGAGGGGGTAATGAACTTCAACTGGAAACTTTCGAATTTCGACTGTCGTCGTCGCGGCGGCGTCATTCGTCTTATGTTACTTTCGGTGGATTAATTTGATCGCGATCGAATTGCAAATGTGTCTCGTTCCACTGGAGGTGTTGCCCGCTGTCGGATATGCTATATACGGTTTCGAAAGTAGTGACAAATGCAGCGTCACGTCATCGGACGACCTTTGCGCATTTCGATTTCGTTTGCACACTCGTTATGCAATTCAATGCTAGACGATCGCAATTCCATCTGTCAAAGTCAATATTAAGCGAATCGGCGATGTCATTGCAATTAAATATTATTTCACTGTCTGCCAGTGAACACACCGATGGTGTTTGATGTCAATCAAAGTCAAGTCAAGCAACTCTGGCCATTGAACTGAATTTGAGAGATCTGGTGAGGGGATTACTGGAATTCCACAGAAGGTAGGTGGCTTTCAATTTGCGGTGCACCTTTAATTGTTTTACTCGCTCTTGAGGTTGGTCCAATTGCCGACAGGAAAATACACAATGAACAATGGCAGCTTCTTCGGGCTAGGGGCTAGGTCGAAATGATCAGCAATATTTAACTTTAGATTAGATTAAATTTCGTCGGACACCTGCTGTTGAAAAACGATTGATTTAAGTAAATAGTTTCTGTAGGAAATTTTCAACAACATGACAGCTGAAAATTATTTATTGTTAAGAAAAATAGACTCAAACATTTTATTGATTTTAGTGTTTGATAGGAAATTTCGAATTTTGTAGAAATAATAAATATTTAGCGACTAAGTTTATTTGGAAAAATATTTTTTAAAGCATTTTTTAAATATCGTTCTCTCTTTAGTTATTCATTCTTAGTTTTTTGATGTTACAAACATATTTACCGAGTGCACGGTCTCTTTCTCTTTTGGTCTGTCACCGAGGTAACACTTGTCGTAGCTGTAACAAATTATAGAATTTAACGCTGCTTCTGATAGACATTGGTTTTTTTTTTTGCGTTGGTTCATTTTCGCTCGTTTTTCGGTTCGGTTTCGCTGTTGAACCAGTTAATAAATCAAGAAACACCTTCAATGAAGCTCCAAAGAAATGAGTCCAAGCCAGGTCATTGCAAGAGCATCAGGTTGAAAAATGTAAGGTCGTGGGTAATTACCCACTTCGAAGAAGGGCATTTTTATATCTTTTTTTTTTTAAAAAAAAGGGCATTTATCCAAAGATGTATATCATCTGATCTCTTAACTCGTTTTATTAATTAGTTTTGTGTCTGAATCCAATCATTAAATAATGCATTTGAGTTCGTAATTTATTTCTACATTTTATTAATTCACTAATGTACAATGGCGAAAAATGATAGACATCGTGTATTAGGAGAGATTAGTAGATACATACTAGCAGCACTCCAACTTCAAGGTCGGTGCCTTACTTTTTAGTAAATTATAAACGCCTTGTAGGGCTGACTTTATGCGACTAAAGTTGCATTTTTTCCCTTTCTTTCTCTCTATAACCAATGAGACCACTTTTCCAAAGTTCTGCAGATTTGACACCTTTTCTGTATTTCGTTGATACTTTTCCCCATTTTGAAAAAAAAATACGTTTCCTAATAAATACTTAACGAAACAGTTCACCATTCATTGGGATCTGAATGCGTACTTTTTTTTATGAGCTATTGTCATAAGTTTAGCCTTTAGATATTTAGCCATAACTTCCGTTTTAATGGAACAATTTTTGTTGTCCCATTTGTGGACAGGTTTTTATTGCCCCTTTTTGAATTCAAATCCACTTTTTTGGTGACTTTTTCAAAATCTTCGAAGCCAGCCCTGACGCTTTGTAGCCTGCTTACAACTAGTACCAACCTTAGAGCGGGCGCGACGCAAACATTTGTCAAACAGACCCAAAAATGCACAGATTGAGAAACTAAACATAGTTTGGGGAGTTCAATTTAAGGAATTTTTGTGTCGTTTCCATTGGGACAGAAAAAACCCTTTTTCAGATTCAGATCAATTTTTGTGCTATCGAAATCAGCCGGCTGTCAGATTTCATGTTCAATTGGTCCAGGAAGGGAATGAACAGTTTTTTTTATTGAATTTGTAGCGAATAAAACTCCTCCGCATTGAAATTTTCAAAATGATTTTCTGGGGTTTTAATTTGTTTTTCTTAAGAGCTCAACATATTTAAACAATTCGAGATCTCTAAAAACATAACTATCCTGGGACATTTCTTTAAAAATCTTCAAAAAAATTTGAAATTTAAATTTTTCAATAGATGTGACATTGTGACAGATGGGAGAGGATTGAGAGTCCATACTAAGGAATAAAATGTACTTTTGGTGGTTTTAAATTCAATACCAGGTTATAACGATAAAGTGGGTTTTATGTCGACTATAATTTAAAAAAAAATACTAATACGGACACTGTCACGTACTAAAAGAATTTTAAAGTCGGCTTTATCCGACTATAATTTTGCGACAATATTACTATTAATGCTTTAAAAAATGTAAAACTGAAACCATTCGAATTAAATAACAAGAAACGTTTTTTTTTACATTTATGTATGCGTGTATGTACGTATATTTTCGTGAGGAATATCGTGGGGGTTTTCAAACAACGGAGTGGGCAAAAAGGTTATTTTTGATAATCGTCGTGGGCAAGTCAGTTCGAAAAGTCTGGCATCACTGGTTGGACCTCCCTTCACTCTTTAAGCATATAGCCCATTTATTTAAACATTGTTAAGTTATGGAATGGTATGAGTGAATTGAATTTCTGAAAATAATAATAGTGCTTCCTAACCAGAGTTCGGTGTTTCTTTGGGTAAACCTGGATCTGGCGAGCGAAAAACTCAGGCCTTGGTAAAAAGCACGTGACAAAATTAACGGATAACGCTCAACAGATTTAAAATCAAATCTGGCAGTAGCGACAGTTTTAAAATTGTCTGTAATGACATTCAGCTTGTTGACGTAATATCTGCGAAAAGTTTCATTTCATCTGAAGACTGAATTTTAGGCTGACCCCAGCACAGACACAGCCGACGAAGAAGTAGTCACCCAATACACCAATCAAAATCTTTATCATTGTTTCTGTTGTACGTCACTGGGCCACTCAAGTCAGCTCCGTCTCTAGCTACATCCCACACATAGTCGATTGAACTTACTCAAAGTTTTTGGGCGCCACTTAAGGTGAGTTGTTTCCCTTCTGCATTTTCCCTGTAGAAGTGGACCCATAGGATTAAGTTTTGTTGTTCATACGCAATCTGGCCTTGCTCTGAAACTATCAAAAATAATTTATCAGAGTATGACCATAACTCCTTCGCTAGAACTCCGGCAGCTCGGCAGACAGCAAGAAATTCCCGACATACTTATTATTTAATTACTCCAGTTAGCAGAAAAAATGTGCACAACTTAACCAGAACGACGCGTCCACAATTTAAGTACGAAATTGATAGCGCGATAGCGAAATCCAGTCACATGCTAATCCGAATCCAATCCACGTGTCGTTCGGTACATTATTCCGGCGGCGAGCGAATATAGGCAATTCCATTCATTGAGTCTGACCGCACCTTCAGCGGAAAGTTCACCTATGTGTATGTGTGCTCATAAATTGCCTACGTAAGTTATTTTACATAAAAGTCATTCACCAGACACGGCAGACACTAACAGTGTCACATAAGTACAGTAGATCGTCGGTCGACAGTTTTCTAAATGCGTATAATTTAAATAGAGGGTTGACGACGGCTTTGGCGACCCACTTGCCAGCGACTCAGACGAAGTTCAAAGTCATCACCTTGCCACAGGAATATTGACAGTGGAAGGGGCACTGAACTGCACTGCGAACTTGCCATGTTGTCACGATAATTACACCCACCGCACCGTCGGGAAAGTATCATTAGTGCTGCCACCTGTTGATTGGAGAGGGAGTGGCATTAGCCAATATTTCAACCTTCACTTCGATGATTAATGACGACGAACACCGCACGTCTTCAAATTCCTTTCCCGATACTTGTCGGAAAAGTATTTAAGTTTCTAAGTGCAGGTTGACTGCAAGGCAAAGTTCTGCCAGTCCAAGTAGAGATTCGTCAAACTTTTGACGACTTAGTATTTCGTTGTTATTAATCATAATCAGCTTTGTCCGCAATCGGTGTCATCACAAATGACAAAAGACACACAACCGTCTGATGCGAATTGACCAACTCCAAGGAGAACGAACTGCGGCGAAAGGGCGAGCAATCCTCGGGAGACATTAAAAATGAAATACACAACCAGCCAGTGGGTTCCACTATTAGCAAATATTTACTTTTCATTTGCCAACCGACAGAAGGTCTGTTTGCCCAACATAAATTGATGCGCCCGCCTTTTAATAGCGCTATACGTATGCAGTCATGTGGTCCCATATCTTCAATGTAAAATCAAACTGGAGAGCAAATGTAGTGACGCCCGCATATGGACCTGACTACAGCAGCTTTACTTACGAATGACGTGTACGTCGTTATGTATAATGAACACCAAACAAGCGAGTAAATATTTATGTAAGCTCCGCGCTGACACTGCAAAACACAAGTACTGGGAGACTTGGACGGCCCACTTTGTTTGGTATCCATTTTCAGCGATACTAAGCGCTTTTTGGCAAGCACCACAATATGAAAGGTGAACGACCGACTTTTAAGTGATAGCTGTTACAATTATTATGCAAATTACATGTCGGCGCTGCGAGGGAGGGGACTCTGTCCGTACACGGTAACTTGAGCCAACTTCAAGCTGCAGCACCCACTGAGACAGCTGCACCATCAGCAATGTATCTAGGATTACAACTGCCTTTGCCAGTGTTCACCTATACAAGAGCATCATACGTCTTATTGGCAGTGAAATTTGCAAAACCAGTTATAGCAGAGGAAAGGTATGCCGAATGATGTAATCACAGGTGGTAGGGGTGTACCTAATCTTGTGTTCTGATGGTCGGCCGGTGACAATGCTCGAGTGATGAAGTTGGGCTTTCAGCGAAGCGAAGTGGTTGCCATTGCCATCAAGGCGTGAGGGAGTTAAGTATAACACGACATGTCTGTCTAGCAGATAGGTACATCGGAGAGACTTGACCGTTTTCGGGAAAACGGGAAGTTTTGTTGAGCCACAGAAGTGATTCTAATAATCGGAGAGGTTAGCGGTTTCAAGTTGATTGAATTTGAATGCCAGTCCCGTTGATCTTGTCATTGAAACTGATGTTTGGGGCTAGTAATTGTCTAACTGGGCTTTCATGCGTATAGGCTGGAAGTAGGTGAGTCAAATCCATCAGTGGACATCCCAAGCAACCCGAAAGCAACGTACCTCCTAAGGCACCTTTGCTCTCCATCATAAATCGATGCGATGATGCTGTTTTTTGAGTAACTAGTGGTGTGGCTTATTGAGACTACCTACACATTTTGAGGAAGTTTCAGCTGTCAAGGAGTCCGAATTGCTGTAACGCACTATTAAGAAAAATAAATATTTTTTCAGGTATCAGGTTCTAATTGAAATTGAAATAACACAAAAATAAATCTAAAAACTGACACAAACTATTTGAAACTCAAGCAAACTCGGCTGAACATTATCTGATTTGCATCGGGGTCTTTTAGTTGGAACCTAGGTAAACGCCGAAAATTGAAATTTTGACCGATGAGTTTGAACAACCGAAATTGAAATTTACTTTTAGGGGTGGATGGTGGCGATGTCTCCAAATTTCATTGTGTATGGAAAGGAGATTCATTCAGAGCAATGAAAAACACGACGGAATTGACTAGTTTTGTCCCTCACGAAAATGGGATCTCCAGCAGATGGCGTTGCGATCTCAGACTCATATTTGACAGCTGAGTAACATATTCGATTGTTCCATATTGAATAGGTTATATTTCGGTATATAGTGCGCAAATTATGTATTGCTGTTGTCTCAAGAAAAAAGTAAGAGCCATACTTCGTGCAAATGGTGGTCAAGATCAATGTAGCCTTAATCGATGTGAAGACTCCTCGACTTATTCATTATGTTCACGTGCAATCCAAAACGAGCAGAAATTCCCCACCTCCTACTTCCGTCCACATCACTGCATGATGTTTCAAACAAAAACTCAAACCGGTCATGGACTTTATTAGTAAGAACAATGTTTTCGGAGAAAAATTGTTTCATTCTTTCAATAGCGAGACCCGACTTTCAAAAGGGGCATTCGTAATTTAATCAATTTTAGGCGGAACAAAGATCTTTGGGGCAGCTTGGACACACATATAATAAAACTGTGGGGGATTTTATGTTTGTTGCCAGTTGGCGTGAAAACTACTTGACCGATTTTTATGAGACATTTTTGAAATGTTTTCTTAAGATTCCAAGAAGGTTGTAGGCTGAGTCGTTCTTTGCCAAGTCTATTTTTTACTTTGGGCTTATTACGGGATCAGTTGGCGGAACATATTACGTAATTAAAACAGTGTTATTAGTCATATTTACCATCTTAGTCAATATTGCAGCTTCCCCATTTTATAGCAGTCAACTTAAATCTAAACTCCAGTATGGTGTAGATTCTTGGGATGGTCCACATTAAAATAAAATAGAGCCTCTGCTAATCAAACGAATACAGGCTGTCCGTGTTATATGCCCGGTAAATCGTCGAACTCCTTGTTTTGAGTTACTTAGAGTCTTGGGTTTTTACCTTTAACCATACAAAGATAATTTCTGCCCAGGAGAAATATGGCGAGGGAAAATTGAGTAATATATTTCAATTGTAAGCCGCAAGGCGTTGAATGCTTAAACTAAACGAGTCGAGACTCAGAGCTTACAATAAACGGTAGTGACGTCCGGTAAGAATCTGCAATAGCCGATTATAGCCGAGTTGAACGTCCTCCCGGACGTGATTACGTGTGTAATGAGTGCACCTAAAGTAATCGCTTATATTTATTTTACAGCTACGAAGACTTAAATTAAGACTGCAGGTGAATTTAAAGGTTTCTTAAAAAGTTAGCTAAGTTTATTGGTGATTTGAAAAGAAGTTTGGAATTTTTTTTTTGTATTATTTATATTAACCTTTATTTGTATGAAATAATTTATTTATTTCTTTGAATATATATAAAAAACTTTTATGATGATCGAAAGTAAATAGTGTTTCATAAAACACAGTTTTTAAGTGAGATTTATTTTATGACTACCTTTCAAGGGTTAAGACATTTGTATTTGGTTTAAAAAATATTATTTATTTAATTTTGGGTATACTCCTCCAGTCGAAACCTCGTCCACGTACCCACAATAAATAGATGACATTTGTCTTCCTTTTATATTGTTACTGTGCGCCGTTTATTAAACAAAATGATTGCTTATCCAAGATGCTAGCAGTCGAATTCCTTATAATAAATGTTAAGTATTGAATTTTTCTTTAAACTATACTGTAATTGGTACCTTACTGATTCCTTTGGTAGAGTTTATTTTTCTCTCCTTGTTACTGGTTTTCTCTTTTGAAAATCTTGAAGCATTTGTTTAATTTAATTTAATCTCTTCCTTTATATTTTAAATTGATTAATAAATTAATGCAATAGTTCTTTTAATTTACGATTCCTACATTCTACTCTTGTCAGAACTGGAGAACAGAATGTACTTATCTAACTATTTCAAGTTAAAGCTTAAAGCTGTATTCTTTTTAAGAGGCCTTTTTTTGAATGAAATTTAGATTAACTTTTGTGCAATTTTAAGACTTTAATTAAATAAAGTTCAATGTAAAAAACCAAATAAAAATACTTCTATGGATAATTTTTAAACAAAACGTACCTTTTTCCTGACCCCACTGTCGATAGTCCGTTTCTTTTTTAAAATATTTCATCAATTCTAAAATGAAAGTAATTTCCAAGGTAGACAATACTTCCTTAAATTTTTAAGCTATCAGTCAGCTTTCTACTTCATCCAAAAGCTGATCCACGGATAAAATAACCTTAAAGATTGATATTTAAATAAGTAAAATTGTTTTTAAAATCAAAATTTAACCTTACCGCACAATATACAAACATTCCATTTAAAAACTTTGTTAAGTCATTGAAATATATTGAGTATTTTTTTTAGAGAAAGGGTTATTCCAGTTCAATATTGGCAATATGACAAATTTCTCAGATTTAACTCACTGAAATGAATGTTAATCCAAAAAAAAGGAACGCGTTTAAACACTTATTGCAAAAATGTGCATTTTTCCCAGGCGGGAGGAAAAATTCAAATATCAGTAGAACAAAGTACAAATTTAAATTTAAGAGCCGGAGTTAAATTGATTCTATTGCAGTAATTGAAAAGTCGAACTTTTCCTTCTAATTCTAACAAACAATAAACGAAATCAAATAAAAAGTCAGTTACAAAAGAGTATTTAAGCGATTTGACATCTGTCAGCTATAGCCAACTAGCCGAAAGAAATTTCTTGGCCTACTATTTAGAGGCTTTTTTTATGGAGGGGAAATGTTTTGTTGCTCTCTTCTAACTTAATTTGATTAAAAATTTGTACGAATACATTTTAGTTAGGGAACAGACTTTTAGTCATTTAAACATTTAAAAGAAAAAGTGTCTCACTGTTGGGGACTCTCCTCTTCGCAACTAAAATACGTCAAATAGAGCATGTCTACGCTTCGAATTGATTGTGTCAGTTAAGCATCTTGGGCAACTGTCACACATTGAAAGTAGGTTAGAAGGAAGGTTAGGTCTAAACAAAGAAGCTGTTTCAACGCCGGCCCCTATGAAGAGGAAAAACTGTGTTGGAACTAATCTTCCGAAATTGAGTGTAGTTAGTTTGAGAAGCTTATTGAAAACACAGCAGGTGTGTGCCATAATCGCAGCAAACTGAGACGTTTCGCTTGCTCGTTAAGTGGAAAGTCACTTATGTAACCAAGCCAAACTTTGAAACTACTTATATTCCGTTTTCGTACGAAATTCTGCCAATTAAAGTCAACAACAATCCTTCCCTATTCGCATTTGTAAGCCCAGTTTTACCGCGAACGAAAAATTCACTTTTAACGAGGTTCTAAAATTTCTTGACACATCTCATCCATTAATGAATACAGTCAACTCCGCTTAACTGGAACACCAATTCGCCTCAATTATTTTTACACTCAATCGGATAATTAAAAAAAAATATTCGAGACAATTTTTCTACTTCAGTTAACCGATTTTGTCAGCTAAGCGGAGTCGACTGTATTTGCTTTTCCGACTTCGGTCGCCAAACCGGTGAGCTTATAAATAACTCGCCTACTCCAACCTTTCCGTCGCAGCTACACGTGACAATTCGCACAAAATGTGATATCGAAGCCTACAACTGACCAGTGTCCACAACTAATGACAAATTCGTTATATCACTCATCGCAGCACGTTAGTCGGTTAGTCACGTTGCAAGTGCGAAATTCCCACGTTCTGTTCGTGTCATTGTGCAACTTTAGAAGAAAGTAATTACAAATTCAACAAATTTCTGTCTAACAATCCGACTTTTACTTTCACTGCGACGCCCCATTCTGGAGCCACACCGTCCGAAAGATGCATCACAACACATTCTACATGTCGTGCATCGATGAATTGACGCGCCAGACTCTGAACCGAGTGGCGGACTAGAATCAAGTCAGTTGCACATTACATTGCATTGCCAGCACAGAATCAGGTAACGAAGCGCGCAAGCATGCCGCTGGGTAGAGTGGAGACCGCATGTGTAAGTGCATCCGGTTATCTATTACCATTGTGATGGTGAAGCAACTCCGTGACTTTTATGAAATGTCGATGTCACTTAGCAATCACATTTTATATTCTGAACAAGGTCAAGTGATGGCTTTGTACCTCAGATTGGAGTATGATGGAAAAAAAAAACACCCGCATGCCTTCCTTTCGTGATGTTTTATTTATTGAAAGCAATCCTTGAGCAGGATAGCCACGCAGCGCAACCCTTAAATTGAGTTTGTTTCGTATTCATCAGCCATTCGTATGATAATGCCTTAGTGGGATAATACGACTAAACTTCGTAACAGGGACGTTTGGCGTTTGTGTATCTTACACCATCGTTTGCGCGGCGTTTGAAGAATTACTTATTTATGATGAATGTTGTACGGCATCCGAATCGAATGGAATCACTTATGAGCCAAACTATAAAGGGCAGCTTTTCATTTGGTTAAGCGACGCGCTATGTTTGGCTTTGTTTGCCCTTCATAATTTATTCAGATGGCGGAATTTTTGCTTGGCATATTAAATGAGAAGCGGACAACCCCAGTAGGTAAGTTGTGTGTATTTTTTTTAGTCAGCATCAAACATGCAGGTGGAGTACCTGATCTGGACTGAGTACTGTACTGCTTTGGATTTAGTTGTTTTGGGCTTGGGAGATAATTTGAAAAATTTCATTTACATGACTAAGTAGTCTACAGTAAGGCCTGGATGTGGTTATTCTCATGTAAAGCTGCAATTCAGACCAAAGTCTATCGAATGCCGATTGATTCATTATGCACGATGACAGCTGAATGCTGGGCAGTCCCCTTTGATGTTTGATAAGTTTTTCTGTCGTTGTTAATCTAGACTTCTTTTACATACCCATCTGAGATGCCATTCGATTCTTACATTCAATTTCAGTGTGATCTTACATTGGCTTAAGCTGGATTACGCCCATGAAACGCTGATATGGTTTTCCCTTCTTTCAATCGCCCAATACCATGCCGATCAAACATTGTTCTCATGTGACGATATTTTCAGACTGTTACCTGAATTTGTCCATAAAACAGGTGGAAATATTCAAAACGTTCAAGTCGCTTTAGTCCTATCAAAATTTGTTATCATCGGCAGTGAGAAACTGTTTACAAGATTTTCCACACTGCTCGCTAATTGAATTGTCAGTATTATCGCTGACCGATTTATTGTTTTAATTAACAAATAGATTTATCTATTGAGTGTGATTGTTGGATTTTTTAAATGAGCTGTATCTATATGACATATGTACTAAGCAAGTCCTTACACAACGCAAATATTGCTGTTTAAATATTTGATTGAATACATTAGAAATAGTGCCAAATGATACTATGGGTGCGTTCGGAAGACCAGTGCGCTAGATCTGTTGAAATTCTTGAGAGCTTTGAAGACGTCATTTAAAAACTGTACGAATGCAAATGCTGAAAGTCTCGACTATAAATTTACTGAAGTTCATTGCAAAATTTGTATGGAAAATTTTGAATTACTAAATTTAAAGTCGAAACTAAAGGTTCAGTATGTGTCGCAATTTTCGTTTGAACAGTTTTCAAGTTTTCGTCGACTCAATTGACACATTACTCTCGGATTTCTAGTTTAGGTAGTCTGACAGCTTACCGTCTTGATGTATTTCAGTTTTTATTGGCCCAAATTTTTCACGAGGATATTTTTTGTCAGTTAACGTTTATGGATTGACAGCCGACATACTCAGTTGACGTTTCAGAGTGTCAAAATTCAAAACAAACCGCAAGAATACAAAATCTATTAAAGTTGAATACTGAACAAGTTTGTATACGTAGTCCACACAAATCTAGTTGACGTTTCACATGAACTAGGTATCCGAACGTCCCCATTCACTTGTACAAATCGTTTGAGTTTATGCGAAAACAAAACGACTCCTGCATGTTAATCTAAAGTTTGAATAAGTCTAAAATAACATAAGCAAATGATTAACGAATACTATGAAAACAATTTTACGTATCTTCAGCCGCCTAGGCGTCTAAATGTGCCTTCCTCAGTTCAGCCTTGGCATACCTTTCGATAAGTTTAAAAATATGTTGAACCGAACTGTGATCTAACCAGACGGCACACATATTGCATTTGTAAATGCATATTTATTAGTGGCATTACGTAGGGCTCTGCTAAATATTCTAATCAGGCAATGTGAATATTTTACGACTTTGCAAATACGGTTGGATAAGGTTCGAAAGTTCCGGTATGAAAGCGACGATGTCAAGACGAGTACCTATTGTTTCGATTGCAGAATATTGACTTGGATAGCGATGTCTTTAAACGGGAATAATCTGAGTGAATGAATATATTTTCATGAAGATCTTTGAGGAACAGACAAAGAACAGGCACAAAGCTTGAACAAATTTGTCGACTCCTTTTGTGGGGACACCGTTTGTCCTTATAAAATTGCAAATGAGTGCGTTGTTCATTAATTGAATGGGAGCGATTTGGAGCCAATAATCGTTTGAATAAAATAAAAACAAAAGTCCTGTGGAAGCCCAGCAATAAGTAGATAAGGCTGGCTAATTGCGCTCTGGGCGACGGAATATAACTCTCAATTCCATAAGCAAGGATCACAATAGAACAATAGCTTAAAGTGCACCAAACCCTTCTAGGTAAAATGCGGCTTAAGTTAGAACTTGTTTTTTGATATTGTGCTACCTTTTCGAAAACGGGCCATTTGGTTCAAAACCTAACAACACTGATGATTTGCTGGGTAACGGGAGACTTAATGCAACCATTTTTCGACTATTGTATTGAATAGAAAAAAAAAAATACCCAAAAGTGACTCCAAATCCAAAGTCAAACTTTTAATATTCAGCGTTGGACACAAACATTTTTAGTACACCTAACTAGCAAAGCGTCTGGGGTAATAAGTATAGATCATGCTCCAGAACTCACTGATGAAAACGATGCGCGACAAGCGATCTGCTGTAGAAAAGGTGCTCCCAGATTGAGGGGAAAAGGGGCAATTTTGGAAAAAGTTGAAAAAGAGGGACAAGCTTAAAAAAGGGTAAACATCAAAAATCTCTGTGCAACTTTAATTGCTTGGAAGTAAAATTAAAATGACTTTTTTACAACAAAAAAATTTCAAAGTTTACTCAGATTGAAATGTTAATACCAAATATGAAAGGAAAGAGCCCATCGAACGTCTACGTAAGAGTTTTTGTGTATCCGAATGCATTCACTCGTCTTGAGATTTTGTCTAATAGAAAACATTGTAGGTCAGAATAATTGTTAATTTTATATGCAAAATATTCCCATTGTCAGTTCGTTATAAATATATAAGACACTAAATAATGATTATAAATATCGCGCATTGTATATTTTTATGTTATATATGTTTATTTGAAGCTTGTTAATAAAAACGGCTTACATTTTTTTAGTTTTTTCAGAACATGAAATTATGCAAATTTCAGTTAGGCGGAAAACGCACGTCACGTCGTTGTCGATAATTGCTTGCTCTTTTATGGCGCAACACACTCCAAAAATTTAAAGCAAACCAAAACATTAAACATGTCGCCGAGCGGCAAGTGACGTTTCTGAACGGCAGAGCGGCGTCACTCTGCTTTCAATACTGTTCTATTATTTTAGAAAGAAATCATCATGGCAACAATTAACATTGAAACATTAATTTCAGAAGTTCAAAGCTCAGCGGAGAGTCTCAGAAAATTATTCTAAACAAACTGAAAACAAAGGAGCAATCTGTTATGCAGAAATTGCTTTCTTTCGTTTTGTAATTTTTTCGAGCAGCAAATCAGATGATTGTACTGACATACGTAGATATTGCATGAATCGGCCTTCATGTTGTCGAGGATTGTTATTCAAATGATGGAATTCCCCATAACCTGATCTTGGATGAACACCAAATCTTCTTTTTTTGAAACTTACAATAATTCTGTAAAAGACTGCGGCTAGCAGCACTAGACAACGACATTATCACAACTAATAGCTCAAGAACTGCCGCTTAGTAAATGGCCACTTGCCGCTTAACATTGCCTCTCATTTTTTTGCCTTGCCGCTCTGCCGCTTGCCGCTCAGTGCGTTGCCTTAGCCTTAGAGTAAAAAAGGGGAACTTTTTTCAAATTTAGGGAAAAACTAATGCTTTCGTTCATAAAAAAGGTGAAAACTGTTTTCAAAATCTGGAAACACTATCTATGTTGAAATGAAGAGCTGGTCGAAATGTTTTCAAACTTCTGCTATCCAAAATTCTGTCTTCTCACACAAAAATTCTGCTGTCCGAAATTCTGTTTTTTTTAGTTGTGCCTTAAAAAATTTTACTTTTCAAATTTAAAGCAAACAAATTTCAGTTTATTCTGCTTTTTTACATTAAGCAAACATAAGAAACAACAAAAAAATAAGAAAAAGTAGATATCTAAAAAAAAAAATACAAATTAAAAGTTAAAAATAAATTTTAATACAAGAAAATAAAAACGAAACAATTAAAGTTAAATTATATTTTGAAAACAAAAATTTTAGTAAACAACTACAACTATATACAAAATTGCAAAATTCTTTTAAGAAAAAAATATTAAAAAAAAACTACAAATTTAGAAAATTAAAAAAGGTTTGGAAAAGAAATTTTGTGAAGCAGAATGTTGAACTGATTTTTGACAGCAACCACAATTTTTTTATGTTTCGCCTGCAATATCGAGGGATGTTACTTAACTCGTTCCCTGGTCATCTAAGGGCCCCAGAATTTGACCGCAATTGAACACCAGTATTAATGCATATGACATGACTTGCATGACTAAGCCCGGCCTTTCCATATTAAGCTACCATCAACGAAAGCCCCAACTTGCAATCTAACCTAAACTCCACAAGTGCCCAGATTCTGGGTACAGATTTTCCGTCAAAACACCATTTGCTACTTCAACACAGTTTATATTATCACAACCTATTCACGTGCAAAATTCCACAAACGACAGATAAAGCATCTTGCCCCCTCGCAATGACCCAAAAGCCTTGAAACGCCGCCTATTATAATTTTGGAAATTTATCAACGCACTAATTGCCCTTCTCAATATTCAAAATATGGACCGCTCTCTCACTCTCTATTCGTGTCCCCCCTCTGCCCTAACTTAAGTCCAACCATCTGTCGCCTTCTTGGCTGCGAAAATATACTCGCATCACCATCCACCATTCGACAGAAATCACATATTTACGTAATATTTCTGTTTGTGAACGCGCCGCCATCACAATCCGAGGAATTTATAGCTCAGCCATTTATACGCTCTATCCCACTCCCAGAATCTAGCTATATAGGAGTACTTTGTTAAATATTTTCAATCTTCTTGGTACAGCTCTCAAGCAAGTGGCGAGCGGATAGCTACACCCACACACCTCTTGTCAGACTTTATGACTTGTGTATTATTTATGTCCAGAGAGCGAGCTCGGAGCAGAAAGTTATTAGTTCTTGAAAACTTGATGGATTCTGCTAATGTATATCTGCAAAGCGTCGTATGAGGGCGTAGGAGGAAACGATATTCGTTTTCCGTGAAAGGGCTTTGGCTTCTGAACAACCTGAATCAATACGCTACCCCTTCTTGGCTCCCTAGGTTCGACGGAGTTCATGTGGCGAAAGAAAAAAGTTGATCCACACATCAACGGCGGCCAATTATGCTGACTAATTCAATCAATTGGCTCCACCTCTGCCCACAACAGTTTATTTTTATCCACATGCAAACAACTATATGCCTTCCATTGTGCACGAGTCTGGTGGCTGACCAGTGACAATATTGTGACATTGTGACATGACTTTCATCCGTTTTCCCACTGACAGCAGAGCACATCATCTGGTAATCAATACATAAGCCCCCGATAGACTTGAAGTCGTTACCTAATAGCCTAACGCTTCCTGTAATATGTACCCCGGCACATTTGCTAAATTCCAGCCGCAGATACACCTCCAGTGAGCTATTTGTGGAATGGAAAACCTAAGAAGAAAACCATTCTGCGATGACATTGAGATACTTATCTGAGATACCCACCGCCGAGTGTTGATTTTGCTTTCCATTTTGTGTGCTTTTGTTGCTATGCATACTTGTGCCGAGTCCGTGGAATTTCCACGTTTGATATGCTTCAGGCGAGCGATTAATCTCAGACCGAGCAGCGCATTCCCGGGGTGGAGCCAGTGATTGTGCAGAATAGTTATAGTTGCGTGCACGGCAGCCTCGTCGGGGGATTTGCACCTTCGCCGCAATGATGCGATGAGCTGCTGGCTGACCCTCGGGCTGTGTACAGCAGCGCACCGACAGCAAACAGTGGACCAGATCCATTGGTTGTGACCTATTTGTGATCCACTTACGTTGCTGACCCGTTCCGTGCCACGACCTGTCGCTCGCGCTCTACGTGGATAGGTCAGTCACGAATGTTGTAACCCAGATAATTCAGTTACTGCTCCCAGAATTGTTTCAACCCTTTAGTGGCTATTCTCGAATTCGTATGAGTATTTGAGTGGACTGCAATCTAGTTTGCGTTGCATGTATTTTTATCCGGGGTGTCGAGAGATTTATGGGGTGTGGGGGTGCGATACTATGCCATAAGATGATTAACGTGTTGATGGTTTCAAAACATGGACTTTGACGGAGATGAAGCCGAATCAAGTTGACGCAGCTGGTGCGGTATTTGGGGTTATTTTTGGGGCTAGAAAGTGGGAGAAGTTCTTCACGAATGCAGATTGCCTGCGACTTTAAGGGCCATCTGCAATAACTAATAATTGTCGGTCAATCATTTTTGTGTGCGAGTCACAAATTTAATGAGGGACGTTTGACGTCAGGGCGGATGCAAAAAAAAGCGACCCTTCCATTCACTCCATTCACAAAAATAAGAATTCACGACTATAGTTCTGTTTATCAAGTCCCATCCTTTAATTCTCTTAATAAATATTTAAAAGACTCTATTCTCAGAAAATAAACGTCAAGCGTCTAATAGTTGGAGTGCGGAATTTAGTTGGACACTCAGTTTCTGCATAAAGCCTATAGTGCTTGAAGTGTACTGTTTGTGACGGGTTTTTCTTTCTTTCGTTAACTGAGACAGTTTTCAGTTTAGTTTGCTTAGCCTTATATATGATATCTAGAACCTCCGTTTGAGTTCATTTGACAGAGGCCCCAAGCTAGTTCCGAAACTTTGTACAGAGCTCGTATATTTACGTTAAGCCTTCGTGAGGTGTAAATTATTTTTCGACCTAAGGCCGTCATGGCGGTCATATCATCACTATATTTTTAGTATTTTAAGCGCAGTGACTCATAAGTGAGTGCTTTGGACAGCGAGGATTCCCAAGTTCGATCCCCGGAAAAAGACAAATTTTATATTCGAGTTTTTTCCCCACTGTAGAGTATAACTGTCATGAAATGGCTTTGGAATTAGCCGTTTGGACTCGGTAAAAACCGTAGATCCCTTCCGTTCGCCCCAAAAATTAAAAACTCAGAAGACGTCTGAAGTTAGAAAGAAGCTGGGCCGGACCTGTTGCGCCAACTATTTATATTTTTCAATTATCGATAATATCCCAAATTTGTCTGGATACGAATTTGCGCCTTACCTCTTCAAGGTTAATCAAAGCTAAGCTTTATAGAAGGAAGCCTTGCAAATTTCTCCAATTATTGTGGTCAAAACGTAGGTGACGGATAGAATATTAAAGTTGGTGGAGAGTTCGTCTCGCAGCAAAACTGAATTGATGATTCACTTGGGAAAAGGGTAAAAAAAACGTTCGGTAAATGCTATAAACTATTCCTTATTCCTTTTAACTCACAGTTTTGCATTCGAATGAGCGCAAACTGCGCTTTCCTATGTACCAAATCAGCTGTGTTCTTAAATGGTCATTGCCCTTGACCGTGAAACTTGTTTCTTAGTATTAGTTTAACATAGAGTAATTAATTTTAAATTTTTAGTAAAACAATACAATACGATTAACTAATCACTAAATAACTACCTATCTTAATTTATACCATTTTCAGCTTTTCACTGTGTGAGAGCGAGATGGCGATATTATGATGAAGAATATTATATTTCCATCCGCTTCGTGTGACTAGTCCCGACGCGTAATTCTTTTAAATCATTAGTTGGTGCGAGAGGAGACCGACTATACGTCGACGATGGATAGTCGAACATTTGACGTTTCGGCCTCATTTCGCCGGTGACTTTGTGCGGTGTTTTTTTTTTTTTCTTTTGCAATTTAGTGTTTTCGTTTAATTAATCGCGTTCCAAATGTCCTGCGCCTTGTTGCCAGTGATTGGGAATATTGAAGTGACTTCGGCCTTGAAGCTAAATGATCCTATTCCAATCACTGGTCTCATGTACATACATTGATTGCATCAAATGGGAACCAACAATTGTCCACGAAAATGTTGTAATAGACCGAGGAACATGCAGATAGAATTACTTATTTGAACTATGTGATATTATCGCTGAGATTTTTAACAAAAGTCCACACCCGCATCCCTGACACTAAACAGACTTTAGAAGCGAACCTAATGAACCGAAATAATGTGAGCTTTTTAACAGCTTTTCAACAGCTTTGCCATTTCGTTTTCGGTCGACCTTGCTGTCGCTCCCATTCTTTCTCTCATCCTCGTTCCCATTCTATTTCTCGTTCCCATTCTGTTTCTCGTTCTGTTCCCGTTTTTATTTTCGATCGATAGTTTCGGGACCATGCTCGCTGCAAATTTAAAACAAGAGATGTTAACAACAGAATGCTTTCAGAAATGATCACCAGAACTTTTTAGACATTTTTAACACTCTCCGAATATTGGGTGTATGGAACTCTAAATTATTAATTTTTAAGTGTTCGCTAAACTCGATTTTTAAGGATGTGGTCAACCCAGACATCGATGCATACTACGAGGATGGATCCGAGAAGGCAGCTACAATTTATGTCAAATAGATTTAAGAAATCAAGCATAGTATAACGTTGGGCCTCTGTTATTAGTATTCACCACCATTTGCTTCCTAGCCTTAAGTCAAATTGTGTACCAATACAAAAAAGAGCAATAAAAAAAATTCTGCCATAAATCTGCTTGCTCATTTTATTAAATTTACTTTTCGCACTCAGTTCCAACTGACCTGGCAAAAATGATCCAAGCCCTTGCCAAAAACAAAGACATATCCCTTGATATAGATTGGGAAAAACCCTGCTAGCAGTCAGCATCAACGACCCAAGTAGTATTTTCCTTCGAAAAAAGAGGTACTTGATTCAGAAAATATTCATTATATCAGAAATGTATGTAAATTTTAAAAATATATTTTAGTTTCTTCAATTAGAATTAAAATAATTAATTCAATCATCTCAACAAGCACATTATCGCTAATCGAATTAAATGGCCAATGTAGCTTGCAAAACGAAAATAGTTTTTAATTTAATGCTTAACAAGCTTCAGTCGCAAAAATAATTTTAAAACGGAGTCCATTTTCGAATGATGTAAAAATATGTTTTTTGCATATAATCTTGTTTTGGTACGACGCTTTTATCTTTGTAAGTTCAGCGACTTGTCTCAAGTTCAGCTTAGGCTAGAAAAGGACATCCATTTTCGCTCGCACGATTATTTATTATTTCTGTGAAAAAAAAACACACACAATCAAAGGTAGAGCGTTCTGAATAGTAGATGTCATGATTGTGTAATCGTTTATAAAGGAACTTATGCATAATCCTCGCTGAGACAAAAAGGTTCAACGTTCGAAAGCGCATGTGTGCACATGCCCTTAGTCTTTACCAAATGCCACCAGTTATTGGTCAAAATAACTATTGTCATCCCATAGGCAACCATCTGCATCGAGCTAATGAGCTGAACGAAATGTTCACAACGGTGTGGACTTTTTACAGCCTCTAGTTAACTTATCGGTGCTCACTGCAGTCTGCATGTTTGGCTATAACTGACAATGTGTAAATAGGCCGAATGGAGGTAGTACGTACCCAATCTGGACTGACTTACAACCCGGTAGTTTGTCTTTCATTTCCTACAATCCGAAATCACACTGCTGGTATATTTAAAAACCCTTAATCCACCAATCAGGCTCGGTAAACGTGTCGAATATAATCCGGTCACTTCACAGAAAGCCCAAGGCTTAGCTATACACTTGCATAGAGGTGTGCCTGCACTTTCATTTAGTACAATCTTATCCGTATCCGTATCACCAGTCATTGGTATGAACGGTATATGTTGATTTGAGTTCAGCTACCCTTATATTTATCAATCTTATTAAAACAGCGCCCCACAAGTGACATCCGGTAAATATGTCAAGTGGGATGAATTTCTGGCTTGAGTTGCCCGTGGTAGGCCAGATGTCATGATATCATGCCGGCTGTAGTGAAGTTCGCTAATCTCGCTGCTTGTTCCCACTTGAAATGTGATTGCAAATTCAATAAGTGGAAAACTTGTTAAGGACGTTCCTACACCGCTTCGTTTGAATTGCCATCCTCACAGAGTTTTTGCCATTTTGAAAAATTATGCTCAGGTATGTTAAGTTTCCTTCGTTAGCTGAATGTTTAAAATTCTCTTGGTCCTGCGGGGTTTTACATTGCAAATTTCTATCCTCACCAAAGAGGATTCGTTAATTATAATACCTTTCCAACGAGGCACGCCCGCAGTGCGGCTTATGCAAATGGAAATTTATTAGCTTTTCGAAAGGGCACTTGTATATTTTGCACTTCGTGTGAATTGGCTAAAAATGCATAATTTGCAGCCTGCAATAAGATCTTTATCCTGCAGCACAAAGTTTTCAATATAGGTGTAAGTAGTTTTGTTTGTGTTCAGCTTGTTGAATCAAATGCGGCGTTAGTTAGATCCAATAACGCTGAAGGTAAGTCGCCTTTCTCCAAAATAGAGCGATTTAGAAAAGTGACAGTTTTTTTTTTTTTGAAATAAATAACAACGGATTACAAGTTCGAAAGGTTTTCTAAAGGCGAAACTATGCTCACGACTAAAGAAATACTATAATTTGAATTTGTTGGTCTAACTGAAAGTTCATGTTCAACAAATGTCGGCGGGACTGTAAGTTATTGAAAGCGACAGTACCTCCCCAAGTTACTTTCTACATCGCTGATGATAATAAAATAATGTAGCCCACTGTCTCGCAATTTACTCGCTCCTCTATTTATTATAATCGTTTTCTGACAAGCACTATAAGTATAAAGCCTTTTTAAGCCGAGTTTAAGCTTAGGGTTATGTCAGAATCGAAAAGCTTGGTATTGTTCGTTTAGTCTGTAGGTAGCTGAGTGTTGAAAAAAAAAGAAGTTGGGACAAAATTGTGACACTGACTTTCTTAGCCCCTGTATCGTCGTTATAAGATTTCCGATTACACCCTCTTGGCCAAAATTGTTTGCGGAAACATGTCCTCGAAGGATATATGAAACTAACTATATGAAATTGCATAAGAAAGCATGATGTCGCTCTGTGTCGGATATAAGAAACATATTTTTGGGATTTAACAGGTTTTTTATATTCGTCGTGGGCTGTATTTGATTTTTCAAGCAAGCCCATTCTTTCCGTCATTTGGCGACGATATCAGCCATTTCTTTGCAACCTTAGACTAATTTTTGAACTTATGACCAGCTTTTGGAAAATTTTATTTGAATTCAGTTTTTCTTGTTTCCAATTTATTTTTCTAACCCATCGAAGACATTTTTTCGGTCCAATATTTTCCTTTTTTTCATCAAGTTTTATATCGTCTCGCCGATATTGGTCGCAGTTTAACGTCAATTTTCGAAACCGTTTTTTACTTCATTTGGATTTAATGTGCAATTTAGAAGGCGTCTTTGGTTAGATTCCTCAGCATTTATTGGTGCTTTTTTTAATTTATTTTCTGGTACAATTTTAACTCGTTGTGATTGACAATTTTGAAGATCTTTTACGTTTTTTTTTCTGTTTGTATGGTGGGTGATATTTGTATCGATTTCAAAGAAAGAAAAGAAGATCTTCGTGCTAATTTTGACAGCACGCTCAAAAATTGGCCCTAATCGAGTGCGATTTTGATCGGTTAAAAAATGGGCTAAAATTTACTAAGTATTAAAAATAAAACGATTATTCGTTGTTGGAAAAATGAGATAAAATGGTTAAAAGCATACTATTAAAAAAAAAAACACACTTTATCATTAGCTATCAAGCAAGTTTATAGATTAATATTCAACCGAACAAATGTACTTGGCTAAATTTTACAGATTTAGTTTTTTATTTACTTCCGAGAAACAGTGAATAAATGATTGAGGCCATTCTTTTTGAATGGAAAAGGGGAAAACGACAGACAAGCTTAAACAAATTGGAAAATTCGAAAATCTCTGTAAAACGTAAATTGTTTAAAAGTAAAATTAAATCAACATGAAAGAAAACAGCTCATCGATCTTTTGGGTAACTGAATGCATTCACTCGTTTTGAATTTTTATGTTTTTCAGGTAACTGATAGTAATTGTTTAACGTGTAGGACGCAGGTATATTTTTTTTTATGCGATTATTTAAAGCATGTTCATAAATACGGTTACAAAACGACATATGTATATTTTTATATTTTTCATATGAAAAAAACGCGAATTTCACTCAGGGGGAAAAAGGGGACATTTTTTTCCAATTTAGGTGAAAACTAATCCTTTTGCTGATCAAAAAGGTGAAAACAGTCTTCATGATCTGGGAAAGTGGGAACACTGACGAGAAAATTTTGAGGGGAAATTGATAAATTGGTTATTCTTAACCGATTTTCCGTAAGCAAGTTGACTCGGCTATTTTTAATTCGCTAAGTCTGTGGGAGCTATATTAACATTATTACTTAAGTTTTTAGCCCAAAGTTCGTTTGATTGTGGGAATAATCTGGTTTATACATTCAACGACATAATTAATGTCAACTTTGATAAAATTTGATCTTGAGTGCTTTTCAAAACAATTCTTTTTCTTAGTTCTTTCATTGACGTTTTGTAGACTTCTTTTAGATGGTGTTGTTGTCCTGTTTTAGTCCTGATGTGACTGCATATACTTTCGACACTTCGATTTTCCACTTTTCTTAGACTCAGTATTTGACGAACGTATCGATATTTTTTTTTAATGTACGGCCCAACATTTGACATGTTATTTATAAATTCTTGCAACACTGACGTGACTTGAAAAAAATTATATAAATAAAGCTTTTCTTAAGATGACCCACAGCATGCTTTTTGGCGATTACAATAATTATTGTTGGCGTACTATTTTAACTAACTCTTTACAAATTTCTTAAATATGTATTTATTTTGAACACTTTTTTTGGAAGATTTTTAACCGGCTAAATGCAAGCTTTTAAAATAATGTTTAGAGTGAATTTTGACAATTTTTTGAAGCTGTAGTATTTCGGAATATATTTTACCAATATCCAGATTTTCAAAAACACTTCTTTAGCTTCTTTAGAAAAGTTCTATAATTCGTTTTATTGGTGAATGAATATGCTTTTTCTGAGGCAAATTTGTACGTTTCTTTTTGTTGATTTTTATGGCTGTTTACATTGGGATCCTGTTATAATTAACAGTTTATGAACGCATACATTATAGTTCCACAAATAAATTATTTTCATTTAAGTGGAATTGATTTAAAAGGGGAAACTCGTCAAAAAACTAAAATTTGTTAAGTTATTTTCCTTACTTATTTCCCAAACACTGTAAAAACGGGGACAAAAAAAAACATCTTAACAAAAGGAAAGTTGTTCTTATTATATAGTTAATATAATAAACTGTTACCTTATTATTTGGAATAAACTGTGACACGTCTTTTCAGGAAATTCTCAGGAATCTATTTAAGCATTTTAAGATGCACAATTGTGGGCAATGATACTTTTTTTGGCGATTCAGATCGATTCTTTAAATATTTTCTCGTTCAAGTGACACTTAACATTACAGAAAATGAGAAAATCAAAAGAAACTAAAGGGTGATTTTTTAAGAGGTTTAGAACTTTTTTCTAAAAAAAAACACAAAAAATTCGAAAAAAATTAATGAAATATTTATTTGAATCGATAGTTTGAACCTTGCAATTTAATGTTTAAAGATAATTTCATGCAAATGTTGACCGCGGCTGCGTCTCAGGTAGCCCATCCGCTGAGCCCAATTTTGGCATACTCTTTCACACATATCGGCCGGTATCTCACGAATGAATGCATGGATGTTGGCTTCCAGTGCGTCAATCGAAGCGGGCTTGTCCCTTTACACATTAGCCTTGGCATACCCCCACAAAAAATAATCTAATGGTGTCAAATCGCACGATCTAGGCGGCCAATTGACCGGCCCGAAACGTGAAATTAACTGTTCGCCAAACTCGCCTCGCAATTGCGCCATTGTTTCGCGTGCTGTGTGGCATGTGGCACCGTCTTGTTGAAACCACATATCATGCAAGTCAAGAACTTCCATTTCGGGCAAAAAAAAGTTTGTTATCATCGCTCGGTAGCGTTCACCATTGACAGTAACGCTGCGATTCGCATCATCTTTGAAGAAATATGGCCCAATAATGCCGCCGGCCCATAAACCGCACCAAACAGTGGCTTTTTCGGGATGCATTGGTAGCTGTTGCAATGCTTCTGGCTGATCTTCACTCCAAATGCGGCAATTTTGCTTATTTACGTACCCATTCAACCAAAAATGAGCCTCATCGCTGAACACAATTTTTCGATAAAAAAGCAGCGATGAACATTTCGAACCGAGCACGAATTTTGATAGTAAAATTCAATAATTTGCAAGCGTTGTTCATTTGTAAGACGATCCATAGTTAAATTGCAAACCAAACTGAAGCTGTTTGACAGTGACACAAGGTACTAAACACACGTCAGCTGTCAAAACCAGTGTTGCCAAAACCAAACCAGCTAAAAAATCACCCTTTAGTTAAAAGTAATGAACAAATAGTTGGCGCAACCACTAGGCCTAGATTCTCAGAACCCTTTTTTTCTGTGTGAGTTTTTGATTTTCGGGACGAATTGAAGGGATCTACAATTTTATGCCCAGTCCAAATGGCTAATTGAGAAGCTCTTTCGTGACAGTTATACTCTCGGATATTTGTCAGACGTTCGCGGAAGGTGGCGCAGTGGAAAACGTAATTTGTTTTTTAGTCATCCTCGCAAAAAAATTAAGAAATGACCGATTCCCTGCCACTTTATTCAACGAATTATGAGTCACTTTCGACGGATCTGTGTTCCAGCTACGAATTGTAAAGAAATATTTCATTACAGTGGTACCTATTGCCACTAAAGGAATAGAGTTGTTTAAATTCTACCAACCCCAACTCCCTTCGATAGCTGACAAATATCGGAAAGTACAACTCTCCTAAAAAAGTTTCCGCATTTGGTCCTTTGAATAGGATGATTTCACAAGTTTTGGATAACATCCCTTATATCCCTTTGGTTTCCCGATTTTCCTGCTCCCATCTAAGGCGATGGCAACATCGAAACCTTAACTCCCAGATAAGACTTTCTCGATACCATGTCCAACTACATTCAACCACAACCGATGTATAACAAACTTTGTCAGCCGCAGTATTGCCCCCAATTTCCGCTGGCGACCCACGTTATTAACGATAATGTCATGTTCTTCTAAATTTAGAATACGTAGGCTATAAATGATATCAGATTAAGTAGCAAACCATCTTTTACTGTCCTTTGCCATCATTTTACCGCTCTACCTTTGATCTCATTCAAACTTAGACTTCCACTTCCTCCGCAGATTGCCTTTTGGTCGCGTATGACCATCATAACTCGTGTTAAAGCCAACTTATTCCTCCTCTGTGCTTGGTTAATTTAATTACCCTGCGGGTAGTTGAAAGTAAAACCAAACTTTACCTGGCCCAGAATCCAGATTTCTATACCACCCGCACTTTGGTTGGTGGTCCTCTGGCGAAGTAAAGTACGACTGTCTCGTTCAATTCCCTTTGTGTATTGTAATCTGGAAATCCCGAACATTCCTTTTCGTTCTTCGGATGAAACACGAGTGAACTCAGCTGGAATGATGCCACCATTTATCGCCACGCCAACATAATTTTGCACAATCGTTTGAACCGTTATGTTATTATGACACATCCAGTGGTGTAGCTTCCCCACATCGTTCGCTTGTACTTACACTCATAGACTGTCTGTGAGCTTAATTGTGGTACTATCTGCTCACTGAGTGCTGGTCCTTCGAGTCAATTTGCATTCAGAAATTCATTAATCTTTCGATTGGCACACACGTGTCTCACACTTGGCTGATGGCTGCGGTTGGGCACATAGATAACCATCCAGCCCCAAAATAGTAACAGGATATCTGTAATAGGACAGCGGAATGTTGTAATAACTTGGAAATTTTCATTACTTGCATGGCTGCGGTATATTCTTATACTCGGATCGTACCAAGATTTTAAATTGTAAGCACTTTTTTTTATAAATAATGAACAGCAGGTATGCGCTCAAGTGATTGTGTCCTTTTTTGTCGTTTAAACAGCGATTCCTATTTATTTTATGTTTGCAACGGTGGAAGTTCTTATTTGTGTTTAATTTCACCACGCAAAAACCAAGGAGTATGTTGTTCTTGAAAACAGGCTCCGTCAGGACTATTTGGGGACCCCCATATTTTTTCGGTCGGGGAAATTCAGTTAGCAAATAAATGCTTGTTTGTTGAATGATATTTTTAGCCACTGTTCTTGCGACAGGTGCTCGTTGCTATACTTAACCTGATTGAGGCTTTCAACGACATTTCCCTCAAAAAAGCATAAATTTCTAGGTCTTCTTTGTGCTCAAAATACCATCGTGTAGTCACTTAATGTATTCGAACTTTGGACTATAGTACGCCTCGTCCACTCTGCTCCTTGGCATCCACTCATAAATCATCGGACAGACGAAATTCCAATCGAGAAAATTTCAGAAGAAATGACACTTTTAATCGAAACGCCTGACAGCACAATTCAACTCGACTTAAATTGCCCACAAACAGTTATTCCCACATTACTTCAATTGCATCGTAACTAGGTCAATTTCTCGAGGGTATCCATAAATAAAACAGCACCGGTCCTCAGAGGATACTGACGTTCCTCACATGTCCCGTTCATGTACCGACCGACCCCTGAATCAGAACTCAAACTTCACATGTCAATTAAGTGAAACAGCGATCCCGATTTAATATAAAAATACCGCACACATACGAGTACGAGCATGGTGCCGTTCAGAGGGAATGTCTCTTTTGTCTCTATGCTGGATGCAGCTTCATTTTTAAATTTGTAAACACTGTCAGTTAATGTCCTTTGGAGGACAAACGAAAGTATATATCGTTTCGATTGCAAATACATACATACAATGAGAACCTTTCTGTCTCTCTGGCAATCTTCCGCAATTCAATTTCGATATCACTATGTACGAGAGGGTAGCTGCCAGGACTCGTATCACTGTGTGTCAATTTGGCTAAATGAAATTGACTTGCATTTCAAATGACTTGCGGAGTGCATCCTTGTGATAATGAGCAGCAGCGGAAGCACAGTCACGAATATACTCATTTCTACATTAAGCCTGTGATAGTGCCAGTATTTTTTTTTTAATCTCTTCATCGTTGGCGCAACACTGCTCCTTTCAATCTCGGCATTCACTGTCACGAAGAAGCATTTAAGTGCGGGTATATATGGCAGTGATGCAATTGCAGCTGGCGGTTCTCGGTGGATACAGTCGCCTTGTTTTACTTAAGGATTCGTGAAATTTGTAAGCACTTTCCTGAGAACAGACGAAAACGTCCTAATTCAAACTTTTTAATTACTATTCGTAGTCGCAATTGCTGATGAGGAGTGATAACAGTTTCAGGATAATTAATTTCGAAGATGTTCCCCCAACGTAAGGTTTTTTGTTTATTTTCTGTTCTCGTTCGTTATTTATAATCGAGCTGATAAATACACTGGAATGGCTACGACAGTACTGGTTGTGAGAATATTGGAAACGGGATGATGCACTTGGCACAATATCCCAAGGACTCTCTTGCCACGCAATATGGAATGGATTGATAGGAATCGATTTGTTAAAGTGGAAATGACAAATTTGCATGATAATGTAGTTGGTCCTGGTAATTAAAGTTATACTTCCTTTTAATATAAATAAAAATTGATTTATGATGTCCTTCGTTAGGTAATAATGTAACTGAAAATATTTCGAAAGCACGCCGCCAAAATTATTGGGTACGTTCAAAACGGAAGTTCTTAACTCTGACAGATGCCTGATGTGATTTGGTTTAGTTTTTATTCCCTTTGATTGATCATCACAATTTGCGCAAGTGTTTCAGTCTTTATCTCCGCAGCGAAAATGATTTAATGCTCTTTTTTAAATATGGAGTTTGACACGCCACTTGTCATCTAGCGGCCAATTAAACCAACCATTGTCACTTTAAATAGGAACAAAATTTATGAAATTTCGATTTGAATAAAGAATATAATAGACTTTTTAGGGTTTTTGAACAGGAATTCCCTTCAATTCTAGAATTCAAGAAACAAAATTGAGAATTATTAAAACTTCACAATGACAGATGAGGAAAATGAAACTGAAACTTGGCGTGGCACGAAACTTCTGAGAAAGAATAAATAAAGTACTAGTGCAATTAATAACATATTTAGGTTTGCCAAAGGACGAGAGGAAATTATTGGAATAGATGTGTCAAAAGTGCGATACACATTATAACATAATCCATGTCGAAAATATTTAAAAAATTGTAGTAAATGTAAAAATATTTCGACGGTAATATTAGATACTTCTCTCCTTACTGTACCAAAATGTAAGTCACGTCATAGCTGTCACTTTCGGTATTCTTTTTCCTTCGTTCTTTTTTCTTTTTTGTTCCCTGAACGCGCACACCAAAAGATAAATCGCGAACCATTCGTACAGTTATTATTTTACAGAAATAATACTAAAAACAAACTAAATACAATAAATACCAAAAAATGCATTAATTATTTAATTTCCAAATGCACTCAAGATCGAGAAAGTTTTAAAGCGGCGGCAAAGTACGTAATCTGATAGCCCAACTTCGGGATCAAGGACAGTCTTCGTTTTGTTTATAATTTTTGGGCATAAAGAAATAATATAGAGATTACTGTCAAACCATTATGGCCCCTTCTTCGATCTTATTTTTGAAGTTATGAACGAATGAGTGGCATCAGCATGAATGTCCAAGGACGTTTTTCTTTGCTCTCCTGGTCTGAACAGAACTTAAATCCCTAAGTACCTAAGTCAAATAAACTCTGAACTGCGCGGGTTAAGAGCGATCTCATTTATTTACTAAACAAAAAAACAGCATGTGAAAAGTATTAGCTGCATTTCTTTAGTTATTTTCACTTCTTATATTTTTTAATCTTCTTTCTTTTTCTGTATAAGCATTCGCATTTCTAATGTGTATGTTGTTACCTGTCAAAATTATGCTGCTCAGATTATTTCTCTGACGGCTCGAACAAAGAAACATATATTCAGCACAGGGCCCTGTTCTGACCGTAATATTAACGAACGTTGTTCCTAAACATTGAAAGTCATGTGCTTCCTTGAGACACAGTCAAGCGATAAAATACAACGCAGCTGCGTCCGTCAATTTAAGGCCTCAACCCATTGAATCTGTCGTATGCATTTTGAAGAAGTTTTCAACAGACAGAAGTGGCAGATAAAAACAAATTTAGTTTCTACTTCTGTGTCCGTTGAAACCGTTGACAGTTTTTACAATTTCAGATAATAAAGCACAATCATTTCTGGAATGGTAGTTAGATAGTAAAAACTAGAAACATTGAAACGCACTCCGCGCCGATGACAGTAAACTAGCAAAACATTCTGTCCATGGTATTATTTTGCGAGAATATTCTGCATCTGTCAGATTAGATCAATTTTGTTGGTTCGGGTCAGTATTATTAAATCATGAGATTTATCCCTTTTTGGTGAAATTTAAATATCCGAATAGTCTTCCATTGGAAATAGGGAAAAAGCTGCAAGATCGTTGGAGTTTCTGGAACAAAAAAACATTCAAACTATAAATTATAAAACATGATTATCCACCCACTGACTGTCCGTAAAAAAGTAAATTGTAATTATTTATAAAAATTTGTTAGTACCCAAAAATAATCATAGTAATGTCAACTGCGATTTTTATACAGAGGGTTTTAATGTGATTTTCTTTCCGTGTAATACAAATTTTACTTTTAAAAATTGGAATTTTTTCACAAAGAAGAATCGGGGGAATTTGGAAACGATTAAAAGGGAAAAAATACTACGTTTCGTGGGAACTTTGAATAGAGAGTTCTAATAACACTGGTTCGGGACTTTGCTACTTTTAAAATCCAAATTGAAAAAAAAAAACTTTCTGTGCATCTAACTGTTTTGTTTTTGAGCTTCGATCTCAGCAGAGCAATATCGTTAGGCCAATATGTATCCCATCAGAAATGAGGCCGTTGGGTCCTAAAATTAAAAAAAAAATTGTAAGTAAGTCAAACATTTGTCACCCTTCAATGGTGATATTATCTTAAAAACATAAAGTGGACATATTTCTAGGCGATTATCTAAATTTTGCTAAATATCAAACTTAAATAAAATTGGAAAGAACAAATTTATTCATTTAGTAAATCATGTAGTTTCTTATGAGCCACCCTGTAGTCTCGGATGTTTTCCAGACTTCCGCGTGAACTGGCGTAGTGAAGTAAAGGCATAAGATGTCCTTAGTGCTTTGCTGAGGGTTCAACCTAGTCCTGCAACTTTACTTAGAAGCCCAAATCTAGTCTCTAAAACAGTTGCATGCCTTTCTAAGGAGAACCTTATAAGTATTCGAATTTCGGCGTGTGCAAGATAAATTATAACATCAACAAACCTGGAAGCAGTAACCTATAGAAATAAGGTGAAATAAAGTCAACGGAGATTTAATCTTTTCGGACTACTCTCTAAAGGTCCTCGTAAGTCGTAACCCTGTTGCCCCTTTCGGGCTTTGGGCAACTTATTATATCGAAAAACTGAAATTTTGTCAAACTTCCTTCTATTGCCTGTCTTTTTTTGCGCCCCCATTAAAGTTCCGAGTAACCTTTAGCCGAGTAACCTTTACCCAAGAACTCCGCATTCGAATACAAACGCATTCACGTTCGATTTCCAATTTAATCGCATTAATCCCTCTAAGCCAATAAATAACATTATACCGCCACCACTAATTAGCCATTCCGGCATTCCGCACACAATTCTACAAACAAACAAAAAGGACTACACTACACACATACAAGGCTCTGTTCACTGTTGCCTTGCGGCATTCATTTTGTTGCGTTTTATGCTCCTTTTTCATTTGGAAAATAAATTTAAATTGATTGCCCAAGTTAAGCAGAGTTGCTCTATACCCCCGGGCGAAATCCATACTCCAGTGTGCCCACGAATATTCTGCCAACAATCGAGCTCGGCGACCGTCAGAGCGCAAACTTGCACAAGATTGCAATTTAATGCGCTGAGCTGTGTGATCCGCAACAACCTCTCCTCACCTGCGCAATTTAAATCGATTCAACTTTAAGGGAAACTATCCTATTCCTACCCCCGTGTGAGAGGAAAAACTTTTATTGCAGCAAAAACATTGGAAAATCAACAAAGAATCTCAAAACGGCCAACTTGTGTTGTTCTGGCTCGGGATGCTGCAGCTGCAGTGCATAGCTCTCCAAGTTGGGCACAAAACATCGCCGGCCGGTCGCCAACAACAACAACACCATCAAGAGTGATGTGCCGCCTGCCAGTATGGGGGGCGCACCGTGTCGTGGTGATGATGCTGCATGTTTGGTAAACTGCCAGCGAAATAATGAAAATCGATGAAAGAACAATTTTTTTCGGCAACGCAGCCAAAAATTCAGATGCCGGTCGATAAGACCTTCACATTGGCCGGGCTAGTCTGTGCGGCCATCACACTCGCTAAAACTGTCAATTGTGTAAGTGGGTCCACACCGGTGGCATATTTTTCTCTTACATTTCCGGACTCTATTGGGACTCTACCTACTTATGCACTAAGCACGCATCGACAACAAAGGCTGACAATGGACGGTTGGTGTGCGGTCTCTGCTGTATGTTGACCAATTTTATTACCAAATCAAATTGTTTGCGCGAGACCGTTTTGATGTCTACTGACAGGTTGTAACATTGATTAAATTGTTTTTTATTTGTGTGATGCTGTTAATATTGACCCTGTCCATTAGGCGGTAGGTGTCAACGCGCGGTCGGAATTGCAAAGGCAAATAAGGTATTTTTAGAAAAGACATAAACTCTCAGTTATGGGTTTGGTTGTGACGTAGCGGCGTTAGCGGATGCATACGTCAGACGTAGCGGCGTTAGCGGATGCATACAGAAGGTTGTTAGTTTGTCGGTTTGTTTGACATAGCTTACGAATTATGAAGACCTGTCAATTGGTGGGTACATAAAATAGTCGTGCTTGCACATGCTAATGCCCTTTGCCACTTTGGGCTTTTATAATGAAAAAAGGGGAAAACGAGGGACAACCCGGGGAGACAAAACTTGTTTTTTCCAAGGCGCCACCTCTGGCGAACGTCCGTCAAATATCCGAGGGTATAAATGTCATCAAAGAGCTTCTCAATTTGCCACTAGGACTCGGTGTAAAATTCTACATCTCTTCCATTCGTCCCAGCAATGAACTCAAACAAAACGAATAGTTGTGAGAAGCTAGATAAGTTCTATTCCATTCCACAATGAAATTAATTCCTTTAAACAATTCCTGTAATAATAAGAAAAATGTTTATCCAATACTTATTGTATAATATCCATTATTAGCAATCTGGCAACATGGAGAAAACAAATGTGAAGAAAGAGAAGAAGATTGTCAAGACGCAGTGGAGTTTGAGTTTTTGTCGAAGATGGTTGTTTAATTTAAGATCTTAATTTTGCTTACTCAACTGAAATAAATCTTTTTTTGATGTAAATAAATAAAAACGAGTCGGATTTTTGATTTACGAGGGAGGAGAAGTGGTAAATCAACTTCGCTAACACCATTTACTTTAATATTCTCGGTCTCAAAATTTCCCACATCTTCGCCAAAGACTTTTCACACGTGGCTCTTTCTCTCCTCTCTCCTAAGCCTAACAGCAATTGAAAAAATACACGCCACGCACTTGACAGCTTATCATTCATCGGCTCTAGGGCGCGTTCGGAGCACCAGAGATGAATAAATTAATTGAAAGAGATGGATATCTTTCTTACGTCTATGGTCTTTTCCCCAAAACCCATTTGTTTATATTGTTGTGTTTGTAGTTTCAATAACTGCGAATGACCAGCCCGCATTCCTCTTTCTTTTATAGGCATATCTATCGCTGTTCAATTGTTTTGTGATTCGTATTGAATTTGTTTGGATTTTGTGGGGACTTTGATCGATTAAAAAAAAAGGAAAATAAAAATTACAAAAAATTACCGAATTATGCACTAAAGTCAGATTCATGAACTCACATATACTACAAAAGAAGTGAGCACTTTTGCGTGACTTTATGAATTTTGTGGGAAAATAGCTTATAGGCAGCAATCTTTCCACTGGAAAGTTATGTATCTCCGTATTCCTTTGTCTTTGGTCGCAACACTGAGAATGAAAAATGTGAAATATGTTGGCTGGTACGCAGTTCACGTGAAATCCAATTTTTCGTACAAATTTTTCACTGAGAAATGTCAAAATGAACTTTCCACATGAAAATTTCACTAGGCAGTACGCTGTTCTAGTGGAAAATAGCGCTTCCAAAACTGAGTTGTAGGTGGCGATACTAAAATCTCTCCCCAGCTATTTCAGATGGTTTTTATTGTCCGTCTCATTAAATGTTTGACACTTCAGCGTGAAAAATGATTTATAGTTTCCTACAGAGGGTTCAAATTCATTTGCAATTTCAGATGTTTCCTTTTCGACTCATAAAATAGTTTTTTCATTGAATATAGTGCGATAATTTTAGGTGTGCAGGCATTTTGTGGTAGGTATGATGGATAACCTTTTCCATACCTAAGCAGAGTGCCTCAAGAATATTTTTCTACCCAGCTTTTGCTAAAAAAAAAAAAGGCAGCAGATGAATTCACAGATCTTTGAAAATATGTATAATTTACATGCACTGTTAATTGTTCCAATTTTACTGCTGTCCTTTTTATATTACAAATCAGACATTATTTGCCAAATTGAAAACTATTAAATTTGTCATGAATAAAATACAAAACCTTTTTTTTATTATGTGTTTGGAGATTCTCTGGAAGGGAAAATCATCTTCGAAAGGCATTCCAGTTTCCAGATGCTTCTACAATAAGGAGGGACTTGAAAACGACTTGTCATACCGAATGGGATGTCAACTAGCCGTTCGACTAATCTGCATTTTATTTATTAGTAATTAGAAAAAACTTAAACGAAAAATCCCTCGCTTGTTGAATTTCTGAACTTTTTTGTTAGAAAATTTTAAAGAATTTCTTTGACTTTGCTAATTTGTATATAACAAGAGGTTTTATCCGCCTTAATCTCCTGATTATATTGTCTGGTATTTAATAATTCGGTTATTTCTAAGCGAACGAGGTTGAGAAGCTTAGCTTACTTCTGGGCAAGCAGCTTGTCTAACTTCATTTTCAACCATTTAAATATTTAGATCTCTATGTAGATCAGCGTTGTATATATGTACAAAGGTGCATTTACTATGACTAAACTATGTTCATTTGTAATATATGTCTAATTAAAGACCTTTTTAAAAAATCGTTTGACGTGGTCAAACCCATGACTGGCGCTCGTAGATCCATACTGGTTGGGATGAATTTCTTCCAATAAGTCAATACCTTTTACAGTATCTATCACATGATTCAGAAAAAGTGAAGTTTCCAATTTGTTTCCCCCAGCTGTTTTGTTGTTTCGTGGAATAAAAGTGCGAAAGTTGAATATTGAAGTACCTATATTTTATTTAAAAAGTTAACTTTTTGAGTCACCCTGTAAAATAAAATTCACCACGAAAAATCTACAAAAAAAAATATTTCACTTTCCATTTCACACCACTTTTCGGAGAGGAGTGAAAATTTCACTTCACTCGAACAGCGTACCAGCTTTTAACGTGAAAGAAAACAACCCATCAAACGTCTACGTAAATTTGTTTCTGTGCCTGAACGCATTCTTCTCAAAACTTTACAGTAAAAATAGTTGTAATGTCACTTCATGAAAAAAAAAAAAACATTAGAAGTGGGGTGAACAGTAATAAATTCAAATATAAGACAAAAAGCGGAAAGAGAAAGAAGGGAAATCTGAATGAAGGGAACAAATCAAATAACGTAGCGCAACAAAACTTTAATTTCATCATGATCGAAACTAAGAAGCCAAATTTTAACTTTATTTTTAAATTCGGGTAAAGATCTTATTACACGAATATTCAATGGAAAACTATTAAACAGTTTACGGGATACAACGGAATAGAAGTTTTTTAGCAAATTGGTGCGAAAAGTACGTAAAACTACAAGATTACTTGAATAACTACGCAAAGTGCAGGTGTTAGAAATTGGACTCTGCAGGTAGCCACCTCTCATAAAAAGAATTTTGAAACTTTAAAGTAATACAATTGTTTTAGCGGTAGAATTTTCAATGTTCTAAATAGAACGAACCCTACAAACTATTCTAATAGCGCACTTTTGCAAAACAACCAAGGGCTGTAGCTTCGTTTGGTCGGCATCCCCCCAGCAACTAATACCATACTACAATTTTGATTGGAATGTTCCCAAATAAACTGTTTTAAGTGTTCTATTTTTACAGTATGTTTTAAGACGATAAAAACTGCGGCAGGAAATATGTTCAGACCCACTCATATTTTGTCCAAAAGTAACACCCAAATATTTAAATTGTTTTACCTGTTCAATTTTAAAACAGTCCCACAGGATATTTGGTCATTAGACAACGTCCTTACAGGTACCTACCACATTACAGGCACAATTAGACATGACGGATCTATTACAATTTAATTCGTGAAAAAAGATTTCGTAGTCAGGGATTTCTTGGATGCTTGAGCTGAAGTTCGTTAATTTAGTTTTATTACTGATTTAAGATTAAAGGTTTATATCCGGATTTAAGATTAAAGGTTTATCTGACTGATACGCAATGCCAAGATCATCTGCAAAGGCTGTAACTTTCCCTATAAACGGTTGACTAAATAGGGAACTTATATAGATTAAGAACAGTATTGGATCAAGAACAGAACCCTGAGGCACATCTATGTTCAAGTTTCTCGAGCTACTCACACAATTTTGTATCTTAACTTTTTGAATTCTGTTTTTCGAATAAGACTCAAACCAATCATACATAAAGCCTCGAAATCCTACACAATATAATTTGTGGAGGAGAACATTGTGGTTAACCATGTCAAATGCATTTGCGATATCGACGAAGAGACCGCGCAACATTTCTTGCTGTCAACAAAACTCCAAAAGGGCATCTTCTGTAGAGAGCCTTTCCCTAAACCCAAACTGAGCAGGGTGAAGAAATCTAATTTTGCAAAATAGTCCAGTTTTCTACTCTTAATAGCTTTTTCAAAAGTTGTTTAGATTGAAGATAGTAAAGAAATTGGCCTATAATTATTTTTATCACTATTGCTTCCCTTTTTATAAAGAGGTATAACATTTACATTCTTAAGTTTTTCGGGAAAAATACCTGAACAAATACTTAAGTTAATTAATGAACTGATAGTCTTGTGAAGCTCTAAACCTGTGATGTCTATGAAAAAGAAGCTGCTATTCCTTACGCGGTATGTATCTACGACTACTTCAAACTTTCGTATGATTCACTTAACTGATCCTTGTACAATAGTAGTAGATTTTACAATAATCTAGAATGCAAGGCTTTGGCAATTGCCGTTAGCCTTGTATAATATTTATGTTAATATTTATTTTGGGTATATTTCTATTTTGTGGTTATTAATAAAAGGGGCTTATATTTTTAACTTTCTACTCATAATATTGCGCGAATTCTTAAAAGATGGTGACCAATGCAGTTGCCTGGGGCCGCTTCCTACCTGCGCCAGCTGAATTCTGAAGCAACTGCATGCAAGTTCGTCTATCCCTGATACTGGTGGTGTCAAAGCTTTGAGCGAAGTACTTCGACAGGCTAAGGAAGGTTCACTTCCAGATTTTTAGTGTTTAAATAACCACACATCAATCGCAACTGCAATCAGACTCCTTTATGTCTTATGACGATGATGGATCAGTGATAAAAATCGAGGTTTCAGAATTGTACTGAAAACTTAAAGTACTCAAACGTACAAAATAGTACTTAAGACTAAACCCAAACACTAAAAGTATATATATTTTAAAACGAGGTTATTTGGTTGAATCTACTAAAAAGCTCTTGTTTGATGTTTGATCTTTTTCAAAAATTAAAAATAGTACTGAAACTTATGAAGTGGTACTTGCGTACCCAGGAAAGTCAAATAATACTGAATTATCTACAATAGTGAGCCTTTTTGCAACTATGTGATGGAAATATGGTGTAGCTTTAGTTGAAAGCGATATTTCTTGAAGCACCAGAAGAACGCTAAACTGAAATCCTGTCCACTGCATTTGATTAACCAAAAATGAAAATCTATATAGAACAGGCTATGCCGCCTAAATTAATGATCTAACATCATAGTCGAATCAATTATGCCGGAAGTAAATACCCCTCCCAGGGGATATTCTGATGAAGTGGGTCATAGCTATGGCTGTCGCTCAAATGTGTTCCCTCAAATTTCAGTGCTATACTTCTTACTCGTTCGATTTTGAGATAATTAAATAGAACGTTGCGTGACCTGATTTGATGCACCTCAAATAGATATCGTTACTATTTTCACAAAGGTGAGCATGTACTTTTAATGCGAAGAGCTACGTTCCGTTTTGACCCACAATTCCTAATTACTTCCGTAAAATTCAAACCGTAGACCGTACCCGCCTATAAACAGAACACCGTCCATCAATTTCTAAGCTCAATTTTATCTCAACCATTCTCATTCTCATTCTCATTCTCACCTAATCGAACCATTTATCATTTATCGTTCGTGGGCGTGCCTTGGCCCTCTACAACGCGAAAGCCAAAGGTATGTGGTATTCGATTGGGCGCTCTCAGAACACTTTTTTGCTGTCAGAGCAATTTTTATGTTCGTTTGGTACAAAAAAAAATGCAATCTTTTTCGGATTTTAGAGCACTTTTGCGAATCTAGATATTTTCTCAGATTTGCCTCAGATTTACCAATACGAGTGCATTTGAGTTTGACAACTGTTGGTTGTTGGAGTTTTTTTAGGTTTTCGTGGAAAGAAATCTGTTTTTGTTAATTATTTATGTATAAATATATAGAAATCAATTGGGACGGAAATTTCGAATGTTTTAATATAAAATTAATTTAACCAGTGAATGGAAGTCGCTTAGAAAAGTTTCGAAGACACATATCCAAATCGCACGAATATCAACACAAAAAGAACAAGTGACGTTTTTATGTTCGATTGGGCACACGAAATCTGAAATCTGAAGAAGCCCAATCGAACACTATATTAAATTGACCTCGAAATCTGCTGCAGAATAAAGCGTGCTTCATTGAAGCCACTTTCTCTGGCGCCATTACACACTCAAAATCTGGCTCGAAGAGAGTGCGATTTTCGCTAGGTTAAAAAAAATGGGTTAAAATTAACCAAGTCTCTGTTGAAAAACACCGAGTATTCGTTGTTAAATACTACCGATTTAAATAGGTAAAATGCATACTGTTCAAAATAACACACTTTATCAGTTGTTAAAAACTAAGTTTCTAGATAAATATCAATTTTACAACAGAGTGAGTTTGTTATTTACAACAAAGAAAAATTGGTAAAAGGTTATTTTTAACCGAGTTTCGTTAAACAAGTTGACTCGGTTATTTTTAATCCACTAACTTTGTGGGAGCCATATTTACAGTAACACTTGGTAGTTTTGAACCGATAGTTGGTTGATTTAAGAAAAGTAATTTTTCTGCGTGTAGTTGTACATCCCATATAATGCCCTTTGGCAAACCCTACGAGAATCATTATACTTTCCAGCGTTTCCTCATGATTGCCCAACCGCTTTTGAGATGAATGACAATTTGAGGAAGCAAGGGAAGTTCCGCATTGGTATGAAAGTGATTCTGCTGGTTGAACCCATACCTTCGTCGATGAGCGCATTCAAACAGAAAAATTGGTTAGCATCTTAGGAGGGTCTTTGGGCCAGCTGAATGAAGGTGTCATTATTTGTGGATCACTTTTACTCACATCACAACTGATCACTAGTATGTGAAGTAATGCATATTATTTTCATTGTACCGCTTACTGACATAGCGTTCCACCTACGTTACTGCACGTTTGCAGTTCACAGATAGAATTTCCCGATCGGAATGCCTTCAGTTTCCAACTAGCCAACCTGTCGTTAGTTTAGCATTTTGTGTGTCGCAATCTTTCCATTAATTCCGCAGTGGTTTCAGATTAGCAACATCAAGCGATGAAATTCACGTGACAGTACAAAGTTATTGAGAAAGAAAATCGCCAGAAACACACTACAGTTCCAGTGATGCCAACATGTCGCACATTAAATCACTAACTTGTTATCCGATCAAGTGTGAAGAAAATGTGTTATCCTTTGATGACAAAAAAAAATGTACTCAAAGCCAAGTTACATTCCCTTCCTTCAAGGTGGCGAAGGCTCAAGGACATGCCTAGGAGGACCTAAATGGAAAAACAGATACGTTAGATAATTTTTGTAAAGAATGTAAGTGGCGTCTCAAGTGGATTCTTGCACTTTGTTCAGTAAAAGCACCTGCTTCGTTGGTAGCCTATACCTATATACAAAATACAAACTGTGTTATTACACGTGGGACAACGAGAACGCGGATGGTAGGGGTGAAGGTTGAAACAGAGCAAGTGGGTATTTTTTTTTTTTTTTTTTTTTGTATTTTCCTATTGTTTAAAGGTTTTGCTGCATTTGCGTGGTCGCGCATAAGCCCTTCTGCTCGTGTCTATGTTTAACAGGGTTTCTTCTTTATTTTATTGTTAGGCGTACCTACCCTGAATCCGCTTAGGAGCAAAGTGAGTTCAGTGTCCTGTGAAAAATGTATTTACATCTCTGCAATTAAGTGTAATTTAGGAAGAACCTGTCCTTTGTTTCCTCTTGCTGGAGGAAGGGAATTTAATTTAATTGCATGACCGTCTTGTATTACAGTACATTTGACGAGAGTTAACGTGAAGACTTGAAAGAGGATTTTTTTTTCTTTGGAGACGTTTATCCTTTTATCAGATTTAAGGACAATGTGTACGAAGACTTTAAATGTTTTTTTTTTAAGGTGTCCAGATTGGCAACACTGCTTTAAGTGGCAGTCGATTTGGCAGGGTGACAGATGATTAGTTATTAGTGAGCACATTCAAAAACCTTGTCTGGACTAGATGTAACCTGAACGCAATAACTGTATTAGTCGGTAACGTCACTTTTCCTACGTCAGCCACATATATGCGAACCGTCAACTTAGTACTCCGTCACGAGTATCTTGACTAGATTCGTTGGCTACCCCCCCATAAACGTCAACCGAAAAAGCTTTTCATGTGACCGATCTAGGCCAATCAAAACTGAGACACGTCAAGTCAGCTATCAGACCTACTGAACTAGATTGAACTTGAACGTCCCCAAAAAACCTAAACAGGAATGAAATTAAAACAGAACAGAAAGCTCATTCGTTCTGTAGTATTTTCTGTTTCTTTTTACTCGTCAGCTTGACGGAACTGGAACAGATCTATGCCAACAAAAATGTATTTCCTCTTGATCGACTAAAAAGGTTGTTTTGCATTTCTTTTTGGTTGAACCTTTTGTCCCTTTTCTGGGCTCGTTTCTGTTCTGTCAATAGATCCGTTTGGACTTGGCATAAAATTGTAGATCCCTTGCATTCGTTCCTTAAATTAAAAACTCACACAAAACGAATGGGTATGAGAAGCCTGACCTAAGGTCCCTACGGACCTGTTGCGCCAACTATTCATTTATTATTTATTCAGATCTGTTGCTAGAAAATATTATTTTTGACAGATGGAATAGGAAAGAAATGAAACATTTCAGTTGAATGATTTGGTTTTTTGCTGTGGGATTAACTGAGAGGTAGATCGGAAAGATTTTTTCGTACGGAAAAATGAATGAAAAATTTATCTAGAAAGTTGTGACTAGTTGTGATATTTGTTCGATCGATTGCAAAAGGTGTGTTTGTTTCAACAACCCAACGATTGGATGTCGTTTTCTTGGTATTTTCGTGGAAAACGACTTTAAACGACTCGTTTTGAAAACTGAAATATGTAAGGGAAAACCTGTGTTTTTTTGGTAAAGTTTTCGAGGGTTTGCTCGAAAACCAGGTTTTCGACTCGGTGTGAAATAGGTATAAAATTTGTTGTTATGTGGTATTCGATTGGGCGCTCTCAGAGCGCTTGGTACAAAAAAAGCAATCTTTTTCAGATTTCCGAGCACTTTTGCGAATCTAGATATTTTCTCAGATTTGCTTCAGATTTACCAATACAATTGCATTTGAGTTTGACAACTGTTGGAGTTTGTTTAGGTTTTCGTGGATTTTTTCTACAGCAATGGAAGGCATTGCATCGGGTGAATCTTTTTGTCAATTTTTTATTTAAAAATATTTAGAAATCAATCGGGACGGAAATTTCGAATGTCTTAATAAAAAATCTAAGCAGTGAATGGTAATCGCTTAGAAAGGTTTCAAAGACTACACATATTCAAGCGCACGAATATCATCGCAAAAAAGGGCAGAGACGTTTTTATGCTCGATTAGGCACATGAAATCTGAAATCTGAGAGCAAATCTGAAGAAGCCCAATCGAATACCGCAATAGTACGGCGTACTCTCTCATACACAGTCCGTCATGAACTGTATATTATGTCAAACACTTGAATAATTTTTTCTTAAATTACATATTTACTTTTCTTGGGAAGAGCTACAAATATTTTGATCAAGATCCTTGCAGATGGATGTTAGTTCTTGCCTAAAATTCTTCTAAATTGCAGTCTTGCGACATAAAAGTCCAACAGTGAGTTCAATTTTTGATGTTCTTGTCATATAGGTACGTGCGTAGAAACGTAACTACCTATCATCCCAATCATGTTAGTGGCGTAATATCGTATTAAAAAAACTCGCCACTTGTGCTTCCAGCATGTGAAATTGCTACGTCACGATAGAATTTCTCGAAGAATTGAATGCGGAACTGCACAGCCACATAAAACCGACATTATATCGTCTCATGATTGGGCATGGGCATTGCTGTCTCTTATAATGTGCATGATGTAACAATGCGGACAACTCACGGTGTGTGTTCCATTAAAGCAGTTGCTTATGTTATTTATAGTTTCGTCTGCAGGAGTTCCACAACGCATCTTTTATAAAATATACTTACGCCTGTCTCTATTTATAATAAAATTGTTTGTCTGATTTTACTTGGATATTTTTATCCACATCACGTTAAAACTATTAACCCCATGCAGATAAGTTTCTCTCACGTAGCATATGACATATTGCATATAACATATTGCAGTTTTAGTATTTAGTCTGAAGATATACCAGTAGAGACTTTTGTGAAAGACGGCAGATTTCACAGCATTTAACTACACCGTCATCAGCTCGACCTCTCTTTAGCCGCACATGACATACCAATGTTATAAATATAATACTAAATACATATAAAATAGTTCCCAATCACATTCGCTTCAGTAATATTAGCCTCCTTTTCGAAGCTGTCAGTCTCAGAGCACGTGAAACGCGTCCAGTCTCCATTGATGTAACTTGTAACGCTTCTGTGCTTAAAATGCCAACCGAAGTTCGTCATTGTTCGTCGAATGGTACACAGTACACACCACTTGAGGCACTTCACCGTCATCGACCTCAATCCATAAGTGGAACAAGTGGCCTGAGTGCCTTAGTCCACGTGAGTTTCAGAAAAAATCCGCAAATGCAACTATCCCCCAATGTAGGTAGTCGTCGCAAGAATGTTCCTGTTTCAGAAACAGATGCCAACCAAAATATATTTATAAACCTTACGCTTGATTGTTTTCTTTTCCCTGTCATTATGTATCTATCTAAGGAGAGCAGATCGTCTACAAATCACTCACCCCCCAGTTATCCCTTGTTGCTTACATGCGCCCACATGACACTTATACGGGGTGGGTGATGCCAGCAGATATTATTTTCGCCAACGCAAATCCCTATTTCCATAATTTAATATACTTTTCCAGAATTTTATGCAAGATAAACGGGAAAAATATTTAATAAAGCCCTACTGTCAGAGTTGGCCAACTTTCCGCACCGTTGCATAAGATTCCGTGTAGTCCCATCCTCTGACAGTGGCAATCCAAAATTGATTTAGTATACGTTTTGCGCGGGGCCGGGTAGATTTGCAACGGTTCTGTGTGTACGAATGGTTGCCAATAAAAATGTCTAGAGAGAGAGGAAAATTTCCTGAACTTGTCTCAAGGCAACAACGAATCGAATTCGGTTTTTCATCGTAAGACAAAAGAATTTATTGCCGCTGCCGATGCGTTAGAATGGAAGAAGAAATGTTTGCCATTCGGGTGTTGTTAACTTGCAGATGACTATTGGCAAGGAGGTGGAAGGAGGAGTGACAAGGAATGCCAGACTCAAAAGTACTTCCGGATGCATTTTAAGTGCTCTGCTGCTTGAAAATGTATTGACTTTAGACAGATCTGAGCGAGGCGATGAAGGGGATGCTGAATCATTGATTGGAACTAAAAGGTGTGCGAACAGCAAACAAGACAATAAGGAGTCGATTTTGGGAACGTCCAACGTCTGGTTGGGCAGGATTTGACGGAGAAGCGATATTGGCGTCATTTTAAATTGGCGTGCTAAGGCAAAAACGCAGGGGAAGACTTTGCCTATGCAAGGGTACTCAAACCATTTAAAAATAATTCCGAACGAAAAATAGAATTCGCCCAACGTGGGGCTCGAACCCACGACCCTGAGATTAAGAGTCTCATGCTCTACCGACTGAGCTAGCCGGGCACATGAAAAATATTATGTCAAATCTGATAGTTCAATTTCCTATAATCCAAGCGGCATTATCCGACAACTAACACCAAAATCAGTGGATTTCCCACCACTCCAGCAAACTCCTCAAATGGACGACTTGTTTCCAAATACCAAAAAAATGTTATTCCTCATTCTAAGTCTACCTTCAAAAAAACCAGTTCGTTCACTCACCGTTACTCCGTCACCATAACCATAATTCCAGTCTATTTTTAGCCTTTAACGACTCCTCTTTCTCGTTCCGTTTGCTATTCCAAAAATAAATTCACCGCTTCTCGGTCGCCGTAATATTTGTTCGTTATCTCTCTTGTTTCCTTTTGCATTCCAAAATTAATGGCTAACTGATTCAGGTGAAGGAAACTTTGATGCGGCATTCCGTGGAGGTGTGTTCATCCTGTGTATATCCCCAGCCTTTCTCTCGTTTCGGCTGCTTTCGCATTCTTTTGTTCCCATTTATCTGTATTCTTTTCTTAACTGTTGCGCGATATATATTGGCTTGATTGTGTGACATCCCTTTGGGACGTGGAAAAAAGAACAGCGGCCCAGTTTCCATTCAAAAAGAGGGTGTAGTGTCCTTCAACTGCATAGCCCACCCAATAAATTCACAATAGCACGGAAATTTAAAACCATAGCCAATACATCAATCATATCGGAGATGGGCGCTTTTCCTATAGATGTCGCCTTCGAGAGTAAGTAGCTTACCACTCTGCACGTGGTTGTCAAAGTGACATTTGCTGCAAAACATAAATAAACATTTTCGTGAAGTGCATCAAATTTGTTAAGACTTCCATAAATTTCCAAAAGAAATGCAAACCCTTAAGGACTTGGTGAGTTTTATGTCCCCAAATCAACGGATTGACCTAAAAGCAGTTGCACTGACTGACGTTTTAGGTAAGTTGGATCCACCAGAAAAGATACCCTTTACTGAAATCATAACTTGCAGGTCTCACTGGAAGTCACGAAGGTAAGAAGACAATCCTCGACTCTGACGATTTGTTGGCAGCAATTTTTGGCCTCACCTTCGAGTCCACAGTGGCAATTGCCAAGGACGCAGTACTGACCCTCATCAATTTAACCGCAGAGCAAGAAGGCGCCATCAAAGTCTATGAAATTAGCAAACATCTTCATCCGGTAGTTGTCAATTGGGACTTTCTGTCTTGTAACGATGTGCTAACCCCCATCGATGTGTCATTTCCAGAAATTCGAAATCGTGCAGGAGGCTGTGAAGAGCATTACCGATGAGAACTCTGAGCTGGCCGACCCCTGGTCAATGGTGCTGAGCAATTTGACGCGTGTGGGACGTTTGGTGGCAGAGATTCTGGACGAATTTGAAAAGGATGAGAAAACACTGCTAAATCTTGTGAAAGCATTCTCGAAGTTGGACTATAACAAGAGGAAGGCGAAGCTCCACTATTTGGGTGAGAACTGCCTCTACTCACATAGAACCAACTTAAAAAAGAACAAAAAGGATTTCCTGGCCCATGGGGGGATCGAACCCACGACCTTCGCGTTATTAGCACGACGCTCTAACCAACTGAGCTAATGGGCCACATGAAATTTGGTTGTCTAATATGGTATACGTTATGTCGTGATGGTATTTTGTTGACCTAAAATTCTGCAGCGACTGCTATGTGAATAAACTTAGGCAAGGTTTCGCCCATTTAGTTATGGAATAAATTCCCGGAGAATACGATCAGGACATAGTGTCCTGTTGGCGCCGCCGACATTGCACGGAACCCAGCTACGGTCACAATATGCCTTCTTATGATATTTGCTAGAGGGCTAGCTACGTACCCACATAGTGTTCCTCAATCTTGCGAAATAAATGTTTTTCGTGTCAACCACATCCAGTTCGACAACGCTTTTTTGTAATTTTATATACTAAGCAGAATTAGCTCCCCTAAACTAATAACCTCAAAAGAATGTGCTGCCTTTAACAGTATATCGTGCCGAATAGTTGCACCCATCATCATATCATTGAAATTCTATCCAAATCCTTTGATGCATTTGCCATACCCAGTCATCATTATTCTATTGATTGACTCACCTATTGTCTCGCAAAATTGTTCCACACTAATCAAAGCACTCATTCTTCTCCTACGAAATAGGACCGATTTTCTGCAACCTAACCCAAATCAGTCGAGGTCGCGAAATTGTCTGTAATTCCAAATACAATCTGCTAGAGCGAATCATTCCGTTTGCCTCCTACGAGGATAGCATAGTTCGTCGTGGGGGTACGATTGGCATTTTGAAAAACATTTGCTTCGATCCAGTCTACCATCATGTGATACTAAACGAGAAGGATGACATCTTGTACTGTCTGCTGTACCCTTTGGCAGGCCCAGAAGAGTTCACTGACGAGGAGAACGATATGTTTCCCATTGAGTTGCAGGTATGTCTTTCTTTAAGTCGATTTGTGGACCCAACTTTATGCATTCCATTCTTTCGCAGTACTTGGGCGAAGATAAGAAGCGCGAATATGACCCCGATTTGAGGAAAATGATTCTGGAGTCATTACTACAATTGTGCGCGACAAAAAAGTACCGAGAGTTACTACGTGCCAAGGGTACCTATGAAATTCTTCGAGAATACCACAAATGGGAGGCGAAAGTGAACAAAGACAATACAGCACTGCTCGCCTGCGAGAATGTTGTTGATATTCTGATTAGGTAAGTGGAGTGTATTGATGCTGCAGCGATTTAATATGATTTATGTTTTAATTGCAGAAAAGAGGAAGAGATCGGCGTGGATAATCTGAAGGAAATCGAAGTTCCCAATGACATGAGCAAGAAGTTCATCGAAGACGATGAAGCATACCTAAAGGATTAAGTTGAAAGTGGTTCCCGTGTACATAGACTTAAAACAAATAAACAGTTTATACCTTCAGTTGAAATGATGATTTATTTAATTGGTGGACAGGTATGTGATTTGTCTTCCACTTTTGTGGTGTTGTTCTTCACCCTCGGTGCCCATTCAAACCGATGTGCTGTCGGATTTTGATCGCTTTTTAAACAGGTTAAGTTTTTGAACACATATTGTGATCCAAAAGGTTTCCCACATATGCGTTGGTCACTGCTAATAGATTGGTAACCAATCCCAACAAAAGGTTGTTGGAGGTGGATGAATTTTCTAGATGGAATCAATTGTTCGACAGTTGATTTTTACAGCCTACACATTACTTGGCGGCTGGATTATCCTCGGAAGGGGACGCAGATCAACAAATCGCCAATCATGTCGACCACATTCTGAATGTGAAACGAACATATCCTGTCCCCAAGAGTGGTTATTGAATATCGAACGCCTTGCGAAAGTCACGATGTACGCACAGACAATATTGAGAGACTACCTACCTGGAATCCGCTGTGAGCTCCAGCAACAACATAAATCGAATAATTATTGTTGCCCAGCTCTGTCAAGAACATACGCAGATTTTATCCTGGTCGCCCTGCTGTATGACGACAAAACCCTGCCTAAGCTGAATGAAATCACACTCAGTTGCTTCAAGCGAAATGTTGTTTGTGTTATCATTGGTACAGTTTTTGTCACAGGAGTTTGGTGGCGAAAGTGCAATAAAGAACTGCATTGGCTGGACATAAATATAGGCCTAGTCTAGAAGATAAAGATTTTACCACGATTTCAGACGCACGACCTCTTTGATTGGTTTTGAGAAAGCGCATTCTGAAGGTAAAATGTTGGGGCACTATCTCAACGATGCGATAATATTGCTCGCAAACATTATTAGCTTGCAAAGCCTGAATAGTTTACGATAACACCCAGATCACCCGATCTTTCTTTCATTAATGTTTCTAGGTTAGATTAGATTAGAATAGACTTTATTTATATAAAAAACCCCGGTTTAAAATAATTTTTGTTTGGCAAGTCTTGTAGGACCCTGTTTAAAAATGTTCTTTCTATAAATCCGGACTCATATTGTCTAAAAATATCGTTGATGCCATCAGCGTGAAGACCAAACCAAACAGTGCACTTTTGGGGGTATACTTGAGTCTATCTTGTAAATTTTCGTCATTCCAGAAGCAACAATTTTGAACGTCCCATTGAATAGGATTTTTCAATAGGGCAGTGATCTGGAATCCACTATACCACCTCCCCCCACAATCTTATCTAATCTAATCTACTTAAAAGTATTTCTCTCGAGTTCGATCGCCGGAAACACACAAATTATATCTGAATGTTTTTTTTCCAATTCGCCATCTCTCGCGAACGTTTGCAAACATGAAAGAGTTCGGCATTCATATTGAAGGACCCTTCCAATCGTCCAAAAATAAAAAATATGCCTAAACGAAAGAAGTGTTTGTGAGATGCTAGGCCTGGGGTACCCATATACGGACCTTTTGCGCTCAACTATTTATTTGTTTAATAGCGAATACAAATCGGATATCGATATTATTTTTCGTGAAAGGTTCTTCATAAAATATTCGGTTCTGCTGTCGGGGGCTTGGGAGAGACGAATCTACGGCGAACTATACAAACAAACGATTTAATCACAGGGGAAATTTTAAAACAATTTCCTCGAAAGGGTTTAAATAAACTAGCGCAGATTATAAATGCTGCATTTAAGTTGAGATATGTGCCAAGCATGTGGAAGGTCGCGGAGGTAATAATGATACCAAAACCAGGTAAACCACCAATCGAAGTAACCTCATATCGCCCAATATCGTTACTACCAATGTTGTCCAAGCTATTCGAAAAAATGCTGGCAAAACGTCACAGATAAAATCGAAAAAGCATTCGAACAGAAAAATGTGTGCTCTACAATATTTCCTGATATAGCACAAGCCTTCGATAAAGTCTGGCATAAGGGACTGATCCATAAATTACAAAGGCAACTGCCGAAGCAGTATTCGACAGTTCTGGAGTAATATATAACAGATCGATTCTTCAGAATTAAGCAAGAGACAGAGTACTCAACACTAAGAGCAATTAAAGCTGGTGTACCACGAGGCAGTGTCCTAGGTCCAGTGCTATACCTTCTGTTTACTAGCGATTTACCAGACAGTGAAGAAACTACTATAGCAACTTTTGCAGATGACACTGCTGTGCTTGCTGTTGGAGCAACCGTCGAAATAGCAACAAAGAAACTCCAAATGGTAATAAACGGTATTTCAGAATGGACTAAAAAGTGACAGATTAGATTGAATGACCTAAAGTCAGTCCATATTAATTTTACATATAAAAACGTACCACACATTCCAGTATACAATAATAACAATGTAGTGGGATACTCAAATACAGCTAAATATCTGGGCATGACCCTAGACGCTAAACTGCGTTGGAAAGCGCATTTAAAGAAAGAAAGAGATGAACTGAACATGCGATACAGTAAAATGTATTGGCTTATTGGGAGATACTCATCCCTGTCCAACTACAATAAATTACTGTTATACAAGCAAGTCTTGAAACCAATATGGACCTACGGGCTACAATTCAAGAGTTCCAAAATAAAGTACTAACGTAGTTAATGGACCTTGGTACATACGCAACGCTGATCTACATAGAGATCTAAATATTGAAATGGTTGAAGATGAAGTTAAAAAAGTTGCCCAAAGGCAGAGAAGTAGGCTTCTCAACCATGTAGAACGTAGAACTTACAGAACTATTAAATACTGACAATGTAATCAGAAGATTGAGGCGGGTAAGACCCCTTGATCAGGGGCGATTCCTCTCAGTTAGCTAGTTTAGCGGCGCTAAACCAAGAAAAATTCTTTGAAATACAAACGAAGAGGTTAAAGTAACACGCAGAAAAATTGACCTTAACCGAGTGGAATTTTCGCTCGGTTAAAAAAAAATGTGTTGAAATCAACTAAGTCTCTGTAGAAAACAAATGAGTTATTATTGTTAAAAACTACCGTGTTAAAAAGGTTAAATACATGTTGTTAAAAATAACACACTAAATGTTTGTTATCAATTAAGTTGCTTCGTTAATATTAACCAACCAGTCTCGTTTTCCTGTTTGGTTAAATTCAAACAAGTATCTTGGTTAAGAAAAACCTACTAAATTTGGGGTTTTAACACATTGATTGGTTATTAATAACCGTGCTACTCATGTAAAATTAACCAAACGAATGTGTGTTAAAATCTAACAAGCTCTCTGTTAAAAACAACCAATAAACGTTGCTTAAATACAACCAATGACTTGTTTGTTTTTAACCCTTTTACTCGTGAGAATTTAACCAAGCGAATGTGTGTTAAAATCTAACAAGCTCTCTGTTGAAAACAACCAATAAACGTTGCTTAAATACAACCAATGACTTGTTTGTTTTTAACCCTTTTACTCGTGAGAATTTAACCAAGCGAATGTGTGTTAAAATCTAACAAGCTCTCTGTTGAAAACAACCAATAAACGTTGCTTAAATACAACCAATGACTTGTTTGTTTTTAACCCTTTTACTCGTGAGAATTTAACCAAGCGAATGTGTGTTAAAATCTAACAAGCTCTCTGTTGAAAACAACCAATAAACGTTGCTTAAATACAACCAATGACTTGTTTGTTTTTAACCCTTTTACTCGTGAGAATTTAACCAAGCGAATGTGTGTTAAAATCTAACAAGCTCTCTGTTGAAAACAACCAATAAACGTTGCTTAAATACAACCAATGACTTGTTTGTTTTTAACCCTTTTACTCGTGAGAATTTAACCAAGCGAATGTGTGTTAAAATCTAACAAGCTCTCTGTTGAAAACAACCAATAAACGTTGCTTAAATACAACCAATGACTTGTTTGTTTTTAACCCTTTTACTCGTGAGAATTTAACCAAGCGAATGTGTGTTAAAATCTAACAAGCTCTCTGTTGAAAACAACCAATAAACGTTGCTTAAATACAACCAATGACTTGTTTGTTTTTAACCCTTTTACTCGTGAGAATTTAACCAAGCGAATGTGTGTTAAAATCTAACAAGCTCTCTGTTGAAAACAACCAATAAACGTTGCTTAAATACAACCAATGACTTGTTTGTTTTTAACCCTTTTACTCGTGAGAATTTAACCAAGCGAATGTGTGTTAAAATCTAACAAGCTCTCTGTTGAAAACAACCAATAAACGTTGCTTAAATACAACCAATGACTTGTTTGTTTTTAACCCTTTTACTCGTGAGAATTTAACCAAGCGAATGTGTGTTAAAATCTAACAAGCTCTCTGTTGAAAACAACCAATAAACGTTGCTTAAATACAACCAATGACTTGTTTGTTTTTAACCCTTTTACTCGTGAGAATTTAACCAAGCGAATGTGTGTTAAAATCTAACAAGCTCTCTGTTGAAAACAACCAATAAACGTTGCTTAAATACAACCAATGACTTGTTTGTTTTTAACCCTTTTACTCGTGAGAATTTAACCAAGCGAATGTGTGTTAAAATCTAACAAGCTCTCTGTTGAAAACAACCAATAAACGTTGCTTAAATACAACCAATGACTTGTTTGTTTTTAACCCTTTTACTCGTGAGAATTTAACCAAGCGAATGTGTGTTAAAATCTAACAAGCTCTCTGTTGAAAACAACCAATAAACGTTGCTTAAATACAACCAATGACTTGTTTGTTTTTAACCCTTTTACTCGTGAGAATTTCCCAAAAATAAAGTAACATTCTGTTCAAAAAAAGAGAATTCTCCTCGATTTATTTTACATTCCATTTTTCCATAAAACAATTCTATAAAACATTTTCATCGAAATATGTACCTATCTGATATTTGTTATACGTAGAAATTGTGTATCTGTTAATTTTATCATTCAACTTGGTAAATTTCAACAAACACATACTGTTGTTTCTTAACAAGTTATACGCACACCACGAATTACGACGCTGCTTTTTCAAAACGCAGAAACCAGGGATGAAAAAATAATCGCAATTGTACTTTTATCGACACAGTTGATTTAAAGATATATACAAGTACGATTTGCCCAAATTCAGAACTTTGATGAATATATTCTACTTCTGAAAATACGTTCCGACATTCCTTCCGAATTTAGTACATTCACATTTCACGAACAAACTAAATTCTAAACAGGCTAATACAGCCTTAAAAACAAAGTTTTCTCTACTACTTTTTTGGCTTGCAATAGGAAAAAAAGAACACAGACAAAAATGGCCAAAGCAACAATTTTTTTTTTACATTTTTGTCTGATAAAATATGGCTTTTACTCTTAATTGTAGCTAGGCACTTGAAAACTAATTTAAGATAGGTATCTAATTGTAAGAAAATTTGCCAAAGGTACAAATTTAATGCAAAATAAATATTAGCTTTTTATTGAGTCCAATTGACATAATGGCCTTAACGCAATATTAATCTAATCTGTTTCTGTAGATATAATGAAGTAAAATTAAGTAATTTTTCACTCTGCGATTCAATCATTTTGAGAACCAAGCTAATGAAAAAAGCTACACTTTTGCACATGCTGAACAAAATGGTATAGTCTTTAGTTTAGCCCTTTACTTCAAAATTTGTAAGTACCAAACTCGTTTCGACCTATGCGTTGGTGAGAGATGATAATAATAAAACTTATATCGTTTTCCACGCGGCAAAAAGAAGCGTCCGGCAGAGTCCGGAATCAAAAAGATAGATTCTGAGATTTCATCTAATTGTGCTCTACAATATGGTATATATAGTCCTGCATTTATCACTTTATTTCAAAATTTGTTAGTACCAGACTTGTTTTGAACTATGCGTTTTGTGAGAGTTGATAATAACTAAACTCATAATGCAATTGGTACATACACATTTTAAAATAAAGATACAAACAGAAAATTATATATACCATCTTGTAAAGCACAGTTAGGAGAATTTGAAGAAACCAAGGAAGTATTGGTAACCAATCTCGACTTCCAGGAGCAGCCTTGAATAAATCGTCTTTTTCATTGCTGTGCTGCCTTTGCTAGGCCTTTGCGATCACAAATTATTCACGCACAATTGAACCCATTTCGGTACAGCACCTAAAAAATCAGTTTTGTCATCCCTGGTAGAAAATATGTGTGTGGCTGTTGATACAGATCATTCACGAACAATGGAAAACATTTGGGTACAATACCAAAAACTCGTTTTACATTCCTGGTAGGTAGAAATATGTGTGTGGCTGCAGATACAGTCAACTCGGTTAATATCTACAAACACAAGGCTTCTCGTTCATCTGTAAAACAGTGTGTCTCGGTTGATTTTAACACATACATCGTGTTATACGCATACGCATACTATCGCGAATTATGAACGACGCACGCTGCTCGCGACTAGTAATTGAGTCATTAAGTGTTGAACCTTTGTAGTGGCTGGTGGTGTGAAATCTGTGATAAGTGAAAATAAAAAAAACAAAAAAGACAAGGAAAAATAAAAAATTCATATTTATTGGTGAGTACATAATATTATTATCTTGTTTTCCTCTTGTTTAAAACAAATTATTGTCAATTTTGGTGGTTTTTATGTGAAAAAAGAAATAGAACTAAAGCAACGAATTTCAACGTAGTACTCGGTTAATAATTGCCGAGTTGAGAAACACTCGGTTAATATCAACCCTTTCAGTCTGGTATCGTGTTTTGACATGTTTTTTTCTTCTGGGATTCAGGTTCTTTATTAGCGAGTGCATTAACTATGTTGTTTTTCTCGAGTTTTAAACAATTTATTGTCAATTTTGGTGATATTCAAGTGAAAAAAAAATAGAACCAAAGCAAAGAATTTCAACCTAGTACTCGGTTAATAATTGCCGAGTTGAGAAACACTCGGTTAATATCAACCCTTTCAGTCTGGTATCGTGTTTTGACATGTTTTTTTCTTCTGGGATTCAGGTTCTTTATTAGCGAGTGCATTAACTATGTTGTTTTTCTCGAGTTTTAAACAATTTATTGTCAATTTTGGTGATATTCAAGTGAAAAAAAAATAGAACCAAAGCAAAGAATTTCAACCTAGTACTCGGTTAATAATTGCCGAGTTGAGAAACACTCGGTTAATATCAACCCTTTCAGTCTGGTATCGTGTTTTGACATGTTTTTTTCTTCTGGGATTCAGGTTCTTTATTAGCGAGTGCATTAACTATGTTGTTTTTCTCGAGTTTTAAACAATTTATTGTCAATTTTGGTGATATTCAAGTGAAAAAAAAATAGAACCAAAGCAAAGAATTTCAACCTAGTACTCGGTTAATAATTGCCGAGTTGAGAAACACTCGGTTAATATCAACCCTTTCAGTCTGGTATCGTGTTTTGACATGTTTTTTTCTTCTGGGATTCAGGTTCTTTATTAGCGAGTGCATTAACTATGTTGTTTTTCTCGAGTTTTAAACAATTTATTGTCAATTTTGGTGATATTCAAGTGAAAAAAAAATAGAACCAAAGCAAAGAATTTCAACCTAGTACTCGGTTAATAATTGCCGAGTTGAGAAACACTCGGTTAATATCAACCCTTTCAGTCTGGTATCGTGTTTTGACATGTTTTTTTCTTCTGGGATTCAGGTTCTTTATTAGCGAGTGCATTAACTATGTTGTTTTTCTCGAGTTTTAAACAATTTATTGTCAATTTTGGTGATATTCAAGTGAAAAAAAAATAGAACCAAAGCAAAGAATTTCAACCTAGTACTCGGTTAATAATTGCCGAGTTGAGAAACACTCGGTTAATATCAACCCTTTCAGTCTGGTATCGTGTTTTGACATGTTTTTTTCTTCTGGGATTCAGGTTCTTTATTAGCGAGTGCATTAACTATGTTGTTTTTCTCGAGTTTTAAACAATTTATTGTCAATTTTGGTGATATTCAAGTGAAAAAAAAATAGAACCAAAGCAAAGAATTTCAACCTAGTACTCGGTTAATAATTGCCGAGTTGAGAAACACTCGGTTAATATCAACCCTTTCAGTCTGGTATCGTGTTTTGACATGTTTTTTTCTTCTGGGATTCAGGTTCTTTATTAGCGAGTGCATTAACTATGTTGTTTTTCTCGAGTTTTAAACAATTTATTGTCAATTTTGGTGATATTCAAGTGAAAAAAAAATAGAACCAAAGCAAAGAATTTCAACCTAGTACTCGGTTAATAATTGCCGAGTTGAGAAACACTCGGTTAATATCAACCCTTTCAGTCTGGTATCGTGTTTTGACATGTTTTTTTCTTCTGGGATTCAGGTTCTTTATTAGCGAGTGCATTAACTATGTTGTTTTTCTCGAGTTTTAAACAATTTATTGTCAATTTTGGTGATATTCAAGTGAAAAAAAAATAGAACCAAAGCAAAGAATTTCAACCTAGTACTCGGTTAATAATTGCCGAGTTGAGAAACACTCGGTTAATATCAACCCTTTCAGTCTGGTATCGTGTTTTGACATGTTTTTTTCTTCTGGGATTCAGGTTCTTTATTAGCGAGTGCATTAACTATGTTGTTTTTCTCGAGTTTTAAACAATTTATTGTCAATTTTGGTGATATTCAAGTGAAAAAAAAATAGAACCAAAGCAAAGAATTTCAACCTAGTACTCGGTTAATAATTGCCGAGTTGAGAAACACTCGGTTAATATCAACCCTTTCAGTCTGGTATCGTGTTTTGACATGTTTTTTTCTTCTGGGATTCAGGTTCTTTATTAGCGAGTGCATTAACTATGTTGTTTTTCTCGAGTTTTAAACAATTTATTGTCAATTTTGGTGATATTCAAGTGAAAAAAAAATAGAACCAAAGCAAAGAATTTCAACCTAGTACTCGGTTAATAATTGCCGAGTTGAGAAACACTCGGTTAATATCAACCCTTTCAGTCTGGTATCGTGTTTTGACATGTTTTTTTCTTCTGGGATTCAGGTTCTTTATTAGCGAGTGCATTAACTATGTTGTTTTTCTCGAGTTTTAAACAATTTATTGTCAATTTTGGTGATATTCAAGTGAAAAAAAAATAGAACCAAAGCAAAGAATTTCAACCTAGTACTCGGTTAATAATTGCCGAGTTGAGAAACACTCGGTTAATATCAACCCTTTCAGTCTGGTATCGTGTTTTGACATGTTTTTTTCTTCTGGGATTCAGGTTCTTTATTAGCGAGTGCATTAACTATGTTGTTTTTCTCGAGTTTTAAACAATTTATTGTCAATTTTGGTGATATTCAAGTGAAAAAAAAATAGAACCAAAGCAAAGAATTTCAACCTAGTACTCGGTTAATAATTGCCGAGTTGAGAAACACTCGGTTAATATCAACCCTTTCAGTCTGGTATCGTGTTTTGACATGTTTTTTTCTTCTGGGATTCAGGTTCTTTATTAGCGAGTGCATTAACTATGTTGTTTTTCTCGAGTTTTAAACAATTTATTGTCAATTTTGGTGATATTCAAGTGAAAAAAAAATAGAACCAAAGCAAAGAATTTCAACCTAGTACTCGGTTAATAATTGCCGAGTTGAGAAACACTCGGTTAATATCAACCCTTTCAGTCTGGTATCGTGTTTTGACATGTTTTTTTCTTCTGGGATTCAGGTTCTTTATTAGCGAGTGCATTAACTATGTTGTTTTTCTCGAGTTTTAAACAATTTATTGTCAATTTTGGTGATATTCAAGTGAAAAAAAAATAGAACCAAAGCAAAGAATTTCAACCTAGTACTCGGTTAATAATTGCCGAGTTGAGAAACACTCGGTTAATATCAACCCTTTCAGTCTGGTATCGTGTTTTGACATGTTTTTTTCTTCTGGGATTCAGGTTCTTCATTAGCGAGTGCATTAGTTTTGTTTTTCTTGGGCTTTTTTTTTCTTTTATGGCGATGTTCGCAACTTTTCTGGGACGAACTATTTAAAATGATTTCTGTCTATGTTTTCATCATTTCGAATCGTTTGTCACCAATAAATGGCGAACATCGTCTTAAAACCAGGCATAGCCTTAGTTCTCAATGTTTCTGTCAGTAGTAATTTAGTAATTAAATGATCGTATTTTGATATGCACATGCTCATATTAACACGTGCTTCACAGTTATCTAAAATGGATGAAGAAGTGTCAACCTTACTAAAGGAGTGGGGCCTGGAAGCCTACGTAGACATTTTTAAAGGTTCGTTTATATACCAAAACGTAAATTTATACAATATTATTCGCATATAAGAAAGTTGTAATTTGCTTAAAGTATTTTTGCTACACATGTGTTTTGCATTTTTGATTTCGATTCCTTACGGCACGAAAATTCTTTTGCGCTTGAAAAGCTTTTTAGAAGCTTGTGTTTTTCACAGACGATTCTTTCTTATACGCGACTTTCTTATGCAAGGTGGTGCAAAATTAATCCTCCAATTTTGTTTTTGAATTACTTTTTTGCTAAATTAATTTGATTGACGTACGAAGCTATTTGCAAAAATTATAAAATCTTCCGAAAGGGTGATTAAATTTGCGCCATTTTGTATATCTGATAAAAACCTATACTTTGCAAGTGATTAACTACGTGACATTGGTTAATTTTCATTTATAACAGAAAATGCTATAACTTCAATGTCTTTGGCGCTGCTTGGTGCCAGAGAGATAAAGGAAATGATCCCAGTTATAGGGCATCGGGTTCTGTTTACACGGAATTTCGAAGAATGGCGGAAAGCTATGCACCCTAATGCGTCCACGACTTTGGTTGGTTCATATTATTTAACCATTTGAAATGGTAGAAATAAAGTCTTTTTATTTTTCAGACTTTTGAAACTTCAGAATTATCTCTTGCTACAAACACACAAGAACAAAACGACTGCCTTAATTTCTCTTTTAGTGAGATTCTGCCAAATTTCGCTGTTAGCGACAGAGGGGATGCACTAGATTCCCCTTCAAGCGTTGTTGCTGATGATCAATTCAGCGAAAGTTTAGATGTAAGTACAGGGTTTAAATCGGAAAGGTGATTAGTGTTGATTGATGGTCTCTGCTTTCAATTTGCGTTTCTTTATGCATTCAGAGATCAATCAGAATAAATTGACTTATCTATCAGTTTGAGTAAAAAACACTGCATTTATAATCAACTAAGAGAAGGTGATTATAATAGGTGATTGCCACTAATAGCTTTAGCCGATAGTACAAAGGGTTTTTTTTTCACTTATTTTATTAATTATTAATATATTTCACTAATTTTTTATATTTATATGCACATTAAAATATTTTGTTACTAGGAACTTAACAAGCTGCTCGAAAGCTCACTGGAAGGAACCGGTCTACTGTCGCTGGATAAAACTCGACCGCTGGATAACGTTGCTCGACTGCGATTGGTGCGTATTGTCTGCACCAACATTTTAAAGAAAAACCCGGAAAAAAATATCACAGCTCAAATTTATGGGCACTGGACAAATCAGATTGTTCATTTGTTCCCTACCGAGAATAGATCGGTATATTTTCACAACAAGCTGATAAATTCGAGTCGTGGGGTTGTAAACAGATTGGCTGGAAAATTGCCAGATCACATCCACAATCTAAAACGAAAATACCGGGAAAGTGGTGTTATCACTAAAAGGAAGCGTTCGTTTTCCGCTTCTGCGACGTCGTCACCTTCCTCCAGTCGAGTATCCTCTCCCGCATCAGTATCACATCCTATAAAGCGCCTAGCAACAGCTGCCAATTTCGAAGACTTCGAAGGACAATTCCAAGAAGATCTCCAATGGCTAAAAAATTCTAGCCATCCATGGGAAACAACCGAGGACAAATGGGAGAAAACGACCCATGCCCGACTTCACCATTTAAAGGATATGAGCATATCCGAGTATTTTGAGGAATATCCGGCCTTAAAAAAACCATTGGGATTTAAACTGGTAATATTTCATAGAAGTATAATTATATCAGAAATACATTATACATATATTTAGTCTTTAACGTGAACTACAGTTTCACAAGTAAAAGCTCTTATATTTATTAGTTCAGATTTTACTCATAGTTGTCACATAAATGCTTGCGTTATCTATGAGTTTCGATCTTTTCTTTTTATTTGGATATAGTTCAGGCTTTTCTTTACATATAATATTATGTAATTCTTCTTTTCTCTACAGCTGGTAAGGGATTTCGATAAAATATACAGCGACAACTGCAACGGACTGGTTGAAAATTTTCCAAAATTAAAAAAGGACATTTTCCAACTTGCTAGAAGCAAGGGAAAAGGAGTAAGAGGAAAGGATAAATACTTCGCTCACCTGCTGACTCGGGAAAATCGTAAGAAAACGTCATTTGTTAATAAATACATAACCTGCTAATCGAAATAAATCGAAGAATTTCCGATTCGATCGAATTTCAGAAAAAGCGTGGATATTTTAGCTTTACTAGATTGTTCCGAAAAATTTGTTTTTGTTTTGACCATTATGTTTTCTTTAGAAGAAAAAAACAAATCTGCATCATATTTTCTCTATATTTTTTAGCGCATTCTCTATATAGGTATAATTCTTCGAATCAGATTTGCACACATTTTGTGTAGAAAAATTAATTGGACGCATATGACTTATAATTGTTTTATTATTTTATATTTTCTCAGTTTCTGAAGAGATCAGCAACCTCGCGGCATTCCTGCTAATCCCTTCATTGTTGACCACATCAAACGTTAAGGTCAAAGGATCGAAGCAGAAAATTTGGCGACCCTCTAAGGCGGAAGCAAGGGATGGATTCATAACGAGAGTTGCAACGGATGCAGAGATAGATGCAGCAATTACCAGCAGGCGAGAAAAACTACAAGGTATTGGCCTTACATTACAGCCCTTCATTATAGTAGTAGGTAACTCAATCGATGCTATTGGGTCCTATTTTGTAGTTGTAGATGAAACTAAATATTTACTACCTACCATTTTAGAGGCAGTAGATGTTTGTTTCAAACTAATTTTTATTATTAATGCTGAATATCCGCCAGAGAGTAGATGTTCTTGGCTGTTTATTCAAAAAGCATTTTTTAAAATTAAGACAGAGTTCGATAAGGAATCTACCGCGGCCAATACCTTGTTGGGAGAGTTAGGTGTCAAGGAAAGTTAGAGTTTTCCCCTTCCAATTCATTTTCTTACAATGGTTGTTTGTTTCTTATGCAGATCCTACTTAAAGGATCTCAAAGTTCTAAGGCACCACTTTGATTTCAATCACAGTGACCATAACTTCACAACTTATAAATGTCGCGAAGGAGATTGTAAGCGATCGTTTCCAATTTTCAATTCCTTTAGAAGACACTTTAAAAAAAAAACACGATTTTCAATGTTCAAATAATCCAACAAATTCTGAGAAGAATGCGGATATACTTAATGAAAGTGTTGTTGCAGAAAAACAATTAGAACAAACCAATAAAACTGAAAATACAGAAACCCTGTCACTTGATAAATCACTATCACTTTTTATAGCATCCCTTTATGCAAATGTGATCTTGCCTAGAAACGTAGTGCAAAAAGTGATTGATGGCTTAGCAGAATATTTCGGTTCATTAAGTTCAAATTTGCAGAACTGTGTAGACAATATATGTATTGAGCATTCTCTATCTAATGATGTTTCAAATCAATTAATGCAAGCACTTGTTCCTTCAATCACCTCCCCCTTAGAATGTTTCCGAACAGAACAAAAAAGAATTTCTTATTTCACAAAACAAAAATCATACATTGAGCCTAAGGGAATAATAATCGGCCAAAGGTTCGATTATGTCAAAAAAGGTGGAATAACACGTATGGAACCTATTCCGTGCCAAGAACATTTTATATCTTTAAGAGATATATTGCAAAGATTTTTCTCCCTCGAGAACGTACTTTCGGAAACTTTTGAATATATGGACAGTCTTCGAAATAAAGATGGAATGGAAAATTTTATTCAAGGTTCACATTGGAAAGAAAGACTTAAGCACCATTCAAATCGCATTGTGTTACCTCTATTTATGTACTTCGATGATTATGAAATCGGAAACGTTCTAGGAAGTCATGCTGGTGTTCACAAACTAGGAGCTGTGTACGTCTCAGTTCCATGTCTTCCACCTTGGCGCTCCTCAGTTCTGTCCAACATATTCCTTATTTTATTATTTCATTCATCCGACAGAGTATCTTTTGGTAATAATGTTATATTTCAACCAATTATTGATGAGTTTAATTTTTTAAGCGAAGTGGGCATAGAAATAGATATTCCATCTTTCAAGGGATCTTTATTTTTTGAACTAGCTCTGATTCTTGGTGACAATTTAGGAATACACTCTCTGATTGGGTTCGTAGAGAGCTTTTCAGCAAATTTTTCTTGTAGAGTGTGCAAAGTTACAAAAGATGTATTGAAAAAGCAACTTTACGAAGATACAACACTTCTTCGAACAATGGCAAGCTATGAAGCAGATCTGGCTTTAAATAATTTATCTTTAACCGGCATTAAGGAAAAGTGCGTTTTTCTGGGCATAAACAACTTCGACTTGTTTCAACAGGTGGGCGTCGATATTATGCATGATATGCTAGAGGGTGTTGCCAAATACATTTTGAGTTTTATACTTTCAGAGTATACCGAAAAAAACAAATTTTTTTCTTTAACAATTTTCAATGATAAGCTATTAGCTTTCTCATATGGCCCTGATACTAAAAACAAACCTTGCCCTATCGAAAGAGAACATCTTAGGCGGGGAAATGTGCGTTTATCTTCAGGAGAAACGCTTACTCTTTTGCGGTTTTTGGGTTTACTTATAGGTGACTTTGTGCCGAGGGGTAATATTATTTGGGAAATGTATATAAAATTAAGACAAATTGTTGACATACTTCTTAGTATAAATGTTTCTGTTGGAACAGAAGATTTCTTGCAAGTATTAATAGCTGAACTTAATGAACAATATACTACACTTACCGAGGACTGTCTTAAGCCAAAGTTCCACAATCTCATTCACTACCATACCGCTTTTAAAAAATACGGCCCATTAACATCTTTGTGGTCAATGAGGTTCGAAGCTAAGCATAGGCAATCCAAAATGTCGGCTAGATCATCATGTAACCGAATGAATATCACTTTAACCTTAGCAATGAAACATCAACTTCAACTTAATGAAATGTTTTTAAGGGGAAAACTTTCTAATCTACTTGACGTTGGACCCAAAAAATATGGCATGTTATTTGAACTTGATAATATACGATCACAGCTATCACTGGACCCTAATAAAACGTTGACTATGGTCAGTTGGGCGACCATGTCTTCTGTACATTATAAAAAGGGATCCGTCTTAGTAAAAAGTCTTAGTTCAGATTGTTATTTGTACGACTTTTTTGTATTGGAAAAAATATATTTGTATGACTCAAGTCAATTGATTTTTGTTGGTATAGTACTTAAAACTAAATGTTTCGATGAACACTACTATGCATATGAGGTAGAAGTTCCATTAATACCTCAACAAATTGTTATTCCACTTGAATTTTTTCTATCGCCAATTCCTAACACTTTAAATATTTTATCTAACTCCAAGCAGTACGTTATTTTAAGAAGTCCACTATAAATAAAAAATAGATTAAATTATAAATGTAAATGATTTCGCTTTAACACTGCAGATTTCATAAATATGCTAATTAAAATAATATTATGTAAATTAATTTATAAAAATACACAATTTTGCACATTTCTTTTTAAATGATGAAATTTATGACCCATATATTTTAAGTAAAATTAAGTTTTGCATTAAAATTAATAAAAACATGTAATAAACAGAAAACATATATTTTGTATTCAAAAATACATTACAAACGATATTATAATAAAAAATCTATGTACTTAATATGAAAAAGATTTTTTTTTTATTTTACGATAAAATTATCCCTTTTAGATGGTTCAATTTTCAGGTGCACTCAAGTTCAACCAAGTAAACTGGTAAATTGGTACCACATGGACTGGCTAATAAGAAGTAAGTAGTTTGGTTAAATTCAACCAAGTAGATGTGCTAATTCCAACCGAGTAAGTTACGTAAATTTAACTTTTAGTTGGTTAAATGCTACCAAGAAAGTTGGCTAATTTTAACCAATTGGAATTGTTAAATGCAACCAAGTAGGTTGGTTGGTATCAACAGAGTAACATGGTTAAATCCAACCAAGTAGGTTGGTTGGTAACAACAGAGTAACATGGTTAAATCCAACCAAGTAGGTTGGTTAGTAACAACAGAGTAGCATGGTTAAATCCAACCAAGTAGGTTGGTTAGTAACAACAGAGTAACATGGTTAAATCCAACCAAGTCGGTTGGTTAGTAACAACAGAGTAACATGGTTAAATGCAACCAAGTAGGTTGGTTAGTAACAACAGAGTAACATGGTTAAATCCAACCAAGTCGGTTGGTTAGTAACAACAGAGTAGCATGGTTAAATCCAACCAAGTCGGTTGGTTAGTAACAACAGAGTAACATGGTTAAATCCAACCAAGTCGGTTGGTTAGTAACAACAGAGTAACATGGTTAAATCCAACCAAGTAGGTTGGTTACTAACAACAGAGTAACATGGTTAAATTCAACCAAGTCGGTTGGTTAGTAACAACAGAGTAACATGGTTAAATCCAACCAAGTCGGTTGGTTAGTAACAACAGAGTAACATGGTTAAATCCAACCAAGTCGGTTGGTTAGTAACAACAGAGTAACATGGTTAAATCCAACCAAGTCGGTTGGTTAGTAACAACAGAGTAACATGGTTGAATTCAACCATGTGTATTGGCTAATAACAACAGAGTAACTTGGTTGAATTCAGCCAAGTGGGTTGGCTAATAACAACAGATTGAATATGTTGAATTCTACCAAGTGAGTCGGCTAATAGCAACAGACTAAGTAGGTCAAATTCTAACAAGTTAGTTGGTTAAATACAACCAAGTAGGTTGGCTAATTTCAATCAAGTGAGTTGGATAATAACAACACAGTTACGTGGTTAAATTCAACCAAGTGGGTTCGCTTATAACAACAGAGTAACTTGGTTAAATTCAACCATGTGTATTAGCTAATAACAACAGAGTAACATGGTTTAATTCAACCATTGGGTTGGCTAATAACAACAGAGTAATTTGGTTAAATTATACCAAGTTAGTTTGTTATTTACGACCGAGCAAATTTGGAGGGGAAATTGATAAATCGGTTATTTTTAACAGAGTTTCGTTAAACAAGTTGACTCGGTTTATTTTAATCAACTAACTCTGTAGGAGCTATATTAACAGTATCACTTGGTAGTTTTTAACCGAAAGTCGGTTGTTTTTAAATAAGCGATTTTTCTGCGTGAATTATGAAGATTATTAATTGCAATAATCAATCACATACTAAATAACAAAACTACCTATTTACAAGTCATATTTTCCTACACAAGCACATAAAACAATCCTACCATACAAAAAGTTTCCTTTTCTTAAGCTAAGTATCCTGCTCGCGCTAAATTTTAGCGTCCCTAGTCTCCACTCCGTTTCTCCACAAGCAAAGATAAATGGTCGCTAAATTTTGAAAAATGATAGATGGTACAAAAACCATAATGTTCATGGCAGATGTCGGTAAACGTCAGTTTAATTATACACGTAAAAATAAATTCAAACTTCAAAGACATTGCAATATTTAAATATCTGCAAAACAATGGATACAAGAAGAATTGAAGAAGATGTTATAATTGCTGCAGCAGCTGAAATAATTGCTATAGTAGCAAGTCCTGCAAGTTCCATATAGTTGGTCGTTCCTCCACAAGCCCCGCAAGTTTTTTTTTTCATCGCATGAAAAGGTTATTTTGGTTTTGCGCCTACCGCTACCGCTAACGTTTTGTGCGTTTCCTCCAAAAAATCTATATAAATATATTGACTACACACAGCTTGGGAAATAGAAATAAATAAATAGTTTGAGATAATAAATTCACCCGGCAGCAACAACACAACACAAACTTTTTCTTCTGTCAGAATTTATCTTCGATTTAATGTACCGGACATTTATTTCGCGAGCTAAATGAGTGGAGACTTGTCATCGGCCCATCTATATGAAGTTAAGAATTTAGCGAGCGAACAGGATACTGCTTTGCTAAATTGTCTCGCTAAATTTTATCTTTGTAGACATTTTTGTATGGGAGATAAAATTTAGCGCGAGCAGGATACTAAGCTTTAAGCGTTAAAACTTGCGATACCAAATTCCCTGCCTGTACACCACACACACGATCCAAAACTCTCATAAAAAAGTTCTCCTGCTTAGAACATTTTTAAGCGTACAAATTTGCGCTACCAAATTTCATACAATTTATATGAGAATGCTTGACTGGAATGGACGGATTCTCCAATTTTACCACAGAGGGATTTACTACGTTAAAGAAAGCGTCACCCACGGAATGCAACAAATTGTAGCCAAAAGATTTTGTTTCTCTTCATCCCAGAAGTAAGTTACTGCCCCAGAGTTACTGTCGAATGGACAAGTGTCCCTGACAAATCGACGGAAAAAATGCACCCATTCTTAGATCACGCTCCGTAGAAACTCGTATTATTACAAATGAAACAAATACCACTTAAACGGGTTTATTTAATTTGTTTCTTGTATATTTTTGGTTTTATTTTTGGAAAAATTTTCTATTTTATTATTTTTGATTCGTAAGAGCAGTAAATATTTTGTTTTCTGTGTACAATTCGTATGAAAACTTTTTTTAATATTTTTTTTTTTTTGTTTTTATTGATTGGTCATCGTTATACCCATACCCCCTTATAGTTATATTTTACTTTGTTTAAGAAATTTTCTGAATTTGATACATAGTTTGAGCTTTGATTCAACTTTTAAAATTTAAATTTGTATTTATTTCTCTCTCGAATTGTAAAAGCAGTTTGCGTCTTGTGTAAGCATAGAAAATATTAAAAGATTTTTGTTTTTCTTAGTTATATGTACTTCTTTATAATATGGAGAATCAAAGTGGTCTTCTTTTCTTGTTGTTTTGAATAAGTTGTATATGTAATATATAAAAGGAAAATAAACATTAAACAATATCTACATACATGTTGCAAAGCGGTGTCGATTATGTCTGGCCATTACTTAGAACTAAAAAACGGAAACAAAAATATTCACGTAGTTTATATAAAAATTAGAACAGAAAAACAATTAACAATCTTACCCATAAATAACGTGTTTTGTTTTATTTTTTTAATTTTACTTTTAATTTATTTTATAAATTGCTTTAAGGAAACCATGTAAAGCTCACATTTTTACATTTTTGTTTGTTTTCTTTGTCTTAAGTTTAAGATATTCTTTGTTAAGTATCAACAGGATTTCAATTTTTAGGTTTTGCTAAGTTATTTCGTTGATAGAGTATGATGTAATTTTGATTAAAGTTTGATGTGTATTAAATTTATATAAAAATGCGAAACATTTTCTCTTTTTTTTATACAAAAACCAAAATCAAAAATATTCTGTTCTATATAGTGTTACTTAAAAATTGGTCTGCATTCTTATTGTTGAAGTAAGGAAATTATTTGACTAGTGATGGAGGGGAGAACTAAACAATAGATGACTAAAGTTTGCTAGCAATTTGTTAAATGTATTTTTATTCATATGTAAGAAATCGAGATATGTAAAAGTACGCGTTTGATTTGTAATTTTAAAGTTTTGTTAATCATGTTAACCAATTACTGTTCGTATGACGTTTAACGTTGTGATTTTTATTTGCTATAAGTTGCTAAATTCTTTATCTAAGGTTGTTGTTTTTTGTTGTATGATATGCCACTACAAGATATTGTTTTTACAGCAAAAAACATGAAATTCGATATTCTTATAAAAATCAATATACGTCGGTGTGATGATCTTAGAAGTCGGAGAGGGTTCGCATATAATTTCGGTTTCAAAGGGTATGTAGCGGACGAAATGGAGGGCGTGTACGTAATTTTTATATAAGGATAAGGAAATTGCGAAATGTGGTTCAAAATTAAATTAATTACAGCGTGCGATATTGGGATCATGGACAGCTCCAAGTGGACCGTAATAGAGGCTGTAACGGCGGTTGAAGTCGAAGCGAAATTGGATGATCTTGAAAATGAAAACAGGACTAAATACATGCTATAAATGAAAATCACTGTCGAAGCTTACGATAAATCATCACTTTTGATGTAACCTTCTCTGAGGTAGTAAACAAAACTCATCTAGCTCAAAGGAAACGTCGACTTCGCAAATGTCACCACAGTGGAGATCCGACGTTATCGCCCAGGGAACATCTGCTATTTCAAAAACAAAGGCTCAAAACTCCTGACTCGAAAGATGAAATATGTATATGCTCCACAGAACTCCCATTCTTCTAGTTCTACCTTATAGCACGAGGGCGCTGAGATGATCCTGGCCTCTTTTTTAAAATTAATTTTTATTATACTGGCCTCTTTTGAGAGCAAGATTCTTCGACAAATTTTCGGTCATGCGCCCGAGGAGGGACCTACTTCAACAAAGAAAAGCAAATCATGGGAAGGCTGATTTTTGGAGACGCTACAGGAATGAGGAGGAACAGGAAACTACTCTCAACCTGGCCTGCTCTCTCCCAAAAAATAAAAAAATAATTGGGGGTTTTCATCTTTCTGACGATCTTGTTAATACCGTCTTTAGAAGTCTACTACACTTCTTTAGAAGCTCACATTTGTTTTGCAGGTAGGTATGGCGAGCTTTATTTAATTCAGGTGGTACTCAACGCAACTGATTATGATCTAAGTGTTCTGGCGTTAGCTGGTAGCTATTTTAACTTAACCTAACTTCTATTTTGAGAAGAATGCTGAAGAACTAAATTCGTAGTATAATGATGAACTGGCATATTTGATGTATGTCCCGATTTTTGGTTAACCGTTTTTTCGAAAATACCTGCCACTAAAAGTGAAATGCGCTGAAATCAGTTTAGGTACCAGCAGTGTCATGAACCCATCTGTCAGAAAGGTGTCAACATGGAGTATTCTCCCAAGTCCCATCTTGAAATAAATAAATAAATACCAAGTGTGAACCACTGAAGTGTCAGAGGTAGAGTGCAGCTTTTTTAATGAAGTTCACAAAACTATTTCATATAGAAAAACGAACTCGCCCAGTGCTTTGCTGAAAATACTCCTGCCATGAACGTCTTGAAACCCTGCTCGTCTGCTGTTTTAAATTTCAATCTTTGGTTCTACCTCCGAACGTACCATGACATACCTGGAAATTCCAATGAAAGCCGTTTAAATTTTGAAAGCATTCTCTCTGCCTCCGAACATCACACCACCTAAATAGCCTATCTATGTAGTTATGTATACAAGATGAATATTTACACTATTTTCGTTTAATATCTAATGTACCTGCATTTTGTATGTATTTACTCATATTTTTCTTAAATTTTGATTCAATTTTTCTGTTTGATTTAAATGTAAATACGTCAACAAAAAAACAAATCCTATACTCGTTTAGTAAAAAACCGAAATAGAAAATCGCCCCAATCGGATTTGACTAAATTTTCAACTAACAACAATTTTGTAGTAACAACTATTAATATTTTCTTTTTATATTATATATTGCTATTAGTTTGATAAAATAAAAGGAAAAACAAATTCCACGATAACGACAAATTTAAAAGTAAATCACATGATGTTGTGCAGATCTGACTACAACTCGCCCTCGTTCGTTACGATTAATAATAATATAAATAATTTACTCTGCTTAGGTTAAGAGCTAAAAACAATATAAGAAATAACAGAAAACTATTAAATTCCATATGCTATCTGTGTAATCTCGAGAGGCAGCGTGTTGCGACAGTTGCCATCGTCAACACGAATACACGGAATTGCATCAGTTGCGGCTGTGCTCTCACTCTGGGGGCCGAATTGCATGCATCCGCGTCGTTGCAACTCTGCAGGCATCCATGGACATATCTGCAAGGATTCGGGAAAACTCATTGCACTTTCAAATATATATGTACACGCGAACGACTTGTTTAATACCTGTCATCATAGTAGAACTTGCCACAATGTGACATGCGTATAATTTCTGTGTCTGTGGTTAGGGTACCACTATCCAGGGCACATCCCCGGACCGTAATTGTTTCACCGGTATCATCTAAGGACAATGAATACATGAACATATAGTATATATGGATGGATTGTATATGCCAACCGTAATAACCGGCGATTTTGATACAGGCAGTGGCTGGAAATAGTCCATCTCGTCCCTTGCGTCCGCCCATGCATGGTGATTCCAGTATCGCCGTGGAGTAATTATTGTGGAAAGGATCATCGCATGCTCTGTTAGCCCCATTGTAGGAAACACACTTGAAACAGTCTATGCAATTGGCTGTAAAATTATGTAGTCATTAGTTATAGTAGAATCGTCTGCGGGCAGGACGCAGACATACCTTTGTGGATGAGGATTGCAAACGCCACCGTAAAAAAGCTAATTATATGAATATGTAAGTCGACAGTTTGAGTCATTTTAGTGCTAGTTTTTCTTGTTGTTGTTGAGGATACTTCTTGCTGTTCAATTCATCTTGTTGCGGTTAACTAGCATACGGGCCACCTGAAAAGACACAAAAGGATGTCAGAGTTAGAAGATATAGGAACAAAGCGCCACTTATTGCTACGGCTAAATTTAGTATTCAAGATGAGCTCTATTCCGAAATTGCACTCAGTTTAGCAATACCCATCCGAAGGACCTGCATCCCCTCTTTAATCATAAATTAATTGAGACATTTTAATTAAAATATTCAGAGAGGTTCCCCTGCCGCCCAACTTGAGACTGTCTTAAGAAATTCGCATGCATGCATCCTGTTAGCTTTTTGCATATTCATATATGTGAAATGGCTCTCATTCGAAAAGCGAGTGTCATACCAATCATATATCCCAGCAGCAAACTATTGACACCGCCGCACTCCACTCGAGTACCTATCCTTCTTTTGGTGCATCCGATTTTCCAGTACCCCCATATATATCCCCACTATCAGTGCCACATATCTACAAGATGTTTCTAACTCAATTTTCTTCTTCATCATTCTATTTATTCGGTGCATACAGACACACGAGCACGCACACACAGTCGCATCAGCATCAATGCAGTGCAGATTGAGCCCTGAATGCATCCTTTTGATCCTTTTGAATGTCATGTGCCACATCCTGCCAATATGATGAGGGTGCATTATACACTGGGTGCAGAGCGGCAGCGGACGGGTGTCCGGATGTGTGTGCAACAATTTTTAGTATGCGGTCTGCACAAGTTGCACAAAGTTAATCTAATTTTTTCATTACACAACTGTGTGTGGCACACATGTCTACCTATAAATTTGTTTGAGCTCTATATGCAGCATAAATAGTATTGAGTGCAAAAAAGGAGCCAGAATGCCAGCCCACAGGACGACGACGATGATGATGATGATGGTGGTGGTGGAGGTTTCCCTTTATCGAACGCAAGGTATCATGCCATGCATTAAATTAACAAAGTTTTTTGTCGGCGAAATTGCTGTGCGCATTAAAATGCAATTTATTTAAATTTAAGGACTTGCTCAAGTAATCACGAGCAAATTGCGGCCACCATACCATAGGTACATGCAAATGTTGTAGTCGGTCTTTGCATGTTCGGCTATAGGGTCACTTTTGGGCGATGCATATACTGTCTGCGACAGCAACATCTACAGTGGAAACTTAAAGTTTAGCAAGTGCTTTGCTGGACAGTGGTGTAGTTTTCAGCTTGCTGAGGTGGTCTCAGTTTCAATCCCCGGAGATACATTCACTTGGCCCCCCTCGCAACCTTTCAAAAAGATAGATTTCCAGAGAAAGCTTCCCTCTTCAGCTGTTTGAATACAGCAGAAGGTTGTAGGTAGCTTTTGCATTTTTGAAATGATGAAGTTCTTAGTAAAGGATTTCCAATAAGAGGTGTTATTTTGGTATTCAAAGAATTTTGCAATTTTTTGAGATAAATGATCGGATGTTTATTTCATAATAAAGAGGAAGGAATGCCGTTAATAATGAAAAATAACATCAGCCAAATGGCCATCACGAGCACGCATACGTTACCATATCCTTTTCCTGAAAATTTCCATGACCAAATCGCAAAGTGGCTGCCCTATGTCCTCGATAGCCTCACGAATTTTATCTTTGAGGTTTTGAATCGACGCTGGACTGTTGGCGTAGACCTTATCTTTCACGTGGCCCCAAAGGAAGAAGTCGCAAGGTGTTAAATCACAAGATGTCGGTGGCCAATTGTGATCACCTCTTCGAGAGATAACACGGTCCGGAAACTTTTCCCGTAAAAGATCAATGCTTTCGTTGCTTGTGTGGCACGTAGCGCCGTGTTGTTGAAAGTAAACGTTATCCAGATCAATACCATCCAACTCCGACCATAAAAAATCATTAATCATCTCTCGATAGCGCAATCCATTCACCGTTACTGTTGATCCAACCTCATTTTAGAAAAAGTAAAGTCCAATGACCCCGCCGGACCATAAGCCGCACCAAACAGTCACACGTTGAGGATGGAGAGGCTTCTCAACAAAAACTCTTGGGTTTTCCGAGCCCCAGATGCGACAATTTTGCTTGTTGACGTAGCCACCGAGGTGGAAATGGGCTTCATCAGTCAAGATGATTTTTCGATGGAATTCCGGATAATTTTCATGCATTTCAAGAACCCAATCAGCAAAGACACGACGTTGTTGAAGCGTGTATCGTTCCATTTTTAGTAATGGCGTAGTTTCTACTTGTCAAATGTCAAAGAATAAATGCTTCAAAAGTGACAGCTACCGAAATAGCGGGTCATTCACAATAACACCTCTCATTCGAAAACCCTTTATTTTGAATTCAGAAGATTTTCGAACGCATGGCTACGAAACTCAGTTGACGCAAGAAGTAAGGCCGGCGGGTAATGGACAGCGCCGTGTATTCGTTGGTTGGATATTATATAGGGACTTCCGAACTTTGACAGTGGATAGCGGCTATATTGTTGAAGCTACATCTGTCAAATTGGCTGTCATTTATTATTCAGTCTGTTTTGCCAACATGTGGAAATGATGAAATTGTTTTATAAAAATCGGTGTTCTGTTCGGACAACCTTCCGCACGCTTCGCCCATTTTACGGTAGCACTGCAGTGGATCATAATTGTCGAACTTTGGACATTACCAATCCACATGAGATCAAAGAGCATCCAATGCATCCGGAATATTATATATTTATATTTTTTTGAGGACGACGTTTGCTTGTAGACTCTCAAAACCCCAACGACTATTTGGTGCGTTTTTTGAGCATATTTTTTATTGGATCTTATTTGTTATTTCTTGAAAAATCAAACCGGTGCCACTGTCACAGTCACTGTCACTTGAGTGACAATTGTTTCAGAAGCGGAGAAACAACCATGCTATTGAACAAAAGTAAGACTTTTAGCAGATAGACTTCTTTCACAACTGAAAGAACCAAAGATCGCGCTAACTGGAAAGGCGTATTGGTTGAGGCTCAGTTCCGCCCAGACTGTAGCGCCACCTAAGTAAGTAAGTAAGACGTTTTCTTAATACGTTAAGAACAAGATCTACTCCATTAGATGGTTATGAATGGTATACAGACAAAAGTTAGGAAGAAACTAAGGGCAGAAAGGTTGCTGCAGTGCTTGGCCACAGTTGCAAAAAAATCTTACTATTGTACTGAATTTAGCACTATTTGTACTATTTTCGGAGTAAGAAAATACCATTTCTCAAATTTCAGTGCTATTGTAAATTTTTAATTTTTGAACTAAATCAGCTTATTTACTTACAAGCATTAAAAATAATTATTATGAATGTTTGGGTTTGGTCTTTCCAAAAATGCAATACTATTTTTAACGTCTCCGTACTATTCTTCAGTACATTTGCGAAAAGCCGATTCCACCACTGGTTTGGGCAATTATTTTCAATAGTTGGGGGCCTACTTCCATTCGCTTGGTTCTTAGGAATTTCTGTTGTCTTCATCCCTTTCAACTATAAACTTCAGCAGCATATTTTTGTTGGTATTGACTCGAATTGGTGCAAACTTTGGAAATTTGGATCCTGCGATCCGATGCAGAAACGGAAAACCAGTCTGCACCTTAGAGATCTAAGGATATCTTCGACATTTATCTAAGTGGAAAGTGCTTCGCAAGTGCAAGTTTATATATCTGAGATCGATGAATCGAAGCAGACTGTGAAGAGGTAAAATGGAGAGTCTGAATTCCCCAGGAAAAAAAGTGCCTTCAGTCAGTTTGGAGGAAATTCTTCAGTCCCAGAAAAGCGGAATTTTATCGCTACATTGTCCTTAAGTTCCTCCAAGCTGGCCAAAGGACTACACCGCATAGACTTAAGGGTTGAGTGGCGTGGCTACTTTCTTAAAAACTCAGAAGAAAAGCAGGTTTTCGACTTTAAATAATATGGATAGCAGATTTACAAGTTTTTCGAAAACAAAATTCATCAAAAACAGCTGATCGGCGTTCCAATCGAAGCCCCATCGCAAAGAAAGTTCACCAACAACTAATTTATAAACGGCGTTGATATTGGTACGCCAAAATCTGTTCGTCTACTGCAACTTTCGTGCTAGACCTAGGGAACAGGGATGTCAGCAATGTTTCTCAACAAATCGGGAGTTTTCAGAAAAAATATCGGTAGATTTAGAAAAAATTGTCAGAATCAGAAAAACCTTATTACTTCATAGTATAAAACAAATTAATAATTTAATGCAGCGTTTTCTTTAAAACAGCAATAACAAAAACTTTGAATAAACAAAAAAATTCACCAAATTATAAAAACAAAGTTGAAAGCCACCATTTTCCTTCTAGCGAACAAATATACCTAATTGAAGAAATGTCAATGGGGCAGTTTAAAAATAAAAGGAGTAATGCCAAATCAATTGTATAGTTGCATGCGCTGATTACATTTCCTCGTCATAAAACTTTTTCCAAATATTCGTAAAATTTAAGAAAATTAAAATGTAGTATTGGAAATTCGGGAGATTTCATAGAATTTTCGGGAGACCGGAATATCGGGAGAACTGGCAATGCTGCTTAGACTACTTAATTCACGTAGGTATCAATAGTTTTCGGACATTTTAATCACGGCCGATAACATGTTGGGCTTTACCAATAAACAATTTTAAGTTCGACTCTAAATTTTAGTTTTCACAGTCCGCGATAGGGTAAACTGTCCCACAGTGGCTTACCGCTCACGTCCCACAGTGAATCTTTTAAATTTACATTATCCCTACTTATAAGAGAAAAACAAAGTAAAGAGAAAATAAACCGCGTTTCGATCCTTTATGAATTTACCTGCAAGTTGAAGTAGAGCGCTCGTTATTGTCGGTTGTGCTCAAAAAAGAAATCGTGCTTCTTATTTTTGTTCCACTTAAAAAAGTAATGCGCTTAGTGAAATACAGTTTAAAATGTTGATTATTATTATTAATTAAAATTAGTATGTCAATAAAATTTTTGAAACGTTTTATTTTATAGAAATATTTTTCTCCAAAAAGTCACTATGTCCAACAATGAACCAGCTCATAGTCGTGCACAGTGAACCATGGTGAACATGGTAGCACTTCCAGGATTTAGAATTCCGTATTTTCATTAGGCAACCTATCAGCATTTAACATTCGTTACTATTGTTTTTCATTAGTTATAAGTTTTGTGATATTACTGAAGTCTTTGAAAGTCATGTTTTTTTTTTTTTTATTACATTAGGCAACCTATCAGCATTTAACATTCGTTACTATTGTTTTTCATTAGTTATAAGTTTTGTGATATTACTGAAGTCTTTGAAAGTCATGTTTTGTTTTTTTTTATTGCTGTTATTACATTTTGTTGTTTTTATTGCTTATGTTTTTGTATTGTTTCCATTTTTTAAATGTTAATGTTTATTAATAAAAATTGATTTTTATCAATTACCTACTTGTTTTTGTTCTTAATTTTTCTTATGAAATAATAAATGAACTACCCGTTGGTCCATTGTGTCCACCCCCTAGTACACAAGGAACCAATTAAAGTGCGTCCTAAAAAACTCAAAATTTACTATTTTCTATGATCTTCATACCTATAGCTGGATGTGGTGAAATCCAAATAAGATGAAACCAATAGTTTAAAAACTACATCGAGTCAAGCGCAAATTGGTCCACTGTTGGACAGTTTACCCTACAATAATCATTCTAAGTTTAACGCTTAATTTTTCGAACTCAAAATGGCAACATTATCCATACAAAATTGTTGACCTTCTATTAAAAGGTGAAGGTTAAAAATGATTAAATGATTGTGAGCTTCCGTAAATTTTAAGTCGAGGCCAAAACTTATACCTAGTACGGACTACGGCGAACTGTTTCCAAAATCGAAAGAACTTTCTCGCTTTCGCTCAGGTTACATCAGGTAAAAGGGCTTATCGAACGCAGTCTCCGTTTGAAGGAAAATAAAAATAAAAACTTTACTTCAATCACCCACTGAGTAAATAATTAAATGTCAACTTTTTATGGTCCAACTATGACAAATAAAAAAAATCTGAGACCCAAATCCCTCTTCAAATTACAATATCCATTCCTTTGAATACCCTTTCACTGCTCCATAATACAGGCACCGGCCACCCTTATAAAACGTTTAGGCAGCACATGTGTGTGTGTCATAAATATTTTACTGCTTAATTTCAATGCGTTGTAAATTTTCAACATTCGCTTCGGCGGGGACCTTCTACCTAGACACACTGCTGCTTATTATTCATTCTCATTCATGTGACTAACCAATGTCATAAAGTATACTGGTTTAATCTCACTTTAATGTCCAGTCGGCAGCCACAACAAACGTGGCTTTCCCAATCATTCTGGTACGAAAAAAAAGGATTCAGAAAATAGGGGCAAAAAAGGTTTTTCGCCTTTTTGCATAATCTTTTTTTTTTTCTTTTCGTTTTTTGCATATCACTCCCACCATGCATTGTGTTTTACCGGTGGCTCTATTTCATGTAGCAGCAGCTGGATTGCTACTTTTTAATTCAGACGAAGAAGGTCCGTTTCGGCGAGAGACTATAAATAGAAAAACCTCATCATATAAGCTCATTTCAGCGTTGGTCACGGTTTTGTGTAGGTATGTACCTATATGTGGGTGAAGTGCGGTGAATGTACTTTCTATATTAACCCGTCGCACGAGACACTCTATTGCCGTAGGGTAGGTACTAACTATGACTTCATTTGAAGGGGAGCGGCCATTCGCCATTGTGTAACGATGGTTTTTTATCTGTTGTACGATGGGATTACTTACTTAAACGTCACGACCAGCAAATTTCGTACACGTTCGTTGGGTGTAACGTTCTTAACAAAATGTTGATAAGGTGCTATAGCAGGTTGTTTTTTTTTTAACTTTAAAAATTCATTTTTCATTTTTCTTTCTTTAAGCTTACACACTAGACAAAACGGATTAAATCTAATTTAAAACTAACATTTATCTTATTCTAGCTTACTGGCTCCAAGCGAGCGCTCTAAACTTATCAATATCCTTAAAATTATTGCCTTTCGGCCTTAAATTTATCTATTTCTATGATTTGTTTTGTTTTTTAATTTTCAAGAAACTTTAGAAAACTTGAACTCTTTATTCTATAGCAAGTTGTCTTTAACAGTGGGCAATACTAATAATCATGTAATTTTAATAATTTAATAATTGGTAATTTTGTGTGTCACACGTCCCTCGATTGATACTTTTTTGCCTCCTGTTGTTCTTGTTGTTTGTACTGTACTGTCGATGCATGCGAGAATCCCAAATCCCAATTGAAAACCAGAAAAATTATTTTGCAGACATTTTTATTAATTAATTATGATTAATTTTGAACAAATTGTGTTTGTAATTTTTCAGTAAATGTAATATAAATTATTTATTGAATGTAATTGTACTGCCAAGGCAGTTTCCCTTCATCGGTGATATATACAATCCGCGATACTAAGATCATTTTTATTGTCCAGTCTAAATTTTTCGAACTCACAATGGAAACTTTTTCCATACAAAATTGCATATTGGTAAAAAAAAAAAAATTAATTCTACTCACATTGGAAGTGGATAAATTATTTGTTTTATTGTTATGACCTATATTTATATATTAAGTGTGAAAATTAAAAAATGATTACCACTAAAGCCCAATGAGATCTACTTAAGGATAATTTAAATATCAGCCAAATATCTAAATACCGCCCTTTTGAATTGCCTCGTTCCTCGCAGTTTTGTAATGCGACAAGGGATAGGTAGTTCCGTTGCCTGGTGACGTAAACTAAAATATAAGCAGCTGTTTCAGCTGACGTTAATGGGGGATAGCCGCCAAATCTAGTCAAAAAATTCGTGACTGAAATCAGTTGACAGTTCGCGTATGTGGTTGACGTAAGAAAAGTGACGTTCCCGATCAATCTAGTTTTTGCGTTCAGGTTACCTACATCTTATCAAGACCAATCCAGTCAACATAAAATAACTAGCTTCTTGAATGTATCGACTGTGTGATCTGGTGTCAAGCGCAAGTGACACTCTCACGAAAGACACACGAATGGCGACCGACTTATAGTGAATTTTTAGGTCTGTTCCCTAACGACGATGCATTCGAACACATTAGCCAAATTAAGTCAAACATCGTTCGAATACGCTAAAGTTGGCCAGAAGAAAGCAAAAAAGAGAGAAAAAACATTTCCCCTCCATAAAAAAACTGCAAATATTAGCACAAGAAATTTCTTTTGGCTACACGCTCAAAAATTGGCTCTAACAGAGTGCGATTCTTGCTGAATGGCTTAAGAGTAACCAAGTCTCTGTTGGAAAACACCGAGTATTCGTTGTTAAATACTACCGACATAAATAGGTAAAATGCATACTGTTTAAAATTACACACATTATCAGTTGTTAAGAACAAAGTTTCGCCAGTTGGTCAAATTCAACAGAGTTAGTTTGTTATTTACAAGCGAGAAAAATTGATTAAAGGTGATTTTTAACCGAGTTTCGTTACACAAGTTGACTCGGTTATTTTTAATCCACTAACTGTATAGGAGCCATATTAACAGTATCACTTGGTAGTTTTTAACGAAAGTTGGTTGATTTTAAATAAGCGATTTTTCTGCGTGTTGGTTATTGCTGACAGACGGTTGTCAATTTAATTTAATTTATATTTTGTACTTGTATAGCCTTTAAATAGATGAAGGAGCAAAAGACTTGACGTTTTTAGTTCCTGCAATAAAAGCAATTCAAATGTTGGTCTTAAATATTGATTTGTGCTTTGTTCTACTGATATTTGAATATTCCCGCCTAAAAATAACATGCATTTTTTAAATTTGTGGTTCGTTTTGTCGCGTTCCTTTTCTTTTTGGTTATATTCGATTTCGGTGAGCGAATTCTCTCGCAATGAGAGAAATGTGACATATTGCTCAAAATTGAACCAGAAAGTAAGGGAACATACCCAAAGTTTGTTATTTAGAACTGAGAAAATTTGGAGGGGAAATGATAAATAATGATAACAAACAAACAAATATCTATTTTTGTTTTTTATTTTATAGCTTTCTTGTATCCGCTGTCTACTGTATAAAGTTTGTACTGATAACTAATGAGCGATTTCACATCTCGTAATAATTAGTGAACGCTTAGCAATTTTCTTCAGAAATCAAAATCCGAACGCCGCTCCATACCGACTTGAAAGCCGGTCCATTGCTCTTCTCAGGAGAAGCTCATAGGCAGTCGACAAGCAAAACAAAATTCCAGGACGAATAGTAAGGCCTGGATCTGGCCTTGCAAACTAAGATAAAACCTCCAGGTGACCCTAACCAAGCCGCAATAAATTTCAATCTAAATTTCCTTCTCCGAATTACAACAACACGAAAAACTAATTTGACATTTCAGCGAACGAAATCTGCTTGCATTGTTCTCCATTTCACCGGAATTAATTTATCCCTCGCAGTAGACCAGCTTAGTGTCTTGAGAAATGTTTACTTTGTATCTAATCAAACATCGATATTACTATATCCAACCCTCATCCACCAGGATAACACAAAACTTTTCTCTTTTAATAACCCTGCATGTTTGGGAACTTTACGAGACAGAAGCCAACTAATAAAAGCGCACAAAACGTGTTCCCATTGTTAGCCGGCATAATTGAATTCTCTAAGATCCTTTGCGACCCACACTGTCCGCAGAGCACATCCGCTGCCGCGCCGCCCCTCTGTCCTGCACCAACCACCATCCGTACACTATCTCGAGCAGACTGTCCATGGAAAATCAGGCGCAGTCATTCTGCATTCACTTGCGTCGGCACATCCCCCACCACCATCCGTAGGGGAGCGACTTCATTATAGGGCCGGGATACGTCTTCATTCTCAGTCCGGCTGGACGATGATGACGACGGCAGACGGTTGCGGCTTAGGCGACGCGATGATGTGGAAAGTGCAGGGGGGCATGAACATTGAACACCTCCGGCCTCCGGAAGCGATTGTCGTAAATCAGATTCTCACCTTTTCCTACCCTATCCCCTCTATATAGAGGCTTTTGTCATAAATGTGCAAGTAATTACTGTACGACGAACGATGGCGGCGGTGGTGTCTTTGTCTCGACCAGAGATAGACAATTTACCAACTTCCGCTCAGAAACAACTTAAGTACAGCCCAGAACAGAGGCGATACAATCACGGGCCATTAATATCCCAGTTGACGGAGGAGCATGGTGCATAAAAATGTGTACACGTCCTTGTCCCTTTGGACGAATTAATTGCCACACCAATGGCTGTCATTGAAGCCTGAAAAGAGATTCAATGTTTGAGCTTGGAATTGAACAGCTTCTCAAGGGTGATATGGGCCACACAAAGGATCACAATCACTATATAGTATTATAGCTGTATGTTATGTGTATTGCGGTGGGAAATATTAATTAACTTAATTTGAGATTTGCCACAAAGGCAACGGTTCAGGATAGCGCCTTCGCTTCTTAGTTGTGTTGTCGCGGTTTTCTCGTGGGGAATTTTAGTTTCATACAATATAATACCACATGTAGAGGAGAGGATATGAGGCAGTTCCTTTGTGGAGGTTTGTGCTCGAATGGATTTCCCAGCTGACATGGATTTGTAATTAAAATTGTTCCCGTGTGGGGTGGTGCGAGGTGTCAGCAGTGGTGGTTGCTCCTTTAAATGGGTGTTTACATTCTATTTTATTACTTTTACTGCGGTTTTGTATGAGCGTGTGCGAGTGTGTGTGCGTGTGAGCTGAAAACAAAGTCGTACGCCTGTGATGAGATAATTATAACGAGACAAATCACCACCACGCACACCATTAATGTCTGCGGCTAGGTTTAGGAAATTAGGTAAACTTAAGCTGTGCATTAGACGGATGGGTATTAAGGAGGGATTTCTTAAATAGCTGTTATTGCCGCGCTGAGTCCTTTTATGAAGCTGGCAGTATAAAGGTATGGACTGTTTGAGTGGGTGGCGAAATGGTTCCAATTAAATGTTGGGGTGGAGCCAATATTGCTAGGGCAATAACACAGTCTTTAGCGGTTTGAGGAAATTTAGGCACCTCCCTGGGGAATGGATTATGGGCTCATGTTTTCATGAATGGATAAATGGCATTTTCTTATTCGTGGAAAGTTTAACAGATGCAAGGACCTGTCTAAGTAAAAACAATGTTTGTATGTGGCTGCAGGGGAGGTATAATTGTTAACAGTGTTTCCTGAGAGCTTTCTAGATCTCTTAAGTGATTTTACCGGCCAAGTATTTGAGGGTCTTATGAATATTCTAAGAGGCTAAAACATCCACCACGGTATACTCCTTCTATGAGAGTGTTCGAATGGCCTTCCTACTATTTCAGCTTCTCATTTGGGTACACAATCTCACTATAAGGTTCTAACAGTTGAGAAGAGTGAAGCCTGCAGTACCACACTTAGGTCCTCGCGGACATATTGTGATGACCTTTGTGGGGGTTCATGGTGTTGCAATTGGTTGGCTTTATATCCTTCCATGTGGTTACCGGAATCACCGGCCGTCGTCATCTCGATTTCCTCAAAACATGTAAGGATCAGACAGCTCAGAAAGTTCTCGTAAGCCATGGACGTAATAACTTCAAAGTGTTCTGTTCCTCAAGTGACAGGGAGCATTACTAGGTCTCTTCCCTTACTTTCTGGTTCCTTTTTGGAAATATGGAACATTCCTCTGATTGCGAGAGAATTCGCTTACCGAAATGAAATATAACTAAATTAAAGGAACTCGTTGAACTCGAATTTTTTCTGGGCGGAAATATTCAAATAGGTATCGGAAGACCAAAGCACAAATTTATATTTAAAACAAATATTTGAATTTCTTAATTGCAGAAATTTAAAAGCTTAACTCTTTTGCTTCTTATATCTATTTTAATGCTATGAAAGCACAAAATATAAATGAAGACAAATAAAAAGTCAGTTACAAATTAGCATCTGAACTATTTGACAACCATCTGTCAGCAATAACCTTGAGCACAATATTTGCAGTTTTTTTTTTTTAGGTTTTTTATGGAGGGGAAATGTTTTGTTCTCTTTTTTAGGCTCTCTTCTGCCAACCTTTTGTTGTGTTCGAATGCATTATCATTAGGGAACAGACCCATTAGTAATCACATTCAGTGGCGAAATTTTCCACATAAAATTACTCATTGTGACCTACTAAGTGTAACGATGTTTTTTTATTGTGTTCAGAACGCCTTTAGTTTTTGTTTCAACAATGGATTTTTATGCAATCTTTGATAGTCAAGTGTCGCGGTTGTACAAAAAAAAAAAAAAAAAAAATGAAACCGCTTCGATAAAAATTCACAATAGGTACCTAGATATATTTTACGAGTATCTCAAAAAAAAAAAAGTAATGGTTGCGAACAAGTCACTCTTTAATTGAAAAGGTTCTAGTCCCGCTTTTTAATTTACAGAAGCTCACGATTGCAAAATTTGTATAAAAAATATATCCACTGTGAACTACAGTCAAAATCGGTTAATAACAAAATATCGGTTATTGCGAACTTATCTTGAAGTCCCGGCAGAGTTTCATACAAATTGTACTGGCCGAATATCGCTTTTAACGACATGGCCTATAAATAATTATCGCTTATTACGCAGTTTTAAATGAAATATTTAAAAACCTATCGCTTATAACGAACATTAAAAAAAAAAAAACAATTAAGTAGGCAAATTTTGTGCATTTTGCTGTCTTTTTTTTTAATGCGAATTTCGCATTCTGTTTTCGGGAGGAAATGGAATAGTCCTTTCTTATATCAAAGGAAGTTAAGAGTGTGCCTTTATTTTTTTAAATGAGTTTAAAACGTAGAGTTTTTACAATTGAAGGCAAATCTAAGACCCAAGGCCTAAGGGGTTTAAACAGTCGCAACGGAAGTGAGCTGTGTCCTGAGGGATATTTTCGTCTCCGCAGACTCTATCCATATCATCGTCTTTGAGATTTTGTTACATTGTGTAGTTTCTTAGGAAGTTGTGGCTTAGATAGCGATGACCTGTCAAATTGTTGAAGTTTCCTCGTCCAGCCTCTGTTATGTTCTGGCCAAAGCTTCCGTGATACCTCACAGGTCGTAAGTGCTTTCCATCTGGTTAGTACTATTCACACGGATCTTGTTCTCCACTCGGTCCGATTATTAACTCGGATTTCTTATTACTTTTTTTTTCGGTGGTTTCATCAGTTCTGCTTCTGCTTAATGTGCTGCAGAAATGCAACTGAAGACATTGCAGCTTACTTTTTGTTATAACAGCCAGCAAGCTACCAGTCAAATGTTAATACTACAGTTTTCTAAGCGTAATTAAAGTAGGGTTACCAAACGTAATGCTTTAGGGGAGGAGTACAATTTGTTCGTATTAACTCAAAATTGAAAATACCAAGGGGGAGAGAAAATTTCCTCCTATTTCACACGTCATTTCACCAAACAAAAAGAAACAACTTTATATAGAATTTATGAAACAAAATATTTGAAAATATTTCATTATTTTTGTTTCTTTATATCTGAAAATGAAAACTAGGAGCATTTTGATCATCGTTAAAACGTTTGTCCCCAAATTTGAAAATTGTTCCCCTGAAAAGTATAAAGTCAGCCTTTCCTAATTTGAAAACCTTATTTTGAAGCTACTCCCAATAACAGCCGTTGCTATGTGTATTTTCAATTTTAGCAGACTTAATTTCCATTACAAGCAATTTACTGCCGCTGGTAACTCTGTTCGACAGAGATGACTTTATTTCTACAATCTCAGGTTATAGAAACGTTCAAAGCCATAATGATTGGCCATCATTGCAAAAGTGTTTGATAGCATCTTCAGTTTCTTAAGAAACTTTCTCGTAACTTCTCTCATTCGATAGGTAAAAAGTTTATTTTTGCACACCCCCAAGCCCAATAACAATAGATGTCCCTTTCCAATCATGAAAAGCCACCCCACTCACGCGACACTTCCTTCTAATTAACTTACATTCTACATCCTCAGATTTGTTGTATATGAATAATTCGCTTGTAATTAAATCAGTGCCGAGCTCATTTCGTGTTAATTTATTCGCCTCGTTACCATTTATATGTTTAACAAGATTTCTCTATAAAATTATTCGTCACTTAGAGGTGGGGAACTCCTTCACTCAAGCACCTAATGCAAACTCCTTTTTCAAAAGAAGAGAATACAAAAAAAAATCACTTCTGAATATTCCGCTGAATAAAATTGTGCTGAATAGAAATCGCATACCGCACAGGCACGACGAGCGAAGAGAGACGAGCCCCTATTAGCAGCCGTCTCTCGCACAATGTGACACCGTGTCGAGGAAGAAGCCTGTGGCATCACTGTCATATGGTAACACCACAGCCAATCGGTTAGCTTCCGGCCACGTCGTTAGCGAAATGTCATTTTTCCGTCAATGATCGCCTGTCATCGGCGAGATATATAAAAGGACAGGAGATAGAGGAAGGCTGAGAAGTACGACGACATTCCTACCGCACATAGGCACCACATTTTAAATCATTTTATAGTTGTAGTTAGAGTTAATAAAGAAGTTATTATAACGTGAAAAGGAAGACGGTTTCTTTTAATTAGGTTGGGATCCAATTTCTTGCTTGTCGATTCCACATTGGTGACCCCGACGCTGGTCAAAAGAACACAAGCCATCTGTCCTGTCATACTAACGGAAAAAGCGGGACAATCGTGGTTGCGTGTGCGGTAAATCTACAGCAATTTCGAACAGTTAGAAACTGTACAGCTTGCTTCTCTTTTCGCGATGGAAAACGAAGGTGCTTCTTCTGACGGCGCTCGAAAAACGGAGCCCGCACCCAACAATTTAGTGGAAACTTCAACAGTCAACCGAGTTTCAGTTAAAGTGCCTCCGTTTTGGGAAGAAAACCCGCAAATTTGGTTTGCGCAGGTCGAGGCACAATTTGCCAACGCGGGAGTGAACTCAGACTCATCAAAGTTCAACACGGTTGTCGCCGCTATCGAAACCAGAATTTTAACACAGGTTACAGATGCTGTTCTAAGCCCACCAGACTATGGTAAATTCGAAAACTTCAAAAAAGTTTTGCTGGATAGATTTGGTGCATCTGAACAGCAGAAAATTAGACGCCTGCTATCAGACATCGAGCTGGGAGACAAAAAGCCAACGCAATTGCTAAATGAAATGCGTTTGCTAGGTGGAACACATCTGACGGACGAATTTTTGCATAATTTGTGGCTCAACCAGCTGCCATCACATGTCCGAGCGATTCTTCAAGCCTCCACCGCCGATCTTAAAGGAAAAGCTGTTCTCGCAGACAAAATTCTTGAGGTAAGTGACAATCACCAGGTAGACATGACCACGAAATCTGGCCCATCTACATCAAAGTTTTCCATGGAGCATCGAATAGATCAGATCGACCGTCAATTGCAACGACTTCTGCAGGAAAACCATCGCAATACCCGTGGCCGTAGCAGAAGCCACAATCGCGAATATACTCCTGCACGTCGCAGCAACAGCAAAAACAGTACCACGTACTGTTGGTTTCATAGACGATTTGCTGAAGCTGCGCGCAATTGTCGCCCACCGTGTAATTTTTCCTCGACAAAAAACCACTAAGCCAATCGTTTGAGACAGCAGACGATACAAACGATAGTGGCTTACAAATTGCTCGTCTGTTTATTAAAGATAACAAATCCAACAAAAAATTTCTGATTGATTCCGGTGCTGACGTTTCCGTTATCCCACCGCAACGAAGTGACATTTACAAATCTCCGCATGCAGCGAAATTGTATGCAGCAAACGGAAGTCAAATAAAAACGTACGGAACACAACATCTCACATTGGACTTGGGCCTTCGCAGAAAATTTTCTTGGGATTTTATTGTGGCGCAAGTGCAATCACCTATCATTGGAGTAGATTTTCTCACGCACTACGGTCTACTCATAGACGTTCGAAAACATAAGCTAATTGATGGGAATACGAAACTGGAAGCATCGGGGGATTCGTGCAAATCAGGTAGAGTAAAAATACATACATTTAAAGTCAATGGTACGTTCGCATCTCTCTTAGACGAGTTCAAGGACATCACCAAATTCGACGCGATGAGGAAGCCTACGGCAATAGAAGTCTCGCACCACATTGTGACTTCTGGACCACCCGTATATGCTCGTCCACGAAGATTGCCGCCCGACAAGCTTGAAGCAGCTCGTTCAGAATTTTCCAAATTGGTGGAAAATGGTATTTGCCGACCATCAAAAAGCGCTTGGGCCTCCCCATTGCATATGGTGATGAAGTCTAATGGAGAATGGCGATGTTGTGGAGACTACCGAGCACTAAACGCTGATACTCTACCTGACCGCTACCCACTGACTTTTTTGCACGATTTCGTCCACATGCTGCACGGTAAGAAAGTTTTCTCAACAATCGACCTTCGAAGTGCCTATTACCAGATCCCCGTTCGGGAATGTGACATTCCGAAGACCGCCATCACAACGCCGTTTGGACTTTTTGAGTTTCTCTTCATGCCCAATGGACTCAAGAATGCCGCCCAAACGTTTCAACGCCACATCAACTCGGTAGTGAAAGACATGTTTGATTGTTGTTACCCATATGTGGACGATCTTCTTGTGGCTTCTGCGAACATGGAAGAGCATGAAAGAGACTTACGTCGAGTTTTCCGAACGTTGGATGAAAACAACTTAAAGATCAACGTCTCCAAATGTGTGTTTGGCAAACAGGAAGTCACTTTCCTAGGGCATCTGGTGAATGAAAGGGGTATAAAGCCCACGAACGACAAAGTAGACGCGGTGAAAAACTTCGAACAACCCAAAGTTGCGAGGGACCTGAAGAAATTTTTGGGAATCATCAATTTTTACAGGAAGTTCATTCCCAACGCGCTAAAAAACCAGATAGTGCTGCAGAAGCTCATCGTTGGAAACAAAAAAAATGACACAACTCCAATCAGTTGGGATGAAAAATCGGAACAAGCTTTCCACGATTGCAAGCAGGAGCTAGCAGATGCCACGCTTTTACATCATCCCGCTCCGAACGCCGAGTTATTTTTGTATACGGACGCCTCTGATTTTGCAGTGGGTGCGGTCCTAAATCAACGGGTCAACAACGAACTTCAGCCGCTAGGTTTCTATTCAAAGAAACTGAAGACGTCGGAGTCGAAATACAGCACGTATGACCGCGAGCTCACTGCTATCTACCAAGCAATACGATTTTTCAAGCATTTTATTGAAGGAAGGCATTTTGTAATCCTGACGGACCACAAGCCATTAACTTTTGCTCTTCAGCAAAATCTGGAAAAGGCTTCGCCACGTCAGCAGCGCCTACTTGACTATATCGGGCAGTTTTGCACCGATATACGACACATGAAAGGGGAACACAATACGGTTGCTGATTGGCTGTCACGCATCCAACAAATTACTTCCAAGGAGATAGATTTTGAGGAGATGGCGCAAGAACAACGAAGAGATAGCGAACTGCAAGCATATGTGGACCAAGGTAACAAACATGAAACTTCTCTAATAATCAAATTGTTTCCTATTCCCAGCTCCAATGATTCCCTTTATTGCGACACGTCTCAGGACACCATCCGCCCTTTCGTCCCCGAATCATTTCGCCACCGAGTAATAGAAAAACTACACGGAATATCACATCCAGGAGTCAAAGCGACAATCGCACTCATCAAAGAGAGATTTGTGTGGCCTAAGATGGCGCAGTCCATCGCTGAGTTCATCAAACAATGTATCCCATGCCAAAAATCGAAAGTTCATCGCCACAGCAAAACGGAACTAGTATCCTATGACGAGCCGGCGGGGCGTTTCGAACATGTGAACATCGATCTCATTGGTCCTCTTCCACCTTCCAGAGGAAATCGGTACTGCATAACCATGATCGATCGATTTTCGAGATGGGCTGAAGCTGTACCCCTACCGGATATCACAGCGGAAACCGTGGCCAGAGAATTCATCAACACCTGGATCGCACGATATGGTATACCACGACGCATCTCGAGCGATTTGGGACGACAGTTCGAGTCGAACATATTCAAAGAGCTGACAAGGTACTTGGGAATTAATCATCTGAAAACCACTCCTTACCATCCACAGGCAAACGGGATGATTGAGCGATGGCACAGGACCCTCAAGACGGCTATCAAGTGCTATGCAAACGAGAACTGGTGCAGTTTCCTCCCAATCATTCTATTGGGATTGCGTGCGACGCTGAAAAGCGGAACAAACGTTACGCCAGCGGAGATGATATACGGAGAAAAACTAAAACTTCCAGGTGAGTTCTTTCATCCTAGACCAGTCATCCCCACAGAATCCGAATTCATGAAAGAGCTGAAGAGATTGATGTCTACACTGAGTCCAATTCCTGTTACACACAAGGACACCACTAAGATCTTCGTTCATCCGGATCTAAAAAGCTGCAGCCATGCATTCGTGCGATGTGATAAAGTCAAAGGTCCGTTAAGAGCGCCGTACGATGGACCATATGTGATCCATAACAAAGGCGAAAAATTTTTCAAATTGGATGTGGAAGGACGATTAAAAAACATCTCTGTGGATAGACTTAAACCAGCGTTTATTCCAAAAGAACCTAAAGAAAGAAGCTCATCAGTTCAAGCGCCTTCGTCAACAACAACAACAACACGCTCCGGTCGTCGAGTCGTTATACCAGACCGCTTTCAATGATGCAGTTTCTAGAGGGGGAGAATTGTGGCATCACTGTCATATGGTAACACCACAGCCAATCGGTTAGCTTCCGGCCACGTCGTTAGCGAAATGTCATTTTTCCGTCAATGATCGCCTGTCATCGGCGAGATATATAAAAGGACAGGAGATAGAGGAAGGCTGAGAAGTACGACGACATTCCTACCGCACATAGGCACCACATTTTAAATCATTTTATAGTTGTAGTTAGAGTTAATAAAGAAGTTATTATAACGTGAAAAGGAAGACGGTTTCTTTTAATTAGGTTGGGATCCAATTTCTTGCTTGTCGATTCCACAAGCCGCTTATAATCGTTTATTTCGAGGATGTTTTGTAATGCACGTACCAGAACCAGAAACCGGTACACGCCGAACCATAATTAAGTTCCTCCAACCGTTCTGAGCTACACTGCTCAGAAATGAACTTGTGTAATGCAATTTGCACACACACAAACACCGGTTGAACTGCATTCTAACCATTTCAACCATTTCCATAGGGTGAAAGGAAACGAAAAGAACTAGCTGGGACAGAAAAAAAATCAACCAAAGGAAAGTAGGCGTCTAGTGTACGTAATCACTATGCAAGGATCGTGCTTCGTGCATGCTGCATGGATATGAAGGAAATAGGAAACAAATCTTGCTATTTAGACGGTGCCTTGCTTTTTTCATTCCTCACTTAATTGCTGGAAACACTCATGGTAATGACGTCTGCTGTTGCACTCACTCTGTCATCGGGAGTGTGGGCGTGTGGTTTGGATTTATATTTCGTTTGGTTTCGCCTTGTGCCGTGCGCCAATTTACACATTTTGCGAGTGCCTTTGGGGGGCGATTTGTTTACACACTGATAGCTGCTGTGTTTTTGTTTGTTCCGCCTCGATGCCTCGCACTGTTAGATGATTTCAATCCACAGATTTGCAGCTTGTTTATCGCATTAAGGAAATAATTATCAAAACATTAGTGGGCTATATAAATTAGAGCCAATAAATTGGAGAGATATTTTTCCATTGCTCGTCTGTCGGGCCTTGTAAATTTGATTGCCTGTAACTTATTGGCAAGTGGCCATCGAATCTTGAAACGGATATCGCAAATACTTTCAGTAACCTATGCGAAGAATCTTGTACATTCCTTTTATGTTAATATTGCTCATATCTATAATTGTACCAAATTAAACGCATCCCTAACACAAGTTAAATATCATTTTGTTCGGTCACACTTTTCAATAAATTTACTTCAATTTGTTGCGTTCACTTGAGCTCGATGGCCCTTTCTTTTCCCTTTTTACCACGTCGCAATATTTCAACATCTTAGCTGCCAGCATCAAAGGAAGAAAACTGTGGCCTCAAGGACTCTTCAGAGGCTGGCAGTCTTCTTCTTTCCGTAGCCAAAGTTTCTCCCCAAGAATTCATAGACCAGCTCAGGTCAAAGTACAAAATTACCTTAAGCTATATGAAAGCCCTATTGATTTAGGAGTTTGCAGGTTTGTAGGTATCTGCAAAGTCCATCAACTTAGTTTATTTCTCCACAAAAACAAACGAAACTTCTCCATCTCCAACACGCTTCACTAAACAACATCTCGTCCTTTTGATGTTTTTTTTTTTTTTGTTTTTTTTCTTTCGTGTCGCCACACACCAAACTAAAACCGTATTAGCAAGTCAAGTTAAATCACCGCCGAATATCATTAATATAAATCGAAATTTGCGCATGTACTTACCGCACCATTCCAACGACAACAGATTTCGCATTTTCAATCGAAATTAATGACCTCTGATGATCCGGTCGATAAGCATCATTATCCTGGAGGAGCTTATGCCACCGCGCTTCTACTGACACTATGCATGACATTGATGATGATGCGGACGCGGAGGCTTATGTGAACTCCTTACAGGTAATTCCGAATGCGGAGCCACAAGAAAAATGAGCAAAATGTAAGACCGACCGCGCTGTGCTGAAAGGACGACGGAAGAAAAGCAATTCAAACGTGTCCCGAAGGTGCTACCCCGAGGACTGGATTTACTGTTTATCGATCGTCTCGTATTCCAGTCGGCCAGTCGATTTGCAAGGAAATGGCGCCCAACGGTAGGTCGCAATAAGTTCGGTTTTCCTCTCGGTTTCTGCTGTAGGGACGTGTGTTCGACATCGAAACTCTGACCAGACTAGTAAACAATCAGGCCCGGCAATGAACAGTCATAGATACTGGCACTTTGCGCGAGTCCAGCATGAATGTAAATGTTGTAATTAATTGATGTGTGTATGCGCTGGCTGGACGGGGGAATTGGATTAAGTCATTATGTTGGCCATAACCAGAGTGGTAATTGTTTGATTAGCAAATTGTATATCGATTTGAGTCCGCTGAAACTTTGTGGATATATAAATTCGTGTGTGTAGTGTGACTAGCATGTTTTATTGAATTCAGGGATTTTCCGAACGTTACGAATTCCTGGACGCTGCTAGTTTGGTGTCCTGTGTGGGGGGTTTGGTGAAACACTGGCAGCAGTGGGTGAGTAAATTTAGTATGGATATTTATTCATTGGAAAAATCCTCCTGCGTCTTCGGATCAGCCTCCCCATCCCCTTTGGGACTGATTGCTCGAATGGAAATTGGTCGATCTCGGGTCGTTGGTTGAGTGCTATGTGGTAAGTCCGGCACACAAACCGATTTGTGCACGCACACAAATTCAATGGAAATGTTGCCCGTGTTGTATCGGGGTGTGTATGTGTACGTAATCGTTTTCGAACAGGTACACCATTTTGCGGTCTCCATTGACACAATACTTCACCGATGCTCGAAGCTACACAAATGTATGACATGACCGATTGCTCTTTAGAAGAGTGCTATAAGTGGTGTTGTCGAGATAATTACTTTGCGGCAGGGACATTTAATGACACATTTAGTGCGGTTGCCAATGAGTGGCGAGATTGTTGTAAGAGAGACAGTGCAAAAGATTAATGTTTCGTCTTTGGACCTAACTGGTGAGGTGATATTTCTACAGCCTATACAGAGGGGGCCTCTTCACACTGTAGAGTGTAGAGAATTAAATCTGTTTAAAATGTGAGTAGGCGCAGTGGCTTAGTGGTTAGTGTGTTGGACTACTAAGCGAGGGGTCCCAGGTTCGAATCCCGCAAAAACCCAAATTCCAACTTGGGGTTTTTTCCACTGCGCCACCTCTCGCGAACGTCTGACAAACATCCGAGAGTATAACTGTCTTTAGAGCTTCTCAATTAGCCGTTTGGAATCGGCATAAAATTGTAGATCCCTTCCATTCGTTCCAAAAATAAAACTCACACAAAACGAATGGTTGCGAGAAGCTAGGCCTTGGGTCCCTACAGACCTGTTGCGCCAACTATATATATATATAAAATGTGAGTCGAAATCGATTTGGCATCATCCAAATTGTTATACTCTTTTTTCACGAAGTATGCCTTTCCAATCCGGAAATGCGTTCAGACCTATGATTCCATTTTTATGCAGCAGAAGAGCTGACAGGCTTTGCTTGTTGACACTACGTCTTAAAAGGTATTTTGGTGATATTCAGGCAAAACAGCACACCTGCCTCTTTGACTCCGTTGAGAAAAGTATATTTATTGGGAGGGCTATATGCCTAAGTAAACAATGTCCTGCTGGGCGTATGAAGAGAATATGGGCGGGTCTTATCTTCTGGCAACCACAACCTGTCTTCAGTTTCTGGGACCATATTTACTGAACTGTGAGAAAGCAGCTTCCTAACACTAAAAAGCCTTGACCTACGTTTGGATTGTCAACCCACGGAATATTTACCCGGTTGGCTTGACGAATCTCCCATTCTCACTTGTTATTAAGTAGCCCAAGAGCAGCAGCCCAAATTACGCGGCAATTCCGTTCTGGTCTCGAAAATGGGGAAATTGAAGCAGCTCTAGCTTGAATACTTTGTGACCGGGTATCCAGTCAAGTTTTAGATAGTCGATGTTGCGTTTGTAGAAAATATAAAACCCGCTCAATCGTTATCCAAATAATAATTAAACTTTAATAGGATACAAAAAAAAGTATTAAAAAACTATGGATTTAGAAGAAGTAAAGGGTTTTCCAATAATTGCGCTACAAAAGTATTTTTTGAATAAAACAAAAACGGATTTGGATATCAATGAAATTCTTTATTCCTGTGAAAGTTTTTTCGATGCCATGGAACTCGATTTCTTTTGCATGGCCACCACGGGCACGCTAGCAGCAGTCCAGACGCTGAACCCAATTTTCGACGGTTTTCAAGCATAAATTGGCCGATAATGCTGCAAATTCACGTTCGATATTCGTACGAAGTTCCTCAATCGTCGCTGGCTTGTTAGCATAGACCATAGACTTGACGTAGCCCCACAGGAAATAGTCTAACGGCGTCAAATCGCACGACCGAAGCGGCCAAGCGACTGGACCATTTCGTGAGATAACAAGTTCACCAAAATTGGTTTCCAATAAATTGATTGTGACATTCGCTGTGTGGCTTGTGGCGCCGTCCTGTTGGAGCCACATGTCCTCCAAGTCCATATCATCCAATTGGGGCCAAAAATATTCGGTTTTCATTGAACGGCAGCGATTCCCATTCACAGTAACGTGCCGGTCTTGACCATCACGGAAGAAATGCGGCCCAATGACGCCGCCGGCCCATAAACCACACCAAACCGTAATTTTTTCGGAATGCAATAATGACTCATGGAGTACGTGTGGATTACTGCCTGACCAATACCGCATATTTTGTTTATTGACGAAGCCAGAAATGAGCCTCATCGCTGAAGATGATTTTTCGATGAAAATCCGAATCATTATCAAGTTGTTGCTCAGCCCAATTCACGAACATACGACGCTTCTGGTGGTCAAGTGGCTTCAGTTCTTGCGTCAATTTAATCTTGTAAGGGTGTAGGTCAATATCTTTTCGCAAAATTCGTCATAACGACGTCACAGAGATGCCCAACGCTTGAGAACGACGTGTGAGAGACAGATTTGGGCTTTCTTCAACTGAAGCCTCAGCGGCAGCAATATTCTCGACACTACGGGCACTTCTTTGTCTCACTGTGCCTGTGGATTCAAATAGGAGTATTGTACTCATTTTTTCGTTTCCTGTAATCCCGTACTTCTCAAAGACAAATTGTGCTCCTATTTCTTATTTCGAATTTAACTACCTACTTTCACATGACTTGACATTTATGGCGTGGTATTTTTGCATCATTCACAGAATAATAAACACCAGAATAGACAGACGCCACCAAAACAACATAGCCGTCACAGGCTGGCAATATCGATCCTTCCCAATTGAAAAACTCTTGACTAAAAATATATTTCTTAGATTGAGTTCTGTAGGCAAAAAAAAAAAAAAAAATTTATTATACCTACTCCCCAACGAAATGTCAGAGAGTCTGTTGCCTTGGATGATTGTTAACGCCATCTATGAATGTGTAGGACAAACAATCTAAGAATCTGATAGCTGGAAAACCCCAACCAAAAAAAAAAAAAAAATCGATTGTACCTACTCCCCAACGAAATGTCATAGAGTCTATTGCCTTGGATGATTGTTAACGCCATCTATGAATGTGTAGGACAAACAATCTAAGAATCTGATAGCTGGAAAACCCCAACCAACTTCAATTGGTAACAACGGCGAGTTTCCTTCGAATGGACGACATTTTTCTTGACTCAATAAAAGTGAAAAGTAAGTTATAAAACGAACCAATTAATTATCTTTGAATTTTTTGTGGAAAGTGGCATCGAAATGGAGTCATAAATCATCAACTCGTCAAAAGAGTTAGCCCGAAATTTTAGCCCATAAAGTACTTTCTCCTTGAATATCTGACTGATAACTTGGCGGAGATATCATTCATTCACCGGATTTAATTATTCATATTATTACTTTATTTAATTTAAAATTATTAAAATTATCAAATGCCTTGTCTATTTGAAATTAAGTAAACTTGAATCAGAGACAGATGAAAGCATATCCTTTTCCAAAATTGAGTCGAGAAGACCGCGAGGTCTACGGAGTGAATTCAGGGTCTCAACTAACCAGCCTCCTCTAATAGCCCATACCTATTAACAGCTATTGGTTGGGTGGACCATCGCTCCTGCAATACAGAGACATTTAATTGTACGCAGCTTCTGCAACTTTGTTCTTATTTTGAGTTCAAGACGACGTTGACAAAAAATTCTGCTGCACATGCGCTTATGGCACATTATGCTCTAGTGTAGTAAGTAAGGTCGGTGGCAGAATTGCTATATCAGTTCCAATTGTTTCTTTCATCAGGCACGACGCCGAAACATTTGTACACATCAGTGCGGAGTACGGAAGTGATTAGTTCAATATTAATGAGTCTAGTCCTTGCCAAATGCACTATAACTGATTTGCATTGGTAGATAGGGCGTCCTTCTTCGCTGCATTTTTGTAAAGCTCTTAGTTTCTTCGTCGGCAAAATTAGCACCTCGAGGTGTCCTCTTGGGATTTTAAGCTGGTTGATAACATGTCAACAAAAGGTTGGTTTAGGTGCTTTAAGCCCGTTTTTGGGCATATAATGTGTACATAAAAGTCCATATGGAGTGATGATAGACAGTCCGTGGCGTAGTTCGATGTTTTAGCATGTTAGCCGAGAAGGAAGCTGTACAAAATTGTAATAATACAAATTGTGATTTGGGTACTTTCTCTTTGACTAAAAACAATACCAAATTTGTTTGATAGATATTAAGTCTACATCGACTTTCAACCATATTCGATCCATACAAAATTTAAACATTATACCACTTACTAACTTCAACACCTTTCCAATCATCATCGATATGAAGCAATCAACAAATCGAATACTCAAAACTGATTGGACAGCAAAAACTTCAACAGGTTGTAATCTTTTCCTTAATATTCAGAGGTGAATATCAATCCAGCGTACCTAAATAATACCTCAGACGTACCGTGATTGAGTATGAATATTGAACCATAAATATTCTGAAAGTTCGCCTGTCGGTAGCTCGAGATTTGGCCCGTAAAAAGCGTTCAGAATTAAATATTACACCAATAACTGGTTCAACTCAAATCGTAAATTTATTTCCACTTACCACATCACGTTGTCCTTTAACAGCTCCTTGGCCTGGGCCGCTACTACATTTTACAAGATATCTGATTTCTGATATATACCGTCAGATATCGGTTTGGCTGTGTTTTACCTGTTTTTCTTTTTACTCCATTCGACACGAAGTCATAAAATTGCGAATAAAAAAGAGAAAAAGAAAACGAAAACGATAAGCACCACAACGAATCTTCAATAATTTGTATTCATTGCATGATGCGTGCAAAAATGTATCTACCCCGTTGGTCGTTGGTGTTGATGCTCAGCAGCAGCAACAGACCAAAGTTGGCAGTTTGGTGGTTTTCCCCCCAGATTTATGGGTTGTTTTGGTTGACGGGGGGAAATCTGGGGGGAGAAATTCTTTAGCGGAAATCTGAGGTTTTTCTTTTAGTTCTATTTTATTTGTATTTGGTTATAATATTCGTTGTTGATAACTTTAAAATATGCATCCGCAATTTGCAAACGCTAAGTACCTAACTTAAAGTTAATAATGAGTTACAGAAGACATTCGTCGTTATTTTCTGTCCAAATTTTAAATAAATGTGTGTGTTATTTTAAAATTCTGTAAAAAAATCAATCGATTATCTAAAGCTATATTTACGTGCGAAGATTCGAATACCTTTGACGATTTTCGTTTTCAAAAGAAGTCTTTCAAAAAAAAAGTTGGTTTTTTGTAATAAATAGTTCCTCAAATATTTTTCCGGATCTAAGTACCAACCTCATTAGTAAATTGTATTAACAACAATATCATGAAAGTTGAGTTGGGGCTGTGTAAATTTCTACAAAATGGTTTCAAAAAGCAACATGCAACAACACTTTTCTTAAGACGAGAAATGATCGCGCTTCAAATCTGTACTTTAAAGTCGTAAGACATTATTTAGAAAATATTGATAAAAAGTGTGGTTTTTTTTTTAGAAAAAATGCCAAATCTGTTGGTTTTTAAGATTTATCTGGGGGAAAATACTTTGACCGTCTGGCAACGCTGCAACAGACCAACTCCACCCAATGACTGTGTAAGCAAATGTTTACTCGTTCAGCAAAATATGCGAACATAAATTTAATTTAACCGCTTCGTCGGTCGTTATCCCTTCGCTTCGTTCGTGTGTGGTGTGCGTGTGTGCGCATGAATTTGATATGAGAAAATTCGAATTTCGAATATCTCAGCATGTTCACGGAAAAGTGTTTACTCTGTGTATATGCTGTAGGTGCACCAATTTAAAACCATTCACCTGCAGTACCACGAAATGCGGCACACCGAATCGAAAAATAATTTAAACAATTCTTGCGAAATTGCCATTGTTTATAGTTTTTGATTAAATGTTAAATTATTTTGTTTGTAGTGTTTTATCGTTTCGCCAGAACCAATAACAGGTCATAGGGGTCTGTTTCTTCAACAGTGGAAGTTGTGAATTTGAATAGCGAACGACGAAAACGGATGGTAGTTGGACTTGAAATTTATTTATTTTCGTCCAGTTAATTGTAATACATGAACAATGGAAAATTCTGCTTAAAAGGGAATGTTTTGTGTCCCGAAATAGAGTTGTTAAAGCGAAAATCAAATGGAAATTAATTGGGTCCGTCAACTGAAACACGAAGTTGAAGAAGTTTGCAAAACGTAATACGAATTGAAGTGTGCCCTGGAAGTGATTCATTGTTTAACGATCAAGCTCAGAGTCGAAGAGCTAACAAAGACAGGTGCAAATGCAAAAATTCCTTGTGGTTACAAAAAGTCCCCAACCAAGATAAAAACTCTATTTTTGTATGCTTTTGCTTGGGCGTATATTTTAAATTTCTATTGTTCGGATGGACACAAATTATAGGTAAAAGAAAGACAGAAGAGGGATGTTGATTGTGATAGAAATATCTTCTCAAAATATTTGAAAAATCGCGCCGAAATGGCCATTAAAATTTCACCAAGAACGCCATCAAAATCGGTCTTTAAAACGTTCCTTAAATAGCCCAAAAACCTAGAAAAAACTCCCTTAATCAGTTCGAAAAGGAGGGGTCCGTTAAAACATTAAAAGCCCGTACAAAAAGTAGTGAATCTGACTGTGGCAAGTGGCACATTCTCCACACATTCTTGTCTTTTTAATACTCATACTTCAGCCGGTTAAATTTCAATAGAAGAATTTTGAGCTGGGAGGATTTTTTTTTGTAATAACCTTTTAAATGCCCACTATAATAAGGTGTTGGGCCAAACATAAAAATAGTCAGATATACCTGCGTGCGCAGCTATTTTCTGTACAGTAGCCGGTACAAACGTTACAACCCTCAAGGAAATTACTAAATGCCTTTGACATTTCATTCCCAAAAAAGGACTGAAAGGAGTCCTCAAAAAACATGGCGATACTTATCTGTTTATTTTAGAACACTGGAACATTAAGAAAGACAAAAGTGTTTTCCTACAGGTTTCATTTTATTGGCGGTATGAAGACTACTGCCTAGTTTTTACATGCTATATTATATTATATTTTACTACCACCGACAGGGTTGTCAATTTTTAGTATTTTACCAAATTTGATAACTTTTTTTATGTTAGTGATTTTTGTTAATTTGTTGATATTTATCTAGTTTTGGTAACTTTTTTAACAAGAGCTGCCTTACTGTTTCTGAGGGAATTCTTTGCACGTGCACCACCCATGGGAACCTATTTTATTCCAAAACAAGAAAAGGGTTTAAGGTTTTTCTAGTACTTTAGTAAGTCAAGTCCTATCTATTTTATTTTATATACATAGTAGCCGTTGCTAAAAGCGGACAAAATTCCTACTTTCATAAATTCACAAGACTTATATTTTAAAAATGTGTTTTATGAATAAAAAAATTTATTTTTCTTTCTCAGAAGTTCAAATAAATTTGGAAATCCGATTTCCTACCAATTTTAAGCGGCGTACGATAAAAGCCATGTGAAACAGGTAGCTGTGGAGAGATTTCAGTAACGCCAGCGACACCTTAAAATCAGTCTTTGAACAAGCTTTTATTCACTCGAACTTCTTACTGCCTATTGAAATTTCATTTTGACATTTTGACGTGAAAAAATTGCAGGAAAATTGGACGCTACATGAACTGCATACTGGGCTTGAACATAGGTACATTTCCCTCTGCCATGACATTTTTTTATATTTTTTATATTAAGTTCGTCATACCATAAAATGCTAACTTTTTATTTTTTATTTTTATTTTTTTTTTAATTTTGGTCAAAATCACCGGCTGACGGCAAAAACCAACACTTTTCGTTGTAATTCGCGCGTTGAACACGCTTTACGATTTAAATGTCAAAGCGCGCGAGCAAGAAGAAAAAGAAATGCGAATGCACGTTGAGAGGGCAGTCGGCAGGGTTGAAAAACGTGCTACAATCGTAACTTTTAAGTTACAAAGGACTTTTAAAAAATTCAAAATACAATCGCCCCTAAAAAGTTGCCCTCAGCATTTATTTTATTTTGAAAAATACATAATTAAACTCAATGCATATTTAATACTATACCTGTTAGAATTTTTTTTATTCGTTTATCCATATTTGCTATATTTTTACGAACGCATCCAATTCCACTGTACAACGTACCTGATGTAAGCTTCCCCTTAAAAACAAGAGAAGTGCTTTGCAGCGGGTATTTTACAAATCATACAAAAGATGGAACAGCTAAGCTACCTATGCCTTAGTTAGTGCCTTATGTGGTATTCGATTGGATTTCTTCAGATTTGCTCTCACATTTCGCATTTCGTGTGTCAAATCGAACAAAAAACGTTAATTTTTTCTTTTTTTGTGTTGATATTTGTGCGATTCGAATATGTGTTGCCTTCGACACTTTTCAAAGCGTTTTCCATTCACTGGAAATAGATTCACACGAAGCGATGCACTTGTATTGGTAAGTCTGAGAAAACAATCCAGATTCGCGAAATCTGAAAAAGATTGATTTTTTTTCGTACCATACGAACATAAAAAGTGCCCTGAGAGCAAAAAGAGTGCTCTGAGAGCGCCGAATCGAATACCACATTCAATTGTTGTCATCACTGTGAGAGTAAAGCCTGAAGTCCTGAAATACATCGAAACAAATGTTGAAAAAATTAGAAGGAAGTGGAAAAAATCGGCTCAGGTCTTAATTGCTTCGAATCATTTTGTTTCAAAAAGTATTGGTCTTCACTTATTAAGCTGAAAACTGAGTAAGTACAATGAATTGTTCGAAACGCAAACATCACTTGCTTAGTTTTAAATAAAATTAAAAAAAAAATAAAGAATTCAAGTTTTTCAAAGTTTCTTGAAGAATAAAAAACAAACAAAACTAAATATAGATAGCTCTAAGGCCGAAAACCAATAATTTTAAGTATATTGTAGAGTTTAGAGCGCTCGCTGAGAGCCAGTAAGCTAGATTAAGATAAATGTTAGTTTTAAATTAGATTTAATCGTTTTTGTCTAGTATGTAAGTTAAAGATGAAATTAATAAAAATGAATTTAAAATGTAAATGTAAAAAAAAACATCACTTACCAAATCAATTTTTATTAATATCGAAAATATGGTTTTCGAGATACGAGCCGTTGCTTAAAGTATCGTTATTGTTAAATTCATGTGGAAAACGAAAGACGCAATCATTTTAAATAGGATAAATTGTACATGTACAAATTATACGACATTTTTGTGCCCGCTTAGAAAATGAATGTAAATAAAAATTAAACGGTCATCAAGTTAGAAATGACCATGATACTATGTATGTATGTATATAGAAAATGACTCCGAACTTAACCCACAAATTCTAAAAACGAAGTTCGACACTAATCCGCCTAGCTGTAGGCCTTAGAAGCCGACGGTCAGAAAGACAGAGGTACGGAATTGCGTTATATTACATAGAATTGAAAAACATCTCCAAATTTTGTACGAAAACGATACCTTTCGCCTACTCGTATACGAGAATGTAAAAAATTAATTTGAGCCCAAAAAAATACAATCGGAAGATTTAGTTACAGTCCACACAGTTAATTTTTCATCCCTGAATTGGTAGACGGAAGAGAAAGACAGACTAAAAGTTCGATTTGGTTTTGGCTTAATGTTCGTCGATTCTACGACGTCGCATTCGTAGTTTTACAGTCCCTTTTCAACCCTGGGACATAATTAGCTCAGTCACCGATGCGCTCTAGTGAATGACGGTTGTGCCCAACAGGTTTTTATTTTTTTTAATCGCGCGAATTTACTTGTTTCGGACTTCTGCGGATCTTGCGCAAAGAGATAGGTAGTCAAAAAAGTGTCTTTCAATAGCTGTGGGTTTTTTTTTTTTAGAAAATCGACTATTTTCATGATTTAACGATATAAACTGAAACCAACTTCACTCTGTCTACAAAACTAAATGATGCATTCGCTAGTTGTTCTTTTAATTAGCTGTGACTGTATTGAAAATGAAATGGAGCTGAAAAGAAAACGAGAAATTGGTTGGGTACTTTTTACCCCGATACGGCCGTTTTGCCACTCTCTCCCCTACTACTTGTCTTACTTTGCCCTACAATGGGGTCAAAGTTTGCTGGTCTCCAATTTGATATGACTTGACAAACTAAATAGCAAACTGCTGGTGTTTCAGTTTTAAAACAGGTCTACAGAAAATTGAAGGTAATATCTCCTTGAGGATAACAAATTAAATTACATTTTGAAAATGCAAGTTTCGTGACTTGAAATTGATTAAGTGTAGGAAGTTTCAATTTATTGTTTTCCTCGCAATGCCCAATAGATAAGACTGCTTAAAGCTTACTATTTATATGTATCCATTAAGATTGATGTTCCCCACAATAAACTACGGTGGCAGATCCTAGAACTGGGATGGGTAGTTGTTGTTCCCACGCTAACTTTTATTTCTCAATCTCATCAAAAGACCCCTCGATTCACTGATCTGTCATAAAGCAAAACAAAATATCCCGGTTTCCATTGGCACACAGCAATCTCCCGCACAACGATGGCAAGTATTTTTGGGGGTTTCAATTCGAAACGTAACACATGGCTACAGCTACCCACCTCCCCCCAATTGGTATTATTTCCCCTGCACCAAATGATACTCGAAAAGTTCTTCATTTGATGCCGTTTCAATGGCGTCTGTACATTTAAATTCGAAAATCGGATATAGCCCACGAATGTGTAAATACTTGGAGCAAATTGGATTTTTTTCTTTTTCTTAATTTCATTTCTCCCCACGTGATAAGCTCGTAAATTTAAATGAACTCAACCAAGCACTTCCACTAAGCAGAAACAACAGCAACAAAAAAAAAAAGTGAGCACGCTTTATATCCTTTGTTTTGTGTTTTAGACTTCGGTTGCTGGGAAACACTGTGGGTGGGGAGGAATACCAGCAAACACACAGCGATTGCCCTCGACAGTTTTCACCTCGTTCCCGGTGCGGGAGTGGATTCCATTCTCTGAACAAAAACATTTCCACCATCCTCCGTCTATCGATATATAGTATTATGCGGCGTCGATTCTAGGTTTTTTTTACTTCCACCCCTCGCGTGTTTACAAAAAGAAAACATGACTGGAACGGGTGTGCGATGCGATGGACAACCCCATGTAGTACATTTTGGTTTGTTTGAAAACGTCGGTCGGCCAAGAGTATCCAATCTTGGAGCCGACCTCTTACATCAAGTTGGGTTTGTGTATTTATCGTTGTCCCGTTTGAGACTTCATAGGTGGCACCATGAGCGCGTTTGAAGTCAAAGTGTATAATCATCCTAAAAATAGTTTCTCAATTTTGGATTTTATTTACGTAGCATCTCGTTGCGGATAGATGTGTTGCCACAACCTCAAACACTTTTGAAGTGTTCTCGAGTTCTCGGTGCGGCGAGGATAATTGCCGCCTATATGCGAGTGAGGCTTCAGATATAATTGTTTAACGATTTTTGAGGCAAATATTTATAGAGTGTTGTGTTTTAGGGGCTTCAGTTTTATTGGATAGGTTTAGACAATTTGGTGTTAATTGCCAATGGGCCTCCATTAGGCAAGATATGTTTACGCGCGAACTTTTATGAGTTCTCGAATGTTGCCACGAAAAATTCCGCGATCAAATATTACTTAATGTAAACAGGTATGTCGGATGACCTTTAGCAATCGATACTGCATATTTGATTTATTTATTCGCCGACTCCGAGTTGTCTGAAGATGTAGTACGTAGGTATGTCAGAAGGAAATGTATTTTGAAATATTCATTATTATTTCAGGGAGCAAGCTTCGAGAAAGATACGAACTTAATGGAACTTAATACGAGTCTTGGTGAAAACCTAGGCTTCCTAAACCAAACAAGGTATTTGAACACTTATTGGGAAGTGCTGTAGCAGAAGTAATCGTGCAAATCTTCTTGCTGCGAACATTACCTCTGTTGCAGCACTTCCGAATATGTTTGAATACTTACTTTGGTTAAGGAAGACTACCCTAAGCCAAAAAATGAACGCTGGACACTTGCAAGTAGCACCAATAAAGGGCTTGAAGTATGCAACAAATATTGCGTATTGGATATGCCAACCGGAAAAGAGATTTTTTAGAGTGAACTCAACCATGCGAACCTCGAATTATAGATGACGTAGTTCCACCATCGCGTTAAGTATAGTGAAAGTAGTTTATTTCGTGAACTAATCGAACTAATACATTTTGGTGACATATTTGCTCGCAAATGTACAAATATTTGTAAGTCTATTAAACACTAGCCGACCCCCGCCTGCTTTGTTGGCGTTAAAGTGCGCGGAAACATAATTTTGTTAAATGAAAAATACTGTATTATTAAAAAAATCCCAGAACATGCAAATATTTATTTCATACTTTAAATAACAAGAAACTTGTAAATCGGTCCAATAGTTCGTAGGATTTTTGCGGACACACAATTCTTGAATTATTTTTTATATATGAAATTGTGTACTGGGCGACGGGAGACCCACTCAAACGCTGGCATCACTTGTTGCTAATATATAGATTTGTGAGAGCACCCGATTTGAATGTGGTCTATCTATTTTTTTCAAGTTCAATTTGCTCATATCCAAGTAAGTGTAAACAAACCCAATCCATCGGGAACTAATCGAATCATGGAGTCACGTACTCGTAACCATTTGAAGGATTATTCAATTTATTTCAAAGCAATCTATTGAGGTGGTTTATTATCTAGACATAAGACATGTGAACTACACTACAAGTCGGCATCAAGTTTACGTCAAAAATGCATAGGAACATTTAATTTCAGTTCGCAATTCTACTCTCAAAATACTCCGTTGTCTGATGTTTAGTTCAAGAACTGATGTCGAAAGCAAATAACGTCAGCGCACCTAAAAATAATTAATAGCAAAAATCCACCTTTTCACATATTTGGGACAGATTAAACTTCTGAACTAACTGAATTAAGTTTAGTTCACTCAAGTTCTTTTGCAACTATTCAACTATTACCTAAATGAACTGCAATTGGTAGTTACGAGTCTTACATACATGGCTGGAGTATTTGAATTGCGACTCTGGAATCACGACTTTTAAAACGCCTCTTCAACGACTGTCCATTTCGGAAGTCAGGCGCCACTGAGTAGCCGGACCTAGGTTCGTGTGGAACTGAAAGTTATGCATCTGTTACCAGACAACTTGAGTCTGGCTTTCTGGTATATGAAACAAACAAAGAAACAGTGATGCGTTCGATCACCAGCGGGTTAACTTGTTATTCGTTGTTCCTTGGACAATCTAAAATGCCAGCAATTTTGTGCCTTAATCGTATCATATTCCAGGAAGCTTAGTTAAGGCTGTACGCGTGGTTTCAATACTAGTTGAGTTTGCGTAGCGATAATGACTCAAATGTCCTAGCACGATCTATGCCGAAAAATTGATGACCAATCATACAAAACCAATTGATGTAGTTCTGTTCGATTTACATTCGTGTTGACTGTTTGTCTTTAAATGGGGACATTTAAAAAAAAATTACAAGTCTGTAGGAAATACTTATCTCCACTTTGTTTCCACTCTTAATCTCTATATAAGTTAAGAAAAAATAGGAGACGTTTTCTTTGCCTTTTTTGCATTTTTCCGTGTGCGCCTTTGGGTTAAAAAATACATTAAATATAGTTACGTTCAGGTTTTAAAGGACATCTGCAGTTATGCCATAGGATATCCTTCAGGTCGATAACTTAAGAAGTTTTGGAATAAACATCGGTTTAAATAATACGTTTCTAAGAACTTTGGCCAGGTAAGTCAATCTCTAGATTTTCAAATCAAACTTACCAAGCGCGCAAGAAAAATCTGTTAAATATTATAACCTATTGAGGTTGTGGCAAGATATATCTTTCATTCAAGACAGACTTCAGTCCATCTTCAGGAAGTTTTTTAAGACCTTGTTCATGTTGAACCATCCAAAAGGTATTGCCAAACAAAACCTGAAATACCAGGACCGCAATAGTTCTTGTCGTTTACGTCTTTCACAGTCTACCTTTCATTATTTCGGGAAAGACTTGTTTTAATTTACTTCTATTCTTGGCTTAAAACGGTTTTGATTGAGAAACATTATATATTGATTGCAAATTGAGTCTAGAACGGAAGGTACACTGTCGACGGTAATATTTATTTATGTAAAGGGTGATTTTTTAGCTGGTTTGGTTTTGGCAACACTGGTTTTGACAGCTGACGTGTGTTTAGTACCTTGTGTCACTGTCAAACAGCTTCAGTTTGGTTTGCAATTTAACCATGGATCGTCTTACAAATGAACAACGCTTGCAAATTATTGAATTTTACTATCAAAATTCGTGCTCGGTTCGAAATGTTCATCGCGCGCTGCTTCCATTTTATGATCGGCATTCTCGACCTTCTGAGCAGTCTATTCGGAAGATTGTGACCAAATTTCGCACCAAATTTACTTTGTTGGACATTAAACCACCAACACGCTTACGTACTGTGCGTAGTGAAGAAAATATTGCGGCCGTATCAGCTAGTGTGACAGAAGACCGCGAAATGTCGATTCGGCGCCGTTCCCAGCAGTTAGGCCTTTGTTACAGCACTACGCGGAAAATGTTGCGGAAGGATTTGGGCGTAAAGCCTTTTAAGATACAGCTGGTGCAAGAACTAAAGCCAGCCGACCTACCACAACGCCGAATTTTTGGTGAATGGGCTCTTGGAAAGCTGGCCGAGGATCCGCTTTTTTATCGAAAAATTGTGTTCAGCGGTGAGGCTCATTTTTGGTTGAATGGGTACGTAAATAAGCAAAATTGCCGCATTTGGAGTGAAGATCAGCCAGAAGCATTGCAACTGCTACCAATGCATCCCGAAAAAGCCACTGTTTGGTGCGGTTTATGGGCCGGCGGCATTTTTGGGCCATATTTCTTCAAAGATGATGCGAATCGCAGCGTTACTGTCAATGGTGAACGCTACCGAGCGATGATAACAAACTTTTTTTTGCCCGAAATGGAAGTTCTTGACTTGCATGATATGTGGTTTCAACAAGACGGTGCCACATGCCACACAGCACGCGAAACAATGGCGCAATTGCGAGGCGAGTTTGGTGAACAGTTAATTTCACGTTTCGGGCCGGTCAATTGGCCGCCTAGATCGTGCGATTTGACACCATTAGATTATTTTTTGTGGGGGTATGCCAAGGCTAATGTGTATAGGGACAAGCCCGCTTCGATTGACGCACTGGAAGCCAACATCCATGCATTCATTCGTGAGATACCGGCCGATATGTGTGAAAGAGTATGCCAAAATTGGACTCAGCGGATGGGCTACCTGAGACGCAGCCGCGGTCAACATTTGCATGAAATTATCTTTAAACATTAAATTGCAAGGTTCAAACTATCGATTCAAATAAATATTTCATTCATTTTTTTGTGTTTTTTTTTTTTAAAAAGTTCTAAACCTCTTAAAAAATCACCCTTTATTACTGATAAAAATGGCAACCCTTACTCCGAGAGCTGCTTTGCAATGGACAGAGCGAGTTCTAGTTGTAACTTTATTTAGCAAAGCGAAATCTACGATTCAGGACAAAGCCTCGTCCATCCATTAAAAGAAACGAATGCTCAAAATCCACCTCTATGACAAATTGCCAACCCGGGGACTATTATCATTGCGATTATTTTTAACGGACCTAATTTGCACCAAACCCCCAATTACCGGGAAGAGGCCGTTCCTGTCTTTTACAATAGAACAGTAATTACGACATCATACTTCGGCGACGACGCTGTGTATATACATTTTTAGCGTGCTAACAAAAAGTAATTTAAAAGTTCACCTCATTCAGAGCGCCAGTGCCACCTTTCAACTTACGAACTTTGTAACCGCAAAAAAAAAATTCAACGAACGCAAGATAAATCTTAAACCGCTAGAGTAAATTTAACAAACACACTTTTAATTTATCAAAATGCAAAGAAGGAACAAGGAAAAATTACTCCAACATTAAGCAGGACGAAACGAAATCCCATTCTTGCACATTTTTATTACTTATTATCGCACATTTTTGCCAGCGGAAGTAGGTTATGAGCTCGTCCTCTTGCTTAGGACATTATTTCTTTAATTTCTTACCCGTCGCATTGTCTATGCAGATAGATGTGGAGGCTGCTTATCCCCTCTGGATGCGGGACAAGGAAAGCTTTTAAAGTACTTAAAATTACTTCCGTCGTCGTCGCTTCGTGTTGTGTCTTCATTTTCATTTCCGCCGCGAACTAAGACAAAAAAAAGAAAAGGAACTCGAAACAAATAAAAAAATAAAAATTGCGAACAAAACTGTATAAGAATCCTTAGATGAGATATCGCCCCGTTCGTTGAGCGAGCTCCTTGTTTGGTTTATTTGCATTTTGTTTTTGTCTACCTTTGGGGATTTTACTTTTAAAGGATTATCATTCCAGTTTAGTTTTATCACTCCAAGGACATTTGCAGCCATTCTCATTTCCACTATATGTGTGTGCGGATATGATGGTGTGTTTTCTTTGTAATATGCAAAGCCCAGTGTGCACATTCAAGGAGGTACTACAACGACACGGCCCCAAATTAACCTTCACCCTATATAAACGGAAGTACCTACTCTCCAATTCAGTGGGGGAAGAGAACCAAAGCATGAGTCAGAGTCAAAGAGGACGCTTTCAGATTCGGATTCAGATTCGGAGTGTGTATACTTCAATCGAAAAGTAAACAAAGTTATGCGGACTTTTATCTTCTCGTGCATTTAACTTGGCTTAATTTTCCTGATGTACATTTCATCGGTGCGGCAGCGATGCCATCCGCCGACGACGAGTGGACGAGTCCTTTTGGCGCATACACCGAACAGTGAGTGGCTTAGGATTTCAGTATTTCAAATATGTGTGTACACAATCGTTTTTCGTACGGCAGAGGGTCTGTTGAGTTCACAACAATATTATGTAGGTAGATATGCGTTGTGGGCCATGGAGGAGTTTTTTTTTTTTTTTTTTGGTAAGGGTTCCGGCAATTTATATGGAAATTTCAGTCCCAAATTATTTACACAGCAGGCGGTAGGTAGTATAGTAATAGTAAGAGCAACACTAGCACACACATGGACAGGACTACGGCGAAGGAGTTGCTTGGAATTACAACTCGACTCACGCGTTGTTCGTGTATAAAAGAGAAGAGCTCCCAGTGTGGGGTTGACGTGGCGCGGTTGTTGATTTTCGGTGCTTAACGGCAGCGATGGTGGAGATACTGAATGTTTTAACAATTTAATACATGTGCACAGCAATGTTACGACGGTTTTTCTTTTGTTTTTATTTTGTTGAATATTTTGAATATTTTCAAGGACACGTGCGTGCTTTTCGGTTTCATTTGCACGCGTGAGCAAGGAGAGGTAAATACTAATTTTGACTGACTTTCGTGATGTCATAGTAGTAATTAAAAAGAGGAAAAGGATACTTTGTTGGTACACAAGGCTAGGTATATATAGGGGGAAGGACAAACATTTAGTTTTGCTTTCATTGCATGTTTTCGAGCAAACAAACGCTTATGGTTGTAAATAGGGGTCGATAAGGTTTGCCGCCTGTCTCTCTGGGTGGTTTATTTGAAGAAGAAGTGCGTGCCAGGTGGATTAGATGGGGTTTGGGATTATTAGCTGATGGGGCGATTCACCTGATGATAAAAGGGAGATGTGTTTTTTTTAGGGACTCAGTAGGTGTTGATGGGCAGACATAAGATCCCCAAGTCTAACACAATCGTTTAGCAGTTTTTTTTTGATTTTTAATGGAGATGTTAGTGATTGTGAATCATATATGGTGAATTAAAACAAGATAATTAAGGTCAGGTGACTAATAATAATAATAGTTGGCGCAACAGGTCCGTAGGGACCCAAGGCCTAGCTTCTCACAACCATTCGTATTGTGTGAGTTTCATTTTTGGAACGAATGGAAGGGATCAATAATTTTATGCCGATTCCAAACGGCTAATTGAGAAGCTCTAAAGACAGTTATACTCTCGGATGTTTGTCAGACGTTCGCGAGACGTGGCGCAGTGGTAAAACCCTAAGTTGGAATTTGGGTTTTTGTGGGATTCGAACCTGGGACCCCTCGCTTAGTAGTCCAACACACTAACCAGCTGCACCTACAAGGTCAAGTGACTAGCTGAAGAGAATACACCAACTCGTCTCCAAGATTTATGGATATATATATAAGTATGACCGATGAATGGAGCCTCAGCATTATTTTGCCTGATCCACAGGAAAGGCCAACCTCTCAACTGTGTCAACTATCGATTGGAGACTGATCCTTAACATCGCATATAAAATCCTATCTGATGTACTGTCTGATCACCTGAGACAATTTGTCAACGAACTGATTGATCCCTACCAGAGTGGTTTTTGGGGCCGATAAGTGCACAACTGACCAAATATTCAAACTACGGCAGATCTTGGAAAAAATACCCAAGACTGGACTTCTTGGGTATTTTCGATACTCACAATTTTTTTTTTGTCGTTTTTAAGACCGAATATGACAGCATTTTGTCTAGTTTTAGCATTCCTGCCATTGAAACCAGTGATGTCAAAAAAGGATTTAGACAAGGTGACTTGCTGTCATGTGATTTTTTGAACATGATACCTGAGAAAATTGTGCGAAGCCTGCTAACACAAGAGACGAGTTTGTCCTTGCATACGCTGACGAGTCGACATCATTAGAAGAACACACTGAGCTGTCACTGATGCGTTTGCAACTATCAGTACTGAAGCTGGAAAATAGGTATAGTGGTGTGTGAGGACAAAATAAAAAGTATGACGTCAACAAGAAGAGGCACACAACATGGACGAATCGGAGAGAACATCAAGACAAACAGCTATAACCTTAGGGTAGCTCGGGACTTGGTCTATACCCGCCCCGAGGAATGGAATGATGAGGGTCTAAAAAGACTTATTTATCCAGGCCGAACGAAGATCTCTTTAGTCACTTCGAACACAAAATTCCTCGAGCGGTTTTCGGTCCCGTTTGCGTTGACGGACTTTGGAGGAGGAGATTAAACAACGCACTCTACGAGGTGTACAGCGATACGACCTGGTCAGAAAAGTACGAATCAGCCTAGGATGTGTATACAGTGCTCCGGCTCAAAGATTCTTCGATTTTAGCCCGGAGGGACAACGTCGTAGGGGAAGGGCGCCCAAGTGTCCTTTCCACTCAGAAAACTTGAGGTACTCAACCGGACGCAGTTAGTCAAAAATCGTGCTAACTGGTGACGCGTATTGTTAGAGGCCCAGGTCAAACCAGATGTAGATAAATAATAGGTGACTATAACTCTTTCCTGAACATTTCTTCGAATCATACTCAATTGGAATGCACCCCACCTTCAAATCGAAACGAAAATGTCTTGCCTCCATTAAAACTTTAGATTTTGCCAGTATCATCACCTGCGACATCTTTTTCGCCCTGGTTAATCTCGGACCGTATCACCATTTCAAATGGTAGGTTTATCAGCCTTCCCGTCACGATTTGTTTCCTAAGCCCTATCCCTAGAAATAAATACTAAACTCTCTCTAGTAACACCATAAACCCTAATGCTGGTAACCTTTCCTCTTCCTACATCACAATAACATAAAAACAAACCTACAGCTACAGCCCATGCTCACCGTTCCACCTACAATGATACATCAGAATAAACCCGAATTTACCTAGAAGCATTTATCATTTCGTAAATAGACTCTCTACGAGCCTACCGAAGCCTCGGCCTTGACAATAATACCCATCAATCATCAAGGAACAATTTTCTAAAGCTGTTTGTTTATATTTCCTTTGGCCCCCCTCCGCTCCATCCCGTGTGTGTCTGCCTTTTCTTTACGATAGAATTGCTCTTTTGTTTCCTTGTTAAGACGAACCATTCTCCTGTCTATTATGGGGCGGAGAAGGATGTTGAAAAAGGTTTGTATTCCTCGTAAACAATAAAAGACGGTAACAACAGAAGAAACAAAAAAAAAAAAAAAGAAGACAAAAATAGAAAATCCCCAAATATCCTAAATGATAAGTGAACACTTTTTTTACGTGTTCACTGAGCCTAGGAATCCTTGCCATTAAAATTGACGAAGGTTGTTATCCACAGCTGACTGGCAAATTGCCTCCAAAAACGAAACGGCGAGACGACCCCAAAATGTATGCCGTTCTCTTCTTGTTTTGACAGTTTGTCTTTATTTTTTCCTTTGCGCGCACAATGACAGGGAAATGTTTCAATTATTTCTATCGGTACCTACTGGTATTTATGCGGTCTTAAAAGCGTAAATGATTTTGTTTCATGATAGAGATTTTGTTGGATTTTTTCCTTCAACCTATTTCGGATGGCCATTTGATTTATATTGCTAATGGATTTGAAGTAGTTATTTGATGGTTGTTTTGGGAAATTCATGCACTTTTTAATATCGGTAGGGATCCGTCTTTGCAAGGCTTTTTAATCGATATTTAGGGTAGAATTGGGTATGAGAAAAAAAAAATGTTACAAGGAGGGAAACTAATAAGAGAGATAATCTGTAGGAGTTTAGCATTTCAGGAGTCGTTATGTGATTCCATTGTTTGGAGTATTTCTTCCACCGTCGTTAGACTTTAAATAGAAAATCAATGATTGCTGCAATATTTTTTCACGTGCTCCCAGTCATATCCAAACCATTCTCGCTAGCAGCCTTCAGTAGCAGAGTTTTGACCTTTATTTGCATGAATCAGGGACACTCATTCCGTAATTTTTCAGACGAGCTTAATATTATATGCACTAGTATATTGCTCAAGGAATTTTTGTTTTACTAAAAACATAGGTTTTTGAGTTGGGGGTTTTAATTAAGAATTAAATCCATTATTAAAAATGTTTCTCAAAAACTACAGTAGTTGGCACTCCTATATAGTAGTTGACGGCCTACGGAACTACAGTTGTTGGCACCCAAAAGTAATGATTCAATAATAACTATCGGTTCGTTAAAATGCATTTAATGCTTCACTTTGTGACACTTTGATAAGTTAATATTTAAATTAAATACAAAAGATTTATCAATACATGTATTATGTATTAAAAACTTTGTTTAAGACATTTAAGTAGCAAAGCTAAAACGAATTTATTCTAATTTTAAAATTAATTATAATTCAAAAAAAATGTATTGCCGAAAGAGCTAGGTGAAGTCGATCCTCATCGTAAATTTGTTTCACTTTCAAAAATCTGAAACAGATTACCGTCGTATACTATAGTTGTTGGTGCCGTGAAAAGAACAGTTATTGAAAGTGCCATCAACTGTGGCCCCATTTGAACAAGTTATTTGCAGCTGTAAATTGAATCTATTGCTATTCTTTGGTTCAGGGATTGGTTCCCCTCTTTGTTAATATACTGGCAGATAATTTTAATATTTAAAATTAAACTATTAACATATAATACGCGATGAACTCACCGAAAAAGTTCGTTTATATTGCTGTTTGAAATATTTAAAGTTTTTATACTTATTTTGAGAAATTGAAAAAAAAATCTATACTTACGAAATTCAAAGTCCGTATTGAAATTGACAAAATTTCCCACTAAAAGTAAAATCACTGATAGGTTTTTAAACCTTGATTTGTGAGTATCGACTGAAGAACGCCTTTAATATGTAGGTATAAGAGAAGTATGAAAATATTTCGAAATTATTGCAAGACGATTGAACAAAAACAAATCTTTCTCGAAAGAAGTAACTGGAAGGGAGGAAATTGCTTTTGAAGAGAGCGGCATCAACTACTGTACCCAAAAAAAAAGTGTGTCAACTACTCTATCCAACATTTACGAGATTAAGAGCTTAATACTGTTAATTTTCCACAAATATGATGAAAGCGGAGAATCTGACTTATTTTGATCACCAAAATTTCAAAAACGATACCGTCCAGACGATAGTTGTTAGACTGAACCGGTGACCTCTTCTTTCCTCTGTCTTTTCAATTATTCTGGATCAACAGTCTACAATGCAGAGCAGCTTTTGGTCGTACGACTCGTGCATAGCACCTAATTAACCCCAGTTTAACCATTTTTAGCCCAGCAGAAATGTAGTACCGATATCGACTGAACTGGTTGGAAAATAATTGCAAATATAGGTACTCCAACCATATGTTTTTAAGATGACAAATTTTAAGCTTCTTTCCCTTCGACGATTAGTGACAGTGACTCAGGGCTCAGGGGTAAGTTTGATGGACCAGAACCAAGGTTCAAAACCTGTAGAAATGAAATTTAGACGTTTCTACTAATTTTTCACATCCAAGAGTATGGTTGTGGTGAGAAAGTTTATCAGTTTAGATACGGCATAATATTTAAGGACCCAAAAAATATGTATAAAAATGGAAATGCATATTCTGCGCTACATAGAGGAAGACCTTCTATGAGGCACTGTACACCACATATAGAAGACGACCTCAACCTGTGGCAGCTAGCTTATTGGTTGATACCCAAATCCGTTCGGATGGCAAGGCCACCAAACTTTAAGTAGTAATATAAAAAGCAGTTGTGGGGACTCGTACTATTAAATTCTAATACTCTCCACTTCAACCTCACCGGATTACAAAACAAATTAAACGATATGAACAAATCCGGTAAAGAAATGATTGCAACTAGAGGCACTGCAACCATTTCTTTTCGAAATGACACTTTTCGCGATTCCCTCTCATCGGAAAACCGCATTTAAATCAAATTTCTCCATGTTAATCATGGTAGCAGGGTCAGCTACTCAGTGTTACGATATAGGACCAGGATTCATACTCTGCAAAAACAAAATTGAATTTAATTTGAGGTTAGCTTTACTTTTTTTTTTAAATAAGTAATGCCGATATCGTGCATGCATATTCAAATTGGATTTCTTACTCGTCAAGCTTGCGACCACTTTAAGTCCAATGCAGGGTACCTCTTGAGCAAATTCTGTCCAATCATCATCAACTAACCAATTTGCAAGCGATTTTGCTTGACACATATAAACTTGACGACTTTCCGTCATCAAAATCTCGTCAGCGACAAAATCTGCCTCCCAGTAATATTCCTCTCGCCCTCATCACGTATTCGCTTTCGTAGGACCCAAACTCACATATTCGCAGTGGAATTTTCCACACGGAAACTCAACATGACAGCTGTATAAGTGCATGTCAATACTCACGGGCGTTGTGATGGATTCACATTCAGATTCACCCATCAACCACAATTCCTCAATCGTAATGTGTATCCTTCTACACACGGTACTCCCGATAAGTTCTTCTTTCCGCCACCACACTACACACAGCGGACAAATTCTTGTTGCCAACCATGCACAGACGTCAGGAGTAATAAAATCTTCCGTTTGTGAGGCCATTTCAAATGCCACACGAATTTCCATTACAGGTTACACGAGTACACACTCGTACACTGTCGTGCACACGTTAACTCTCGAGATCCAAGATCAACAACAATACACATAGCGTTGACATATCACGCCAGCGGAAGGCGGGAGTATTTGCGGTCGTGGCAGTGACAATATTCGTCAGGAAGACACAGCACAGTATAGTGGCTCTGTAATTGGGTTAGAAACTGGGTTAATGGACACACAAAACGAGGAATAGACAAACTGGTGCGCTATTTGGGTTTCCTCGATTTGAAAAGTTCGGCGAAAATACTTTACGTGCTTTGTTTTCGGAGACGCCGAATTGGGTCGGGCGGAGGGTGGGGGGAAGGACTCCTAGAATTCGTGTTGAGGTTAACCAGTGTTTCAATTTTTTTTAGTAATTAAAATTGCATGTGGTTTTTGGAGAGCTCAACTCTTGATATTTGCCCGCAGAGTGAATGAGGATTGGGTGAACTACTTTTGTGGTGGTGCTGTTGATTAAATTGTTTCTCTTCGTGTTCGTCGCAGTCAAATGAAGTAGGCTTTGTTTTTAGTTTGCAGCACGTTTGGCTTTGTGGTTGCGAGGACCGAGGAGTCGAAGTTGGTATTTTATGAGCACGACAGTTTTAATTATTCAATAAGAAGTTATGGTCGCTACACGAATTATAAAGAAGAGTGAAGAGAATCCAGGGTCACCCGGAAGGTGTTGGTGTTGTTTGATGAAAATGCTGTGAAAAATGTTTGTCAGTAGGTTCTGTCATCAGCTTTAGTCTTATACATAAAACATATTTCGTTATTTGTAATTTTTTGGATATTGGTTTGAAAAGGCATGCTATGCAAATCCTGAAAGATTCCCAATTCCGAAACGCAGAATGGGAAGACCTAAAACATTGGATTTCTTATAATTTTGCTTAAACTTAGGCTGCTTATTCTTAAGGGAAAAGACCATAAAATGCATTGCACAAATTTATTGTTTGAATGTTTTTTTTATTATCAGATTCCTGATTTTCCAGGTTTTCGCTGTTTCCCACGGAAGGCTTTTCGGACGTCGAAGTTCCCACTAGAAGTGAGAAATCCCACGATATAAGAAGTTTGGTGACAGTTTCTCTCTTTATCTCAATATTTCCACCAATGGAAGTGCTTCCTCGCACGCCAACTGTCAACGGGTGCAACTGACGGAAAAGTTGAAAGGAAACCTAATTTAACTTTATCCGTTGCATCTGGCACGTGCGCTGCTCATGGGTCACCTTCCATAAGATGCTGTATATTCTATCAAGCTGTCAGTCGATTACCAGACGCAACAGATGCTTCGGGTTGGGCTCTGTAATTATAGCAAGAGTTGCTTCCATAAGTAGGTAGGGATACTCTCTATTTACAGTCTTTAATAATATGACAAGTGGTATAAGATGACCTTTTTCTTAATATTTTCTTGACACATGTCAGACGTTCGCGAGAGGTGGCACAGTGGAAAAACTTTAAAATGTAAGATTAAGTATTTTTTTAAATGTAATTTGTGTTTTTTAGAGACCAGTCACATTTTTATTCAGGACTAGCTGACCTCGCGAACTTCGTTCACCCCCTGTTTTTCTATCCAGTACATTTTTTCTAAGTGCGGTTTGCCAGATAAACTTTTATCCCCTTTTTATAGCCTTTGTCCTTTTTTGGGCCAATACGAAAAGTATCAAAATGTGTTCCCACAAGTTTTGTACTTCAAAGTTGGATTCAATTAAAGGATCCCTCGAAAGTATTTTTATTTTTCATTTCTAAATAACTTAAAATGCAGAAGATCTTCTTCATTTGTTTTTGTTGGCGCTACAGTTCCGAGTCAGTGCAGCTGGGCCTACCGAGCCCCACCAGTTAACCCAGACAGTCGCTCACTACCTGCCACGCAAGGAACTATGCGAAGAAAAACATCGAAAAAGAGATCATGTACTGAACGCTTATCTAAAAAATTAAAAGCAACTCTACTTACTTTCGTCGTTATGAAAGTGTTTGGTTGTGTCGAGCCTTGAAAGACCAAATGGCTGGTTGTTCAGTCGAAAGCAATTTACATTCAATTTCCTGGTAGTTCCTGGACACTTGGAAAAATCCTTCAAATCATTTTTAAGTAGACTTCAGCACTTCCAATCCGATACCTACAATATCTAAAAATCAGGATCCAAGGTGAAGCCTTAGAGAAACAAGAACAACAAATTTGAAGATTTATATCTATGAATTATCGTCTAGCGAATATCGAACTCTTGAAAGTCTGTCAGGTTTAGCTTCAGAGTGAGTCTTCTAACCTCTCCATTGACTTTTGTACGTAAATCCAGCTCAACGATCGTCGTACTCAAGTGTCAGAGACTTAACAACGGCTGAAAAATTCCAACTAGTGGTACGACCTGATTCCATTTTCTAGTTGGTATCATAATCAGCCAATGGTCCGACTGCCACTCGAACTGAAAGTGAATATCCAAACACTCTCTAAGCCCTTGCTTGCTGAACCAACTGTACGAACCCCAGTTATGCTGATCCAATTTGTTTAGCCCCGACAAGTGGCCATAACAAAAAAAAAAAAACTTTCACATCCCGCACGTGCGATTGAGTCGAGGATGCAGTTGAATATTCACAACATCCCCTCCGGATACATAACCCACACTCATAAACGAGCTAAATCACCATCCGTATTACGACGAGTGTTGATGGCGCCATTAAAAACTGGGCGAACATGATTGACACACCACCACGTTCGCCGTTCGCGTCACTAATTTGTATCAGTACTCGTATATATTTATATGCAGTAACGAGGGAATAAAGCCGCCCCTTTACAGCGGTTATCAAATATTTTGATTATGTCACGGCATCCTTAATGGCAGTCTTCTTGGGGCGAGAATTCACTACACTCCCCCAGCTATCGGCGGGGAAACATCAAGTGTGTGATACTGGAAAGTACTTCCGTGCATAAGAAAACCTCAAGCGGCATCTTTTCAATCTCATAAGTACCAAACAGATGAACCTCAGCATAGGGCGGGTGTTAGCGTGTGAAGGGGGCGATGAATTTTTCGAGAATGTGAGAAGGGAACACTATATTCGGCACGGTAAGTGATTATGACTATGATGAGCGCCCATATATGATGTCACGTGGGAAACTCCATATCTACACATTTACTCGTAATGAAGGCAGTCACTCACACACCTGCACACAACCGCACTCAGAGTGAGTGGAGCCAATTCAAGGCAGATTTGCATCGAAAATTTATGACGACTATCAGGTGATACTTTGACGTCGGCACTCGGCACACACCTCCTTTCGTATGGATGAAATTTGAATTTTTGATTTTTCACCCTCGCACCAGCAAGACGCCGAACACGCTCCTCTCAAGGACGACGACACTCCATGACTCCACACTTCGGTGCGGTACTTGGGGGAAAATTCCCATTAGACGACACACAGCTAAACAAATTGCCGCCATCTCATTTACATAGCAAATTGATCTCTTTCTCTCTCCCCTACTCTTCGGCACCCCTTCTAGTTGTCCTGCCGGAAAGACAAAGTCATTTCGAATAAAGTATTCACATCGATTGACCTGGCACATAAAGAACATGTTATCCCTGAAACACATTCCATATAGGCGAACCGTTCTAAATCAAACCCACAGTTGGTTACACGCTATCTTCCTTCGGCCACTTTGTCTTGGAGACTACTATAGTCCCCCCACAGCCACAGACCACTAGACAGGATAACTGTTTGCAATTTACTTATGTCATGGCAAAAGGCACTTGTGTGTCTAATATCGATTTGTCCTACTCCCCCTCACAGCAAAGGATAGTAAAAGGATTTTCGACAACACGCAACAACTCATAATACACAGCAGAGTGCTACTGGTCGCATGTGTGTGTCTTCCCATGCGATACAAGTGTGTGATAATAAATTTGACTTACCACCACCCTCTGGCTGCCCGCATCACATCGCCCATGACAAAGTTACGAAAATAAGTTCGACATTCTTCAATATACCAGAAGCAGAAGGACCTCTCTCAGAACACAGGCATGAGGACATGACTTTGGTGCAACTCCTCCCATTCGGAGTACGGTAAAATAATTAATGATTGTCGACTTTCTATAGTCGAGTGGAATTAATTTTTGAAAATCACACAATGATGGGGGGGGGGGGGGGGGGGGATGTCCTTTTTACCAAGCGCCCGTCTGTTAATTCCAGTTCGGAACTTTTAAATAATAGATTTCCAGCAAACCTTGACACAGGTAACAATGCAATTAATCAAGCGTGAGATAAGGCCAGCCGAATGGGATCACACAAATAATTCAAAGGGATGCGGAGCGGCGCGCGGTGTCCTATGGTCACACTTAATTCTCTCAGTTGACTGGTGCAGCTGCAGCATGGATTGGGACTGGACTTGGGTCGAGGCCGAAGCTGAGGAAATCATTCATTGTATATCCCTAATGAAATGATAAATACAGTCGTTCAATCAAAGTCTGCCTCATGGCAGACACTACAGTGTCGTCGTTATAATTCCTTAGGGCTACTGTGTTGTTGTAGATCCTTCGATTTATCACTTTTCTGATGAAAGCTGACATTCAATTGGAATGGAAGTGTTTCGATTTGGAAGATACCTTACAGTTGCGGAGGGAAGCGTCTTCTCAGAAGAGTTTGTGTCTTGGTATGCGGATTTGAACATGCCTCGCAACCAAGTTTCTCACTTAATATGTATGGATTTCTCGGGATTTTAAAATGGGTTTAAATGGAGCAACATTGAGTTTTTATTTCATCGGAATTGGGCAACTCAATGAGGGAAAACACGAATTTAAAGTTTCCTGAACGATGGTGAAAGACGCGGTAGAAAATATTTTCTTAACTGGCAGTAAAAGTTTCTTAAAATAAGCACATAATGTACGGTCCAAGCTAGTTATTTCATATTTTTAACATTTTCATTTCATCAGTCAAGAGCGGGAAAAAATTCATAAAACTAGAAATATTTTCTTGATTTAAAAAAACAAATGTTTAATAAAGTGTTTCACCTAAAGAATTTTATTCCTTCAATAAGAATCTATTTTCTTAAATCGTTCATAGGTGTTTTTGACCCAGAAACTGTTTGCTTTGTTATTTAAGTTATCTACTATTAATTAAGAAACAATTTTCTTAAATCATTAACTCATTTCTGAAATCAAGAATAATTATTCTTGACAAAGAAAAGGATATGTTGAATACGGAATGTGACCTTATGAACTTTTCTTTCATTTCGATAACTTTGTTTTTTAAACCGAGCATTTATTATTCAGATTTATTTATGCGAACCAGAATATTCTTGAAATATGAATTTTAAGTTAATTTTCTGATATTTTCTTTGGATTTTCATAGAAATCATTTTCTTCAGTCAGTAAAGAATTTACAACTGAATGGAAATAAATTCAGAAGGACTTACTGTTTTTTTGTAATTATTTTTTATTTAGAAAACCAAGTTATGTTGTGTACATGATTTTATTTATTAAAAATTATGTATTACCAAGTCATAGTGTTCTTGTTTTTATGATTTTCATGTTGATCTTAATAGTTTTCATTAAATTCAAGTTGTAAAGCTTTGCAGGAAATCTTTTTTTTGTTTGGAAAATTCATCGGTTTATTTTTCTATGTTAGCTAAAAAAATTAATATAAGTAGATCAATGACAACAGGTAGCACGTCTTCTCGCAAAAATTCGCATCACAAAAAAAAAACCTTCTGCTTCTTATATCCTAGGTTATACAAATTGTAAAAATATAGAGCTAACGACTGAACTAAGCAGTTTGTAAAGACATCAGATGAGTTTTATAGAGGAATAAATGGAATAACAAAAATATAACATTTTCCAACTGAATACAAAAAATTACGGTAGGCTAACAATTACTTTAATATAAGAATAAAACAACTCAACAAAATTATAGACGACACTTTTCTTTAAGTACTTTTACAACACTTTAAACTCGGACTTACTCAGTAAAAAGTGGACAAAGGACTGACTGTTTATGCTATGAATTTTTCAACTCGAAGGAGCGCAAAAAAGTTGTTCTCGTGCGTGACTCCTTCGAAACAAACAATATTGCATATAAGAACTTGGTTCTTATTTGTAGTAAATGTATGAATCGACTAAATTTTGTGTAAAAATGAATACAAAATTAATGGAGTTACTTTAACACGATTCAAGGCATGTGTTTTTATATTCGGCCTTGTTTTCTGTATACTACAATTTGGTTCTTCTATGTAGCCCATAAGGAAGCACACTCCAAAAAAAAAATGAACCAAAATGAGGAGTGAGTTTTTTTAACAAGCATTTCTCAATATACGAATTTGTATCTAGTAAGCACTAAATTTAAATTGACACATTCCTCTCCAACCCTCTGCCCCAGCCACTTCACTGATATCAATCTAAACAAAAGACGATCATCTTACACACATTTGATCTGAAATATGGTAGAGTTAAATCCTGTTTTCTCAATAGGTTTAATAAAATATTTCTTAGCAGCTGCAGACATTTTCTTGAAACTAGAAAATCTGTAGTATTTAGTTTAAAGTTAAGTTCAAAATTCATAGTATCAAATAATTACTTCTTGAGTTCAGAATATATTTCTTAACTTTGCTATACAAAATTAGTTTCTTAAATCAAGGAATATTTGTTCGTTTAAGTAGCACGATATTATTTCACCAATAAAAATTATTTTCTTCATTCAAGAATTATTGTTTAAACACAATTAAATTAAGAAATATTAAATTTTTTTTTTTTTTTTTGATTCACGAAACTAAATTTATTTGCGTAGAGAATAATTTTCTATCCGTGTAGATGTGCAGTTCACAAGGTATCTTTCATTGAGAAATTAAGATTGTCTGTGACGAAGAAAAATAATGTGCCAATGCCTCGCGGCGGAAGCCCCAGTGTGTTTTAGAAAGAAGTCCTTTCCTTCCTTTCAAGAACGCATCAACTGTTTTCACATATTTACGAACAAATCAGCAGCCTTAAATGGAGAATAGATCGCTTGCAGGATCCAGCAACTGCATGTGTCAAGAACGACCCACAACAAGCCATCTGACCTTTCTAATATACCTCCTGAATTTAAGGTCACTTGCTTGGAAATAAAAACTAAATGCCGCTCCATTTGTCGGCAAAACCCACATGGATTCTGTGAGACCTTTTAATACAAATAGAACATTTTATATTCTAAGAGATTGTTTGATGTTCACCACCTCACTACTATCTAGTCCACTCCTCTTCTTGGCACCAGCTTTACACCCCAACCCGCAGTATTCAACTCATTTTAACTTCATCATAGCCACGAACACACCGACAAATAAATCCAACCGCCCATTCCTTGATACAAATGTCGAAATAAATTCAAATGCACAACTTTCACCCCACACTGTATACATGCCACTCACTGGCTAATGAGCATCTGAGCTTGTTTACTATGTGTGTACACAGACATTTTCAAATGTAATCCTTTTTGGAGATTGACTGACATCTAATGGGGCTTCATGTCAATTGTGACTTGATCAATAATGTCAATTTCTCATTGCTTGTCTGGCTGCGCAGAGAATCATCGTGCGAAATCGAATTATTGTTACGTATACGCCACCTGGGACATTGTAATCAGATTTAAAAAGTCAGACACACACAGCCAGATACAAGGAGCGAGAATAAATTCGATCGGATTGGATAAATGATGTGTTGCGTTGCGTCGAATTGAATTTTATTATCTGCGATGAATGAGTCGGAGATCTGCAAAGAAGTGCCAGGCAGTAGCTCTGGCTATGTACGAGGATATTCCTCCTTCGCAGAGGCAGGAAATTCAATTCCATTATACGGCTTTCATTTAATTACTTTTGATGGGATTTTATTTTCAGCTCAAGTAAAAGTTTTGTGAGCGAGTGTGTGTTTTTTTTAAGGTATTCGTATTCGACAACAAAAACAGCTATGTAATTACTCATTTTGTGTTTTCCCCGTAAATAATTCAGACAAGGAGGAGTAGGTAGGTATTGATTTAGGTTTTTATCTATGGGCGTTTGTTATCTGTAAATATTTGTAATACCTTTGGAGTGGTATTGTGCAATCTGAAGAAAGAGAGAGGCCTTTTGTGTAGAGTGTGCTTTCAATTCAGATTGAAAGAGGAGAGATATGTTGATTGAATGCGTTTCGCATTTAGGTTTCCCTTGTGAGGATTCAAGGTATTTGAACTGCCACAGAATGTGGAATTCGTTACTGGAGCGGAAGTAAATTGTAAGAGGACCTTAGGAAACAGCCACTCGGGAGTATAGACGAATATAAGTCATTCGACAGCATTCCTCAGAAACACAGCCAACCATAAAGAAAATTAAAAAAAAATTAAAATTCCAGAACAACGCTGTCCTGTTTGGGAGCCAACAAACTTACAAAGTACCCAAATAGATAATTCGTCGGGAGAGCCTTCATGGGGCTCTGGCACAGCGGCTTCTTGAACAAAATTAGATTATTTTGCCTTCTCTGGGGCGGTGCTAAAGCTATATATTTCCAGATCGAGGAGCAAGAGCACCTGCCCACCTTTGTAAACAAGATGACACCAAGTTCTGACTGGTTCAAGTTGCATGAGGAGGGAAGCGATTTAAAAATAGACTATCACCGCAACCCCTTTCGAAACTTCTATCCGAAACAACTCACCTACTCAGGGCTACCATACATAAGCAGACACCAATCGAGTCCAAGGATGAATGCAAAAATGTCCAAGCAAAGCCAGTTAATGCCCACAAATTACCCATGACAATTCTGGCAAATTGAAAAATGCTGCAAATCTGTCCCAGTATCTCATCCCACAACAATGGTCGACAGGGACATTTTTATTCTCTCCCATGTGTGACTGTCAATTTGTTGGGGCTCACTGCAAATGCTTTCATTAGCCTGCGGCCAGCTGAAAGATGCTGATGCAAAATGCGTTCATTTGGAAAAGAAATATCCTGCAACATTATATAACCTGCTCCCATTCATAGCAGCAGCAGACAACTAGTCAAGAAAAAACAATACGGGGTGACGCGTGATAGTTCTCAGTGCAAAAATAAGAGTATAAGTGATTTTTTAAAGTTAAAGTTCAACTGTTTTTGAATTACTTGAAAATATTACTTTTCTTGATAAGTGTACCAATGTAACTAAAGCAATGCGATTTTTAAAAGGATGGCAGCGGAATATAAATGCTCTTATGGTCATTTCAAGTGATTTAAGAGCAGATGGCATTGAGTTCCTTTTAAGGAGAAACCTCAATCAAGAAAGTCTGGAAAATATACCTTCGCTAACAAGTTACTGACTCTGTTTCAATTCATTGGTGCATTTAAAAGATCATTTTCAGCTAAGTACATTGAGGATATAACCCACGGAAACTGCGAGCCAACTGCAATCTTAGAGCTTCCCGACGTTGAAATGCAATCACCAAAAAAGAGGGACAAAGTGATTAACATTTGCAAAACAGAATCTGACTATAAAACTGTTGATTTCGGTAGTGAAAATGGGTTTTATTATTTTGCAGGCTATATTTTAAAAACATACCGTCAAAAACACAATATTCACTGATTTCAAAGAATTTGAAGGTGCGCAATTAACGCGCCCTTCTCAAAACTTTTTAGATGCGTTAGAGAGTCTGGAGCAGAAATTCTTATTTAATTTTTAATAAAAATGTATGACAAGTTAATGGTTGCCTTTTTTAAACGGAGCACCCTGTACCTGTTTCCAAAAAACGCTCGTCTTCTTTTATCTCTCTCTTATACAGTACTTTTTATATCCATCTACTTCTAGTGTCTGTGTGAGACAAGCGTAAGAACTGATAACGAAAACGTCGAGAGTGTCCCTACTGTAAACTAAGTATGAAATAAACTGACAGCTTCAGCCAAAAAAGAGGGCTTGGCTACAAGCTGAATTTGACCTTAAATGTAGCCAGTTTGAATTCATGGTGTAATGCCATGTTATTTAAAGGGGGCACACGCATACTTGAAAAAATCCAGCCTACACTTCCGGTTCAAAACAGATGTCAGGTAGCCTGAGATGGATTCTCGTTTCAATATCGAGTGGCCGGCTGTGTTGGGCAAACAAAAGTTTTTCTGAGTTCCGGGTTGAAATTATTCGCTACATTTTCATAGAAACAGTTGTTCGATTTTCCTATTTCTTGGTATCAAGTGACCATATATCTTCCGACTGTTTTTTAGAAATCATCGATTTCTTAAATAACTAACAACAACATTAAACAAAACTGACAAACTGTACTGTCGTTTTAAAAAGTGTAAGAAAAATTACAACAAAAATCTGTTTCCTAGAATAAATTGTTGAAAGAAATAATAATAAATGAGCAGTCATCATTTTGCAAGATATCTTTTTGGATACTTATTTTTTACACCCAAGGTGGTATCTTTATTTTATATATCTTTATTTATTAAATGTCTGATAGCTAATGTTTTTTTTTTTTTTTTTTTTTTCGTTACTAAACGGAATCTTCATGAAAAGGTTATAACTACAAAATTATAATACAAATCTTAATATTCGTCATCGATCCTTCTCTTTAAATTCCCTGCCTTTTTTTTTGTGGACATTTCCGGCGAAATAATGTTTCCCATAAAACTACAAACGAAAACAGACACAACAATTTTAGGAACTTATCTTATTTTATTCCTTTATTTATTTATGTTGATCACATTAGGTATAAAGCATTTTGTAAGTAAATATTTTCTAGGTGAAATAAAACAACGAGTTTAAACTGTCAGAACGCATCCATCAGCTGATAAACTGCGCCAGTGTTCTTATCACTCTCTATTTATTTTTCCCACGAAGCGTGTTAGTTTGTCCCTTTTCACCGAAATCAAATCGCCTCGATTTGTTGGTGAAAAAATCTTACTTTTCAAAGTTAATTTCGTATTTTGCGGAAAGAAAATCGCATTCGTGTAAAAATCGCAGTTTGTTAGCATTTTAAGCATTATTTGTTGGTACTAGAAATGTTTGCTAAAGTCAAATCTCCTTTTAATGGACATTTAGTGCCTTGATATTCGTGGTGAAATGTAGTTTGTATATTTTTTTGGCAGCCATTTAGAGTTTTGTTGTTTTGCTGCTTGACACGTATTCACAGTACAGTACGATTGAGAACGGGGTTGGAGGGGCTAATATTGAAAAAATTTGCGGGGGAAATCGGGGAGACGTAGGAAAGCTGTCAGTCTATTTTATAATTAGGTCCCTTCTCATAATAATGGATATACTCTGGGCTCAGCTCTTTTGCAGTTTATTTTCGAGTGTAATCCTCCGCTGCCCTACAGAGAGTAGGTACTCGAAAATTTCATTTTCACTGCAATTCACAAGGAAACTCATGCAAGAGTTCGCCGAAAGGAATGAAATGTCTTCGTCGCTGTGTGTGGTTGCTGGTTGGTATTCATTTTTGGAAAATCTCCAAAGACACAAAAGCAGGACGTATTTATTGAAATCCTTTCGTTACCTACTTATAAATGTAGTACAACTGCGTACAACCGACCGAACAAGAGAAGAAGGAGAAGCCAACAAAAATTAATGGAATTCATTTGTGGCGGTGGCGTTTGGTGCGGTAGCAAGGAGTAGCCAAGCCAAAGACCAATTTAGTCCTGTTGTTCTTCTTGTTTGTTTTTCATTGGATTTTGAGGAATTGTGATAAATGATTTGTCTAGGGAAACATCTGTTTTGTTGTTAGCATGCGTGTTTACAAAATTTTCAAATCCGTGGCACGAAGTCGTGAGGCAATTCGTTTTGACAGCTGGATTCAATGTAAAATATTTGCGAGAGAAACGTGCCGCATCTGTAGGGATTCCTTGGACGTATGTTTGATGGCATTATTGGGAGACATGTATTTTTCTTGTGAAGCTTTGTGCGGATTTAGACTCTTGTGAGAAATACGAATATGGTGTTCATAACCTCTGTTGAGAGGCGTCTGCAAAAGGAAATTGGCAGCTGGTGTGCAACGTTACATTATTTTTAATTTTACACTTCTGACAAAATAAGCGAAAATAGTTTTGTTAAAAGTTGGCATATGCCCTTGAACGCTCTCCCTCAAAGGACCCAAAGATGAGAGCAACTTTTCTGAGAGATAATATTTAGGAAAATGTTGTGGATCTCATTTATCCTATTTTTTTCTGTACTTACCTACCTAAAACTTTTCTTAACATAATAATCTTAACAGAAAATTAAACAAACAGTTTATTAAAACAATAATAACCATTTATTATTTCATGTTACAAGAACTGAACAAAAGATTTCGATATGAGCTATCCAAATGTTTTAGTGTTATTTTCTCAAATTGTCAAAAACTAGAATTTTATCTTTTTCTTTCGCGAATTTAAAAAAAAAAACAAAGAAATTAGGTAACAAAATTCTTTTGTTTGAGAAAAGAAACTCTAGTTTTTGAGAATTTCAGAAAATAAAACTCAAGAAATCGCTAAAACTAGAATCTGGATCAAACTCAAAATTTTGAATGCTTCCATTTATAGACTAACTTTTAAGTAACCGTCTTTTTGTTGGAATTGTACGTAATGTTTAAGACTAAACCAGTGTAACGGAGCTAACAAACCTGTTTGACTGGCCTTATATTCGAAGGAAAAAAATAATGTAAGTTGGGAAATAAGGCACAACATTTTTATTTGGGACTTGTGTCCCGATTGTGTGGGACATAAGACCAAAATCGGATTTAGTGGGATGTAAGTCCCAAAAGTTTAAATTGGATTATGTCCCGGGGACTTATAAAAGTAAAAGTCGATTTTCACTCTTTATAAGAATACGATAAATAAGAAACCACTGCTGGAATTTACCAAGATCAAACAAGGAACTACTTGAAACGCGTATAAAAAGATGCTCCACTCGGACGAGGCCACATGCAAAGTCTTCGAAAGAAAGGAACAAATTAATAAAATGTTTGCATTTTATGGTTTTAAAGCATTTATTTATTATGTTTTTCTACATTAAGTATGCCCGCCACTTTTCGATATGATCTCTATAAGAAGGTTTGGAATAGAATCATACAGATTTTTTTTTTTTAAATAATTAAGAGAAATTTGGGCCCAAGCATCACGAATAGCTTCATTTAAAGTGTCATTGTCTTCAAATTGTCTGCCGCCTTCATACACTTAACGAAATGACCATACCCAAACATTTTCGATTATATATAAGTCCGGTGAATAGGGCGGCCATGGCAAAAGTTCCACGTCTACTGATTGAATCCAACTTCTAACAAATTGTGGATAGGGGCATTGTCTTGTTGGAATATCCAAGACAGGGGTCCGAAAATGTTCTCCACGTTTGGAAATGACCGTTCCAGCAAACATTTTTAGTTGTTTCCGGTCCTTGTTGTGGACACAAACTCCAACCCGATTGTGCCATAGAAGGAAATAGCTCCCCACACCATTACACCTAATGGCCGGCTGTAATGTCTTGCCCAAAAGCTCCTCCTTTCTTATATCATGGAAATCAAAGTTGTAACCATCGGAGCCGTCAAGGTTAAAGTTTTTTTATCCGAAAAGACAACGCGTTTCCATTCCACTGCTCCAAGCGACATGTTCTTTTGCAAAAAACATTCGATGCTCCTTATATACTTGCCTCAAAACAGATTTTCTTCTCTGTACAGTGCCACTTTTTCGTATTATCCTTCGGACCGTTGCTATGCTGGCTGATACTCCGCGGCCCTTATTTTAGTCGCTGTTAGAGTAGCATTTGAGGCAAGCCGTAGAATTAACCGCTTTTTTCGCAATGTTGTTGCTTCTGTCGTTTTCCTTCCTGGATCCGCAAGAAAACTATTAACAGCAGTCTTACTTCTATTTAGCCCCCTTGCAATTTCTCGGCCTGAGAGTCCTAACTCCTTGAAAGCATCAATTTTTCCTCTTTCTGTCGCTGTCAAAGTCTTCCCGGAACCCATTTTTCTTAAACTAAATAAAAACAGTTCTTTTCGACCCTTTTTTAAATACTCTTAACAAAACTTTGAAAAAAATCGCTGATGTGAGCACCTGCAACGAAGTATTCGCAATGGCCTCATCCTAGTGGCGCATCTTTTTATACGCTTGCTTTTCAAGTAGTTCCTTGTTTGATCTTGTGAAATTCCAGCCGTGGTTTCTTATTTACCCTGTAAGTTTATAACTTACTGTTGGGAAAATATGTACCTGTTCCCAGATTGTTTAAGTTTCAGGGTACAAAATTTCCAACAGGTATAAAGAGTGAAAATTTATTGCAAAACGTATGGCCTCATCCTAGTCATCGCTAGTATTAGTACTTGATGGTAAGGTGACTAGACCTGGCTGGCATATTCGAGAAGGGGTCCTTCGAACGTCACATAAAGGGATTTAGTGAAGTAGGCGTTAGAGAACTCCGTCGAGCAACGTGTAGCAAAGCCGAGTGCAGAGTTGGCGCTGCTAGTCATGTTGTCGATGTGAGGCCAAAAGTTAATTTGAGTTTTGACTGGTTTAGAATCGGAAAATCGAGCAAGGACACTTTAATTGTGATCTTCTAAATAAGACATAATCTACATGAAGTAAACCGCGGTGAAAAACCGATCGCTTTTAGTTTGAAGAGTGCCTATGCTTTATGACAGATTTTGTTGAAGGCTTTGCTGAAAACGGTAGCCAAAACTTTCACTTCCGTACACGGTTGCCAACTTCAAACATAACTTCGGACAAATATACCGCAAGAATGGAACGGAGGTATCAACATTGGGGCCAACATTAAATTTTCCAACTTAAATTACTAAATTTACACATTATTCGGTTTGAAAATTTATTTTTTAAAAAGAAAAAAATAAATAAACTGCAAGCCCAATTCGTACACCTCAAAAACGTACTACCTAAAAATAACCTAAAAAAATATTTTCTCGCATACAAAGGTAGTTAACATTCGCAATGTACGTTTCCCTGTTTTTTAGTTTTTTATTTAATTAATTTTCTTTTTAATAAAAAGTTATTAAATTTATTTATCGGGAAGGACAAATTGCAAAGCAATATTGGAAAAGACACAGACTTTGTCCAAAATGTACCGTGTCGGCAACAGTGCTTCCATTCTGTAAGACATATTTTAATGTGTTGGAGACAAAATCCGTAAAGTTTGTGGTATATTGCTTAGTGGAGGGAATTGATTTACAATTGAAGAACATTGTTTCGTTAAGGGTTCTCTTGAGCAAGAGAGTTTAGCAAAGGGTCTGTTATTACAATAGAATGCCGAATTTTCGTTGCTTCAAATTCATTCGTTTATTCGAATTTTCTTTAGTCTTGCTCCACCAAATTAAGGACGAAGGAGAAGGTTTGATCTTTGGGGATATTCTTCAGGTCTTTCCGGACATACGTTGACGGACTTACTCACCATTTGTTTTTAAGAAGTGTTATAGAGGTGAGGTATGAGTTCCGTATCGGATTCCAATTGGGGACGATTCTGTAATATTGTTTGAAAATTTATTGCGGGTTTCTGGGCCATTGCCAGGGTAACTTTTCGGTTGATTATCGTCGAAACGATAGACTTCCAAAACTAGCTACGAAGTGCAAACATTACGATTTTGAGCGCTTGAACATAGGTACTCTCAAAAAAGAAACGATTTTTCGACGTTAGCAGGACTTTTTTAAGGCGCTAATAATATGTATCGAAGACGTCCCAGCTTTTAAAAAGCCTCTTACAAAAGGCTGACCGGAAAATGTGAAATGTGAGTGGCGGGCAATTTGTGAAAATTGAAGAACTTGCCGCTCAAAGTAAATACAACTGGAAGGTAAGGAATATATCTTAGACGTTATCATTCCACATAAGTTATGATTTGTAGTTCAAATGACGATCCGACCGAGCATGACTTACAAATAGGGCTACAAAGTTACCCAAAGCTTCTGCCTAAAACAAACTTTCTCTTCAGTGCTCAGAACCTGGATAAAGGATATGAAATCTCCTGGGTTTGTTTTTAAGATGAAGTAAATTATTTTCAAAATAGAATAGTCTGCTGGTGTCAACTTTTTCACTGTTAAAATAACACATTCGGCACTAGCGAGGTATCCGTCGGAACGGAAAATTCGCCGCAACGAAATACCTTCTTCGCTAAAGTACAATTGTGGTATGCGTTTTAGGAAAACAATAATTTAAATGCGGCTACGAAACATTTCACTTCAAATCGTAAATAAATTTCGCTACTGATTGTTGTCGGAAAACAATTCTTATGAATGTCACTCAAAAACAAATTTAATTGCACTGCAATGTAAAACGCTCCCACCAGCTGTTCGGAAGAGTACCTCGAAGCGAAAATTCTCCGAATCTTTTAAATTGGAGAATTCTCCGTTTCACGGATATCTCGGATGATTCAAAAAGAAACCATTAACTGTCCAACCTGCCAACCTGTTACCCCTCAAGTGGGATCTTTTGTAAATGTCTATACCTACAACTGACCATTGGGAATCATCTCCTGATTGTAGGTTTCAGGACTTGGGTATCAGTCAAAAGTGCATAAAACCAGAAATATCTGCTCGAACTTGTGCGACACTGATATTCTTCTAGTAAATTTAAAAGTTAATTTCGGTACGCAGGTATGCCAGGTAAGAATTTTAGTCCTTTCCTACGATTTCCAAGTCTTTCACAAACAACTTTAACCGAACTCAATAGCCTGCGACGCTCCTAAAGACAGACATCAAGAAAGTAAACCGCACATTCGGTATGCCACTGCCAACGGATTGACTACCAACGATTCCCCCTACTGAATCGCCTACTCGCCTCAGACCGGCATTCGAATTAACAGCCCTCTGATGGGCACAGAAAGCACAATCAATAAAATAAAACTGGATAATTGCGTCTTGGTATCTGAACTCAAATATCGCAAGATCACATTGCGTTTAGCAAACAAACAACATCCCAACCCAATAACGACAAGTCATAAATTTCTTCACTACGTCGCACAAACACAACATCCTTTCACAAATGTCCTTGTTTGTCTATACCCGATTTTCCGATTTCATGCCAACATTTGCGCAAATCCGCATTCTATTCCCAATGAGACCGCCCCGTCGCCGCCACCAAACTCATCGCCACCACCTCCGTCGTTGTTGTTCCAATTCATTGGTCTTATGCTCAGGGATCAATACAATAAAATTTGCCACAAGAGCCATTCGAATCAATTGGCTGTGAAAAATACCCACCATCTTCGCAAATTACCACTTCAATTTCGCCTCCCCCACTTGGGGGATCGAACGTCGAAAGAGAACTGCACACAAAAATGTGTGCGAAGGCAAAAGGAATTTTGTTTGCTCCTCGCGAAAATATAATAGATAGCTACCCCATCCGCCGCATAGTAATTCCGCCAAAGAAGTGCACAAGGATGTGGCGAGGAGCTGAAGCTCCCCTTTGCACAAGGATAATGCGCTCGAGAATCGGTTCACTCGCTTAATTAGACATCAGTTCGCAATTCGCGCCCATGTGCACCTTCATTGTACTCTCCGATGATGTGATGCGTGGTGTGCTGCACATTTGTGTTGCGGATATGCATTTGCAAGGCACCCCCTCCCGCCAATTAGAATAATACGAAACGATAGCAATCAGTGCAACTCAATCGATTGGTATTCCCTTTCGAATTGAGACTCAAAGTCGAGACAGTGTTAGCTGCGGTGGGCGAGGTGGGACGGATAAATCCCCGGACAGAATACCGTGATGAGTTATGCTCTGCGTGGCGTAAATATTTTGACAGGCAATCGCCAGTAGCTCAAGTGTTATTAACAAATACCCGTGTACCGCTCGGCCAACCTCAGTTATCCGCTCAAGGTTATCCGGTTCCGGTATCGTAACCGTAGTTAGAGTGGAGAGTTTTGTTTATATTTAATTCCAGATTTGTTGCCTTCAGATGATACTGAGGGCACCTACCCTCCCGGTTACGCTGTTTAATATTTATTCGGTCTTATAAGGCAGCCTGGCTGCCGCACCACGACCGACGCCAATGAAATGGATTTTCGTCTTTTTCTGTTTTTTTTTTTTTTTTTTGTTTTTGTTAAGTGTAATTAAAATTTAGGAATCCATTTAGTGAACTCAAATTTAGCTGGCTGTTCGTGGGTATGTGTTTGTGTGGTTGAGCAGAATAAATCTCATTACGTGGTAATGTTATGCAGGAATATAAAAAAGCAATTCCTTTTGAAAGCATTTCTTTCTCGAAATAAAAATTCATGAAAAATGTCCTTGCATGGAATTTGCATTAATTTTTCTTTTGTTTGACAGTTCTGTTTGTGTGTGTTGGTGATAACAGTGTAACTGAGTAGGGACAACAGAATGCCGGCATACTGGACAAGTACTTTCCATTGAAATAAAAAATATAAAAACCAAAAGTGAAACTGAAACATGTTGGATGGCGATGGACCCAAGTGACCAGGACTCAGATGGTGATGGGTAGTGTTGGTCTTTTTGTTCAGTGTGCGCTGTGGAAAATAGATGAGTCGGCCCCGGGTAATGCGGACAGTGTGTGACGTCAAAAACGACTGAGTTTACCAGGAAGAAAAGATAAATTACCATATGTCACCAGCAGAGCGAAAATTATTAAAATTGCGCTGCGACTGCGATATCCTTGGGGGTATCTTGTGTATCTATGAGGGTTTTTTTTTTTTTTTTTGTGGTGAGTGGTTTCCTTATTCCGGGTGCCAAGTTTTATTGCTTCATTTGCGAATATTAAAATTGGATGTTTTTGGCTCTTAGGTAAATTAGACAGATACAGGGGAGTTTGGGGCTTATCCTATCCTATACATGTACGTCACAGCTGGCAGTAGCTTAAATTGGAATGAAAGGCAGGGTGAAGTGGGTAGCGGTATTTTAGTGTCATGTTCAATATTTGTTGACGGAAATACTTAATTTTTGTGAATTTTTATCTGTAACTTGAGTGGAGACGGTTTTATTAAGGCAACAAATAAATTTGATGCGATCAACTCACATTTCAGTAGTAAAATTCCATAATACTTACAAAATATTACAAATTCCCATTTCCCTTTGTATACAATAGCAATCCTTAGCCTTTTATTTTAAATTTTATTTAATGCTAGGCGTTAAAATTTGAGTTTTTTTCAGACTGTATAAATTTTGTTTCGTTGAGTCGAGGAGCTTCTATCAATGTTTATGGACGCAAAACGTCTTTTGCAATGAATTCCACAAATATCCAAAATTGTCCAAGCTTCACAATGAATTTTTCACCTTCACATCCAATCATGCGACATTTTTACATATTATATATTTACTTATTTTTTTGTCAGTATGCAATTTGGTCGAAATTGTTAGTCCCGTTTTCAGGTTAACTGAAGAAATACACAATTCTTTAAAAATTCATTGCACGATTATATAGGAAAAAAAACTAATTTCATTATTAAGCTAGAAATGACCCCACTACGTTAGGAATGAATTTTAGTTACAATCATATGAGCCGTTTTCGAGATGTCCTATTTTCAAAAGTACTATCATTCGATGTTTTCAGCGGAAAAGTGAGTATGCAATCATTTAAACCACACCTACTTAGGCTATAATATTAATTTTGTTTCAAATCGTTAGAGCCGTTTCCAAACAAATCAAACTGGTATGGACATTTTAAATGGGAAGTACCATTAATACTGAGGGTGCCGGTACCGTGTGAAAAAAAAGCGGCACCGAACTGGAGGCCCTCAAACTCCAAATCTGAAGTTTGCACAAAATTCGGCCAGCCGTTTTGGCTGTAGAGCAAACATACACAAACATACAGACGGACACAATTTTATGGCCCACTTTTTTGAGTTCCTCTATAATCGTAATGTTGGAACTGATTGACACCTCGAATTGGAAATTTGTACGAACACAATGGGCCTTATAGTCACTTTTAATCTTCACACTAAATATGTGAGTTCCTATAACCTAGCCTGGAAAATAAATATGATTATTAGTATCGTGGAATTTATACATCACTTCTATAAAAAGAAAAAAAACAGGGCTAAAAACACATTCCTGCGGTACACCAGTTTTTTGCGGCATAATAAAATAATGACATCCTATTTACCTAAATGTCAACCATTTTGTGTAAATTTCAATGTCCGAAAAAGCTTTAACAAAATGTTCTAGTGCGTTGTTGTGAGTATGCTGACAGAATGCGAAAACCACACAAAATCGATTTCACTTCACCTTTTGAGGGTTTTGTGTCTCGTGAGGTATCAGTGAGGTTTGCCAGAATCGGGCTGTAAGTTTCACCACACCATACCCCTCGTTTTCTTAGCACGTTCCCATTATTTAAATTTTTGCAATGTTACGACAGAATGAGCTGCCAGACATATCTGTCAAGGGACTATATGCAAGTGTATGTGTGCGGCTAATATACGTTCTGCATCCAATAAACAATAAAGGCGAAATTCGGTGCCACATGATCGATGCAATGTTGACGATGAAAAGTTTTAAAAACATGCTTAAAAAGGGGGCCCAATGAAATAAAATACTGATAAAACAAAAAAAAAAAAGCAGTAGGTAGCAGAAACATTTTTTTAAACTTTTACAGACGAATCCGTCTAAGTCGAATTTTCACGGTAGATAAAAATTTAGTTCGAGTTAGAGAGATTTCTAGAAAAATTCGAGTTAGACGGATTAACTATATTTTCTTTAAGCGAATTTAATTAAGGTAAAAAATAGGAAAGTAGTTACATTTCAAAAAAAAATATTTAAACAATGTAAAGAGAACTTCACTGATTTTCAAATTTGCTACTCAACAAACAACACAAGTGAATCTATGTAATGAGTTTGTCTTTTTATTTGTTTTCTTCAGACGAAAAATTCGACTTAGAGAAGTATTGTAATACGTCAAGAATCAAAAGAATATGTTCGAATTAGAGGAATTTTTAGAGGATGACGTTTCTATGTAAAATTGAAGGGAATGCAAAAATCGGGTCGAAAAATTCGAGTTAAAGGAGGTTCGACTTAGAGGGATTCGACTGTATTTGTACTAAAAAAAAAATGCACTGAATAACGGGAAAATGAAAATGTTGTCAACTGTTTGCATTGCAAATTACTGTTTTATAGAAAAGACGCTTTGAATTTCCGCAATGAATTACAAAAACCCCTTTTTTTAATGCCATAAATAATTGTGTTTTTATTGTTCTTATATATTCGTTCCAAAAATCGTTGACAAATTTGACAACACATCTGACGCGATTTCGTTCAATATAAAAATAAAATATAACTTAAATGGGAAAAGGATCCGTTTCGATATTTTCAAAAGGGGACCAAACGGCAACGTTGGATCGATGTGATATTCATTTGGTTAAATTGAATGACAGTAGAGTCCCTACTAAAAATACCGAAAGTATACCTAAAATCAACAAAGCGGGTGGATAACTTTTAAAACTTGCTGCAGAACCTTACATCGGTGACTACTTGTCAACACGAAAATGTGGCGCGTCCTAGTGAAGTGTTGTGAGCAGTGTTCTTCGCACCTGCCTGCAGTTTAATTATCGTATGAATAACGAGAAAAGACACTGATAGTAACACTTTCATGAAAACAATACCTTTTACAGAATCCAACCAGAAACTTCTTTCCACTGAATAATTCATCACGCTAGCGCACCCTAGCGCACAATATATCTCTTCCCAAAGATCCTGTTTAACAAACTGCAGCAATGCGCAGTATTGATTTTCATCCGCTAAAATTAATGGTTTGCAGTCGCAGCGGTGAGCTTAAACATTTTCTTTTACACAGCGCTTAAAGTTTAAAGTTTTGTCGGCAAAGTAGGATTAAGTGCTGCACTCCATTTAGCACACTTGAGAACTCCCCCCCACCCCGCATTTGAATCTGCAAAACTATGTGAGTACGAGCCGAGCTATGAATCAAAAGTAATAAAGGGGAATTATCATGAAAACTTCTTCAAGAGTTTTATCGGATAAAACATAAAACAACATCAAGAAAAAGGAGTCCCGCACCAAAGGGAAAAGTTGAACAGTTGTTTTTGAAAATAGAAATAAAAAACTTTTCAGTTTATTTTCCCAACATTTGGAAATTATAATAAATCGTCCTCTGCTTGTTTTGATGCACAAGCGAAATGGACATTAATTCGAAAAGTTTGCATACAGAACTCGTCACTCGTCTGTGTGTCGGTTATTTTTCGGACTCCCAAACGAGGTATCCGGGAGCTTATTCGTTCAGAAAAAGAAACAAGTTTGAAAACGTATCTAGTCCCATGGAAACATTTGAACGTTTGGTAGGGGACTTTTCAACTGAATTTTCCACTCGAGTTGATTGGAATTAAATACCGGTTGGACTTGGTTTTGGGTGGTTGGTCCCAGAGTGGAGCGCAGTTCATCTGTGAACTTCGAACTGTGACATGAAATGGCTTCTTTGTTGTGGTCTTCTGAACTTGTTCATGTTCGTCGAACAGTTTGGTAAAGTGATAAAGCTGATCCGCCCACGACAATAAACTCTCCTTGAGGTACATGCCCTCGCACATTGCTACTAACGGACGAGCATAAAACTCATCGTTCATCTGCCGAACGTTCATGTAAAATTGAAAAATCCATTTTGCCGGACCACTGTGCAATCTCGTCCTTGGATTTGGCTAATGGTTCCCATCCACCACTCCGCCGATGTCGCCCAGCCCGGTCGCATTCGTTCTCTAACTGTCAACATTCAATTGGCCACACACGACGCGCGCTCCTTGTCTCACGTAACCAGTATCCACCAGCAGTAGGGGCAGACAGTAAGAGCACAAATATGTATTTAAAGCTGTCTTCGCAATTCAATACACAATACACTATCGCTAGCAATTTGTCCCTTCCGATGAGTTAAGTATGAATGCGCCCTCAATCCGGACATGACAATACATCCACTCGGTCTTCGCAGTCATTTTCCTCGAATCGAAACTGTTTGGGCGGTATAGCACCACCGACCGACCATACCCATCAGATGGACGACGTCATTTTCCGAAAATTCACTCGCAAGCGGGGGTAGGCGGATGTCCTCGTGAACGAAACAAGAAAGTGGTGCAAACATTCCAGTCTTAATGGCAGGACATTGAGCTGAATAAATATATATAGGAACTGATGGAGATCTTATACATCCGTGGGTTGTACTGTGTAATGGTTTGTGTAGTAACAATTTAATAGATTGTTGACGTTATGCCTGTTTCCGGTGAATGGGGACTTTTTTTGTATAAACGAAACGTGATAACATGGCCGTTAGGCGAATTGATTGTTAAGGATTGCGGAATGGGGGTGAGGTGGCAATAAATGATTTACAAAGTGCTGTGGAAATATTCTGACAGTTGTCTGTCTGGTAAAGCGGCTGTCATGGGCTATTCGATGGAATTTTGTTTGCTAAAATCGAAAGATCGCTCGAAACGAACTTATTAGCTTTCCAGTCGAATTGAGTTGTTCAATTCCACAAACGTAAGTTATTATTCACTGGTCTACCTATATTTGTTTTGACCGTTTAAAAGTTTGAACGACGATGTAGGCTGAAAAGCCTTATGAACACCATTTTTACTGTCCCGCTTATCAATTGCAAATATACTGCAGTAGCGGATGTAGGATGCTTAAGTGGGCACGTCGATCTCCTGCCACCGACTTCAAATAATCAGGGACAATCGTCCTTCGTCTACCTTTGTCAGGGAATGACACGTTTTGGAAGCCGGGGGATTTGCCTTTAAGGTCAACAAACTACCGAAACCAGGACAGCTGCGTTCAGAGAAACACCTGACGGACATTGAGAACGTCACTTAGTTTGGTATTTGCAGTAAAACTGTTAGGCTTAATATTTGTACCAACCATTCAAGTCCGCCATTGTGGCTTACAGCAGAGTTGCCACTTTCGGTTTTTTTTTCGCGCGACATCTAAACATAATTCCCAAACAATATTGTGTATTCATTTTATGAAAATAACTAAAAATAAACTAAATATTCACTAGTTTTTATTGCGAAAGCTCCCTTGGCAAGACGTTTTCAACCGCGACAATCGGTACTGTGTTTTAATTTCTAATATAAGCGACACTGATTGGCACAATCAAAAGTAATACAAGTCTAAGGCACAATTAGCCAATACCAATAAAATTTCATCAAATTACAGGCCAACAAATTAAGCAGTGAACTGTGAGTATTACAAAAGAAAACAACTAGGTCTTGCTTAACTCTCCACAGATGACGTCAAAAGCCAACGAGCAACAATGTTATTTAAAGAATTCTGAAAATTCCTCAATTGGAATTTTCCAAATCGCACACCCGGCAAAGAAAAAAATCCCAAGCAACATTTCTGTGCGAACAAAATCTGGTCAGATGCAAATCAAGACTGTCCCCAAAGGTAGTTTAGTCCTTCGAAAATAATTTACGGTATTGCAAAGGAATTTCTGCCTTCATGAACACCTCTTTTTAGAGAGAAATTCCAGTATCATCAGTGTTGCCACATTATAAAACGTTTAGACTTCAAAGTACGCCATTAATTAAGCAAAAAAAAATAAGAAATACTTTCGCTTTTATTTACATTTGCGGGTGTATAAAAGGTAAATAAAGGGATATATAATCGAGTCATATATTTATTTGTGGCGAACGATGGTCTTCGGTATAGGTAGGTATCTTCAGAAACAGTGGCAGAGATTTCATCATAACCGTACAGCATGATTGGTTTTTAGAAACGAATCCTTTTAATTAAATGGAAAATTATTAAAAATGTGCACTAGAGGGTGAACAGTCAACGCGGAAGAGGTTAAAAGTAAACAGCTTGTGGATAGAACTTTCACTTTTTCAGATGGGCTTAGGGATTCCCTATTTTTTAATATTCAAACACATTAAGGCCAATAAGAGGTGTTATTTTGGTATTCAAAGAAAAATGTCATTTTTTGAGATAAATGATCGGATGTTTATTTCATAATAAAGAGGAAGGTATGCCGTTAATAATGAAAAACAACATCAGCCAAATGGCCACCACGAGCACGCATACAGGACCATATCCTTTTCATGAAATTTTCCATAACCAAATCGCAAAGTGGCTGCCCTATGTCCTCGATAGCCTCACGAATTTTATCTTTGAGGTCTTGAATCGACGCTGGGCTGTTGGCGTAGACCTTATCTTTCACGTGGCCCCAAAGGAAGAAGTCGCAAAAATAGCGGGTCATTCACAGTAACACCTCTCATTGGAAAACCCTTTATTTGCTTATCAAAAGGCCTGAATACAAGCGGAAAATAAAAGCATAAAAGTCTTCTTTATCAGTCTTAATCATACAAAATGAAAATATAAACGCAGTCTATGGATCATCGTCATAAATTACAGTACCCGCTGTAAAAATGCCACCCGGCTCATTTCAGCATTTCACACAAAAGAAGAATGAGACCAAGAATTTGAATAAAATTTGACTATTGCTAAGTTCAAAGTTGTGTTTGAGTTATCTATATTTTTGGAGATATTTATAAGACGTTTTGGGACATATCTTTGATTAATTTCCTGTCGTTTTCCTTCTTTTTCAGGAACGATTTTACGCCAACGTTAATGCTGGAACAAATTTTGATTTTTGACATAGTTTTTGAACCAATTTAAGGGCGGTTTCGAGAAGCGAAATTTAGTGTTCATATTTATAAAAACAATTTTACTTCAGTCCGACATTTCATATTGGCCTGGCTGTATTTTAGATTTACAAGGCTCTGAGTTATTTTGACGTTTACATTTTAAATTAATTTTTGTTAATTTCTTCTTTAACTTAAATACTGGACAAAGACGATTTAATCTAATTCAAAGCTAACATTTATTTTATTCTAGCCTACAGGCTCTCAGCGAGCGCTCTAAACTTTACAATATCCTTAAAATTATTGCCTTTCGGCCTTAAATCTATCTGTGTTTAATTTGGTTTGTTTTTTATTCTTCAAGTAACGTGGTCCGAATTATTGTCCTTGTACTGTGGTGATTTTTGGAATCATCACGCTTTCGGATTTATTTTTTCTAAATACGGGCATAGCTTTTCCTTCAATGAAAATGGAAAAATACCTTTGAATGTAAACAATTTCCTGATTTTAGTAATTTCTTCTTGTTTGCGTAAGCTTGACGCCCAGCGGGGGACAACAGTATACTGCATACTCTTACAAAAAAGATGAACGAATAAAGTGAGAGTATCCCCAACCAGGGCTGTCATTTTAGCGCTTTCGGCGCGGTTTAATAAATTTTAGCACCTAGCGGAATTTCTAGCGCTTTTTATTTGCAAATCCCCTCTATTATTTCTGTAGTAAATATCTCTTTTGCGGTTCTCACACTCAATCCATCTTAACAAATGAAGTGTCAAAAAAAAAAAAATTAGTTTAAGCACTTTTACTTTTTGAAAATATTAAAAATTAAAAAAAGTTTAATTTTACTACTATGACATATAACATGCGAGAGTTAAGGAACTCGTTGTGTTTGGAAACAATAAACGCAGTATTACGTATACGAATGCTTTCATTGGCAAAAGGAATAACATGTTTTAACTATGACTTTCCACCGGATGTATTGATGAAGATAGGCACGGACGAAAAATACAAGTTAAAGCTACAACAAAATGAAATGGAAGCAGAACCAGGACCGTCAACTTCTATGCGTTTTGAAGAAACCGATGAATATTTGTTGGACGATGAGAGCGAATACGGAAACTCTGATTTTTGAATTATTTTGTGTTATTAAATAAATACCTACTTGATGGCTTCTAAAAATAATGTACAAAAAAAATGAATATGTTGTGGTTTTACTCTCTTTATAAGAATTTCAGATCTAGCGCTAAATTTAGCTCTTAGTTTTCCATGCAAAAAAAAAAAAATCTAGCGCGTTTTAGCGCTTTTTGTTTAGTTTTTTTAACTCCGAGTGGTTAAAGTGACCTGGCAGCACTGTCCCCAACACTTCATTAAATATATGGTTTCCGATCAGTGGAACAGTAGTCCGAAATTCAATTTTTGAGTGCTCCGCGATTTGATGGAACAGCTTTTCATAAGCAGAAAAAGTGTTGAAAGGCTTGGTTCAACTTTTCCGAGGATGGTAATAGAGTCGGTTGCCTCGAAATAAAGAACCAGGATTGTAGATATTAAAGATGACACTTCTAGGACAATAAAAGGAGCTTGTACGGATTCTATGGATTGGGCCCCTGATATTGTCATATTTATTCACAGCTTGACGACCTCAAAAGCAGTTCCTGTCACTGGAATTAAACCCAATCTAGTGCTCCACTGTATAACGTAAGACTTAAGTTTATTTGTTCGCAGCTTACTAAACAGAATGCATAGACCAAGCAACCGAGAATGCTGACGAATGAATTGAGTCACATCGCTCGAGACTTCTGAAAGAAAAACTTTCTAAAATACTCTGTCCCATTTGAGTTGGAGTTGACCGGCTCTGCGGGAGGATATTCAGCTCTTTCACTCACCCATCTCAATTGGCTAAGTCAAGTAAATAGAACAGGTAAAAAAGTACTGCAGTCCCGGAATCTAACCCTAAAAGACAACGCACTAAGGAAGAGACATATACCTTTCCCTACAATAACAAACATTTCCTCCCCCTTGCCACCTCTCAAAAAAGGTGAGTTGTAAAAGGCGAACGCAATGTAAACGAACTTCCTGTTCACCAGTTTAAGAGTTCACGCAGCATTGACACTTAAATGATGTCTAAAAATCACCGAAACTGTGTCCGTGTACCACAATTCCATTAAAAGTCAAAAGCTACATGAGTGCACTCATCCACTTCCAAAGAAAGTCGATGAAAAATAAATTTATCTACCTTAAACCAAGTCCCACCAGCTGTCGGGATAATAACCTTGTTAGGCATGATACAACAACGATGGATGAGATGGATTTAACCATTACCGCAACGAAACGGGACAAGGTGTTTTCAGAGCCTTATTGGATTATGAGAGACAAGCACATTGAAGGTGGATACAAGCAAATTTCTTTGACTGGATATTTTCTTTACAAATTTTGATGAGTGGCATGTCAACCTACAGGATCTATAAGACAAGAGGTTCCAAGGTATAAGTAGTTGCATATTATATGTTTTTACAGGTCGCCTCGTTTTCAGAAAGCTCAACCTCTACTTAACGAGACCTTATATTGTATCGCACTACGTCCTCCAACTAGCTTGTCCTGTTTGTGCTACTTGGGAGAGCGATGAGCTCACACCGCCCATTGTCCATCTCCATGAAGCCACACCTTCCCACTCAACGCAGATACCATCGGGCGGAAAACGCAGTACACATCCAAGTATATATAGACTCGCCCCACCCCCGCACGGACGTGAAATGTCCTTTCGCAATTTATTTAATTAATGCAGTACTTACGGTTTGTCATGTAGAGAATTGTTGCGCTCTCTGCGAACGTGTGCAGTAATTTCACTGATTGCTTTCGAAGACAAGGTCGGGACTGGAACTGCAACTGACACGGAAACTGAAACTGGATGCGGTTGGCTAGCTAAGGTCTTGGCTGGTTGCTCGACAGACTGACTTGACTTGACTGCTCTCGGGTTGACAGGCACAAATCATATGCAACACCGATTAAATGCAAATTACAATTGCAACCTCGGAGCTCGTTGACATTGTTCGTTGTTATTGTTCTTGTGCTTGTGGGAGTTCCGCGAGGCTGGCACACGCGCTGCTCTGATGCGGTATTCCAATGGCGGTGCACTTCCTTGGGCGTATGATAATTACGATATTTCCCTCAGCTATTGCACCTAGTAAGTTCAAATATCAAAGCCTTGGCATAACAGGACAAACGAGTGCGCTTCACTATTTACATTTATACAATAGTGAGTGGTGAGTGGTGAGTGCTCGAGCTTGTGCCTCTCGCTGGCACACATAGTTCTTGTATCTATTAATCCGCTCGCTCTCTATTCTCCGGTGCGGTGCTGTTTTGTATCCGTTGATTCGCGCTGCTGTGTCCTTTGCTCTCCGCTGTGTGTGTTTTTGTTTCCTTCTACTGCTCTGGTATCCTGTTCACGTTTCGACTTTCTTTATTGGTGCAATGTGGAACAGGGCGAGTTAAGGATTCCGACGATTTTTTGTTTGGCCTTTCCTGCACATATGCACATACACATGACGAATTGGTCGTGTTGATAGTCCGTTGGATAGTTGTTGGGGTGGGATGGTAAAACGCGACACGACGACGACAACGACGACGATGACGGATTGACACACAGGTGAATTTAGTACTTTATCCGCGAGGGGGGTTTAATTTTTCTTTCACCGGAAAGTAATTAAAATCTCCGAGCAGTATATGTCATCCGGCTTGCGTTCCAATTTTTTTTTTTGTTTTTGTATTTTGTTGCTCAGATGGGAAATTCGATTTTCATTTAGTGCATGGATGGTTGTGGGTGGTTGTGAGGGTGGTGGCGATGATCGGCTTTTGGGGGGTAAATGGACAAAAATAAAAAAACTCAAAGTGAAAATAAAACACGCGAGCCCTACGCCGTGCAGCACTCGTGTATGGTGTAATTATGAGTTATGACCCCTCCCTCGCACCGCACACTGAATGTAATAACAAGTTCGCGTATCGATTTACGACTCTCACATAAGTCAACCAACCCTGTTTCGCGTGTGAACAGCGTTTTCTTCGTTTTTGTTCTGCTATATCGCCCTTTAATTGTGAACGTGCGTTTGTATGGGTATTTCTAAGGTTTGTGCCGCCGCTTTTTGTGTTTCAACATTTCATTTCGATTCGTTTTTTCTACTTTTCTTGCGTTCTTTTTTTTTCACTTTTTTTAACCCTTAAGCGGAGGGTTAATATACATCGTAGCAAAGCACCGCGAACATTTACACGAGAAACCGTTTCGTTTACCTCGATTACCGAACGTCAACTGAAGTTTGACGTTTTCCGATTTACCATGAATGGGTGCTCTGTGGATGCTCCACATTTTTGAAACAATGAAATTCTCTTGCGGAGAGAAGAATGGTGTTTTTTTATGACCACAACAGAACAGTTCGTATCGGTCCATGCGCAGTAGTTATATTTTTTAACTTGCAGTGGTTCTTGTATTGGCTGGGGTTTTGATATGCATAGTTGTGAAGCTTTTTTTTATTCGACCAATTGAATGGTTGTGGTAGAAGGTAGAAGAGAAATAGTGGGTGGTTTGTGCTAATGTTAATTTTTGGGTTACAGTGGGGATTGGGAGTATTCGGTGTATGGAGCTTGCATTCTTTCGATAAAATCTAGACTCAGATTCTGTAAGGAGAAAACGTTGAAATGATTTCGTTTGATCCAAGTTGCAGAAGTAAATCGTTCGTACACACGACAACGTTTGAACTTCTCTCCTTACAGAATGCCGACCCTGCTCTTTATAAGAAATATTTATACAAATGTAGTTGAAATTACTCTGATCAAGCCTTTTTGATAAGTGTTATATTGAGAAAACGAGTACTTCATATCTTTTAATTTTATGCTCTAAGTTTCTTTGAAGCTACTCTTACCTCTTTGGAGTACAATTAAAGAAAATCAAGAAAGAATTCCGCAAAACTACTTTTTAGAGAACAACGTGCTTCTATACAATGACAAGTGCAAAATATGACATTAGTGAGTAGAATCGATAACTACGATAACTAGCGATCATCCTTCTGTAGACATTTTATAATTCATAACGTAAACAGTTTAATTTTAAACAAAGAAAGTATCAATAAATAGTTTTATAGTACTTGATTGTTGATGTGCTTAAACAATACTCAAAAACTGCATCTTAAAAACTGAACAAAAATGTTTTTCTTAAGGGAACTACTGTAAGCAAAGCAAAAGAACTTTGATCTTAAATATTTGCAGCCGTGTTCATTAGATCCCCTTAGTCAATAGATTATCAGTGTCTCCACTAACGCACGTCACATGAGTTAATTCGCTTTAAATCTTCTTGTCAAAATTGTTTATTGATAAAAGTAAGTTTGCTGTAAAGTACTTAATCTATTAATTAAGCAAAACTACTCTGAAAATCTGGCAGCACTCGCGCATTTCAGTGCCACTTTTGGGTATGAACATTTGACATTAATTGAAAAAGTGGAAAACGTCTGAGCATAAACGAAAATATTAACGAGGAAATGAGTAAATAAATACGAATCAGATAGTTTTGGTCATTTTAGACGGTTGTGTGAAAAGGACTTATAAAAGTTTAATGTAAAGAAAAAAAAAATTATTTAAAAAAGAAGGGCTGAGTTCTTTCTGTCTTCGCAAAATTTATAATTGTTTCCGCATTCACTTTCGTGTTATAATATGAATTTTATTGATTAAATAACAAAACTTACTCAAAATTTTCGAAAATAATGTTCAAAGTTTTGAAACAAACCGGGAAAACAAAAGTTAATTCACCGCTCAATGCGAACTGAGGCATTTGATTAAGTGTGAATTATCTTTAAAAGAAAGTTTATATGAATAAGGTTTTCTACAATTAAACAAAAATTAGCTCTAATTAAGCTTTAGTTATGAATAAGGGTGTTGATATTTAAATAAGAAAGCACTTTCTTCACATGAGAGCGAAATGCGAAGAAATCAATTGAACTGCATTTATGAATTGAGAATTGCTATTTGTTCTCCCACAAAAACTTTATATTTCTTAAGTCTAGCATATTATAACATAAAACTCGACTTTGAATTGATTTAAAAAACGCAAATGCTTGCAGCGAACTGTCAAACTTTATTCACAATCCAGAAAATACAGTCGCGATCCACAAGCCCACGGACGAAAAATTCGTTCGAACTAAACCCTTAAAAATGAAACTGAATCGCTGGTATGTGCAACTAAAAAATGTTTTCATGAGAGTGAAATGTCAGAAACTACTAATATTCGCTTGTTCGCAGTTCGCAATTCGCTCTCATATGAATAGTCATTTAAACCGATGTCGATCACAAACCTATTACTGAGTACTGACTAGACTGACTAGAGCTTCCGCTGTTCTACGAACGTCATAATTTGATAGATTTTATAAAAATCAGGCTACATTGACAGTGGGTGCGTTCCATTTTCCACTACACGTCTAGCGCTCAATCGGTTAATCGAGTCATCCGTCGGATAAAAAATTCTCCCATTTTATACGATTCGGAGGATTTTCGCCTCGAGGTATTCTTCCGAACAACTATTCTGAGCATTGTTCCGATACAATGTAACACACTCCACCTTCTTGCGTTCCAGTTCGATCAAGTTTGTTTTCGAGTGAAATTTTCGACAGCTTTAAAAGAATTGTTTTCCAATATGCTCCGATAGTAATCAGTGGCGGAATTTATTTACGATTTCGAGTGCAGTGTTAATAAATGCATGCAATTAAAAGATAAAACAATTAAGCAACGGAATTTTTGTTTTCATAGCTTGCGTCATCCCATTTAAATAATTATTTTCCGGAAACGAATATCTCGAATGCAATTTTAGCCTCCGACGGAGTATGCAGAGAATTTTCCGTTCCGACAGATAGCTTGAGCTGAATAATCCAAATGAAGTAGCATTCGATGCAGTTATTTAGGTAGTTTAATCGAAATGACATCTGGTTTTAGTGACATTTCTTTTCACTTTAAAAATAAAGAAATTTCCTATGAAAAAATTAAATTTCATTCATTGACACACTTTATTCCGAATTAAGATCGGTTTGCATTGACAGCTCATTTTTTCTTTCCTATTCGGTCAGTTTAGCTGACAATTTTGGGCAAGATTTATAAATTTCCAAAAAAGGGAAATTTAACAATTTGTACTAGAGCAATAGTGAAAAGTAAATTTTTGTTTGAGGAGTTTGACAGGCGATACTTATCCAACACTCAGTGGAACGTTGACAGCTCGTTTTTCCTTTACTTTTCTGTCAGTCTCGCTGACAATTTTCCGTCTGCCCGATCACTAGACCAATTTTGTACCTAAGTCTATCTCAGAAACTAATTGACGTAGAAGGCGTCCGGCACAACCTCTAGTTAAACGACAAATACCAATGCTAACGATACATCGATTGGTTTTAGAGTAATAAGTGATTTGTTGAAAAAAAAAATATTTTCATTCGCACAAAAAGCTGTTTATTTCCTGATTTACAGAAAAATGCATTTGTACCTTTTTTATAGATCATGCTCGTAGCTATATATGTGCCGAAGACTGTTTTGTGGAAAAGTTAACATTTTAAAAGATATTTACAAAAAACTATCGATCACTATGTAAAGAACTTTTAACCATTTTTCATTCGTTATTGGTGTGTTCTCTTAATCGATTCCAATTGGAATTTTCAATGAATACTCAACTCTCATTGGAACTTTTCCAATGGATACTCATTCTCATACACACATATTGTTTGTTGTTTGTTCGCGTCTTATTGAACATTGATCTGCGGAACATTATCAGTAAACGGAAGGATTGGTACATAAGTCAACACCAAAATCGTAGCAAAATCCTAAGCAAAACGACGCCACAAACAGTCCAGTAAATGAAATCGCCACGAAAGAAAAAAAAACTTGCAGACCAGATGCACTAGCAAGGCCCTACACAAATCTCAGTATGTTCCTAATTAGTAGTCTGATACAATAACCTAATTTGGAAGCACTTTCCGACTCATTTGTGCTCCCTGCCTTCTTTCCTGGGTTTCAACTGACAACAGCTACCGCCAAACATTGAACAATCTGTTAAAAAAAAATCCAATATCAATGTAACGCAAGAAAGCAATGCTCCGCTACGGTATAATTTATTTGAAAAATATATTTACAGAAAGAATGACTTAGATTTGGCCCAGCACAAGGACTAAGCTTAAAGAAAATAAAATAAAAATCACAGTACATAGTCGCAGCTCAACGCAACGAGCTTCAAACTTCATCGTCTACAATAGACCCCAGGTCTGCTTGATCATATCCGCTGCCTTCTCCGCAATCATAATCACAACGGCATTAGTGTGTCCCGCGGGAATAGTTGGTATAATCGACGCATCTGCCACCCTCAACCCTGTGATTCCGTAAACTCTCAGCTCTGGATCGACAACTGCTCCTGGGTCGGAAGGCGGTCCCATCTTGCAGGTTCCCGACTGATGCTGCAAACTCGATCCATACAGGCGCAGACAGCACCTCCAGTAGGTGTCGCTGCCAAAGACTTCGTGTTCACAGCCTAGGAAGGGTTTGGTGTGGAATTGACTGCCGAACTTGCGCATCGATTTGGTGCTGCCAATTTGAATGCTCTGAAAGAGGAGAGCTTAAGCAATGGGAGTAGGCCTATATGTGAACTTACAATCCGTATGCCCTCGATCATAGCTCGGACATCATCCTCATGGTCCATGAAGTTGGGTTGCATTCTCGGCCAATGGAAGGGATTTTTGCTGCGCAGCGATATACGGCCACGGCTTTTGGGGCGAAGCATCACCGGCACCAGACCGTAGGTGTTCTGTCAAATATATCCTTTAGACAAGCCAAGTGATGTGGGGAAGAGTGACTCACCTTATCCTTGATTTCCCCAAAGACGCTGTCGTAAAACTCGTTTGATATTCCCATCAAATGCCGCATAGTCCCCATGGTGTCCCCGCTCAGTGATCCAGCTCCGAGGACGATCTCCATATCCGAGTAGTCTCTATCTGAAGGAAAAATCTCAAAATAGGTCCCTCGAAAACGTGACAGTTAATCTCACCAAACTGCGAGCTAGGTGTTCGAACGAATGCAAGTCCTTCAGCTCCGCCAGGAATAGTGTACCGCCCATCGCTCTGCAGTATGTACTGCAGCACATCGACTGGATTCATCAGGATCCTGTCGTTCAATGACGTCTCATTGATTACAAACACCAGTCCGTTCAGTGTCACATGATCCTGCAGATTGTAGCCGACCTTCAGATCTTGAACCACGGGTATCTCAAACTCTGCCAGATTCTCACTCGGTCCAATACCGGACAGCATCAGAATCTGCGGCGAGGCGATACTCCCCGCTGACAATATCACCTCCTTGCCCACGCGAACAATGTGCTTCTTCTTGTTCTTCACGAACTCAACTCCGGTGACCTGCTTTGTCTGCGGGTCGATCAGGATCTTTGTGGCCCACGATTTCATTGATATATGCAGGTTGGGACGACCGACCACAGGCGATATGAAAGCCTTCGCGGTACTGCACCGCCTCCCATTTCGCAGCGTGGCCTGGGATCTGCTGAAACCCAACAAGCTCTCACCATTTGGGTCAGTCACGTTGTAGCCCAGTTCATTGCTCGACCTCAAGAAAGCTCTCAGCAACTTCGTCTTATATTTCGAGTACTGAACGTCAAGTGGGCCGTCTCGCCCATGATAAGGAGACTTGCGTAGCTCGGGGATTCCAATATTCTCCGATTTCTTAAAGTACGGCAGGATCTCGTCATAACTCCAGCCGGGATTCCCCTGCTGCGCCCATTGGTCATAGTCCTTGCGATGGCCGCGAGTGTAGAGCATGAAATTTATAAGACTTGTTCCACCCAGACCTCTGCCCTTGGGCCAGTTGCAAATGCCACCTATTAGACCCTGGCAGGCATTCTCGACTGGGTCCGATTTGTACCCCCAGTTGTAGCGAGTTATTTGGGTGAGGGCGGCTGTGAGAGGAACATCCGACAGAAAGGTCTCCTGGTCTCCGGCTTCCAACAGAAGAACAGTCACATTTTTAGCTTCACTTAGTCTGCTTGCAACCACACAACCTCCGGAACCGGCTCCAATGACAACGAAGTCGTATGTTGAGTGGAAGACATTCGTGTCAGGGATTCGCGTGTGCAGCAGAGACGTCTCTAAGTCTCTAGCCAGTTCGACGAATGCTTGCGATTGGACTTGCGATGCAATTTGAAGAACACTCAGCAGGATGATGCCTCCGATGAGCATGGTGGATGAAAGACGTCTGCAAATAGAGGGAAATGACGTTTTTAGTGCAATTTTGAGTTAAGACTTGTGGGTTATTTGCGGACATTAATGTTCTGCATAGTGATCTATTTTTAAGCTTACTCTAGGTAGACTTGGCATACAAAAAGATCTAAGAGTTTCCTTAAAAAAAGCCTTGGGAAAATTTCTTAAGCTACAAGCTCCTATTGACCTATTTTGGCTTAACTTACTGCATCTTTCCTCTAGGTTGTAAGGTTGTCAGTTAACTCAAGTCGGTTGAAATTGAGATCAACTTCTACCTCTTTCCGTTGACCCACCGGGTTACAATCCCAGACTACAGGACGGAGAATTTTTGTCCTTCCACTCTACATCTCCCAGTCATCCAAGGCGACTTGTACGAACTTTTTGAATAGATCGATGTTTGTGATGGGTGTAGACAGTCGTTATATCTGTTTTCCAAACCTAGTCAAAGCAAAACCCTTGAAGTGACCATCCTCCGTTTTAAAAAAAACTCCAGCTTCAGCGCCATGATCTACGTCTTATACGGAACCTCTCCAGTTGTTCGGGATAGGACTTAGACCCGATATGAAATGTTTGCGCAACGATGCCTATTATATGAACCAAACATTTAGAAAAATGTGGGAGTTATCCTTAAAGGGGGCGTGGCACTTTACGTGTAACAAAGTCATTCATTAAATGTGTCTTGGCTTTTGCCTTGGAATTCGGTAAATGAATCTGTATTGACTGTTCAAAGATTTTTGTAATATATGGGCGGGATTATGTAAAAGGGCTTGACACCGTTTAAGCATTCCAAATCGAATATTGAACCACTTATAGCAGCCATGGTTGCAGAATTCCGTACGATGATGCTAAGGTACATTTTGCGTAATGGGCACACAATTTAGTAGAGCCGCCATACTTTTTCACATACCCATCTCGGATATACATTAATTCCGGAACTTGGATCCACTTTGGCATTGAGATGCAGCAAGACTTGCTTCTTGCGGTACGAAAATTGCTTTTAAATGCTATTGAGCATTGAGTATTGAGCAAATTAAACAGGTAGCCAGGAATGCTCTGCAAAATTTATTACCCGTCTGAATAGGAATGTTTATTTCTTTATCGTTCGCTAGTTTTACGGTTCATTGACGGAGATTTTAATCATAAACATTCTACGAAGTACTGAGGTATGCCATCTCATGTTAGTACAATGGTAGGTCAACTTAGAAACTTGTGCGGAGTAAAAGCAACACCGCAACAGTTTATCTTCTTTTCGATTTCAAGGTGTAGGTATTGCGTAAATTAAAGTAAAGAAGTTGGCAATATAGCTTAATGCGTACAGACCTGCCTTCCACTTAATTCCAATAAGGTCAAGCATATAAAACAACAAAACCGATTAATCGGTAATGTATTTTTAAGGTAGTCAAGCGTTGGAAACACAATTTAAAAATGATACTATCTGCTTACAATATGTAATTTTTAATAGGATACTGGAAACTGTAGTCTTTCGGACACGTCGACCTCTGGATAAAAGCTTTGAAGATTAGAAAAACATACCCAACGGTAAACTCTAAACATTGAGTTAGGTAGTTTGTACTAGATCAACCTCCGGTGGACAGAGTCTTTTAATTGCAGTGGTTAACGAATTAAAGCAAACAGTTCTATCCGTCAAAGATGTCAAAGACTGTGTGAGTCTGACTTGGTCGGTGAAGTGAAGTTTATCTTAAAGATATCAAGCGCCCTTATCTACTTATAATCAAGCATTTAACTCGACTGTTAGTTGGATGCCAGCTTTAGTAAAAATGTACAGCATTTGTGAATCAGTACCAATAAACAATTAGACCTCCACATTTCCTTTCTTAGAGCCTATTACATTTGTTGTCATCGCAGGATTCAAATTTCATAATTTGTTTTCGTGAAAAACAAGGTCAATGGCTTCTGTCACAAAAAGGATTTTGTTCTAAAAAAAGGAAGACATAAATTGAAATTAAATTTTGCCCACAGATATCTTTCAAAGGCTTTCTGAAACAGACTATATACAAAAAACAAAAGGGAAAAAAAGGAAATGCAATAAATATCCGCTGATCTGTCAAAAATCATATTGAAGCGATGAACAAAATCCCTCACGAGACCTTGCCGTCTTTTATAAAAACAAATTCGTGAAATTCGTTGAAAGTTTATTTATTTTTGTATGAAATTCAAAAGTTTGGGATTACACAAAAAATGTCAGAGCCGGATGACCAATTCCTTGTTCAATCCGTCTGCTGACCAAAATATGACTGTAAATTATCTGATTTCGAGCTGCCCTCCCACGGTTCTTCTTTATTTTCAATTTTTGTATGCACTTGCACAGGCTTACAGTTGCGTGTGTGTCTGGCACTTTTTAAGTTTACAAAAATATATGAAAAAACCATGTGTATAATTAATACAATTATTTTTTGATATAAATAATTCAATGTAGTAGGATGGCTTTATCCTTCTATCGGACACAATTTTCGGTGATTTTTCTTTCATTTGTCTTCTTCACTTCACGATGTGTGCATTTGTGTCGTAAAAAAGTCCCGTTCAAATTATTCAATAAATGGGACACAGTTTATAAGAATGGTTTGATTTATTCGTATAGGCTAATGATGCAAATCCAAACTCTTGAAATATTTTTAAATATAGAAATAATAGTCTGCTAAACCATTTCAGAATAAATTAAAATGTAAGCGTTTTAAGAACCTAACGCTTTCGTTTCTGAATTTCAATCTGCCGAGCAACGACACAGTGCTTGCAAATAATTCGGAAAACTTAGAAACCGACTAATTTTTTAATTTTTGCACAAAAAGTTTTAGCCGTGGACATTTTTCTACACGAAAGCGGCTGTGTTTTCGCTTCTATCAATTCGCACACACTACAAAAGTTCCTTTGTTATTATTCGTGTGTATTTTGCTGAATGCTGAAAGTTCTACTCGAACAAATTCCCTTTTCAAAGAGTTTGACAGAGGTTTGGTAGTAGCCAATTATCTAACAGAGTCGCCTAAGGTACTGAGAATTGCTGAAAAAATGAGATATTCAGATATGAGGCGTCCAAACTTAAGTAAACAGATATTTTATTATCTTTGCAACGACTCCCATAGGATACTAAACTACATAATTTATTTTTTTACTAAGCATCCACTTCTTGCTTTCAAATTATTGAAAAAGGAAAACCAATCAATAAGCAAGCACTAGCGGTTAACAAATAGAAAGCAATGCATAGCATTAACTATTTCATTTAATCAAAAGTGCGTTGAAAGAAATTAATATAGAAATATATATTTTTATAGATAAAATAAAAATGTGTGTTTGCTAGAGTTAAAAACCATTTGCTTTGTTGTAATCCAATAAATATTTATAATCAGAAAACATTTAAAATTTACTAAAATTAATGTATAATTGTTAAAGCTCAGACTGAACAACAGGTTATTAAAATTCGCTCCTATTACGAAATTCAATACCATAATGTTGGATGGTTGGGCAACACTCCTCTTCAAAATGACATTAAGGGAGCATTTATTTAGATAATGTCCGTGATAAACAACTCTTTCTCAACATTAACATTTGACCAAACAGTTCGCAATATTCTGACACCTATATTTGTTTTTAATTATTTTATTTATTTATATTTTTCAATATTCTCAGACATAAGATAGGTATAGGTACACAATCTTGTTTAAACAAAGAATAAGGTTACATAAATAAGAAGAGAATATAGTAAGAATGTAGTAAGAACATAGTTAGAGACATTAATATTTCATATGAAACAGAGATTATGTCACTTGAAAACAGACAAAAGTGTGATTTGTGATTGGTAGCTCATGCGCAAACAAAAAAAAAACAGATTTCAAACCTACTTGCTTGAAATCTGTACTGCAATAAACTTTGGTAGAGCCTGAATAAAACCAAGTGTTTGTTCATATCCTATCAGTTCAAAAAAAAAAAATTTAAAACGAATTTCGTCAGGAAATTCCTATTTTACTAACTGACAAATGCATACAACGGTAACGAGGCTAACAACCTTGTTCAAATATTTCGCCCAGTACAATCCACTTCAACAAATTGAATTAGCAATCAGTTGTATCTCACAATATCGACTGTTTGAATTTCCATCAAAATCAATCTTAATCACTTAGACAAGCACAAGGTAAAATAAAAAGAAAGAGGATTAAAAATGAGCAATTCCATACACCTGCAAAACTACATAAGTGAACCGTTCAACCCACTTTTGAGCACCACCAAGTGCACTTCACTTAAGACCTAACTAGCGGCTAAATTGTTGCAGAGCTCCAATTGACTTGACATCGAAACGAAACGCATGACTGCAACTGGTGCACTGCAGAATTTTCAAATCAAATGAAAACAGAAAACTCACAACCAGAAAACAGCACCACAGCGATTCAGATTGGCGTGCAAAATTAAGTCGAGCCTACATTACCGGTCAGTTATTGTGTGCATAATTTGTTTTCAAGGTGAACATGAGTGTGAGTTACATGTGCGAACACCGTCATAGTGTTGCCAAATTGTATTTGCAATTACAGACGGTATTTTAGTGATGATTTCGAATTTTATTTCATAAACATTTCCCTTTGTGTTTAAAATAAACTTAAGATGGATAATAATAAATGATAAGCTTATGATGGATATTTGGAGGATCCGGGCAACTGCTAAAAAATAAGTAACCAACTAAAGGATGTTTTCATAGAGGTTAGTTTTTCGAATTGACGGCACACATTCCAACTGTCAACTTATTTGTTCCCACTCCCTTAGTTTGCAATTGCAATTAAAAAAAAAACACTACATGCACTAATATTAAGAAAGTGTACTTTCCACCATGTCAGAATGGCGCTTTTATAGGATTTTCGGGCGGCAAAGCTTGTTCGACTTCATCAGCCTGTAATTGAACAGTCAAAACGCAGCCCTCCCACCAGGCTTTGCGAACTATAAAAGGGGCAGCTGATCACGTAAGACGATGGTTAACAGCACCCTGACTTGAACACCCTGAGATCGACCCAGACAAAAATGCATACCACGAGTATGAATCCGAGACGACAGCCACAATTTATGTAAAATAGATTTAAGAAAACAAACATTGTATACCGTTGGGCCTCTGTTGTTGAGCCAACGCATTTAAATATTCATTATTCACCACCATTTGTTACCTAGCCTTAAGTCAAAGTGTGTATACAAAAAGTTTAATACAAGCAAATGTAAATGTAAGATGATGATCGTCTAAACGATATCGGTTTTTCATATTTTGACAAACAATTTAAATTGTTTGACTAACGTGAGTTTTATATACATTTGTGGAAAATAAAGATCTTAAACTTTTACTTTTTGCACTAAGTTGCAAGTTTTAGAGGTCTTTCGTTTTGACGATGGTCGTCTCAAAAGTTAAGTGATTAGGGCCCGCGAGAGTTTTCGTTCTGCTGCCAAAATAGCAGTTCTTTCAACTATTACGGTTGCAAAAGCCAATGCCGTCCAAGCTAAAAGTAGCTTTTGACTACACCTTATGTTCTTTCACAGAAATCTGTCAAAAAATCTAGCCATCAAATTTCGTCTCTTGGTGGCTGAAAGTACGTTTAAAACGCTTCCTCTGAGTACATGAAAACAAGATTTTGAAACTTTCCCTTCACTAAAATACAATAATGTTCAACGAAAAGCAACCCTGAGAGTGCTGATTTGGCAACAATGGCGCATGTCACCTGCCATCACTATAACTACTCCTACATTCCATCAGAATTTCAAGGTTACCACAACAGATTCAATGAATAATACAGAGCACAACCAGTTGGTTTGGATCTGCGCATTTCGGTCTTCGGTGGCGTGAAAAAAGTCATCCTACCTTCGCCTTGTACCATCTCTGCAACCCTGTAAGCTGCAACTTCTCGACCGATTGACGGCCGATGCATGCGGAATACAGCTAACAAAAGTGGAACCGAACAAACCGGTGGCACCAGCATAGTGATGGGTAGATTTTGTATCTTTATTTTTTCTGATTTTGAGTGCATCTTAAGAAGGTCAATGTTGCTGGGAGACAACCATAAAGACGTTAACACATTTTTCATGTTATTGCCATTTTTATAGAGCAGATGAACGAGTTTACTCTCCATAAACTGTAGTAGCGGACTTAATGACAAATCTATGGCAAATTAATCGCTATGGTTAAATAAGCAACTATAGATCAAAGTTAATTTATTAAATATTTCATTCAATTTGACGTAAGAAGTGATCGGGTTTCGCGGAACAGTTTGTGTGTTAAAATAATTTACGCTGGACTCGGGGCGGTTTTATTTAAATGGGCAGTTATTTTGAAATAGATGCGGTTTAACATTTAGGTTTTCGTCACATAGCTGTGGAATTATGAGTGCATATTTGTCAGGCACCGAATATATTTGTTCATCTTTTTATATAGTCAGCATCTATATACAAATCATATAAATAGACAAAAAGTTAAGAACCATTTCCACAGCATATTCGCTTGTTTTTTTTTTTTTTGAAAATTGTGCACAGATGCAATGCTGTGCGTATTTTGTTTTCCGATATGTTTTGTATAAGACAGGTCATTATAGTAGTAGAATTTCTACACTAGTTCCTAGTTCCATTATAAATACTTGACTTGATCCGGTTGTTTTAAAGAGTGTTTAGGACTCTTTTTGAAGTGCTTATAATATTAAAAAAAAACTAAAGCATTTTGCGGCGTTTTTGTAGTATTTTTTGTTCGTTTTCAAGCGGTTTTAGTGCGTTTTCACCTCGGTGCCTTTGGTTTTTTTTTTATGTGCTTTTTGACACGTTTTTGAAGCGTTTTTAATGTTTTTTTTATGGTTACTTAGAGGTGTTCTGATTTAGCTTTCCAATATATATTTTTTTCCGTTTTCTTAAGAACTTTTAAGACTTTTTCTATTGTTTTTGTTGTGTTCTTTAAAGCGGTTTTAGTGAGTTGTTTATTTCTGATGGTGAAGCATTTTTAATTTTGTTTAAGGGCATTTAATATATTTTTTCCTAAACGCGCTTTTATAACAGCTTTGACTAGTTTTTGAGGCGTTTTAAATCTCACAAACGTGTTTTTGGTGAATTTTTTCAATTGTTTTTAAATTAATTTTTGATGCATTTTTTATCACATTTTTCATTAAGCTCAGCTATTTTCACAAAAATAATGGGAGACTCCTCCTTTTTATACAAAATTATAAATCTAGACCAAAGATGTCACTGATTGTGTATACTGTATACATGTTAAGATCTATTAAATCTATTGTTTGATTGCAGCTCTCTGAGTCCAATTCAACTGTAGTGTCGCACGCAGGGTGTAGTGATGAAGATTTTTTTTAAAGTACCTAAATAAGTCTTGTAGACTTGTCTGTCAAGGCGCATGGGACGAGCGCTATATACGTATTCCACTTTTACTTGTTTTGAGATATTCAAAAAAACACGTTTGTTAAGTCGTTGCCATCGAATTATTAAAAACTGTTTTGTTTTTATATCTTCCCATAGATTTTTAAACCTTCTAAAAAAAAACAATTTACTGTCGAACCGCAAGTCATCTTGAAAATAATTTCGAATGCATTTTTTAATTGATCTGTAAGTAAAAACAGCAAATTCTTACTTTTGCAGTAAAAAACATTTGAATTTAATACTGGTTACTTAGATTTTAACCAAGAAATGGAATAAGGTAAAAAGAAACAAAGGTGTTGATTTGATCCCAAATATTCAACTTAAGATCTCTGTAATTAGTTGTCTTTTGAAACTGACTAAAACAGCAAGTGAATGATCTCAAGAAACAGAATTCAAATCCATCATCAACTTGATTTTTTTTTTCAAAAAATGTAATACATCGCTTTAAATTCTCATAAAACAAAAGCGCTATGTATAGTTAAAGTAGATTTTAAGCCATTTTGGGTTGCTGCATCAACTATTCGATCGAACCTTTAAACATAAGCAACTGAAACTTGACGCGTTTCCTAGTCGGATTTTTTGAATGGAGAATAATCGGCAGTTTTTTTTGGATCCCAAAAGGCTGCAAAACATCTCTTTGATTCGATTTCAAGCTTTTTTTGGATCCTGGGAAAGAGTTTAAAATATATTTCGCATGTGTCTTCGCAATTACTTAACTGACCCATAAACTCAGCGAGGACCTATGATATTTAACATTTATTAAGACAGATAATAAACCCTTTTTAGACCCACAAAAGGAAAGCCGCAATAGCTCTCTTCTTCATGCTTGGATGAAAGGGCTTCAACTTGACATTTGCGCGTACTAATAATAAATTTAGGTTTCGACTTACATTTTCGGAAGCTCACAAATGCAAGATTTGTATGGAAAAATATAGCAACTACTAAAATTTCAAGTCGAAACTAAAAATTTTTATCGGTAAGGACCATTGCATTTATTGTTGCCCAATGTTAAAACAACCGATATTTAGATAATAATAATCCGAGACATAAACTTCATTTCTGTGATGTCAGGATGTTTGTTATTTTATTTTTTTTATATTCATAAAAAAAAATAATATATTGGTTTTATGTTGTGAAGCCCTTGGTTCTTAATTTTGAACAACACACCATTATTTTTATTTTATTGTTGCGCGATATATTCAAGTAAAATATTTTTTAAATTGCGTCATGTCCATCTATCACAAATCTGAAGCTGAAACTACCCGATGGAAAGAGAAAAAAACACTTTCCCATCAACTGACAGCCACATTTGAATAGAGAATATGAAATAAAATGTTCAAATGCAAATTTCACAAAATTGGGTACTAAACAAAAATATTTTATTTATAACCTACCTCGTTCGGTAAAATATAGATTTCTTGCTATCCACTTTTGACAGGACACTGATAAACGAGCACTGCACTTCTTACTCTGATCACTTAGTTTGTACCTAAGCACTTAATTCGGAAATCACAATTCAGATGCTTCTACTACTCTCATTCAATGCGACAAACTACCCGCATTTATATATTCACTTCAAGAACACATCTCTTAGAATCTAATTGATAAACACAACGCGTGCATCTATGATTAGCACTAGATGTATTTATTTTATACCGCATAAAATAATACAAAAAAAAAAGCTTAAAATTCAACCAAGTTGCAAATGCAGACGGGACAATAGAATATGTAATGTGTTGGATGAGACAGCGATCTGCACGATGGATCCACTGATCTGTTTCGAATAGACTTCAACTTGAAAATGAGAGCTCCCATTTTGTTTGCGATAGCCGTAACCGTACCAACAAACGAATCTTGTATCTGCTACGGCTGACTTTGTTCGGAGTTCAATGGGACGGATTATTTAATAATAAAAATACCTCCACTTGAACTTGATGGTAAAGTTGGCGCGGCAATACAAGGTGCCTCTGATGAGTTTCACCAAATTCGGTAACCACTATATCGATGACTAGTTTACGGTCAATAGATGCGCGATGATGTTGATGCGGCTATTTATTAGAAGGGTAAACTTGAAATTCCAAAACTTTTATTCACCTTTTTTCTGCAAATGATCAAGTGTTTTGCATAGATGTAGGTACATACATAGTGATAATTGAAATAGCAAAGAAAGAACTTGCAAGTAAGCGTTTAGCGCTTGACTTACATTTGTTTCATGTTTGTTATGGCAATTTTATTCGCATAAAGCTAGAATTTGTCTGAATAGGGGAGTGCAACAGAGGACTGGTAAAATTAGAGTCGTGCTTAGCTCATTCTAAGCCGGATTGATGGTAATGAAAATTGAAATCGAAAGCGAAATACTTTTGGTAAGCAGTCTTTGAAAAATGTTGGCAGAGATGATGACTACTTGACACATTTTCTTAGCTGTGAAGTTATTTTTACTGACCCACGTTTTTGATTATAGGTCTAAATAAAATGTTATTTTATCTAAATTAATTTTCAAACCTGCTTTTAAGGATTATATGGAACCTATGCGGCTATTTACAACTGTAGAAAAAAAGGTATGGAAGATAAGCCAAGCTAACTTAAAATATGAAATTTGTACAAAATCGTAATGGCCGTTTACAAGGCACATTTTTAAAGTTAGAAATATATTTAAATCTACCGAAAGACAGCCCCCTTTTTATAAGCCAACACTTTACCGAATTCAACTTTTTATAAAAGTCGGTATGGATCCATTTTCTTTTTATGACCAATTCAGAAAGCGCTATTATTTAAAACCTGATTGATAGTAAGTTTTGCTGGGGCAACTTGGTATCACTGGACGTCACGTCTTGAGAAATTTCTTCAAATTATTGAAGCACGGAACTTCAAAATAATACTTTATTTATGACATACAATTTTTTGGTGAAAGAAAACACCAAGTAAAGTAAAACAAAGAAACTAGTTCTTTTAATAAAATACTAAATATGTTCGCCATTCAAACTTGCCTTTAGAAAACTATATAAAACTATTTTAAAAACCTATCACAGAGCGTAAAGGTTGAGCGGTAGAGTGTTGGCAAGGAACCGCATGTCGTTAATCTTCTCCGCGTTACCCAATGGACTTCGGCAGAACTACATAAAACGCGCGAAAGTGCGGGAAATGTTTTTTTTGTTTTCATGTTTGAAGAGGTTCTACTGAAGCGATTTCAATTATATTAGCTGCATTTACAATAATGGAATCTCATCTCTGATATAGCTGAGCGAATTTTCAAAAAAAAGACGTAAAATATTTTACAATAGTGTTTAAGAAAAGTAAACATGTTTTCCTTCGAAAACGGCCTTTTAATAAACGAGCAAGTTTCGTGCGACCCAGTCGTGCGGTTTGTGTTGACTCCTTTACGTAAATGGATTCGAAATGTAGCGTTGAAAATAAATATTTATCCTGTTAATATCTATGGCGAAATATTTACATAATTTGAATTAAAAGTACTTCAACGTTATAAGAAACCCTTGGTGGAATAATTTCTTTAAATTCAAAATTGAAAACGGAGAAAAAATTCAAGAGACCGAAGAATAAATTTATTTCTGTTGTGCACTATTTCAAAACTTAAAATTTTTTTGATAATTGTTGACATATGCAAAGCCTTGCTTGTTTTTAGAAGATTATTTACAAAAAGTATTTTAAATATTTTGAGTTACACTATTTTATTTTAGAATAACAGTGATTTTTATAATGAATAGGGAACATTAAGATTATATTATTTAGAGAAACAAATATTTAATATTTAGCTATATGATTAAAAGTTCAAACGGTCAAGGTTTAGATATAGTTCTTTAGCTTTCTTTAAGAAAAAAATCCCTCTGTTATAGAGGTATTCAATGTTAAATTAGTAGCCTTGCTTTCATCACTTTTTTTGGCGCAAGTAGTGCTGAGAATCTAGTACAATCCTTTTTGTATTGATAATTGTACGAAATAGTTCTACTTCTTGGCCAGTGCCTTTTTTATTATTTATGTTGATTGCCAAAAATTCCAATTTTCTACGGTTGTCGTCAAGCGCTTTACTAAAGCCACCTGTGCTTTTTACATGGAAATTATAATTTCACTCCTAGCCTTCATTTCCTTGTTTTTGTATTCCTCCAATTTAGCTGAACCAGTTGGTGGCTTTTCCACGCCTGGAGCAATTTTCAACAACCTTTTTTTTTTTTGTGAATCACTGACGAACGTCGTCATTTTTCCAACAGAGTAAGTTAAATCTATTACAATATTCAGAGACGACGTTATAAAGTAAAGGAAAGAAAAAACGATCCATCTCGAGTGAACCCAAAAACGGAATTAAGTTTATTGAAAAGTGTGCTAGATGCTAGAGATGTGTAAAATATTGTGCTATTATAGATATGCGCTATAAAACGGAATGTGGGTACTAGATTCTCAACAAGTAGAAGGCGCATGCTCATTTGACGACGATGTGCAGGTTCATTTCCTCATTGGGGAAAAACAATAGCATATTAATTTTTTATTTACTATTTAGAGGAATATTATGTACATAGAACTAACTGTCAGATTTCAACTGTTCACATAAAGGAGACTGCTGATGAAAGAGGTAGTGTGGATTGAACACAGCACTATATCAAGCAAAGTGTTCGCTAACAAATTATTTCTTCTTAAATACAACAAATGTTAATATTCTTTTTCTACCAAAAACTTGAGAACATTCTATCCGTCAACTTAATATACTCGACTAGATTCGTCGGCTAGCCCTCCATTAACGTCAACTGAAACAACTGCACAGATAACCGATTTCAGCCAATCAAAACCGAGATACATCGAGTCAGACTTAACTTAACTAGATTCTTGAACGTGCACATTGTTGTCGTGCAAATGTCGCAGAAAATAGTAATATTGCCACAACGTTGATTCTAGTACTTATACTTTCAGATATTACCATTTCTGCCAGTTTTAAACTCCGCCATTTGTAACACGAACAAAAATTGCTTAGTACTTATTTATGTAAATTTTTTACAACCAATATTGCTGGTGGGTATACTACCCGGAAATATGTAATGAAGATGTAGCATGATACAAATGAATTAAAAGCCCAATGTCAGATCAATCAAAGTTCTTTAACTCATCGGATAAATCTTCTATAGCTAGCGACCTTCTGAATAATTTCTGAATGTCTGAACAGTTTCATTAACTATGCTTGAAGATGAACTTTGCCGTGTTTCTATTTTTTGGATAAGTCCCAACTTATAATCGTATGTTAGGTCACTACCTCTACGACTAATCTGTTTTTATAAGTTATAATGAACGAAAATCGTAAATTTAAAGTTGACGTTGACAGATATTTATGATGCAGATAAAACCTACTGAGGCCGCTTGTTCGAAGGTACTTGTCCTTCATTAAGATTTGGCTGGATATTTTTTTTTTTAAATACCCGTAGGTCTTAAGATGTCTTGTGTCTAAATTTATTAAGAAGCAGTAATTTCCCAGATTCAAAAGTAAGTGTTGGTTCTTAAAAGAAGGAATTTGAGTCAAATTTGGCATCTAACCTCCAGATAAATGACTGTTTCTTGACATGTTCCGCTGCGTATCTCTCGTGGATGTTTTGGGGAAATGCACTTCATTAATGAATAAACATTTTCGCACACCTACGTTACACTAAACTGCTAACTGCTTATTTCTAAATTGATTTCGGTTGGTCGTTTTAACTGAACTCATTTTAATATTACAACTCCAATTCGAATACAGCCGATAAGCCGACTACCAGTTTGAGATTCAGAAGTCATCCGTCCGAATTTGGATCACCATTTTGATTTAAATGTGTTAAAACATTTTTCATCGTTATAATTTGAATAAAAGGCCAAAATCTCTGATTCCGTTCGATATTTTTTAATTCACTAAACATTCACTAAACACATCAACATTATACAACAATAAAAACAATAAGCTTTAGAAAAATAACCAAACCATTTATTTAACCGAAGAAAATGCATGACAAACCGTTGAACTGTCAAATTCTTCTTTTCATCACTCAACTTGTAAATGTGAAAATAATAAAGAAACACGTCATATGTGTCAAACTTATACAGTCTGAAAACGTCAAACATACCGAATTCATCGTTATATTTCTAATTTTGCAAAATAACCTTGTGCAATGGATTTACCCAAAATACGCCGACAAATACGAATTTAACACAAATTTTGATTTAATTTTTTTCTCCTTTGTCAAAACTTACACAACTGATTGATTTTACGGTTTCAATGTTTGCGCATACATCTGAATAAAATTGATTACTTATTATGCAGAGTTTCAAGGGCTCTGTCATTGAGCATGCATACGTGAGATAAGTCAGCAAAGAGAATCACGGACTTAATGGCAAATTTGTGTGGACAGCGACCTTACTATAGAAATCTAACTTCATCTTAACGCAATAAATCTGCATTTGCATAGCGATATGCATGAATAAGTCTTTGTTTACATCAAGAGTTCGTTAACTTTAAGAGAAAATTATTTGTTTGGCTTACATATTTTATGGTAGAAAAATTAGGCGCAAATGGATTTAAATTTTAATACTAAGCTGTGTTGATGTGAGTTGAGATTGTTGGTATGCCATTATTTTGACTTATGAAGTTCAAATCGGTTTCACTCTTTGGGGACGGTGGCTGGAGTGGAGTATTAAAGGATGAAGATATTTACCTTCTGGTGGAATCTTGGAAAACCAGAATAATATACCAGCACCAGATATTTTCCTAAACGGCTACTTAAGAAGGCGCAGAAGACTTCCAATTATTCATCGAATTATTAGCATGAATATTTCACAAGTAACTACTTTCAAAAAACGGCACTTATACCCCTTTCACATCGAGCAGAAAACAGAACACATATTGCAGTTTTCAAAACCGGTCGTTAAAAAAAAACGACTTCCAATGGTTGGGTTGTTGAAACAAACACACCTTTTGCAATATTCAGCAAACTCAGCAGAATGGTTGATCGAACAAATGGCACAACTCACAACTTAAAATCATTTTCCACAGTTAATTGATGAGCTAGTGTTATTTTTAATGCACTAACTTCATTTTATTTGTTAAGTAATGCGATCGAAATTTGTTACCAAAATAGTTTTCACAGAAGTTCAGCGACTTGTGTCTCACACGTGATTGAAACGTCAAACGAAATCTAGTTGGTGGTCGGTGTGAATGCATCGACGAGTTTTCGACGAAAACTCGGTTTTCGGCTCGGTGTGACAAGCGTATTAGGACCTTGAACGACGAAGCGTTATTATTCCTACATATAATAGGTATATACATGTCTGTTTGTATGAGGGTTTGGATTTATTAAGGTATTGCTATACCTAAAACTTCTCATTTAATCCATATGAATATATTCGACAAGTTCAAAGGCGCCAATTTGTTTTTACTTCATCACATTCGACCACTCATTCAGAAGGTAAACATTTTTCAGTAAGAGGAGATTTTCACCGTGGTTTTCACGCAATGCAATATTATAATTTATTCAGACGTTGCTCAAGGTTCAAAAGCCTTATGGATAGCAATTTTAGGCAGTCAGAAACTGCCGTTGTGGCAAACTGATAAATTAATTAGACCAGCAACAATAATTGACGCATAACCAATAAAATGATTGTATTTACAAGTGTTTCAGAGCAGCCAGAGCTTCGTTGTAAAGAAAAACCTTTCTAGTCATTAAAAATTGCGTGTATGGATTCACCAAGCCTAATGCATTTAAATATATACCCCTCGCTCAATATTCCATTTCCTTAACCAATGAGCCAGTGTGAGTTCATAATTGTAAATAATGTTGCCAAAACCATGCAACAAATATTCATGAAGACATTTACGAACGCAAACTACAGCTGCCTGAATGCGGCCATCATTCATTGACAAAAATGATGTCATTACATAATGACAAAAATAAAAACAATTTTTGTCAATGAAAGCTCGGATGTTTAAGATTAATTCGTTTTCCATTCCAGGGCGAAGTGATAAAATAACTTTTGTGTCATCTTCGGACCAGTATTTTATTCATTTATAAATAGTAAAAATCGTGAAATATTTAATTAATTTGCAAAAAATTTAATAACTTTTTCCCTCCTGCCATTTTTCAGCAACAAAACACATATCAGCTTTCAGACGGTCCAAATATGTCACCCCGGATATATCTGAAAACCCCCCAGGTGCGTTTTTTTATAAAAATAAATGCAACTTGTCGTCATTATTTTCATAACATGTCGTACTTAAAGACTTAAAAGATGGGATTTCAAATTTGAAACGCGGACATGTAAGTTTGATCTGCCGAATGCAAACGTGTGCGGAAAATAAATACCCGATGAAAATGTCAATTCATATTGCTTTTGGAAACCATCTGGTGGGATTTTGCTTGGCCCTTATACGCAACTTTGATGAAATTGTAGCTGATAAAATTTACCGATGTAAAAGTGCTTAAATCCAGACAAATATTTCCGGAACTATTTTTAAAAACCGGAACTTTTTCCTAATGAGACTGGAATTACCATTCTTTTTGCCTTGTGTTGTAAACGAAAACAGTCCAAAGGTATAAGAACAAATACTTTTCACTGGCATTTGGAGAATCGATCGATTATCTTGCCGCATTTTAAAATAAAACACAGATTTATTACATTCTCGATTGGCAAGCGTTTCTTACTTCTCAAAATGCGGAAGCACATCTTAAGGTTACCAAAAACCATATAATACCGAAACACAAATAAAAATAATTATAAAAATAGAAAACAGATTTCCCCCTTAACAATTTCTCCCACCAGATTTCCCCCCGTCACCAAAAAAAAAAAAACACAAATCTGAGGGGGAATCCCCAAATTGACAACCCTGTCCACTATTGACAGCTTGGTGACATAAAAGAACTGCATTGTGATTGCAAATGTTTGGCAGTACTTTCGTTTTATAAACAAAAGTACTGCCAAACTTCTGCAATAATAATGCAGTTTTATTACAATGATTGACTCGAAATTTGAAGGAACGCAGCATTTTTACATTTACGAACTCTAGCCCACTGAACCTAACATTTCAATGATTTCAAACGAATTTCAGTTGTCGGATTAGACGTTTGCTTGCGCTTCATAGCGCTTATGGATTTAAACCACCAACTGGTGACCAAATGATACCATTTGTTATTTTGCAGCAGCTGTCAAAGTTAGGAATGGCCATTTCATCACTCACTGGCGAAATTTTTGTAAGTTAAAAAAGAAATATAATTTAAATTCCGGCTGAGTTGTAAATACTCAACGTGAATTTCGTCGTGAGGTCGATTGTCATCATGGCTCCAAAAAGCTGGCAATTCGTCGCACAGTGGAATAGTTTGAGCGCAAGTACACACTTTTCGACTTAAAGCCACCAACCAGACAGAGGTTATTGCGCAATGAAGGAAACGTAACTAGTAGCGGCCAGTATAGAAGAAGACCCAGAAATGTCGATTAGCTGAATTGGGCATTGCCAGAGAGTCAACCCAGCTTATTTTGATGTTGGATTTGGGGTTTCATTCATTGATTTAAAGCCGGGCGATCAAAAGCAACGAAGTGAGTTCGCTAATTGGGGTCTGGAAATGTTCACCAGATTCTGACCAAAACTGGACGAGTCCAATGAACACAATCCACAAGTGAGACTGTTTGGTGGGGCTTATGGCATGGCGGCATCATCGGACCTATAATTCGAAATGAGGAAGGGCATCATTTATATTGGAATCTGTGGCCAGAGCTCGACAACAACTTCAATATATCCGAGATGTAAAGGAGAAATTTTGCGATTGGGTAATCTTACGGTGTTCATAAACTTCCTGCCGCAATCACGTGACTTGACGCCACCATATTTATTTTAAGTCAGAAGAATTTTCGCAGTCACCTTAACGCCGTCTTCTTGAAATTGGTTTCAAAGAAAAATGACTGCTTGGTGCTTGTTAAAAAATTACTATACCCATTCCCAGGCATAAAATAAATAAAAATTGAATTAATTTTAAAATGAATAAGTACTTGTGTATCTAACAACTTCCAACGTATCTATGTTTCCTCCAATCATTTCTCAGACACAATTTCTTGGATCTCGTCAGAATTCTAAATAAATAAATGAAATGAAAAATAATAAAGACTACGGCTAACGAACATGTTCTATAAGAAGAGCTTATAAATTTATTAAGCTCCCAAAAATAATCAATTTCGTATCGAAATGGAACAAAAATACCCCAGCACAACTTCGGTTGACGTAAAGTTGCCAAGGTTCATCAATGTTAACTCAGAAACCTTACTTCATTCAGTTCTCACAGTGTAATAATTTGATGAAGCGGATAGAAACCTGCTGTCGATAGCCATATTCCAAATTATCACCAAAAAATTGTAATTATATACCCATCGTATTAATTGGTTTAGCACATTTTCAAAAGAAAACTTCCTAACTACGTCTGACATTGATTGGTTGGTTCACTTCCGTGTAGCTTAACCCAAACAAATTTGACAGTCATTAGCATGACTGTTTAACCATTATCACCCGCTAAATGGTCTAATACGCCGGCCGCCTACAAGACACACTGACACACTCAAATCTATAGCTGCTGATATGAACACCTCTTTTGTGGATTGTTATGGCGAAGAGTTGAAGGTCGTTCAAGTGATTTACTTACTATTTTTTGTATAAAAATATAGTTATGCGCCTTTTCGTTGCCAAATTTGATTTAAACCCAAGATATCGATGCAACGGTCAACGGTGATTAATGCCGATTAGTAGAGGAATCTTGTATTTTACGGTTAACACATTAATTGTGAATACGTTCCAAATTCATCTATTTCGAAATAAATTTTGCGAAAAAAATTCAAGTCATTGTTAGGTCAGTGACATCAATGTTTACGAACCCGCTTTGAATGTGGAACACATGATTTTTATAAAAGAAACTATTACTAGTTATTGATGTTGGTTTAAGGGGGCCAATTCGAGATCGAGAGTCTGTGGGAAAGAAGTGTACATCGCAGAAATAAAATAAGAAATTGCTAATGGCCCTGACGCGTCGTTCGTTTAAAAAATGGCTATTGTATTATTTGAATAATTATCTATTTTGTTTGATTTCTGACCAATTGCTGGTTATGTTTGCGATTATTTTGAATTTCTTCACTTTTTCCAACCGTCCATCTTCACTGCAACAACAAGGCCTTTCCCATTTGGTTTAGCTCCTCGTTATACTGTTTCATTTCGTTTAACATAAGTTGCCGCATTTCATGTTGTCGGACCTATTTTATTTTTTCTTGTAAATAAATTGTTGCACACTTATTTATCCAAAAATGTTACCGCTAACGTCACACGTTGCGCTGCAACAACTTCGATTTTTAAAGGGACCAACGATCTAATCATTTCGCTTGTATTTGCAATGTGCTTGGATTTTCTTGGGGAAATGGAAATCTGTTTTAAGACAGATTCACTGGAAAATTTGGAAACTATTTTGTATGTGGAACTGCAGCTAAGTTTTCTTATTTACATTTCTGATACCGCCGTTGTAAACGCACTCATAATGGTGTTTTTAATAGGAGAATAATTTGGTCCAAAATTATTGCTAAATAGAAAACACGACACGAGAAACTGAAACAATGTGTCAGTATACGTAAAGGAGGAATTTTTTGGAGCTCCTGGCAAAATCTGTTTTTTTTTGTATAAGTTGTATAGTGCTTTTCAATTTTGAAAACGCAGGTCTGCAGCGATACAGCGATACAGGTAAGGTATATATATACCAAGTCAAATCTTTAAATTTACACTTATCCTTGCGATCCACCAGTTAAAAGGTTCGAGTACGGACTACGCGTTCATCAAACACTTACCACTTTTTGGACGGGTTTGTGTACTCCTTTTTGAACTGTTCTTATCTTAACGTTTTTTCTTGCCTTCTTCGTTTTTTGTCGCATTTTAAATATATTTTGCAGAGTTTTTTGGCGCCCTATTCTTTCATGCCTTTGAATTTTAAAGGTTTTTTTTCGGTTTTGAAAATTTATACGTGGTAGATCGTTATAGCGTCCTTTGCTCTATTTGACGGTTTTTTTCGTCTGGTCTTATGACGCTTGTTTTGCCACTTTTCATGGCTCTTAAGTGGTTTTCTTTTCCTTCCTTTAAGAAATTTATTGACATCTGCTTAATGCGATTTGACATATACCTACATTTTGCATTTTTTTTTTGTTCAAGTTCTTGGACAATTTTTTACGTATTTTCTTTGTCCGAAATATTCAACGTTTTTAACGAGCTTCTTTTTTCTCTTATTTTGTGTTAGCAGCTTTTTTGACTTTTTCTTGTCGCATTTTTGGACTCGTTTTTTATGCGTGCTCTTTTTTTCTTTCTTATTTTATTCTTCTCCACGCTTTATATTATCGGTGATTGTTTTTAACGTTTTTATTTCATGTTTCGAAGGGTTTTTCAAATTTATTTATACAATTTTATGCATTACAAGTATGGGTGTTTTTATAAAGGTCTGCTTAACTAAGACCTGCGTTAGACGTGTTCAAAAAGTCAGATTTTTGATCGAACAAACCCAGATGAATTGTCATCAGCGTCTGGCAGATAGTGCATTCATACTTTTTTGACTACAGCCCGGAAGGTAAAAACAAAAATTTAAAGTGCGAAAAATATAAGTTTTATTGGTAATTTTTTAATATTTTTTTTTTTTACAATTAAATTTAACTCTTTTTAAGGGAAGAAGCTGCGGCATGGAATGTGGCGAAAACTAAGCTTTTAATTGATAATAGAATAGTTTGATCACAAATTCTTTCGCGGCATTTCTGATTTTTGCCTGATGTTTTTCACAGTAGGTTTGTCTAAGTGTATTACATCCCGTTTTTTGGACTAGTTCCGTAAATTGTTGTGATAAATTTGGCTGTGCTCTTCTTGCCTCGTGCGATCAAGATTTTGTAAACATTTTCTAGCACTTTATTTTTAACTTTTTGAACCCTCAAAAAGATTTTTCATCCTTTCTCATCGCATTTCTTTAAACAAGTTATAATACATTTTGTCCGTATTTTTACTTGTTCATTTTTACTGTTCTTAAGTCGCTTATCCTTTCATGGTTTTCACACGCCTATTCGTTATTAGCTGAGTTTTTGGGGACTTTTTACTAAGAACACTTTGCGTCTTTTGATGCTTTTAATTTTAGTTTTGGAGGCACTTTTGAATGCGTTTCAAACCGTGTTTTATGTGAATTTTTGTATATTTTTATGTGTGGATTTTGTTGACCCGTGTTTGTGCTACTTTTTTTAAGGCGATTTCCGAACTCTCTTGCATCGCATATTGTTTCGTGTAACCGATTTTCCGTCTCACGTTTATTAAAGTATTTTTATTATTATTATTAGTTTATTAAAAAGTAAAAAAAATTACAATTTAATTTGACAGCACTAGCTAGCTGGGGTTCGGCTGAAAATAATTGAATAATTTGTCTCTCAAAGTGTTTTAAGTCGTTCTTTCAGACACCATTGAGAGCTATAATTGAAGCGTTTTAGTCGCTGGTTGCGATGAGCGTTTTGCTGCTATTTATCCAAGATAATTTATTCGATTTTCACACTATCTGAAAGTGTTTGAAAAGGATTACAAGAACGGATCGTACCAAAATCAACTTCCATACTTATATATAGATCGTTTTCGAACCATTGCGGTTTTGAGAATGATTTCTCTACATCTTTTTATCCGTCAACTGACGACGGACAAGCATTTCCGCAACGGAATGCAAATATTACACCCTGGCCATCTCAATCAATTGAAATAAAACAAAAAAACCAACCGTCATTTCAATACTCCATAGCTTCGTTTATTTTGGAAAATGCTTTTCATTTGCTTCGGTTGTTTTTTCACAAAAATTTGTTTGCTCATGCCATGCACTCGCTCAGTACAATGTAGAAAAAAATCTTTACAACATTCTTATTCAATAGTTATCATTTAATATTAATATAATTATTCTCAAAACTAATCTACTAGCAGTTAAGATGTTTTAAAGAAATTGCTTTTCACATGATATATGCCTACAAAAAGAAAATATCGTTACTGACATATTTTGCAGACAACTTTGTTTATTGTGTTTCTGTTTTTTTTTTTTTTTTTGTCAATTGTCAAATTGTCAATCTTATCGTGTAGGTATGTTATTTAAAGAGGTTCCTTGGAAGATAATACTAAAAATGTATCATTTACGAAATATTTACGAATTTATGCGAAAATGTTTCGATTTCGACACGAGGGCGGGGAGGTGAGTATATATTGACAGATCCAAACCATCTTCTGATGTACCTACGTAACAAAAACTTATCATCTAATAATCAGATCACTTTTACTTGGAACACATTGCAAATGATATTGGCTGAGTGTAGAATGTCAAATGTCATTGAACAGTTTTCTACCTCAAATGAACCTTACGTCAGACATTTCACGTAACTCTTTGTAATGTGCCAATCTTATAACTTATAAACCAAAAGGCCGACATCCGAATCTGGTTGGAGTTTGAAAGAGAAACTAAATTCACCACCCGCCTATCTGTCAAACGTCGAATTCACCAGACGACTTGTCATAAATAAATTTATAATAAATAGTTACTGAATTGAACAAACATAAATTTAGGTTCATGCTCTGGCAGAATTCCCCTCTGGGTTGATCATTTTCCGTTGCGCCCAAAAGTATACAACGAAACCAGTCGCTCTGGTGTGAATTTCGCATTATTTTTTGTTCACCTCAATCTTCGTCAACATGTTGCCAACTCACTGTATACCCTATACCACGACAAATAAGCTGTAAGCTTAGATCATTTCACTGCTCTTCGCGTGCATTTTGTTTCTGAACGCACGATTCTCTGGATTGGCCATCACAGACTGTATAAACTCTGACGTTTCCATTTGCAGCTGTGCCAGTCGACGCTGCAGCAGCTGGTTACGTCTCACTAACTTGATCGTCTTGATAGCGATCTCGAAAAGGCCTTTGGTATTCTTAGCTTGATCATCCAACTGCAACATAGCCAGTGGTCTAACATTCGACTTGTCCGTGATGATCGTTGGACTGATGTTATCAGAGGTGATCATGCTCGATGATCTTGAGAGGCCGTCGTCATTGTTTTCAATATTGTCCTGATTGCTGGAGAAAATCGACGCCGACAATGATGAGGAATCGATATTGTGGTAGAAGGGGCTTAAACGTTCCGAGCATGGTGTGCAGGCTTCAGCAGTCATTGATGCGGTCAATGGCGAAGGGAATGATGACAGTGAGAGGGGGGAGAGAAGTGATGATTCGGATGAGGTGGATATGGAATTATCGGAGAAGCTCGACACTGGTGATGGGGGTGAGGGAAAAACTTCATTTGTCTCATCATTGCTGCTGGCGTCACTGCTGCTACTGATGTGGTGTCTGAAGCTGTCCCGTGACTGTTGTTTTCCTCGCACTGGGTAGGGGCGAATCAGTTTTGATCGCCTTTGAGCTGCAACGAGAAGAGGGAAGATGCTTGGATTAAAATAGAGAAAAAGGTGTTAATCTAAATTTGGGACAAATAACAGTCAATAATAAAAATGAAAGATATTCCATAAATGGTCGCCAAAGCAATTTACACTTTTACGCGAATGACGTCAACTGGCAGTGGGATCAGCAGACCGTTAAAGTTGGTCTCATATTTGTTGATGGTTTTCTTGTTTCGAATAGTTTGACACACTTTGCTTAGTCAGCATTTCTTATTTTATAAGGAGGCTTTATTAATCCCCATAGTGAGTTACACTGAGGCCTGTTTGCCAATACTACTCATAGCGACTTAAGTTCTACTTAAATACTTTTTCTATATGTCATAAACTGTCACATAAGATTTTAAGTATCAGCAAATGGGCCTGAATGTGATACCTGGTGTCTAAGGGCCAGGTTATACTCTTATTTAAACCAAAAAGAGACTCCTCTCTGGGAGATTCCTTTTCAACTATGAAAAATGCCTTAGCTTATTTTAAAATACATACATTTCAACAAAATGGGGGTCGAACCGGAGCTTTAATTTTGAGGGGACAGTTTGAATTAATTTTCCGGTAGGGAATCGTAATAAACATCTGAGGACAAAAGTAATAACAATTTTAAGCTAGCTCTTCAGTCTTAAAACGCGAACGTATACGCTACCTTAATGGGGTTTCATTTGGCCAATGGTTTAACACTATGAATGCTAACAGGTAGCCTAGCTTAGAGAAACAATTGGCACAGCTCTACGGATACCAGTAGGGCAGCAACTTATTAAAGGATTGCGTGACAGTAATCCAGCTTAATCCAACTTAAGCAAATGCGCGATTGGATTTGCATTTCGTTGCGAAAAAAGGATTCTTGGATCGTTTAAAGTGATTCGGTTATATTTGACTCAAGCTCAACCCGTAATCGGTCCTAGAAAGCTGGGCTTAACTAAGGATGACGTCAATAAGTATGGGGTAAAGGTGTTGACGGATTTTAAGTTCTCAAGACCGGACCGCTCTATTTTTGGATTAGATTTTGGATGATCGCAGTACTCGGCGAAAATGTTTAAAGACACCAAAAGTTTTCACAGGGATTGTTGGATCACTTTGTCATTTGCAACGTAACTGGCAGTTGGTGCACTTTATGCGTTTACAGTGTTGTACAATGCATAGCCTTATCTGCAATGGAATTCTGCAAAACGGAAACGTTAAACAGTCGTGGTTTTATGAACATACGTTTCACTTGGCATATAATAAAAAAACAAAAAAAGGGAAAAAATCCATCTTCATCAATGTTTTCGTTACATTTTTCCTTTCTGTAACAATAAAAAACGAAACGAATTTTCGTTTCGTGCAAAAAACAAACAACGACAGAAATTTGATTGGCGTTTTTAATTTTGTTTGTTAGTATCTACCGTAGATAAATATTCTACATGCAAACAAAAGATGGATGGATGCAACAGCGATTTGCAATGTTCAGAAACTATTCAGTAACTATTTCCTATCAATTTATTTATGACAAGTCGTCTGGTGAATTCGGCGTTTGCAATGACTACTTTGTGGGAAATAACTTGACAATTAAATCACCATGTAAGTCAACTTATAACCAACAAATGAGAAGAATATCGATATTGATTTAGAAATAAAGATAATTTATTTACTAAGTAGTCTATATTTTTATACAGATCCAGAGAACCCATAGATGCACATTCCGGGACTGCTTTCGGAAACAAAAAACTTCACAAGCTCCAAAACGATCCTAAAGCTATGCAAGTTAAACTACAATGCTCCTTGAAGGTGAGCAATGAGAAAAAAGGTCAAATTGAGTTTCGGTTTTTTTTTTTTTTTTTTTTTCGTTTTTTTTTTCGTTTCTACAGTCCCGCACCCATGGCTTCAGTTTAAAATACACACTGATTGGTGAGGAATCTTTTTTGAGCAGATACTGGACCGCCGGCAATTTTTATTCATCAATACCCAGAATGTGCACTTTCTTGAGCGAGAGTAATTGTTTGATAACATATCTGCCCCGGGATGACAGTGGTTCCTTGGCATTCCAAGCAATTCCTAGCGAGTAATTCTGGACTGACATTACTCGCAGTCAAATAATATCGAAAAAAATCGTTGTTTGTCAAGAATCTGCTCCGTTTTTATTTTTGAGTCGTTTCCCCATCCCCCTTCAACTGGATTTCTGACAATCCATTAATCACCGAACCCATCAGTATGACAGATGCGCACTTGCCTCAAATGTTACACATGACGAACCATTTCCCATTCACCACGTGTTACATCACACTTACGACAACATCTGACTCACTAGAACAAAGTGCATACATTGAAACGATTCCATACGCCAATTATAACCCCATAACTCGCAAGCAAATACTAGCAAAACCTCTTGATCAACCGAATCCGGCAAAACATACGTTAGACCCACGAGATCTTATTGAATGGAAAACGTTTCCACCCCGAGTGCGAGAAACACGAGGCATCGCTCGTTTGTCGTATACGCTCAGATCTGGACATGATAGCCACAACAACAGGCGGTGTCAGTTTGCACCTTTGAACGCAGAGCTATAACTCCGGCGAGAGAAAGAGGAAGCGGGAAAAAAAGCACAAAGCAAAATGCCCAGTAGTTGGTGCTTGCGTAAGGGTTTCCGTCTTTATCTGCCAGCAATCCGTTTACTAACCGTAACCAACCCTTGTGTCCATATCCACATTAATTATTTGTTGGAGTGGAGCAAATAATTCGAATTCGCTCTGCTTCATTGAACAGTCCACGTGAGAGAAAAATATATCTGTCAGTGATTATGGCAGCTCAGAGCCGACCCTCAAGTAATAGTGCCATCCGCTTACGTGTGCGACAACAGACTTTGTGGGCGGTGCGGTGCTAGTGAGAAGGTGGAATAGGCAATTAAGCACAACGCCTTGGCACTTGACTGACATTCTTATTCGAATGTATGCCTGCTATACATTGTGAGCGCACCTTTGAGAGTTCAAGTGTGCTTTGTTTGTTCTGTTCATGAATGCCGCCGTCATTCATGTTGCTTATCGGGTTCGCGCTTTGAGAGGGGTGGTGGTGGAGGATTTTTGACTGATTAATGCACAGTGTTGGCCCGCGAGGGCACTTGGCCTGGTCAGCACGTGTCTGTGCCAATTGTCAGAACCGGTGCCGTAACAAAGTCATTATGTCATTATCGTGTTGCAATGTCATTTGGATGGTGCGATTGAATGAGCTCATACAATGGCAAGTTGACTTTTCGCTGATTAATTGGGCAATGTTTTACAGAATGAAAGAGAAATCACCTCAATTAAATAACGAAGTTTGGTTGACTGGGTGATTGTACTTGTAGAAAGTTCAGAAACTGGCCCTGTGTAAGCAGTTGGGTGAGTTTTGGCGATTTGACAAAGGTGGCGCATTTCGGCAAAACTTGTTTGAAATTAAATAGAGTATGGCTTATGTCAGTGTCAAATTCATAAGCAAATGTGACCACGCATGAGCATCTTCTCCTAAAAATTAAATAGTCCCATCAAATTGGACAGGTTGATGATTGGTTTGCGTATTTGTTAAACATTTTTTATTTGATGCACAAACCGACTTGTAACTCCGGTTCCGAAAGAGTGATGCTTCGTAGGAAAAACTTGCTATTGCAACTTAGAAAGTTTATACCCAACCAATTTTTGGGCTACGACCCTTGAAAAGGATACGTTCTACTACTCTGTTCAGCGTAATGTACGGCCGTCATTTTTAAATGCTTCTTAATGCATTTTTCAAAGTAACTAATGAACCGAAAATGAGTCGTTTGCAAGCAACCAATTAGAACAAGTTATGTTAAGTTCTTCACCTACTATAAGTGGCTTTCCTTACCTACATACATAGTAGGGTCTGTAAACAGTCTTTAAATTTTAAACATTGCGAAAGCAATTGGACAAGTTACAGGCTTACAAAACACGCCATTCAGAAGGACAGACATTGCTTTATTAAAGTTCTTCAATCTTTACTAAAACCAAGCAAGATGGTACAAGCCAGACAAGAGTTCCAACATTTTTCGAAACACTATGTTAGGAAAATAAAAAATCCTGCTCCTAACTACAATAGAAAAACCGAGACAACAAATGTCAGTTCTTGAATTTTTTCAATATAACCCCCCTGAAAGGGGGGCAACAATTATTTATATAAATTTCTCACATAACCTGAGAGTTAAATACTTTCTTTAACAGACAATGCACTGTAAATGAAATTAAGCTCCTTTATTGAAGCAAAAGAAAGTTACTAGTAAATCGAAAGTCGGACGCGAATAGACCCCTAAAAGGGGCAGCCGATGGTTAGATGGACTCATTTCCAAAACTGGATTTCATAACATGTAAACTGAATTTGATTTCTTACTGCAACAGACGAAACAGTAAAGGGTCTCTGAATTTCATTCAAAATAACCCCCTTAAAGGGGGTCCATTTATTTTTGTTGCCTTCTGGGAATCTATATTTCTTCAAAGGGAGACTATAAAGGGCAAATGAAAGTTTTATTTCCATTAAAATAGCAAAACCAATGCAACAAATCAGTATTTTTTTGAAACACCCCCTTTGGAAGGGGCAACTGAAACTTGAAAGCAATTCATGAAACCGTGAATAGGTGAAAATCATGATTTGGAGCCCTTCAAGTGTTTCCGCAGTTCTCTGTGAAATTCGTTGAATCGTTGATTCCACGTTCTGAAAAGCCGCCGTGCGTCTTTTATCCCTACACTCAGAAAAAAAAATGTTGTAATCCCAACCATTTTGGTTTTTTTTTTTAATTAAATTATATATACAAATTCTTGATTTAAAAATTAAAGTGTTTGCACTGATTAAAGAAAAATGTTATGGAGAGTATTTTACTTAATTACTTGTTTTCAATAATAGTTGTTGAAGCAAGAACTTTTAGCTGACAATTTTTGAAAAACTCAATATTCTTCGCATAACATTTTTTTTTTTTTTTTTCTGAGTGTACCTAAATCAAAAGAAGGTCTACTTCATCGCCAACTTATAGGGACTTCCCCGTGGAACGTAATGCAATTTGACTCGTCATGCCGTTTTACTAAGTTATTTTTTAAAATTGATAGTAGCCAAGCTAATCTTTCCGAATGACGAATATCGCTTTACGTAACTAAGTAAAAAAAAAATACGCAAAATAAGTCTTTGCAGACACCAAAAGTATTCAAATTTATTTAAACGCTGAAGAGCCAGGGTCACATATATGCATTTTTAATGAAGATCCACCTCAAACCAACAACCACTTGAACAAAAAACAAATTCAAATATGCGCAATCGGCGGTAAACACTTATTTCTGCTGCCAACAATGTAAGCCAATATGAGTTCGCCCGCACCTACTGCATTATTGTACGGCGAAGTCTATCACGTTTAAGAATTCCGTTCCGTCTATTTAATTACACTATAATAACGAGTCGTACATAACCAAACTGATGATAGCAGTAACCAAAAGTGTGCACATCCACGTGCCCCCATTTCCACTCTGGTGGAGGCAAATGTGCATTTTATTCTAATTAAAATTCACTGCACCGTTGCGCGACGAGAACTGCTTGGAACGAGCGGGTGGGGGGTGCGAGTGGGTGAGTAGAAATAAAAATGTTCCCATGTAAGTTTGCCTCGAATCAGTAGACGATTTGTACGCGACCGTGATACCGAATCAAGGACAATGCGAGCGATCGAGATCGACAGGAAGTTTTGTGATATCTTAAAAACAACAAAAACAAGCACAACCCACGTTGTGCATAAATGCGGAGGAGGTCAAATAATGCAGCTGTCGCTGTTTCGCTTATAAAATTCGAGAATAATGTCTTGGAGCGTGAGCTCATGAAACGTGACAAACTGATTACAGAACAGAAATACGGCCAGCGTTACGTGAGTAAAAACTGTGTGCAAACTAAGTCGTCAGTTGGTTTTTGTATTGTGGAACTTGGAAGTAGGTAGGCAATGCAGTCAGTCATTGGCGACTCATTACATTTCCGCTGATCCGAATCGGAATATGGCGCATTATCATTCGGTGACGGAGTGGAAGTGGATCATGGCACTCGACGCAGACGTACTTGGAAATATTTGTAGCGAACGTACTTGTAGCTATTATGGCGACGAATTGTGCGAACGTTCAAAGTGAACGAAGTCTATGTGTGGGATGGGGCAGTTGAGGGGGAAGGCTTGGAAGTTGAATTGCTTTGTTCAATTTCTTAATTTTTGGCCTTACTTCCCCAAGTGTAAACCAGTTCTAGTACAATTGCGTCTTTTGAAATATTGCGCTGTACTAGTATCAATTTTTAGTTTCTACTTTAAATTCACGGAAGTACACAATTGCTTTAAATGTGTATGGGAAATAAAGCTATTTTGAATAACTAAAAGTCTAAACTGAAAACGAAAGGCTCATTGAATCATTTAAAATAGAAGGCCACTATAAACGGCTAATAAATACATGATACAAAGAGCACCTCAGAACGAACGCGCCGTGAGACACCTCGAAACTTTGCCCCCAAGTGCACTGAAAATATTACAAATATTAAAAAAAAAAAATTTCACAAAAAGCGCGCAGATAATTGCGTTCAAAATTTTGTATTAATTTTTAATTTTTCACCACACTTTCTTGCACTATCATCGCATTTGCAACCTACATATTGACAAAAAAAAAACATTTTAAGCATGGGTAAATACGCTCCCAATTGAGACTAAAAAAACGGTCTGAAAAACAGCTCAAAACACGCACCTAAAAGGCTTGCAAAAATAACCTTTAAAAACGCACCGAAAACAGCGCCAAAAACCGGGATGGAGTCTGTTTTCAAATTTCTGTGCCGCCTTTTTTAATATTTATTTTAAAAAAAAAATTTCGAAAGCTATTCACAAATATTAGTGTCTGTGAATTTTTTGATGCTTAGTTAGGTAACACTTTTGGGTCAGCAAATGTAAAATTAAAACGTCTTAAAAATCGACACATAAAACGCTATAAAACCCCATTCTTAAGAACACCCTCATAAATCAGTAGACCATGGGCTGCACCTTTTAAATTAAGTTATTTATTATTTTTCTTTGTAAGGCCTCATCGATTTAATTGGCTTTATTAAAAAATTTAAACCACTAAACACAAATATTTATATTTTTAATCCTTGCCAATTTAATCCTTTTGTTTGTCCTTCAACATTCTCCTTATCTTTAAGTCATCGTTTATGGGTTTTTCATGTCTCAGTTTTAAGTTTTTACTTAAAGCCTAAGTGATAGTTGTAGCTTGATTAAGCCAAATATATGGGGGCATTGCCTCACCAAAATTAAATTGTCGTAACGATTAAAGCGTTAACTGAATATCGATTTTTTTTTTTAATATGTGTCAAATGAAAGACTTATTTCCGATAGTGAATTCCCAAACTGTCACAATTTTCCTCGTGCATTTAAATACGTACTATTTACAAACAAATGTTTCTTTTCTTCTCTTTCATCGTTTTTCTCTCAGCGAGTTTTTGAATTACCTGCTGAATTTTAGCAACACTGACCTATGATAACTAGAATTTAGAACCGTTCCAAGCAAAATCGCCTTAAGGCAGCAGCCACGCACTGGGAAACCTATAGCAAAATCCCTAATCGCTCAGAACTAACGTGGCCACCGCGATTCGATTTGATATGTTTTAAAAAGTCTTCGAAAACCGGACAAATTTATAACAATACACGTGTGGTGAGACTGACAAAAATTATAAGAGAAGAGAAAAGACGAGGGGACTGTCGGTGCATGGCAACGGCAATTAGTATGATATGGTAAAAAGAGTTGAACCGAAAGTGTCATAGCAACCTTTAAACGAGTTTTTAAATAAATTAATACTGTCATAAGTGATTCAGTAAACAAATTATAATATATTCAGTGACAACTGCAACTTTTCTTGATATTTGTAAGTCATCTCTTCAACGCGTAAATAATTCTTTGAAAAAGACCGCAGAAAACACCACTAAAAACGCTGCAAAAAAGTTTCAAAAGAACTTCCCAAAAAAGCAGTAGAGCCGCTATAAAAAAAATAGAGAAAAAAAATGCTTCAAGAAACGTCAAAGATTCTTTTCAGCCGTCTTTTCGAAGTTTTTGGAAGCATTTTCTTTTACTTTCATTCTGAAACACACTATAAATATTTGAAATTCATTACGGCTTTTTCGTTTCCAAGGTCATTGGCGTACCTTGAGTTATATACGAGGGCATACAGAATGCAGTATGACTTTGAAATAAAATGTCAGTAGTTAGATAGACATCATACTGATAATTTCCTTTGTTAACTTACCCTAAATATTTCCTAGTAAATGAATTACTTATAACGTTTTATTGAATTCCTGTTTTCGTTCTTTAATAATCGAACCCTATAGGGTTAAGTAAACAACAATAAAGAATAATAATGATAGGTAATAATTATAATAAAAAATCGAATCGAACTGCCACTGTGCATCAGACTTTAGATTTCCATTTCAACCGCCAAAATGATGCAGAGTCGGCGAGCTGCCTACTGCCATTCCTGAAAACAACCTAAAATACGTGCTTTTCCTTTAACGTCACCCTAATAACGACGGACAAGTTGGCCAGCAAAACTTTATTAAATGTCAACTCCATCACTCATCAACACGTAGATGTGCAGCAGCACATTACTCGTATATAGACCTAAAGTAGACAAAACCTTTATACGACAAAAGTGTGTGTCCTAAGAAAGTATATTATATTGTCACCATTGACAAAAAGGTAGCTCTAACTTGTGGACGAGCTTTAACGGAAATCACTGACACACGTGCAGCGTGCACATCCCAACCGCAAAAAAAAAATCCAATTAAAATATCATTCGCATTACAAGATACAGTCGGCTCGTGCAGTTACTTACCATAATGAATGGCCGATGAGGGAGATGCTGACAGGCTGCTTGTGGTGGATTGCTTTCGAATGTCCTTAATCCCACTGCGAATTTGGGTCTTTTTATCTGAACAAATTGTAGGTGCCATCTTAGAGTAATCCAAGTTCAGTCCACAAAGTAAATCAGATACTTTGGGATTATTTTTTTCTGCAAAGACAAAAGGAAGAAAAATAGCTGAGCTTTGTTTTGGAGAAGTATTTTCATTATTAGATAAGTTTGCAAAGGGAAAAAATTGCTGCGAGGGGGTCCATCGAAATTATGAAAAATACTCGCAATGGCGGAATTTCCCATATGAGATTATCAAAACAAAATATTTAAAGTGTAGGTTAAGAGTTAAAATTAGCCCATGGAATCTCTGAATATGGTCTCTACTAAAGAGTAGACCCGACGACCAACAGCGCCGGTGTTTACCTACGTGTGCCGTGGGCATTAGAGTTTGAAAGTAAAGGCGTACAGGAAAACAAATGAATATTGATGGCAACTCGATTTTACGTTCCTTGCCACAACGCACAACCAACTTTCTGGTAACACCTACTAAGAAATACTTTTTAATATCGCTCCTACAGAGTAGATAAGTGTATTCAAAGTAACCGAGTCAATTTGTGTAAGCAAACTCGGTTGAAAATAACCCATTCATCAATTTTCTAGGTCGTCGAAAAATTTGGGGTCGGTAATATAAAACTCTATTGATTTTAACCAACTTACTCTGTTGTTACTAGGCAACCCACAAGAAGTTGCGAAAAATTCAAAATTCCATCAGATCATCAGCTGTTAACTGTTGACCGCCAATTGACCACGAGGGAGACAACTTTTCATCAACCTTTGGCTATTACCACTGGCCACGGTTGCCAAATTGAAAGTGAATCAGGACTCTAATTTTTATGCAACCTAAAACGCTTCTTTTCATCTGATTGTTCTGTATTTATTTGCTACAGTTGGTAATTTTTCTTTCCAATTTTGGACACAAACATTATTTTCAAGTGGCAACCGCACTGGCCTGAGTCAGACTTCTTTTTACGGATTTTCTTAAGACACGCGCCATCTATTTCAAAAAGCTTCAGACTCTTGAAGCCCGAAAAGAGAATATCCGTCAATAATGGGATGACATATCGCCGGAAGTTCTACGATCAGCCCAACTCCGCTTTTAAAACTCCATATCGCAATAACCATCCAGCATACAACAAAGAAAAAGGCTGACGACCTCTTCACTCAGACGATCCGCAAAAGTGACTCACCTTTGCTGAGTACTTCCACCATTGTCACGAATGAGCCCACGGGTCTTCGGCTTCGAGTGTGCCGCTGATTTAGCAATACCGTACTGCGAATAAAGCCCTATCTGTTTTTGCTCGTTACCCCAAAAGAATATCGCAAGTCATTCCACAGCACATTCATCATATCATGAGAATCACGTTTGTGAAGTGACACCAATCGTTTGTTTCGTCATTTGCGACCGTCCGTCAGTCTCAAGTTATTCAAAAAACTTGCCTGCAGTGTTCTATCCCTCGTTCGATTCTGATACTCATTCATAATGACACTGCGTTGACGGTTATAGCAACGATGTTGATGATGTTCGCGGTGATATGAGATTTTTCTGTTTACCAGCGCGTGCAGTAATAGAATATGATGTGTGTCCAGCAGAGCAGCACGCCTATGTAAAGTGAATGGTGGAGGGGACGTTCATTTTTTTATAAGCAAAGTACAATACGCAACTTGAACGAGCTGTATGTTGTTTAGTTCCAACTCGCTTAGCTTTAATTTCGTGAGAAAAGCACTGGTTTCCTTATGAAATAAAGTGTCGAGTGACAGGGAACTGATCATGCTTCGTTGAAGCCGTAAAGCAAAGCAAAAACCAAGTAGGTAAAGGTTTTACGAACTCGCAATGGCAAAATTTTGCATGTAAAATATTTGGAAAAAAAAACAAGTTCATAACAAAATCCCTAATATCGGTGGCAATAAATCTAAGGCAGCATGACATTAAAATTTAACCTTTTCCTTGAAATTTATGGTCACAGCGGCCAGAAACGCAGGAAAAGATACAATAAACGAACGATGAGCTAGCTAGACTAGCACCCTCTACTGTTAGCAATTAAATCTTGCGCTAGATGCAAGCCCGTATTCAACAAACCTCATGCTGTCGCAGTAGAAAGAGATGGATACAGCTAAAGCTACACTTCCATTTTCCACCGGAAATTAACTTCTAGATTTATTTCCCTTAATCTCGTGTAAGCCTCGAGATTTATCATGCAAATTTTAATCGCAAAAATACGGGATTAAAATCCAATCTCGAAAACCAACCGGGTTTGCATATAGAGTCCGGTTTGTGAACACTGTCCACAGCTCGGAATGTTAAGATGTAAATAAAACAGAGCTGCATTGACAGGAACAAAGAAGAAGACGTCAAAAATGGAATAACGGCTCTTGTCAAACGTCAATCTGTCTCTCGAATGGAGAGTGCCAGAGAGAATACGTTAACTTAAGCTGCATTTACAACATCACACATTCCTTACTCGGAAGATTAAAGGAATTTTAAATACTAATTAAAGGAATGTTAAATACTAATTAAATGAATGTTAGATAAATACTAATTAAAGGAATGTTAAATACTAATTAAAGGAATGTTAAATACTAAAAAGCAGGGGCCAAAAGGCCCCTTTTCGAGCCCCAGGACCATTGGCCCCCACTTTTTGAAAAACGATCAAAATGAACCCTTTTTCAGTTTGAGTAACATTTTAGTGTTTATTGAACGAAAAAGAATGCAAACATATGAAAAGAAGTGTTTCGTAATGAATAAATAAGTTTTTTGTTTAAAATAAATGTCTTTGTTGCTCTGTTTTCTTTGCTACATAAGTATTTTATGTGGCGGCCCGTTTTTTTCGGCTCGGGGAACTTTTTTGTCCAATTTTTGAAAACTTTCAGCGGCAACGCTGCTAAATAGCCTAAAAGGGACAGCATTACCTAGCACGCAAAAATACGTGTCACGTATTTTGGTCCGCCATCTTGTGTACGTGGTGGAAATTATGGGAAAGTTCTGCGTATTGATATTTTTATAGCGATTTCTTACAAAATTTCGCTTTCCTATACGAAAACAAAATGGTTTCCGGAAGTGATGAACGGAAAACTATTCATTTGTTTCGTATAACTGATGAACTGTGCTTTAATTTTTACTGACACTAATTACTACTCTTACTTCACATGTTTTAAATCAGAAATAGAAGCGTAAGTGATTGCAGAAATGTTGCTCACCAGAAGTTGTGTTTAATTCTTTTATTTCATCGGTAGAACATTCATGACACTTTGTGTCTGATTTCCGACCTCGTTCTTAGGCTTTTATTAACATTGCAGACAAACGTGTCTCTCTGAACAGTTTCGTGCCAACACGCGTGTGCTGTAAGTGCAGTTTTAATCTTCACAAATGTGACTTAAAGTTTAAAGGTCGCTTTAATGAATTCAAGGTTCTTTGTTGACATTAAATGGGCTAACCAAAGGATCAGTCGTCTGATTTAGTGTGTTTACTCATTCAGTTGACGAACTTAAGTTAAAGAACTTAAATTCCTTGAAATGCTTATTTGGACAGTTGACAAGACAAAATTTCTCCAACTTTCGGGGATTTGAACTAGCCGGCAAGATCGCCTGATTTTGTTAAGGCACGCGTCTACTTCAACAAGCTTCAGACTCCTCTTGAAGCCCTCAAAGAGAATATCGGTCAAGAATGCGAGGACCTAACACCGGGAAACGTGATAAATCGGGCCCGAAATTTCAAAAATTCTGCCTTCGGCCACTTACCCGATATCGCCTTCTTGATTTGACCTACCAACACCTGCAACAAGCTTTGGACTATAACTTCCATCAAGCCAAAAATAGACACAATCAGAAAGACCAAAAAAACAAGCTTGCTCACGGCATTTCCATAAGTGGTACGCAAATACAAAAGAAACTCCCAAGAAATCGCCATAAATAATGTTGACCGGCTACCGGGTAAATTTATACCTCTTGCCAAAATAATAAAATAGGTATTCTTCGATTGATTTGTTTCTCACTATACCCACATAATTTTGTATGCGAAATCATCGCATAACGAATGCCGCTTCGCAAATATAAATCCGCATTTTATCAGCTATCGGCGCAACTTTCAAGTTGCTTCAGATTCCTAGAATGGGTCTCACTCGAAATAAAGCCAACGAAACGGAACTAACATTTTAATCTGTACCTGTACATTCCAAATGTCAGACTGTAAATTATACGCCACCCGAGGCACACACATTCTCTGGCATTCTTTGGGAAGACTTTTGTTATCTCTCGCGCGGACCTGGCAAATAAGAAACCCACTCGAATAATTGCGCCCCAAGTGATTAATGAGAGAATGGGCACGTTTTTGAATATTTTTCACAATCATAACACAAACAAAAATAAAAACGAAAAAACCTACCACTGAGAGAATATTTTTCTCTCATGGAAATGAACACAAAAGAGTGGCCTCTTGCTGGCCTGTGTCCGAGCTATGCTTGGGAATAAGTTAATCCACCTGCTACTGGGGTAATTGTAGAACAATTAATTTGCATGTATGTGTGTAGCCACGGGCATGTGTTCAATGTACACAATGTAACAGCTCCAACTGTTCTGTTTACTGGGGGACTCTGAAAGAGCAACACGTGCCTCAAGTGACCTAGTTAGATAGCGTTTTTTTTTTAATGTTCTTGTGTTACCGGCCATGCAGTAATCAGTAATTCAATATAACACAATTGGGTCAATGAATACATAAATAAAAAAAGAACACGCGAAATGAGATTAAATTATTACCAAGCGGCCAAAGCTTTCAGGTGTATCTATGAAGGGCATGTGCACGAGTATATATGCAGACAGCGTGACAGATTATGAAGTTTGCGTCAAAAATTGAGTCAACACAACAGCGGGTATTCTGTTGCAGAAACATTAGTGAAGACAGGAGCATACGTCGTGTGCTTGTCAGCAATCTGTTGCAGGAGGTGAATTCCATTAGCTGATCGTCCGGATGAACAGCATTACTAAAAATCAGAGGGTAAACAGAGGGCGGGGTTACAGGGATTTTTCATTTTGTAACTGGAATATTCTTATTGACATGCAAAAACCCAAATTCCAACTTAGGGTTTTTTCCTGCGCCGCCTCTCGCGAACGTCTGACAAACATCCGAGAGTATAACTGTCTTAAGAGCTTCTCAATTAGCCGTTTGGAATCGGCATAAAATTGTAGATCCCTTCCATTCGTTCCAAAAATGAAACTCACACAAAACGAATGGTTGTGAGAAGCTAGGCCTTGGGTCTCTACAGACCTGTTGCGCCAACTATATATATATATATTCTTATTGACATGATGTCATTAGTTATAGTTTATAGAGAACGTGTCTGTATAGGTAATTTTGCTTAAATAATTTTGCCAGCCACAAAGTTTCGAATCTCTACAGTTTTACGCGAGTAAGCTGACTCAAATCTTAGCTACCATACACGCTGCTGAAGGATTTAGGCGTAAAGAACATAGTAAAGTTAAGTCTTGAGATATGACAACCAGTGAATACGTCAAATTTTACATTGTCATCGTCAAATTCGCCTTTTTTATTTTGGTAATCGTACTCAGCATGTTTTGTCATACGCAATATTTGACCACTGCGATCTAAAAAAGCTGGCCAAAAAATAAAAACTTTTAGGTGACAATATTTTAGAATTCCAAATATTGAACAATAGAAAATGACACAAATTTCAAAACAATTTTCAATTTTTCAAATAGGTATACCTACTTTATAAAAAAGACTTAAAAAAGAACAAACAGTTGAAAGTTTAATCTTTGCAAAGGATTTCTTGCGCTTCAATGCACCGACTTGCTATGACCTTCATATAAGCTATGAAATTATATGTCATATATAAATATTTTACACAGCTTCAAAAAAGCAGTTATATTAATTTTTAACACATTACTCTAATTTTGCAAAAAAAAATATATAAGTTTTATTTACATTTATTTTGAAGAAATCTTTAACACTGGCAACACTGCTTAGGACTCGTCTTCACACTTTTCAGTGATGAAATATAATTTTCTCAATTGTACTGAAAACTGAAAAGAAATAGTACTGAAACGTACTAAATAGTTCATATTTTAAATGCCATAGCATAAATACTCCATTCAAGCATAAAAAAAAGAAGATATTTTATTAAATTTAGAGTCGTTTGGGGTAAGTGTGCGCAGCGGGTAAGTGTACGCACAGTGAACTTCTCGAAAATGACAATGAATATTAAGTATCTGTAAATGCACAATTCAGTAGGTACCTGTCCTTTGCTTGGGTCAGCTGTTGTTGCGTTTCAGTTTTCTTTGTTTTGTGAAGGGAAGCCAAACAAAAAAAAAGGTTAGTTTTACTAAAATATTGCTCAATTTTAAAATCGTGTTAGTGTTCAGTGATTGAATTATAACACATTGAGTGCTAATTATTTATTGAATATATTATATATACATTATATTTGAGTGAAAATTTTACTGGATTTGGTGTTAATTTGTTCAAAATAAACCAAATATTGAAAAAAGTGCAGTGGGGGTAAGTGTGCGTAAAACTTTTGGGGCAAGTGTGCGCGTGCGTACACTTACTGTTTCATCCATATTATAAATACGATAAATCAGTACCAAGTAGTGGGTCTTTTTAATCGGGCTTTTGAAAAAGCTGCCACAGTGGGAAATGCTGCTTCCGGATTTTCAGTGACAGGAATATATCCTTTCAATGAAAACCTTTTCGGGGATGTTGACTTTGCACCTGCTTCAGTCAGCGATTCGTTTAAGATACGAGAAGATGCCGTTGTTGCAGAGTCAAATTTCGAAATGCCTAATACAGACATCGCAGATCAAGCAATCCAAAGTGCAGAAGTGGCTGTGACAGAAGTTCATCTTGAAGTGGCAGATGCAGGAACCGTTGAGTCAATAGCAAATATCGAAAACGTATCGCCAAATACAACGAGTGGCTCACCTATGTGCATAAATGATGAAAACATTTTATCAAACTATATCCCAGCTAGAAAAGTAAATTTAAAAAAAACTGAACATGTTTCACTCCTCTTACTAAGTCCCTTGCCACAAGCAGAGAAAAATCAAAAGAAGAAAAGAAAATCTCTCAGATCCGAAATAATAACATCGACTCCTTATAAACAAGACCTGGAGGCTAAACGCAAGGAAGAAGAAGAAAAACACCAAAAAACAATGGACAGAAGACAATCTAAAAAAGTTAAGGTACCAATGAAGCCACTTCTCTCAAGACCTGGACCTTCTGGCTTGGCTAAGCACTTAGACTCAAAACTACCCGAAAAAAATATGGACTGCTTTTGTCCTTTGTGCGGCGGAAAGTATGAGGATCCACCAGTGGAAGAATGGATTCAATGTATTAAATGTGAGATATCGTGGCACGAGGACTGCACTTCCGATTTTTGCTGTGACATGTAGATATGTAATATAATTTATAATTGAACTGTGGATATTTTTTTTAAACATGAAGTTCCTTTTTTGTTATTTGTTAATTTATTTTTTTATTTATGTAACATTAAAATAATTATGAGTTTGATCTGTGAAATAATACTAATTTTAATATTTAATATACCTATTAAGAGTGTTTCTTGTGTTATTTAGGTACTTAAAGTTTTTTCAAAGATGATTAATATTTTTTTACTGCGTTTCAAGAATTTTTAATGTGTTAAAAAAAATCTATTTTCATTAAAAACTATATGAAATTTGATTTTGTGGTTTCTCTATGAAATATACTACTATTTTTTCGGAAAATAAAAGAGTTAATAATAAAAACTTGTAATATAAGTGTTTTAGTTAAAAAACGCTGGACATTCGCACATTTACCCCAAATCATGCGTACACTTACCCACAGATAGGGGCAAGTGTGCGCAATCTGACTTGCTTTGGTTTTTTCAATAAAAATGTAAGTAAATTAAACAAAATATATTGTTTTACTCTTTTAAATAAATAGCCAAATATGCAGCTTTATAATTTAATAAAGCCCTGTAATATATCTTCTATATTTCGCTTGGAATCATGTTTCAAAGTCGAAAGTGCGCACACTTGCCCCTAACGACTCTAACGGCCATATTATTCACTCTGAGTGTAAATTAGGTTAAGGTTAATTTTGCATCCTGGCATTTACTCCGCATTTTGAAAACCTGATGATTTAAATTAACAATTGTAATATTCACCGAAAAACATGCATTAAACCCGCCGGGTAAAGAACAATTGAAAATTAAGAAACAAAACAAATCATAGATATAGATAGATTTAAGGCCGAAATGCAATAATTTTAAGGATACTGATAAGTTTAGAGCGCTCGCTGAGAGCCAGTAAGCTAGAATAAGATAAGTGTTAGTTTTAAATTAGATTTGATCGTTTTTGTCTAGTATGTAAGTTTAACTAAAAATATCAATAAAAATTAATTTAAAATGAAAAAAAAATAAATATAAAGATCCATTTAAAAGCAAAATTACCTACACAATTCTAAATTTCACATAAAATGACATTTATTATTTGTTCTTTCACACTTGGCAATTGATTTGATTTGCGGTGTCCTGAGTTTCAATTTTATTGGATTGGTTATGAATTTAACCTTGTGCATTCGATAAAACCGAAGACGAGGTTGATTTACCATCTGCTGTTCGTGTTCCATAAATTCGTCTTCTGACGAAGAAGCCATAAAAATTTCATCCACTTCACAAACGAAATCCATGTTTTTTAGCTTCTTGCTAAATTTTACATTCGATTTCACTTTTACTTATTTCCTGAACGAAATGTCAATATCATGAAATTGAGTTTTGAGCCGACTTAAAATATTTAAAAAGGTATCCGCAGTGCAGTTTAAATTCAATTCGATTAAACGCCGACATGTTTAAGAGAAACTAAGTTTATATTCGGGTTAAATGAGTGAATGGACTTGAATTTAATTTTTGGAGGGAATAATATGCCCTTGAGTGAAATAACCTCATTATGAAGGATTTCAAAAATTAGGAAAAGTACAGATAGTACTCAAAATTGCGAAGTAGTACCTGCGTTCTCGGCAAAGTCAAATAGTACTGAAATCAGTACAATAGTAAGCCTTCTTTCAACAGCAACACGTATCCAAGTTTCAAGACAGGAAATCTAAGAGAGAATTTTATTTTCAAAATTTGCGGTGGAATTGTGGAATTGGGTAGGTGCGCGGGAGCTGACGCCGACGGCCTATTTAACACTTAGTTATTAGTTTATATACAATTTATGAACAAAAAATTTGGGATCCACTTAACTTAATTTTGTGTGTGTATTTCCTAGCAGCCCAGCAAGCAAATACACATCAAGTCTCTTCGATTCTTTAAATATTACGTAAAGATATGAATCAGGCATGTGTTTGGCTTTTAGGACAGGTACACCTACGCCATAGTCACTTATAACAGTATGGTATTATACAAAAAATGTTGTGTTACGTCTTTGTATGAAGAAAGTGACGGGTTCCGGTTTACACATGTGAGATTTCTCGCACGGGCACGCTAGTTGTTTTTATAAATCTAAATGAAATACAGCAATACAAATTAACAACTTCTACAATACAGAACATTTATAAAAAATTAAAAAGAATAAATTTTTTAGTACTAGATTACGTGTTTGCTAGCTCAGCAAATTAGGGCACATTAGCATTACCTATCATTTTGTTTTTTGAATTTTGGTTTTCTTAATGTTTACGTTATTGTTTTTTTATAAATTTAAATGAAAACAGAGCAAATAATTACATTTTTTTTTTTAAATATTAAAATAATTCATTCAATGAACATCATCTGTTCAAATACCGCACTGCTCATTATTATTAAAGAAGGTATAGTTCATTAAAAAGTCTGATCTTTAAGTATAAGCAAATTGTTAAGTCAATCTGTACGTGGATTTTACAAGATTCTACGATATAAGATAGGGCGTAATGGAGCGACATCTGTTTTTATTTAGTTGCAATCGGCCAACTCATTTGGAAAATATACGAGGATAAAAGTAAGAACTGTTCGATGCCGTTTGCGACATAAGGCACTTCTTGGTACACCTACGAATCTTCACAAGTATTATAAAATGTGCCGAGTTGTCGGTCAGCAAAACACACCCTTTTATGGTGGCTTCTAACAAACTGAAAGACGCTCGATCTCGTCTTATCGGTCCTTAAATTCTGAAAGAAAATAGACTCCTGGGGTAAATCGCATTTACTTCTGAAGCTTCACCCAAGTCTGTTACCTACGCGTGATTTGAATGCGTGAACTATGGAATTTCTTCAAGTTGATGTCCTTTCGATGTACGCCTTCATTTTCGCAATTTTGTTTCAATCCGGTAAAATAAAGTTTAAATTGATAATTTTGAAACCACTGCATATAAACAAAAAGCTGATTGATATAGGTAAAAACTATTTAGGAAGTCTTTGGTCTTTTTAATTTTTTGTGATAACTGTAAGAACTATTCCAGTACTCACAAGTAAAGTCAGAAAATAAGTACTTTTTGGTCAAAATAGCACCTCAAAAGTAGGCGTGGCAATAAAAACACATACCCAAAAACCTTTTCGACGTCTTACGAAAGATATCAAACGAAATTTCACCAAAATCAGTCCAGTAGTTTTCAAGTTAACCGTGGACAAACATGTGGTTTATATTTCAGTTTAATACTGCGTAGATAAATTGTCAATAAAAAATACCTGCAGCAACATAAGGACCTATGTGGAGAAACGCATGCTTCGACAAAGACGAGTTCTTGCAACTTATCTCCAATTTTGGCAGGATTACAAATTAAATATAAATCAAACTTGACGACTGAAAGTAAAAGAAGACGTAAATAACTGTCAGTTGACAGATTTCCCCCCACCCGGCAATCATGTCCATAATGATGGATATCCAATATGTGTCAGAGCGACATAGCTACTCTGATTTAGTCAATCGCGGCGTAAATACTCGAACGTTCGCTCTTGATGCATTCGAAGACGAATATCGAAATCCACGAGTAGGTAAATAGACAACACACGCCGAACAAACAAGAACACGTCATACAATTAAATCGATTTCGCGCGCGTGTTCACACACTCGTACAGTACCTAAGTAAACCGTCGCTCTGAAGAAGAAAAATTAATGCAGGTGGCAAATGATAGCAACACATACTGACACTGACACTATCAGTAATGGGCCAGAAGTTAATTCATCGATAAACACGCGTGTGGGTTGAATTAGCTGATTACCGCTAGCACTGTGGAATAAGCGTGGCATGACCAACAAAATGGATGGCGCTCGTGGCCCGCACGTAGTAATTAATAATAATTTATTTAATCGTCTTTTTTGCAGCTTTTTTTTATGGCGTGTATTTTTCTGTTTAATGGACACAGGGAACTTTTCGTTGTATACCGTTTGGCAGTTTTTCATAAATGCGTATCGCAGCAGACGTTGGATGTGACATTGTTTTGAACCTCTGAATATTTATGATGTATTATAATTCCATTTCGGTGGAATAAGTCCACACACAGATGAGGTATAAGACTTTTAGAAGCGCATGGGTCTTTTTTTTTTGTTGGTTTTTTTGAAACTTTGCATATGTATTCAAATTTGTTAAGCTTCAAGTGGGCGTATTTTATGATGTGGAGCTGTCAGTTATTCACACCTCGTTGGACATTTATACCAACCGTGCTGCGAAATGGTTCGGGAGTAATTTAAAAATCTCTGAGAAATTTCGAGGGGCAGTGAGGAATGGCACATTCATCTGAACGGGACAAGTTGCCTGAGAGACGTTAACGCAATTACGTGTAAAATACGTGACAAATGTAAGACAGCTTTCACCCTCAGAAGCAGCAGTGAATTTCTTTTAGGCCATTGACTTATTATATGTGACGACTGCTAGTAGCCAACTTCATGCATGTTCCAAAAATACAGACGCGCTGCTGTTTTACAGCGGACAACATGGTAAACTTCAAAGGACCGAGTTTGCTTTCATTACAAATTTGCATGTGTTGCAAATGCGTTGAGAGAGTGAGGACTAATGTAGGATTGTTAGTGTTTTTGATTTATTTATTTACCTATTGACGAAAGGAAAAGTTTTCCTGCGAAACCTGGTGGATAAAAATGGAACATGTAGAGACCTACATAATCTTGACTTCTGTTTGTTTTGCAAAGGACTTGGATAAGGAATACGTTTTATTAAAAAGTTAACGAACTAATTGAAAACAAACTTAATTTGCAAGTCTAAGTTCTACTTGTCCGAAATTTGTATATAGTGTGAGTCAATTCATATGGTAAAACTAGCACAAAAGTCTGTTAAAAGTAGTGTTGAATGCAATGTAAACAAATAATAAATTTGCTTTTGTTTATACATTTTGACTGTTTTTATCTTATAAGAAGTGTGCTAACTATGGCAAGAAGTTTCTAAGGTTGTCTATCGCTCTGTGAGATAAATGACGTCAAAAGGTCTATCCGGGAAGGCGAAGAAATAGTGAGAGCTGACTGGAAACATAAGATTGGTCTCTCTCCAACTCCATCCGTAGATGAAGTGACATCAATTTCATCAAAGACACATGATGTTAAAATGGAAAAAATTAGCCCAGCAATATCAGCGGTGGATACTGACTTGCTGCTGCGAAGTTGGAAATGACAGACAATACAAGCACATTTTTCCATGCCTTATTCAGATAAATAAGTATGTAAGTTTCTTTATTTAAGTAATATACATACATACAATTAACACGAAATTCTTTATGCAACCCCATCTTCGACAACAACTAAGCACCACAGAATTGACGCAAAAGTGGGTAAAACTGAAAACCATCCCGTGTACTCGGTCGCAAATTGTCTTTATCTCTAAAGTGAAGACTGCAATTGGAAAAACATTTGAGAAATGTGTGCCCCTTCCCAAGCACATTACCCTATTTAATCAAAAGAACCTTAGAGCTCCGAACTTCTTTTGGAAGATAGTACATGGAATTCCCTCCTTACAATATGAATTGCATTGAGGAACGCCACAATGAGCTCCGATTGTTTTCTGCACTCGCTACAAAAATAAAAACTAATTATTCACTTTTATATCAACACTTATCGCACTCACTTTTGAGATATTATTTTTTTTTTCCTATATTAAATGTATATTTTGAGTTAAATACACAATTTCTCACAATAACTTGGTTTTTCATAGAAATACATACCAGCTGTCAAAATATATAGCAACCTACCGATGCGAAAATTTGCCGCCAGGGGTTAGCCTCTATTCGTCAATAGATATTTATTTCCTTGCATAGCGTTGGCGCAGTTGCTGTTCTCAGTTCTTTTGAATGGATAACGTTCTAAATTTTGCTCTTTTGTTTACATGTTTTTTTTTTTTTTTTTAAATGTCGCGTTACTATGGAAATTTAAACTTGACGGCATGTGCTGCTTTGCCTGCCCGCCTTAAAACAGTGGCGTCTGTGCTGTTTTGGAACATATTTTCTCGCAGAAGCGTTGAAAATGACATTTCACTAGCAGTCCATATTTAGTATGTTTATGTTTGAGACATTTTCAAATAGTTTTACATCCCAATTTGGACTGACAGAACCTATCATGCGCCGCTCATAAATTACATAAAGTAACACGCCCGAAGCTAAAAATTAACTTAAATCGTATCTGCCCATCAGTCATTGTTTGCAAAAGAAGAAAAAAAAACAATTGAAAAACGACTTACCCAACGCGCTGCAGACGATGTATTGAAGTTAATCTGACAGACCTATGACTGATACTGGTCATAATGCGGATTGTGCTAAATTGTATTATTGTGCATGTGCTCGACACACATCAATGGCGTGTCACCAGCCACCACATAAATAGATTGGCATTGCAAAAGCGGAAAGATGTGAAGTTGCGAAGTAGGCTACCGCCTCGTGCGGCGGGCCAAACGAGAGTGGAATTGAACAGCAAGCGGGTTGCGAATTTAAGCCTACATGTGGACAGCAATTACACGTTTTTTTACCAGCTGCTTATTTCAAAAGAAGACGGCGGCAACCCATTTTTAAATTGTTTACGTGTCGTCATATGAAAGAGGTACCTAATGGGAATTTTCTTTTGTACTTTAGGCACCGTAGTGTTTTGGGCAAGTGAGGGATAAGTTTGTAGGAATCAGTCCTTAAACGATCGGTTTCCGTCAATCGTGTTGGAGCATAATTCAATGCTGCAAGTTATTTTTCGTAGTTAAGCCTAGTACAGACCTCTTTCGGAACGGAAAATCCCATACAAAAGTGACCCAAGAAAACACGGTACCTGTATGAAAGACGAAATATGACAGATCAGATGTACTAGAATATTTAGTACAGTTCCCTGTAGTGCTACCGTTCGTTAGTTGATAAAGAGCGAATAGCTAATATGAAAATAAAATATGTTTATTAAAAAGAAATGTTTTTAGACGGATAAGTGCACTATTCAGATAAATAAGTATGTAAGTTTTTTTATTTAAATAATATACAGACATACAATTATGTCAGTTAAAACACGTGCTAAAGCGTTTCTTTATTAATACGGAGGTAATAGTTTCAGGCTGTGAACTCATATCCAGGTTATGTTTGATATTTCCGCAAAGAAAACAGTCAAAATTCAATGCACTTTTTGAAATAAAATAAAGTGCACGACTTGGTCGAACGATACTTTCGCGTTCATCTTAATTTTAAGAGCGGTTTTTGTAAAATTTGGCACACAAAACAGTAACAAATACTATTTATCTGAAATGAAAGACACAACATATACTGAAATGACAAAATCAGGGTCGGCATTCTGTAAGGCGAAACGTTCAAACGCTTTCGTGTGCACGAACTTAGACCAAATCTTTCGCCGCACGAAAACGTTTTCGCCTTACAGAATCTCTTCCCAGACAACTCATGTAAAACATCAATGCGCCATCTATTGGATTGCGTTGAAACTATTCTTAGTATCTGTGAGTTAACAACGAATTGTCGGTTGGGTAGTTTTTCATACCTATACGAACATTACCTTTAAGTTATATAGATAAAGATCAAGGCGTATTGGCATGATCAGGGTGAGATAAGTTGGGAGCCCTTTTTCAGGCGGATCGACATTTTTTTCGACGAAGATTGCGCGTTTTCGATACACGGTCAAAAATCCCCAGCTTACTCCATTGCAAATTGATCTAACCCTCACACTTCCACAAATGTATTGTTCGCCAGTGCCAAAACGGAATTCCCTCTTTAGAAATCCATTTAATTTTATTCCTCGTATACGACCAACTTGGTTCAATAAATGTCAAACATCGGTGCCTTCATTCAAATTACCCTCCTTGCCCTTCCAAATAATAGATGAGACAAGACCACACTCCACACAATCCTTTTTGGCATCCATTGCAAAAGTAAAAGCTTCTATTGCCTACTCCTTGCATTAGGAAACTGTGCCAATCCATCCCAACAATAAAGCTAGAATATGGTGGAGGCTGATGGCGGCTGATGGCGGCCGGCGGCAATGCCTTCCTCCACGATAATAACTTGAGTGGTGTTGGTGGGTCGGTAGGCGCATTTCTTTGTGAATAATTTAACTTCGTCTTCCATCTTTCCAATGGAATGAACACGCTCGCGAGCTTGAATGTGTTCACCACTTGGTGGTGTGAAAGTCCCTCGGTGGCGTTTCGTTCCCTCCAGTTTAAACGTTGTGGGTTGTAGCTTTTAGCGCGCGTGTTACGCTAGAATCGTAATTGATTCCGGCACGTGTCCCTTCTATAAGCACATTTTCAGCGAGAACCTTCCCTACATATATGAATCTTTTATGTACACACTCCTGGCTGAGCGTGTGCTTGAGTTTTCTTAATAGATATAGATGGGAACGGGCGACGTCGATAGCCATGGCGACTGTCGACAATCACAGAAGTTGGAGAACAGAATATGCGGGCTGTGTCGAAGAGCTTTGTTACAAATTACTAAAGTTGCGACAACGGCGGCGGCGTTGATCCCCGCCATTTGGTTCTAGTGAGATGAATAAATTTTCTATTTTTCTCTAAGGAATGTCGATTTACATAAACCAAGGAGCATAAGTTATGATGCTTTCTTGGAAGTATTTATATGCTCGAGGACAGATTGTGAATTTATGTTGCCAAAATGTTGTATATTTCCAGAAAGGGAATTGGGGAATATCCGAGAAATCTATTTAAATTCCTAGTTCTAATTCCACTGCCAATATATTGTGGGAATTCCAAAAATACAAATATACGAACAGACATGACTCGCTTGACTTTTAATCAAGCAACCCTTGGGGTAGGCTCAAACGTGGTTTTCTTAAAATTCGTTGAATTCGTAATCTCAGTGAGTATCTATCACATGTCGGTTTCATTTGATCACGGCAGTTTTGCTTATTTACGCAAATTCATCATGGGATTTTCCGTCGTTCCGTCTACTACACTATTTGCTTGCAGCACACTCACGTGCCAATGAGTGGGCAACGCAAAATTTCCCTCGAAATGTTCGTTTGAAACATTTTTATTTGCTCCCGGACATTGCTTCAGGTCTTTTCTTTGCATCCGGTTTCGGACTCATTAAATGTTATACAAAATTTCCGAGTAATAATGGCGATCTGTTGACTGATTGCTCACTATATGTACCTATTCCATTCAACTAACTACAAACACAATAAAAGGTAAATAAAGCACCACGTGCCCATAAAAACAACCAATTAAAGTTGTACTTAATTAACCACAAATCATTTAATGAGTGGCGCATGTTTGTTACTGTTTGAATCGAAATTTCCCAGTGGATACAAAAAAAAATCCATGTCAGTTGTCGCAGTTGCGTGCCTATTTTGAATTGTGCGGGAAATTATTGGAACGGTGCTGTTGGGCAGGGTTGGTGTGAGGCAAAATGAGTATGGTCTATTGTAATGAGTATTATTTTTAGTAAAACTAGGTGAAGTCGAATTTTCCACACCGAATTACAGCAACCCGAAACCCCAAACAGGGGTGACTTACTAATAATGAATTAGGATATAGTTCCCGTCAACGTCAGTGTCGGAAGAAAAAAGCAAGTGACGGCTAAAAAACTTGTAGCAAAGTCATAAAGATTTTGGATAACTGTTGGATATTATTATGCGGCAGTATAGACCAAAATATAAAAGAAACAGAACCACGCAGTTTTCGTGCTTAGTGTACGATAGATTGACAGATCGACAGTGACAGTTTCGATTTTGTGAATCGGTCGTTCTCTTTCTCTTTGGTTTTTGGTAACACGGTTGCCAACACGCTACTTTAGGGACAAATCATTTGTCTTTCCCAACGTTTCTTTGCCCCTTGTCCTTCCCGACGATTTATCAGTCCCATGCTTAATTTAAATGAAGCAAATGCGATTTAACAAAAACTAAAAAATTGAGTCACTTACATGGCGAACGTGTACAAATTAAGCTTGGTTATGGGAGAACATTTTTTTTAAGTTATTTTTAGGTATAACTTTTTGGGTTACCGATTTATTGTTTTTTGTTATTCATAAAAAAAGTTTTTATGCTAAAATTTATTATTTCAATTGGATAAAAATTCTTTCGCTATATTTGTCAGAAGTTGTATTTAAAGTTGGCAACCATCTTGGTAATAGAAGATTCTTTCCGCACTCGACTGCTAAAAAATACCTTTGATTAAGTTTAATTTTTAGGCGACTTTGTAAAGTAATTTGATAAAATAAATATAACATACAACACTTTTAAAAAATTACTGAAAAGTTTATAATAAAGTGCAACCAACGGAAAAAAAACATTCTAGAATTAAAAAATTACGGTGATTTATCGTGGAAAACAACTCGTTTCGAAAACGGAAATATGTACGGGAAAACTTGTGTTTTCGGTGAAGTTCTCGAGTGTTTTCGCGAAAATCCGGTTTTCGGCTCGCTGTGAAAAGAGTATTAACAATATTTGAACAAAACACTACTCTGGGCATTAGAAATCGGCTTTTTTTTCCTACTAGTTTTTTGACGTTTGAGCGAAAAAGATAGCTCATCTGTGAAAGGCTGGGCTTCGCGAAACGCTCCATTGAACGGTTTGGAAAAAAGTCACTCTGTCTAATTTTGTGGACACTTGAGTTTACTTTCAGTTTGTCAAAATGATTAGCAAAGTTAATTCCCAGGCGATTCGCATTTCCTTCGCTATGAATTCCTGGGAAGAAGACTTCGTTCGCCGACGAGTTCAACGGGAAATCCCATGGATTATATTTTCGATATGAAACTAGTGGCGTCGTCAAGAATGTTCTTAGGAGAATCGTTGGTGAGAACGTTCGTTTGAAAAAAAAATGTCATCGCGAAATTGTCCATTTAAGTAGGAGAATCGTGGAATTTAAATTTTTGGGATCTTCTACATGAATTCAAATTGGAAAACTATACAAACTAGTTTTGACCCTTTAATAGCGTTTTTCTCGCACTTATTTCGGAAATACGCAAAAAAAAGAAAATGAGAGAGGCAAACAACTTTGAGCTTCTTACTCATTCTTTATCCAAATCAAATGCAACGACGCGACGCTAGCCAAGTGTAGGTACATGTATGCGAGATGTATTTTTTTAAAACCCCACCATAATCAGATTCAGTACTCGGTTTGAATCCAACGGAAATGGCGTGATACAAATGAGAAGTGTCAGATATTTGTCAGTGTTTTTAACAATATTACTGTCAAATTGTGTTTGCTATCAGACGCCCCTTTCAAACATTAAGCAAGGAAAAATTTATCATTCAGACTGATTGACACCATTTGCAAACAAAATGATAAACTTTAAAAAAAATTACGTTTTACAACACCGTTTAATCACAGCTGAATGCACTTGCCGTATTCCTCTTCTCTGTACAACGCACAACAGAACGTTTAGTTCAGTGCAATTCACAAGTCAACCTCATATAGTAATCGTAGCAGGTCCCATAACACTCCTTATGCCGAATTCACAATGTCGCGTTGACGCGCGCGTGCGTTGACAGATTATGTAGAAACAAAGCGTTCATATGCTGCCACACAAAATACAGCTTCAGGCGTTGAGTCGACCTTAGATCGTAAATATCGTAAAGTTCAACGCGACGCCTGAGTAGAGCTACTTTCTACTATCACGCGCGTTTGACAACTTGAGAATTTCGACTTGTTCGATTTGAAGGCATAGAATGTGCCGTTCATAGTTGGAGTGGCACAGATCCACTAATGTTTATCACACACAACTTTTAAAGAGCTATATGACGTTCTTTCAATGCAAATTAATTAATTCAGTGTGTGGAAATGACGAATAACATTTTTTCTTGTAGAGCAACTACTGATTTCTTTAGATTTTTTTGGAGAAAAAATATTAACCAATTATGGTTGCTTTTTGATTTGATACATATAATGTTAAATATAATTTTCTTGTATTTTTGAGAATCCTTTTTCAATTCGTGCATAAAAATTACAGATAAAAGAAAAAAAGGAGTACACTTGAAATTTTAATTCTGCTCTGAATTTGTGTTTTTTAGCCAAGAAACAAACCGAACTTTTAATGTGTCATACTCTTCTCTCTCAACGCGCATTCGCTTCAAAGCAGCATTTCGTTTTACAAAATTGTTGCTCGCGCGCTTTGGCACTTAAAATCGTAAAATTTCGATAAAGCGTGTCAAAGCGCACCGACGCACGCACGCGTTCAACGCGACATTGTGAATTCGGCATTAGCCTCACGTGGCGGATGACGGCAGCACATTTTATAGGAAATTGTTTATAATAAAGTTTCAACTAGGTAAATAAAGTCGTTTGTTCTTACACAAAATGATGTTGTTCCGATAATTTGATTTCGTCATGTCCAACTTACAAGTCATTACTGGCAAATAATTTAGAAGCTGATGTCGTTATTAATAGAATTGAGGTCATTTTCGGTTTCCTATCAAATCGATTGCATCAAATCGATGACTAAAACGATGCAATCGATGGAATTGTGTATTATATGCATGGTGCACGTGCGGTTTGTATATCGCGGCTAAGTGGCATAGCAATTATTATCGACACATGTTACTATCAACAAATTGCGAACGTATGTACGATTTAAAAATGATGATCTGTGGGGTTGAGTGCATTTTTAAGGGCCGTTTATTTGTTTGTTTTGTTGTTGGTTGTTTTCTATTTCAAGGAAATTGATTGTCGTTACACAACTGTTGAACCGGGCGTGTTAATGTTTTTGGGGTAAACCAAAAGCAACCATTCATTCGCGCCATCTGTTTTTTTTTTTGTACGGAGAGAGAGATGTCGAAGGTCGTGTGAATCACAAACACTTTTTTTGCACTTTGGTTGCACTTTTTTAATACCAATTCTGTAAACGTGACTTTAGATTTTCCTACAAAGTGATCAACATTTTTGATGTTAAATTAAAAACGCCCATAAAAAGTGGGCGTGTCATGAAACTGTTAAAAAATGTGTGTCAAAATTTGGGAAAAAGAATTCCAACATGAAAACCCTCAACTCGCGCCTTAAGTATTAGTTTGCAGTTGAGCAACAAGCTACTTACTCCACGTATCCTCCCATCAATTAACTTGCGACGCCTCCTCGAAGTGCACGTGTTTCCAATTTCTGCTCGAGTAAAACTGCCTGCCTATAGTCCGCACCCCAATTACCTACTCTAACCTTCTATTAATCGCGTACTCCCCAGTGGCTTGCCAAGAAAGTATTGTTTTGTTTTCTTTTTTCTTTTCGTTTTTGTCATTCCCCACATCCGCAGAGGTGTAATCGTACTACTTCGCACAATGCCAAGCCTTGCACTTTTTCTCTCACTCATAACCTCAACCAGTGGAGTGTAATTTCATCTAATAAAAAATGATCATACAACAGACTTGATTGACATTAATCGTGATACAAAAAGCTATGTTCTACGACAAGCTAAAATGTGTGTTTCGCACACAACACGTGCTTTCTTTGAATAGATTTATTGCCTCTGACCATAGTGAATAGTGAAACATTAAATAAATCACTTAGTCAAAACAATTTCATTGAATAATTTATTTTTGGATAAATTTTTATTGGCTTGGTGTAATTGTGAAAACCGTAGAAGAGACAAGCTGATTCTTTTTTTCACAACTGCATACGGATGACACTAATGATAATGACAATCAGCAAAATAAACAAGAAGTGCATGCGAGCGTCCAAAAAAGATTAGCAGTCGCAGCGACGGACAGTGTGTTCGACAGGAAGAGATTTCAATTTAAAATTAAAATCTGTAAATGTTGTGCTTGGAAATTTTATTTATTGATAAGAAGTACTTGTTCCAACAATTTTAGGCTAGAAATATGCGATTAAAATGGAGATGGAATATGGGGAAAGCCAATATTCTGCAAATAAATTGAGAATGTCCATGTCAATCGGTTGCTGACAGATAACACTGCATTAACAAGCTGATTGCAGAAATTATGAAATAAATTGCCTTAATGATTGGCATTTCCACTGTAAACAAAACTTGACAAAGCATTCAACAAAATTCCATCAGATATATTCTAAGCAATTTGTTGACGATTTGGCACAATATAAAACTTTCAATTCGCATTCAATGCTGTGAGCTGTGACATAACAGTCCAAGACGGATATAAGGACCCTTCGCTTATAAGAAACACTGGAAACACTGTAGACTTTGCACAATACCAATAATCATACATAGGTATTTAGTGTCCAGGCAAAATTTCACGAATTCACAATTACCAAATTTTCCATGTAAAACTACCCATTGTGACCTACAAAGTACTTGGTGTGAGGATAAAAAATGATTATTAGTTCACATATAAAAAGAAACTCGAAAATAAAAAATCAATTTGGATTTTAGAGATTTCTCATAAACGTCGTGGACTTGTCTAAATCCATCTGTAACTAGCCGAATTCCATACACAAAATATGTAAGCTGGAAAACTGCGAAAGATAAATCGATCTGTCAATCCAATTCAAATTGAAATTAAACTATTAAACTATTTGGAAAATCAAATTTCATGATAAAATAGATTAAAGTGTGAAATTATATTTTCCCATGGGATAATCGTTTATTTTTACAGTAAAGAAGAGTAAATAAAAACAAATATCATTTTGTTCCACTGCCGCTGGAACTCTAGGTATCGTTCCTATGTTTGGGATATTGTATGCTAGTAGTCTAGCTGTCAAAGGAAAGCAGGCACTGATAACACTTTTTGACAATTTATTTAGCTCCCGCACGAAGTGAAACAGATTTCTGCGAAATATTTAAAAAGTTCTTATGCTTTTTGACACTTGAAAAGTATCAGATATTGAACAATTCATGGAACCATTAATTAGATGTTATTTTATTACACGAAGTATAAAATTCTTCAGAGCAATTGAAGTGTAGATTATTCAACTAGTACCTATATATTAGCTAACACTTAGCAAAGCGCTTTGGTCTTTTAAACGGCAGCCAATGGACGGATATGGAAAATTTGAGCACTGTACTCATTTGAGTTTAATTTCTATGAATCACCAGCCACTCAGGAAAATCGTTTATTGAATAATCAATACCTACCTATAAATTCAGGGGTTGAATTACAGCGAGCAATACGTCTCTCAGTAATGTCGGTTTGGCACCAGCCTGTCGCAATAATTGCTAATGTTTAAATATTACTGTCAAAACATGGCTAAGCACAGATGATGCTTCGGGCATAAATACATACATCAATCCCTACCTGTAGCTCATACTGTTGAATTCCAAACTAATTGATTATATCCCCGGGCCAATAAATTGCAGGGCAACTCCAACTCCTACATTTCCAGTGAAAAAGACAAAGGAAAGGAAAACAAACGGAATCCAAAAAGGAAAAAAGGAATAGGTACTGCTCAGGCACGCGGGTGATTAATTATGGAGTATGTTTGTTTTGTAGCTCAATTTGCGTGCTCCTAGGAAAATATTTGTTTTCGTGTCGCATACCTTTGCGTAGATAGCTGTAGGTGGACAGAGGTATGCACCTGGGAAAAGTTCGACTGATAAACTTACCTAAAAAAAGTTTCCTATCTCAGCTTTCAATGTAATCCAAAGGTGAGTGCCGGATGACTTTGTAGCCTTTTCAATTAATTTCCTCTTCACTTTTTCTCCTTTTCACAAATGATTTGATATTCCTTGCACCCAAATCAATTTTTCCAATCACAATATGTTATGCACTAACAATAAACACAAACTATCACTTGGGACAAAACCAATTCGTCTCACTAACTATGATGGTGGGGCTTAGGGTATGGTATCTCAACATCCGAATCAACCGAGTAACCGTAGAACGTTTTCTTCTTTTTCCGTCGCGTATATGTAGCTATATGAACTGTTATTTTTTTTTATTTATTTATATTCGAAGCGACTTTACTCAACCAACCACTGCAACGTTCAGACGACTTGTGTGAGATACAATGAATTTTGTGGCGGTATTCTTTATTCTATGGGAAATGTTGCCAAAGCTTAGACGCTTTTCTCTGCAACTAATGTTGCCGCACTGCCGTAGTGTCGTATCCGTATGAAAACATGAAAACAGAGAACAGTGACGGTGGTTGTGATTGTGACTTGTGAGTCTGCCACCCAACCCCCCCCCCTGAAACCATTCAACCGAACATGCTCTGCAACTTTTTATTTAAAGTCATCGACTCATCATCCTTTGTCGTCATATATGCCAAAATGTACAGTCTGTTCGTCGCACGTGTACACAATTTGCCCAATGTTAAATGACCCTGTACCGAGTACACCCTGTGGATATGGGGTATACCGTATACGTATACGTATAGTGTATGGATATTTGGAGATGGTGTGAATGAATACTGTTCTTCCGGCTAAAAATAAAAATAAAAAAAACCCCCAAACGAAAGTTTAATGTTTATTATTACATTATATGCCGTATACCTACGTTGGGATGAATGTAATCAGTATTCAGGGTGCCATTTCTATCTGGAGGGGGTTATTTTTGTGCGTCAGTGGGGTGGACGGTGGTGTTCGGGGGACAGTGTGTCAAACAAGAGGGCGAGTCTTTTGTTGTAAGATTCACTCTTGAGAGCGAACTGGTCATGAGTTTTAGTTATGCATTTATAGACACGAGCTAGAAAATGTGTTTCATAGGCAACTGATAAAACACCAAGCTCATTTTGTTGGTCATCAAGTGTTTGGTAACACCTCGACGTTTATGAAGCCATCCATTAGTCAATCTGAAATATGTTGCAATTAGTTTTGTATTCAGTTCGCTGGCGTGAGGGGCAGACAAAAAAGTCGATCGTTGGGTGCCACTTTTTTTTTTCAAGAGTTGACAGTCGATTCAAATTCAAACAGGAATATGCACCACTTTTTCCAAGGGATGTCAGCCTATAACGGCAATACGATAATGAATTGTAAAAGATTTTGTATCTGTAAATTGACGGGGAAAGGGAAAAAAACACAGACAGCCCATTATTGGGCGCCACTTTTTTCCAGCAATGTAATTTTATATTTAGACGAGAGAAATGCAATGCGACGTGGGCCTTATTGATTTAGATTGCTTGAAATCAGTCTTAAGGCAAACTATGAGCTGTCGTTTTGGTGTGTTTAGAAGTTGCGTTGAAAACAACGACCGCTCTATAAGATTATTTTTTTTCTCTTCTCTGTCTGCTCAGTAAACTTTTTGCTGTATTTCGTTAGCGTTTCTAAAATTTACTGTCATAGCCAGCGGATTAACATAACCATGTCGTTGGTATCAAACAAATCGTTACAATAATGTAAAAAATAACTCGAATTTTTTGGAACCTAACATTGAAAACCAAATTTCTAGATTTCTTTCCAAACCACACTGTCAACCCTTTCCCCATTGACACCAAAATTCCCCAACGACCAATATACAGTCATGTAGATTTTGTGTCCTGCCGCACCACAAGTCGAGCAGGGCGTTGTTCATCTGACATGTACCGTTGTTGCCGGTGACACCTATGAATTAACCCGTAGATACACACACACCCACACACACACACACACATTAAGTGCGTGCTGGGATTTCAGGCTTTCAGTTCAGGTACCACACTCTGCCTTTTGTGGAATATCTAAAATCTCAGTCTATACAAGGAGCGAAAATAAAAATAAAAAGTGAGAAAAAAAAAAAACCGACAAAAAGATTCACCGATAACTTGTTTTGCTATTTTCTTTTTCATTCATTCGCAGTGTGGCGTGTGGGGCCAGACATCATCGACGAGCTATAAACAAAAAACAACCATCAGAACAGAAGCACATTGTAAGTTGAGGCACGTTTTCGAAATTGATAAGATTTAATTCGGTCTCTGTTGTGGAACAAAGTTCGCGAATATTGTGTATTTATTTTTGTTTTGTTCACACACTCAACTGTGTGATAATTTATTTATATTTATCTTTTACTGTATTCCGGTGATGGTATTTTGCTAATTGGGGCGCGGCAGTAAAAAGCGTCTTTCGTTTGTTTTTTTTAGTTTGTTTGTCCATATTTTCCCGTTGTTACATTTTTAGGATTAGAAGTTGGAACATTAGGTACCTACTCAGCTCGAGGTAAAAAATAAAATTTTTGTTTCAGAATGTACTGCGTGTACCTATGTAGAGGAATTCCCCAATGAAAATAAAACGCCCTTTTAAGTAGATATTTACAATATGTAGCTACCTACTTAATTTAATGAGAAAAAGAAGAGTTAATGAAAGAAATCGGTGCGTGCACAGTGCCGGCCATCGCTTAATTCCCTTCTGTTTTCGTCTTTCGCACTCTCGGATTCTTCAATTGTGCAATTTAACATTTATTTTAACTCGAACAGCATACTGAGCCATAGGAGCGTTTCGAAAACATGATTTGGAATTTAGGGAAGTTAGAAATTAAAACTTCTAGGGTTTGTTTAAAGATTCCTTGGCGTCAGTAGACTTGAAGCATGTTTAAAAAAAAATCGTTTGTCATCGCTTCTCCTCCGTCATAGCAAGACCTTCATTTTCATCATTGCTGGGCTTATAGTCGCAACTTATACCTTACATTTGGATCTACTAGTTTTTGTTATTTTTTTATCTGAAGTAAATAAAAATTGTTTGCATTATCTCAAGATTGATTGTTATGTTTTTTTCAGTTCTTCATTAGCATTATAATTTGCTTTATAAAGTTTAAGAATGACGTGACGCATTGGCCCCGTTGAGAGTCCTTTCTCGATGAATTTTAAATATAAGGTCAAGGTCCAAGGTAATAAGGCTTATACTGTTTACAACTTGCTCATATATCTCAAACAGGGTGGTGCCGCTTTGATTGTCTGGTGCTAAATTAAATACAACTTCTTACAATTCTTTCAAAGCAAGCTTTTTTCACAACGTCCACATTAAAGGTACCTACTTATGTGGGGAGAAGAAGATTTTGTAACGACAGGGTTCTTACTTCCGCCTGAAAAAAAAAAACCTACAACATTTAAAGTCATTAAAGGCGTTGAAAACACTCCAACACCTTACCATTCCATGTTTTTTTAATTCATCCCGAGTAAAGAATTCTTCATTCCTAAAGACGTCGTTTGATCCTTCCTCTCCAGATGTTGAATTGATGTCTTGAAGGTATCAAAGGCAAATGGCGAAAAATTCTTCGAGCGATTTTCGGTAGCATTTTCATTGACGACTTTTGAAGACAGTGTGTTTTACTAATAATCATTTTTAACCTTCACACTTTATATTTTGAAGGTCACAATGGACGTTCTATTGGAACATTGTTGTGAGCAACCGTCTTACAAAAATCCCCTTAAGGGTTCGTCACAACGCCCCAGTGCTGTCTTTGATGTAAATATTCCGAAAATATGAATCAAAAACGTTTGGTCATAATTCCACATAAATGTAAATCTGTGGCATCTGAACGGGCTTAAGTACTCGAAGCAAATCGATTTCAAATGTTTTATCTAGAAAAAGGATTTTTCATGGATAGTTGTAAAATGTCCGTTCGATTATATATTTTTTAAAAATCACTACTTCCTTCTTGAATAATTATCACAGAAGAGAAGAGCGATCGAGAAAAACAACCAACCTGAACTTGGTTGTGGTTTTTACATTTAACACGCAGTTCAGTCCCTCAAATGGGGTAAATGACGGCATTCAGCGTTCACAGCATGTGCTATGACACCATATAAATAGATGGTGCTACAAGTGTTTACAAATGGAAATATCATCCTACCTCTGACACAAAAATACTGAACCGTGCTTCTTTGCACTTTAAAAAGGGATTATCTTTCAATCTCACGGCGCCTTCTTTCACTGGGTAAGCCAGTGGTAGTTCAAAGTATCCTTGGTGATAAAATACAACCAGAATTTCAAACGGGATACCTGAACGTTTTTCTAAAAAACAGTCAGTCCACTTTGGGTATAAGGAGTACACAGAAGTTCAATATATAGTTGAAGAAAAAATCGAATACCTTTTATAATATATCCGCACCCTTATGATTTGAGACAAAAATGTCACTCTTCGCAGATTTATCGACCGAAGCCGCTCGTGGACAGTCATGCACACAAAAAGAATAAAATTAAAACGTCCCGAGAGTCATTAATTCCCGGTCTAATAAATCCTCGCCTTCTCCCGCATAGAAATAGCTCCTCCCCAACAGTAATTCAAATCCATGCAACCACTCCGTTCATCCAAAGACTCTGCTCAGAAATATAAACGAAAAACCGTTATAAAGTACATTCTTGAAGGGAAAATTTCCAAAGAGGTTAGGCCAAAAGTAAATACAACCGGCAAGAGATACGTAACTATATTTGTATTCCTTTTCCTGGGAAAATAGAAGCAGCAACATTGGGGCGAAAGTGAAACACGGAAAGACGGAGCTTTTAAATTTATCGCTGCCGACTGCACGTTTCTCCACTCCTCTTGTCTGAGCTGAATGCGACACGTGTTGTCGTTTTATTATACCCCCGTTCCCCATACCCATTACCTACAACGAGGGGAATTATTTGAGGACTTACGTTTTCGGTATTCAGTTCAGTGTACCTAGTACCTACCCCGAATCGACATTCTCAAGTGTTTAATTAAAAATTGGCCGAGGATTATGTGCGCCCAAAACGGTAGCCATCGCATTGTCACTTGAATTATCTAATCACGCAGCAAGCAGACTGCCTGACGATGATTGCTACCAAAATGACAACAGGTGACGACTGACGACTGTGTGCTGATTCGGAGAAAATAAACAGCACACATGCGAAGGAGGCCCGTGAATCGCTCGCTGGAATGTGGTATATTTGGAGTAAGCCGACCACGGGTTGGGGTGGGATATTCATAATTGCGAAATCACTTCGTAATGAGCGTTTTGTTCGTTTAGCTAAATGCTCGCGTACAACTGTACAAGCTGCCACAGACACTATAGCGATGAGGTGGCAAATTAAGGTCACGTTTCACTTTGTTTTATTGCGAAAGCGGTTGTGGAGACACCGTCACGTTTTGAGCATTGACACTGTCGGCGACCGGAATGATAGAGAAATTCCTAAAAATAAAATCGCACGAAGAAGCAATTGTTCGATTTAAATGGAACGTTGAGTTTCAGGGTGAGCTTGCAAAAAATGGGGAAATGAACGGAAATACCGACTGTACTGAGTCATGTAGGCGAAGAAGTCACATGGAAATTCAAATGGGTTTGATTTGTCGCCTGGAAGGAATTAGAGAGGTGTAGGGCGGATAATATGTCTGAGACATCACCTGGTTTTTCCAGCTTTTTAGGCTGGACCGGTAGTAAAAGGGGGGGATTGTTGGAAGATGGAGCGAGAAGAAATCGATTCTCTGAAAGGGTGACCCTTTACTTGTCTAACGTGTTCAGGAAGTAGCTCCTTGTGATAGCCCCAAAACTTTGTAGGTAGGTAGGTAAAAAATAATGAGCTCTGGTTTTGTGTTATATATGTATGAATTACTATTGTGAATTATGTTATGTATTCCTAAGAAACACTGTGAATTCAATTTGTATTTATGCTAGCTGTCATATTTGACATGGAATAAGTTCGCTGCTGCGAAATTATGGTGAATAGTTTGTAATTGTAGTAGATTGCTTGGACCATTTTCCAATGTTAACAAAACAAAACATTTTGTTGAAAGGGCCCATACCTGTATTATTGGACAGTATGTTGTTATATTCCTACATATCTTTGGAGATAATTTTACTGCTGAGATGTGAGAGACTGTTCAAAAACTGTATGAAAATGGAAAATGGTATGAAAGTTATTGGAAAAGAGTAAGTTCGCATTAGAAGTATAATTTTTGTTTTATAAATTCCCAAGGAGCCTAAAAACAGCCAAACTTTAAAGTGAATAGCCGAAATTAGGATAAAACTTCCCCAAGTAACCCAATCGGAGAAAAATGGCCATGAATTACAAACTTATAATTTTCCACCGCCTTTTGGCAGACGTTTCGCTGTCCATTTGGAGACCACCGGCAGATTTCGTTCCAGAACAGTTCTCAACTATTCTTAAGGCAAATGCACAGCACTTTGAAATTTATATCATCAAAATGCAAACGGAAATTTTACTCCCTGTCGTTCGAAGGATGTAGACTGACCAAGGAGACATTGAAGGCGAGGAGGACGCTTTTTCCACTTACGAACTGAAGTAACAGATTGCATATAGACAACCAACATGAGCCTTCATTACCTTACGTTAAGGTCACGGTGTCAGCCATTGGGTAGGGACTTAAAAAAAAAAATATACAATGAAATATTGATCACATTCAATTAAAATAGACGCCTAACATAATTTTCAAAGCGCTATACACACCTGCTCCCTTCTCAGCATTGGGTGCTGAGTTATATTTGAATTTTGATGCTCAAAAGGTCGAAAAACTACCAAAGAAGTTGGATTCTTGTCATAAAAGAAGGTGAAATGTTAAATGACCCAAAAATCTCGTTTCTAGATATTAATTTGAAGGGAAGATGACCTTGATGGCCAGGACCACCTTGTGGAACACCAAAGGGTGCAAAACATCAGGGGCAATATACAGTGAGATCCTTGAAAACGGCTTATTGGGCTACAAAAAGCAAGGCATTGGGTCTTCTATAAGCCCGGAAATGATTTTCGATGCAGTTTCATAACTTTCAAGGTTTCTGATGCGCCGAAAGCTTATAGGATTTATTTATGTATTTATAACGCTTGACGATTTAGAACACACATCTAAAGCACAGACTTTTCATAAGGTCATGAAGTTTTAATTCGATGATAAATATTCTTCGTATAGTTCATGGGCTTGTGAGGAGATGATTCAATAACGAACGAACTTAGCTACACACCTTCATCGAGCTGTGTTTTAATTTTTCACCCAAGTGGAAGTGGAACTATTTTAATCTACATTTCAGATAGGTAAGTTATGAAGAGACCATTTCGAACAACAATTATAATTTCTGATATTTGGTAAAGTCGAAAGAACCCTATAACCTATAAGAGGGGACATTCAACATTAAAGCTTGTGACGGCTCCGTGAAATTACGCCAAGAGAAATTACGGCAAAAACTGGAAAAAAAATGTCCAAAGACCCACAAACAAAGTTGTACCAATTTGTCCTTGAAAACTCGCCCAAATGTTTTTTATTTATACATACTTCTTACTTATTATTACATCAAGCATCTTATTTTTAATAAGGCCCGCTGTCATGTTTGAGGTAAGAAAATGCCACTTAAGGAGCTTCAGTTTGATACCTCTGGACTAGACTTTGTTACCTTATAAAGGGTTTTCCAATAAGAGGTGTTATTGTGAATGCCCCGCTATTTCGGTAGCTGTCACTTTTGAAGCTTTTATTCTTTGACATTTGACAAGTAGAAACTACGCCATTACTAAAAAAAAAAATGGAACGATACGCGCTTCAACAACGCATTGAAATTATTAAAATTCACTACAAAAATTGTTAAAATGTTGCAGTCACAGTTCGCAAAACTGAAGCATTTTTTTGGTCGTCGTGAAGCACCTTGTCGGACCGGAATACAGAAATTGGTGGAAAATTTCGAGCTGTTGGGAAAAGTTAGTGATGTGAAGAATAAAAGCCGTGCACGTCGCTCAAGAACAACTGAGAATATTGCTGCTGTAGCCCAAAGTGTTGAAGAAAACCCAAGTTTGTCCGTTACTCGTCGTTCTTTGGAATTGGGCATTCCACAAACGTCACTACACCGTATTTTAGGGTCGGAGTTGGATGGTATTGATCTGGATAACGTTTACTTTCAACAAGACAGCGCTACGTGCCACACAAGCAACGAAAGCATTGATCTTTTACGGGAAAAGTTTCCGGTCCGTGTTATCTCTCGAAGAGGTGATCACAATTGGCCACCGAGATCATGTGATTTAACACCTTGCGACTTCTTTCTTTGGGGCCACGTGAAGGATAAGGTCTACGCCAACAGCCCAGCGTCGATTCAAGACCTCAAAGACTTTGCGACTTGGTTATGGAAAAAAATTTCATGAAAAGGATATGGTCCTGAATGCGTGCTCGTGGTGGCCATTTGGCTGATGTTGTTTTTCATTATTAACGGCATACCTGCCTCTTTATTATGAAATAATCATCCGATCATTTATCTCAAAAAATGACATTTTTCTTTGAATACCAAAATAACACCTCTTATTGGAAAACCCTTAACGTGTTCGCATGTAAGAACATAAGATTTTTAAGCTCGTGGACACATAAATATTTATCCGAATTTGCTGAAAAATTATACAATTTGTGTGCATATAATTGAGCTACAACTGTTACCTCACAAAACAGATGGATGCATGCATCCACCCCATGACGACCTATAATAATTTCCACACCAACATCACCAACTAAAAATAAATTGAACTGCAACTTGTGTCGTTCGGAAAAAGACACTTCTCAACTGTCAACCGCAAGAGCTTTTTTTTTTGCCAAACAAAAAATTCATTCCCTCTCCATTCGAAAAATAAATTTAAACAAATTTCTCTGCAACATTGTGGTGGCAACTTTTCAAATGAAAGCTCAGCCAAAACATGCGCCTGATATCCCCGGCTACCGAACGTCGACCTCTCTGCTCTTCGAATAGTTATCCCAAACATCGCACATGCTAGAGATAAGCTTCATTCACATTTGCCATTGTCAACGGTATGTATGAATCAGGCGCATACCTTGCCCCCTTTCGTAAGGAAAGTAAATATGTATCTATAAAATGTAAACACGTGCGCTCAAAGTAAAATCACAACAAAAATGAAAAAATAAGTTCATTCCCAACGTTGTCGCCTCGTCAACTCACTGCAACATTTTGTTCATGGGTTGGCTTTTGATTTTTCACAATCTTTTACCAAACTTTCCTGTTCATGTACTTGGGTTGCGGTGCTTTCTGTTGCCCGTGTAGCGCATACACGCGCCGCAGTATGTACGAATGTAGGAGACGCGACCGACGCGACTTTGGAATTGCACAATTTGTTCCGCGTCCCGTATAAACAAAATGGGCGTTGAAAAAGCCCCGAAAAGTATCTGCACGTGCCGCTTATGTTATTGTTCCGCACGTCTGTTCGCGCTGCCGCCCACCGCCGGTGGCCGGTCATCGGTTGTTGCTTTCGGGTTTGCTTTCGTTGAGTCACTCTCACTTCTCCTCATTGTGTGTATCCAATAGAACAATGACGACAACAGAGACAGGCGAGTTGAAAAAGAGTCAGGCAGGCAAGTCACTATTGCAACAATGTCCGGTGGGGTTTTTATAGGCCTCTGGCCTATAATGGCGAGGGCGTGAGTTCTATTAATCAAAGTATAACGGCGTGGATAGTCTTGTTGCCGTAAATAAAAATGTTCAGCAGCCTTGAACTGAGCTTCCTGGGAATGGATGTTATGATGGCACGGGTCTAAATCAAATCTCTGGCGGCGATGCTGTATGCTCTTCATAAAAAATTATCATGGATTGACGTAGCTGCTTTGCGGCCGTCGGAAGCTTTGCAGAGCTTTTTGATGACAGCGATTGTAAATTGTATTCACACGCTAACGGAGTGTATAGGAACTGGAAACACATGCCGACTGAAAGTTCAAGTTCGACATTCAAGGAAATTTGTGTTTACCTACATTTTTAATAATAATAGTGGTATCCATTATTTATGCGTTTATGAGTTTTATGGGAATTTCAGACTGCAATAAGAGGGTATAGTGAAGGATATCAAAGTGTCTCACTTCGTTTTAAGGGACATAGGCTTTGAAAACCAGAAGACATACAGGAGTGACCCCGATCTTTGGAACCGTGTGTCAACGGCTTTTGACTTACGTGAGGAGGCGTGGCGGTGACTCGACTTAGAGTCAGCTACCACTTCATTGCACGTCGGGGTCATTCTCAATCATCTACGGCAGTTTGTAGACCATGTGCTGGGGAGGTTTTATTTTCTTCAAGTAGGTAGTTGAACCCTTGCAATCATAACTTGGTTAGGAAGGAGGTGTTAGTGGTGACGAGTGTGACAATTTGGGCTCTGCGCAGGATATTCGGATACAGTATCGCTGAAGTTTCAGTAGGTTTTATGTTGTAGGCTTCTTCGCGTCACAGATAATTTAAGATTTCGAAGGAATTTGAACTGCTATGACACCTGGGTTCTAGTCTCTTCTGTCGTTTTGTTGAATAACTAGTTATCTTGGATCAGCCTTCTGTCTGCTTCAGCACTTTGCATCTATGCGTTTTCAAAAGGATATTTTATGGTCTCTTGTAAAATTGTATCTTTTATGCTGTTGGTCGAAAGTTGTTATTCACTAAAAATAAAAATAAAAAATAGTTGTGGACGTAGGGACCCTAGGCCTGGACTCTCATCACCATTCGTTTTGAGTGAGTTTCATTTTTGGGACGAATGGAAGGGATCTACAATTTAATGCCGAGTAAAAATGCCTAATTCGGAAGCTCTTTCATAATAACAATACTTTCGGATGTTTGTCAGACGTTCCCGAGAGGTAACGCAGTGGAGAACGTTTTTTATGGTATCGAACCTGGGACCCCTCTCGGCTTCTAATATAAAGGGCATATACCTACCAATGACCGCAAGACGCTCTCCAGGAACCGAATGACAAATTTCGCGGTTGGTTCCTTGCATTTTTTCAAATTGAAGTTAACCTCAGTATACCTATCTGTTACCACAGGTAGTAGTGGAATTTATCAATTTTCATTCATTGTGGTAGGTGGAAAAAGACATACTGGGTTATATCTGTTATTAGATTCACCCCTTTTTCAGTACCTAGCTCAAAAATGAACACTGTGTCTACGTTTATACGTACCTACGCATTATTTTAAAGAACACTCTGTAGGCAAATGACGTAATATTCAAGCTAATAGCCATTGAATGTTTTTGTACAGCACAAAATTCATTTTCAGACATATCTGCTTCACGGGATTTGTAACGGGTGATTTTTTTAGAGGTTTAGAACTTTTTTTAAAAAAAAAAACACAAAAAATTCGAAAAAATGAATGAAATATTTATTTGAATCGATAGTTTGAACCTTGCAATTTAATGTTTAAAGATAATTTCATGCAAATGTTGACCGCGGCTGCGTCTCAGGTAGCCCATCCGCTGAGTCCAATTTTGGCATACTCTTTCACAATATTTTCTTCACTACGCACTGTACGTAAACGTGTTGGTGGTTTAATGTCCAACAAAGTAAATTTGGTGCGAAATTTGGTCACAATCTTCCGAATAGGCTGCTCAGAAGGTCGAGAATGCCGATCATAAAATGGAAGCAGCGCGCGATGAACATTTCGAACCGAGCACGAATTTTGATAGTAAAATTCAATAATTTGCAAGCGTTGTTCATTTGTAAGACGATCCATGGTTAAATTGCAAACCAAACTGAAGCTGTTTGACAGTGACACAAGGTACTAAACACACGTCAGCTGTCAAAACCAGTGTTGCCAAAACCAAACCAGCTAAAAAATCACCCTTTATGTTTAACAAGAGTCGCTTAGTAATTAAATTTATAATGCGCGTCACGTCTGACAGGAAGAAGAAGACGTATTATCCTTTTTTCTTTTTCCATTCATAATAACTATAGACAGAGCTCGAGCAACAGCAAGGCGAAGGTCGAACGTGCCCTTAACTAAATGTGCTCGGAGCAATCTGATTTATTTATGAAAAACATTTTGGCACTAGCTGTCATAATGACACAAAGCGTAAGGGGTGTGAACAAAATTTGTTGTACTTCTTTAGTCTCCCACAATTTTCTACAATCCACTTGATTTTTCTGTGCCAACATTTGCATTCCTAAACATCAATCAAAAGGTTACCTGTCAATATGTGTTGTGTTCAGAATTGTACTCAGAATGTTCTGTCAATTTATTCTGAGCTTATAAAGTGCGCTCTGATCATGCTTTGAAAATAAAAACACAACTTAGAAGCGTTAATGCATCTGAGGTAATAGGTAGGTACTTACTTTTTTTGACAGTTCATGTTCTGCTCTGAACTGGAAAAGAAAACACCTATTTGTGGTCTTCGGGCCCTACCACTAAACATATTTAGTTTCGACTTTAAATTCTATTAATTCAAAGTGGCTATATTTTCCACACAAATTTGGCAATGCAGAGCTTCTGTAAATTTTAGGTCGAGACGAGAATTTGTTATTAGTACGGCGCTTCGTCTTGAATGAATTTCTCGACGAAAATGAAAGCTGCGAACATGTACATGTATGCTGTATACTTTCAGGCCAAATACATGTTCCAAAAAAACGATTGCATATGTTATGGCTCTTTTAATTAATTTCCATTAGATTAGACTGCGACATTTATCGCAATATTCTCTTACTCTAAGTACAAATACAAATACAAATTATGAGCAAGTATGTGACTTTTGATGATGTTTTTGTTTCACAGTAGACGTTAAGGTAGGTCAGCATGAGCAACAGCTCAGTAGACATGTGCTTAGACGTTCGGCTTCCATGTATATGCGCAAAAGAATTCCGAATCGTACTTATTTCCTTATTCGACACACGATAAACAATCACACTAATTCAAAATTAATTAATGCAAACTGACCATAGGTAGAGAACATTGGTTCTATTGTATAGATGTAACGACCCGCACTGAATATAAACTGTAAATTATTATACTTTTTTTTTTTTTGATATTTGAACATTTTAAACTGTCAACACATTCCAATATGCCCATTCAATGTGACAACATCCAACAACAAGAGATCCGAGTAAGCAAAACAATTCGCAAGCTGACTATGGTGGATATTAAGTTATCACCTTCTATGCACTTCCAATTGTGGCATGACCTTGAACTTTATTGTTAAATTCACCATGTAATGCAGGTCCTTAAAGGGGAATTTCGTTGAAAATCGATAGTTTCGAACCACTTTCGCGAGGACGACTTTTAAAAGCATTGTTGCATAACGCCAACCTGAAATGGAAAAAAAAATATGCAATACTTCAAAAATTTTTCCTAATTTTGTTGCTGAAAACTGTCAAAAAATCGTTGCGCATTGAAGGTGTGACAAATTATTTCTGTTTCATTAAAAGATAACAAGAATCTTGAATTTTGGATGAATATGGATGTCAAACGTCTGCAGTATTCGAGTGGGGTCTAGAAATTTTGTAGATTTACATGACTTTACTTGACTTATTGTCAAACAGAGTTAGTATGCTTGTTGATCTAGATTAGTTTTTTACAGACATCGATTTGTTTCAAATAATTAATGCGAGCGGCATTTTTTTAGAAATTATAAACTCTCAATGAAAAAAGCCAAATGACAGTCTTTCATTTGAAACACAAAAAGTTTACACTCCATCTCACTCTGCCTTTTGACATCTGGCATCAGGTGAACAGACAGGCTTGGATATGGGCATATGGCAGAAATATGACACTACTATTCTTTCAAAAAAATCTGTCAAAAGTATACTAGTTTTTTTCGAAATAATTATAGATCTGCGAAAAATTTGTCATCAAGGAAAACATTGACACACAGTCATTCCAAATGTTCATGTACACCTACAACTCCTTCAAACTTACCTATGCAATTTCGGGAGCCCTTCGAAAATGGTATAAAAGCATACGGATGCTTATTGGCTAGGTTCTCGGGCAGGAAATTATCCGGATTGAATTGCTTTGCATTTGGCCCCCAGACACCAGGGTCTCTGTGCATATTAAAGATGTCCACGACTAGTTGCATGCCTTTTGGAATTGTCATATCATCGGATATATATACATCGGCGCCTGCGTGACGCGATATTATTGGCACCGTAGAAGCAACTCGCATTGTCTCATTGATGACCATGTCCATGTAGACTAGTTTCGGAAAGTCTTCGTAGGTGATTTCGCAGTCTTTGTCTGGAAAAGCCGCAAGGACTTCTTCGTACAGTCTTTCTTGATATTGGGGATGGATTGCCAGCATTATTAAGGCCGTCTGCAGAGTTGTTGCAGTTGTTTCAAATGCCTGTAAATTAAATGAGAGCAACATTAAAAGCAAGTTGTCAACTATCCTATTCAGAGGTATATTTTGGAAGACCAAACTGTATTAAAAAATAATCTAGAATCTATAAAAGCCCGGTAAATCAGTTCAAAGAGCTCGATTGTGAAGAGATTTCCTGGAGCTGTTTTTAGACAGTTTCCTTGTGATTGAATACATAAAGTTGTTCCTGTAATTTCTCTACCAACTTCAAGTTTTACAAAAATGTTCAACTCTTTCGTATTCAGTTGCATTGTATTTTCCATCACTAAATTCAAATATTTAAGAAGAATGTTCGATTTCGTATATCTGTGGATTTATAATGAAAGATGGCGGACGGCGGAATGTGTTTTTATTGCAGTTGCAAATGCAGATGTATGAAACGAAAACGATGGCATTGCCAGCAAAATGAAAATATGTTGCCACATATCTGTCAAACTACAAATGCCGTGTGCCAACCCTGGCTGTAAGCGCCACCAAAAGTCAAACTGTCGGTTCCTCAAACATAAAACTCTATACTTTGACTTTGACTTGAATAAAATGTGGGTACTGTGTTCCAATTTTATGGTTGGTAGTACTAACCAAACCATCCGATTCCTATTTCGTTCGCTTCGAGTCCCCAGAAGAAGATTTCCTTCGCTAACGGGTTTTTTGAAGAATTCCTTGCGATGGCATCTATCGAGTAAATCGTTTGACATCGCAGAAAAGTTGCAGAATCGGCGGCGATTCGCCAAAGAACACTATGCGACCATTCAAAGAGTCTATAAGTCTACGAGCAAAATTGCGATGGTGATTTCAGTGCTAAGAAAAATATGCCGATCTGTAAACTTTTCTGTCAAATTTTCAACGAACAATAATGCCATATTTCTGCACACAAACAAGCCAGTTTGTTCACCTGTCAGATGTCAAATGGAGTGAAATGCAGAATACACTTTTGTGTTTCTTGGTGTCGCCCTCATCACGTATTTGGTTCCTACGACAGCCAGAAGGAGTTCAAGTTGAATTAATTAATTTAAGCACTCTCAAGTAACACTCTCCAGCACTGTCGTTAAATCACTCGAGAGTTACCTCACCGCACTAAAGGCTGGTACGCTGTTCGAGTGAAATGACATTTTCACTCCTCTCGAAAGACCGCTGTGAAATTGAAATTGAATATCTAAAAGTCAATTGGCATTACTTACAGCATAAACCATTGAACTTGATTCGCCAACAAAATCGTTCCAATCGAACTGCTTCTTGTAGTACAAATCTATCGCCTGTTCAATATAGATTTCTCTGGATTTTTTTATATCAACGTTGTCATCCACATTCTCACCCTCACCGGCATTCTCCAATTTTTCATTTTGATGGTTTTCTCGAGACGCTAGTTTTATGCTTATCACCTAAAAAAATTATTTTCTTCTCAGTCTGTAAGTTTTAAACAATTTCGTTCGCAGAGCTACCTCATTTATGAATCCGTCAACAACTCGCTTGGCCTCCATATATGGCTTGTACATGCTAGATAGACGAAATAACGCATCAATACACAGCCATGGCTTGATGAGGCGATTCATTGTTGTTGTTAGTACTCTGGAAAGGAAAATAAGAAGTGGGCTGTGAGCAGTAAGGAGAGACCATTGGTGGCTTATTAATTAAATCTGACAGCTTGGCTTGAGTAGAAGGATGCAAAATGTCAATTCAGTACTAAATGAAGAAATATTGAAATCTATTGAATGAAGTGATTTTAACATTTCCAATAATTTTAGTAGACTTGTCCTTACGTTTTTGTATATGGCAACAGCTTCACACTTCTCTCTCTATACTCGTCTCCATTCATTCCCATTGTTGTCTCTGTGAATGTTAAAAATGCATCAGCATCACAACGAGGCTTAAATAAGTAACTCATCCCTTACCAATTGAAATTCTGAGTGTGCAACCATAAATAGGAGATGACAAATCAAATTCACCTAGACCCACAAGCTTATCCAGCTCCGTGATTAGATAATTTGTTCCATCATTGAAAATCGAAAAGAATGACAACAGGATGTGATGGTTGAAAACGGGATTGAGCATTTTTCTGTGAGTGATACATTTCGGAGCTGCAATTTATACCATTTTTGGAATCAAAAAGAAAGTCTTTAATTAAATAAAAGGTATACTCACAACTAATAGTCAAGAGTCCCCCTCCCAATGCTTCAACAAATGCATTGTATATGTACGGCTTGTCTAGGCAATCTGGCGAGGTAAGAATTTTCTCCACAACAGCTGGATCCTTCGTTGCAATAAATGGAAGAGGGCCAACCCATGAAAAGCCGGTTTTTATTTTACATTCCCTACCCATTTTTGAGAACTCCGAAAGGATGGCTGAAATTGACAGAATGGATTGGATTAATGGCATATAACTATTTTTATTTTACATTTTAAAAGGTTTTGCTTATTGTCTGGCTAAAAACTGATCTAAACTAGACATACGATTGGAGACTTTTGGATACCTTTTGTTCATAAAAAAAACGTCAACAGTACTCAGTCTCGAATTTCTCGACTAGATTCATCGGCAATCCCTCCATAAACGTCAACTGAAAAAGCTGTTCATATGACCAATCTAAGCCAATCAAAATTGACAAACATAAAGTCGGACACCTGTCAGACTTACTAAACTAGAGAATTGAGCGTCCTCAATTTTTTGACATTCTCGTGGTTTATTTTGAATCTTGACACTTAAAATTGTTCACTGAGTATGCAGGCACTATTTTCTTGTATAAATTTCTCGTCTAACCCTCCACAAACGTTTATTGAAAAAACTATATTCACGGACCAATAAAAACTGAAGTACATCAAGTTAGACAGCTGTCAGATTTATTTAACTAGAAATCCGAATGTACCTACTGTGAATTGCTGCAACATGATCTGAAAAGCAACTACGTTTGCCCAAAAAAGTGACAGCTAACGCAGGTTAGACTCGGTCTTTGAATGTAGTACAATTTAAAATCAGTAAAACAAAAACAATATTAAAAATTCAATAAAAATAAAATAAAAAGGCCGACCACACTTATTGGAAATGTTCATTCCATTCAAAAACAAAAACACTGAAAGAATTTTTGCTTTTAAGCTCAACACTGACTTCGTGTTTTATTTACTTTTTTTTATCTTTCCTGCTGAAGAGCAAAAGCACTTTTTTCAGATTTAGAGAAGTTTTTTTTTCTGTTCATTGGCCGCAAAAATAAACATTCAATTTTGCGAACATCGATTTTTACCGAGATTTACACTTACTTTCACTAACACCAAAACATTTGACATTTGGCAACAATTTAAGTAAGTCTGTGAGCTGGTGAAAAATAGAGAAAAGTTTACACACCAATACAAATGCTAAAGAGAATATTCACATTTGATATTCCATTGGGCATGAAAAATCTAAAATCTGAGAGCAAAATCTTAAAATCACAATAGAAAATGACTTTTACGACTACAAATCTTGTTAAACGCTGCATAAACCAATTTTCATTATATTGCTACACCGATGTCAAGCAAACTTTGATAAATTGCCAGCTTAGGAAATATTTTAAATCAAGAATACTCTTTTGCGGGTAAAAAGGTTCTCGTAGAAGTCCACTAGAGATTTGATGAGTTATCGAAACGCATTTGCATTTGATGTTTCTGAAGGATTCGAAAGAGTTGCCAACAACCTCTTTTGTGGAAAATGATTGCTTATGGAAGCGATACGTGTCTTCTGCAATGGAATACAATAAGAACTACACAAGAAGCTGGATTTTATTAAAACTTTTTAAGCATTTCTTCGTTAGTTTCGGCATTTCTACCTAAATATGTCACTTTTCAAATAGACAGGTGACAGGTCTGTCTAAAATAAGTTATGAGGTCGATATTCAAAGGCATTTTCTACTTATGTTTTTATCATAATTTACTAACCATAATTACTAAATATAACCCCCAAAAACGCAAATTAAGAATCTCTTGTATCCGAAGCTTTTGCCATTTTCGCAAAGCACTTTTGGGGAACTCGCGATAAAATGCCAGCGAATGACAATCACGTTTCATAACATTGTGTAAACATTAACAACGCGTTCCACAAGACAGCGAACGCGAAATCAAGCCCGAAAAAAATAAATACCTAGTTGCAATTGAAAAGGGAAAACTGAAAAATATATTGCATTCGACAATCTGCGAGCCTTATCTCGACCGTAGTTCTCGATTGGGTTTCACAAAACAAGACTTTCATTGTTAAAGGTCGAAAAGTGAAAATCTAGTACAAAGCAATAACTGTGATTGCACAAAACATTTGGTTTTATTATTTTCACACCTCCTTCGCTTCAATTTGAACAGTAAACCAGATCACGCTTGAATTGATATTATCACTTATTATTTCGAATTGACGGAAATTAAAGTAGTGGACTAAAAAAGTGAACAAAAAGTATATTTGAATAGGAACACCAAAAATTAGAAATCCGCACGAATATAAATCTTATGTGAATTTTCCACGGGCGGGTAAATGTTTTTAATATTTTTTCTACCGGTTTTCAGTATTTACAGTTTACAAACAAAATAACAATACGCTTATTTCAGTTCCTTATGGAATCAAACGAAATATTTTTTCTGTTATTTTTGGTGTTTGGCTCTAAATGAACGGATTTAAAAAAAAAAAAAAACACTCTAGAAGTATCACGTTAAATTTGTCTAAACTTCTTTTATAAATAACTTTAAATTAAGTATTATTAAAAGGCAGGTTATACTGATTATTTATTATTAAATTCTTTGTTTTGAATTTTAGAAAATAATCTTTCTTTCGGCGTTCGATGATTATTCGATGAATTTAATTTGCACAATGCTCGGACTTCACACCACATCCTATTTCGGCATTTTTAAATTGGGAAACCAATCAATTTATCCTTACAAAATCATTCTTTAATTCCAACTCGCACTTATGAAGGCACAAAAGCACATAAAAAATAGGCGAACACTTTTCTCGGACTGCAAAAAAACACTTACAGTCCAAATTTCTAATCCTCATAGCAATTCCAATTAGCGGCCATCCCCTGGGGCCGGAAAATTTAAACGAAAACAAATAGTATTTCCTTCTGGACCAAATAAAATATGCCCATAGTATAAAACCGAAATAAACCAGCACCAACGCAACCGACATCCTATCTTGTTGTACCTTCAACTTTCACTCGCTAAATGATTGCGATCAACTGTCTACCTTATTCTATAAACAATTTGGTCCACCCGACAAAGTAGAAATATACAAGGAAAAACAAATACATAACTCCCAAACCGTAAACTTGAACCGGTCGGCATTATTGTTTGTTTGCCTACACACATACCCAGTTCATTAGAAAGATAAATCCATCTAAATTCATTTTGCGTAGCAAAAGTGTTATTAGACAATAATTTCGTGGAGTTCCTAACATTTGAGTAATCGATAGAATACAGAAAAAAAAAATACAATACAATTTTCCTTTGTCTGCTTGGACATCAATTGGGTTTTTTTTTTATTTGGTAAACAAATGATCAGAAATCACATGCAAATGGGCCTGTGCAATTATTGATAGTTGTTTTTTTTTTCAGGGGATTCGTTACTACGATGCGATAAATTTGAAGTTCAATTGAAGGTACGTTTTGGGTAAGTACGGATCTGTAGTTAAGTTGTGAGTTAAGATAGATTTTCCATTTGTTACATACTTAACAAATTTGAAAACAATTGGCAAAAGCATTGAAAAATATTTTTATTGTATCTATACTTCGTCATTCATATTTTCTTATATTTAATGAGATGTAAATGTAAATAAAAAGGATATTAATTCAATGCTTACAATTAATACTTTATTATAATAAATGATAACGTATTCAATTCACGTGTTCCTTGACTGCGGAAAAAGAAGTAATAATAAAACAAGACAAAAGATGACAGCTCATGTCAGCCGCTGATGACAGGTAGAGAGTAGAGGCACCTGGTCGTGAACACAAGATTTAATCTAATCCTGTTTGATGTTGTCACCTTATCTGCGATGGATTTCCAATTTTGGCTTAACTTCATACCGCAAAGTTAAATGCTGCATATTCCTCAGGTCCTCGAAGCGAAAACTCGTTGAAATCCTGTAATTTCGAATGATTTTCGAAAGCGCCACCTTTAGGAACAAAGTTGCATATCGCCATCCTGAAAGAAAAAGCAAAAAGGTGAACAAACTTATCGACCGATTTTTGTTGAAAATTATTTTTTAACTTTTCACTCGGTGTTGTTAAAATTGGCGATTTTATGTGCTGAATGTAACCATCAGAAAATGAGAAATATTTTACCTACTGCACTAAAAAATATTTTTATTCATCTATTTACATTTACTACGCTTTCTTTCGCAACCCACTTAATTTTTGCATAAGTATAGTATCCCTGCTTCAGTTTTAAATGTGCAATTCCAGCTGTCAAAACGTATAGGAAGTTTTCGTGTTTGAATTCAGCAACATGCAGATTTAGGGTTTGGTGAATACGCTGAATTGTTTATTACAACAACTGGTTGTGTTCGGATTGGGAATGCAGTCGATATTGAAATTGAACAATTGAGAGCGTTCGAATACCTAGCTCATGTAAAACGTCAACTTGATTTGTCTGGACTAAGTATACGAACGCGTTGACTAGGCAACTTGAATTGTACTTGTATTCTCGCCGGCAGCGTTGCCCTTGTGCAATCACAATACAATTATAGTGCTAAGCGAGCTAGCTGCTTGTTAAATATCGTGTGGAAATTCTAAACTAGCTAAGCAGCTTCAGCAATGACACCTTTTTGTCACACCGCAGTCTATACCGGCCCTTTTTTTGGACTTTTTATAATTCTGCAGCGGCCACCCTGTTTATTTCGAATTTCACTCTTCGAAATGTCAACTTTGCATGCAGCAGGATTATCTTGACTAGATTTGTCGGCTTCCCCTCCATAAACGTCAACTGAAAAACTAGTCACGTGACCACTCTTGGCCAAAGAAAGCTGAAATACATCTATAGTCAGGCAGCTGTCAGATTTACTAAACTAGGAATCCGAACGTCCCCATTGAGGGAACCAGCAAAACTTTTTATATTTCTATTTGAAGGTCAATTGTTTACTTTCAAAAAAAGAAAACAAAAATGACGGTTTTTTGCTTTCAATCATGACGGAATATTGACATGCATTGCATTCAGAGCCATTCAAGCCACTTCTTTACCCATCGGTAATGCAGATTGATAAAGACTAAGAAACAATCAACTATAATTAGCGATTAAGCAAAAGATTATATAAGACGTGAACCGCATACCTCAAATCGGATATATATAATATATATATAATCTGCCACTTTCGGGAAAGTCCCGAAAAGTTAGAAAAAGTTAAAAGTTGACAAGTAGATTTGTTCTATTTAACACTGCATTTAAAACCTCATGCACATGCATTTTTCCACGAGACGGGACAGAGAGATTCGTCTGTCGGCAGTCAATACTAATAAAGGCGTAAGAATGAGATCACAAATCACACGCCTATAGTGTCATAGACGTTCTACCCATAATTATAGATATGCAAAACGGAAATAAACACGGCTACCAACATATCTGCAATCACTTGAAAATATTTCTATTTTGGATTAAAGACATGTGGAATGAGAGTTGTAGTTAGTGTCAGTAAATTAAACCAACAATTCATCAATCAAGTATAGGAAATAAATTAATAATTGTCCGTATAATCACCGCCATTTTATTTTATCCGAGAGCGAAATTTCGTAAGCCTACTACTTAAAAAAGATGGAAGACCAAAATACGTGTCATATATTTTTGCGTGGTAAGTATTTCTGTCCCTTTTATTGATATAGGAATGTGTGATGCTGTGAATGCAGCATACAAGTATGCATCGTTCTCCTTATATTAATTTGTTGCCGTTCTTAGGCGACAAACAATGCCTTTTCTATGATGTATTGCCCTGTCAAGTTAAACATACAAAACAAAAAAATACTCAAAATATTAAAGTTGGTGACGTTGACAACGATTGAACGAACGAAAATTTATCAATCTTCTCCTACTGTTAGTTCTGACAGTGCGACGGAGTCCATTCTGGTAACGCAGTTAAAAGATGGACGATCAATGCGTACTATAACGCTTATCGAAGGAGAACCGCTCCAGGATAATCCAGCTGAAGCCAGTGTGTAATAAAATTAAAGTCATAAATCATGATTGTAATAAGATGAGTGGCTCTTTGTGCTCATTTGACGTGTTTGACATAAGCCTTAACAATATAACTCTAATTATGATTGACAGTTTAAAAACGCCTCCAGTTGCCATCAATAGAACCATAACTGTAGGAAAATTGGGCTGGCATATTGAACACAAATTTTGAATTTCATATTTCAATTTGAGGTTCTTGCGAAAAGGATGATTAACGATCGTCTATATTAATTAAAAACAATGGATGTTTTGCGAATATGGGGAGAATTATTTGTCATGCGATTAAGTGTTTATTCTTCAGCACTCAGTTAACAAATATTTAAAACGAGTTTATTATATTGCTGGAACAAGTGATTTTAACCACTAGAATTAAGTGCTTCTTTTGGAGTTGGTAATTAACTTCTTTCTTAAGGTTGTTGGGTCTTAGGCTTTCAATTGATAAAACCAAACATAAACAAACATAAAACTACATAATAAAATGTAATAGTCATAAAAAAGACATCATCATGATGATCGCTTTTAAAATAACTAGCTCTGACCACAAGTTCTCGTACTAGAAGTAACTCCTAGGTTACAGAGGTGATTCCAAACCCATCCAATTGTAAGCGAAAAGGGTAGAAGCAATAACTTACGGAACAGAAGTAAGTTATTGTAATCAATTAACTTGGAGCTCAAAATATTAGCTTAATGACAAATAATGGATGGCACATCATAAACTTTTTTATGTGCAGTTGCCCAAGATTATTGCTAAAACTAAACAGCATGAGCATAAAATGTTTGCACGTGATCATGTGCGAAATAATTTAACTGATGTTGTCAATAATGACAGCATTGTACGGAAATTGCTTGCGAACATGAACTCAGTTGTTACAGAGTATTTTTAATAAAAACCGCACTGTTAACCGTAATGGCTTTTTGTTATTTTGAAAGGTGCAAATTGTAAGATGGGCAGTTACGAAGAATGGACTACATTTACGTAGGTTACTTAGGAAGTCGATCACTCGAATGGGTGTACAGATCTAGGCTCATGATCCTATATGGACCTGTTATGCTTATCGTTTGTTGATTAAACTCTTTAAATATGAATCCAATTTCATGCCCATCAACCTGGTTAAAAATTAAAGTAACGAGTTACTACTCGTTACTTTAGTATGCATCGAATTTCCTTTCCATTATCGTGGACAAAAATTCAAGTAACGAGCAACGAGTTATTGCGAACAGATAAACATAGGTCGCAATTTATGTACTTACCGATGCAATAACGAGTAACTACTCGTAACTTTAACATGCATCGTATTTCGTGCCCATTACCATGGACAAAAACTTAAGTAGCGAGTAACTACACGTTACTTTATGACACATTTAAAAAGATATTGCGAACAGATAAACATAGATCGTCATTTAAATACTCACCAATGCAATTTCGAGGTCCTTTCGAAAATGGAATATACGCATACGAATGCCTGCTGTCCTGATTTTTTGGAAGAAAATTCTGCGGATTAAATCCATCAGCATCACAGCCCCAGACATCCTCACGCCTGTGCAAGTTAAATATATCCATTACTATCACAGTATGCTGTGGTATCAATAGATTCCCAATTTTCGCATCTTTCGACACCGCACGTGATATCAATGGAACACTCGGTGCTATTCGTAGATTTTCCTTTATAAACATAACCATGTAAACAAGATCTGCCAAGTGTTCGTATTCTACTTCGAAATTCTTATCGGGAAAAACTCTTCGAAGAGTTTGTCCTGGTAAATGGGATGCATTGCTATGAACATCAGTAGATTGTATAGAGTGGTTGCGGACGTCTCATATGCCTGGAATTAATTAAAATTATATTTATATAATGAGCATTTTAGTGAAGCAACTCACGGCTGCTATAATGACATATGTCTCATTGGAAACGTCTTCCCAGGAGACTTTGTTTTTCGTATGACTATCTACACACAGATCCACAACTACTTTTATGTCCTTCACAATGTCGACCGATTCGTTGTTGTTTTTCAGGTCTTCTTGGAGTTTTTCCATTCTATCGGTCAGCTTTTTTGAAAGTAACTAAATGAGAAGTGAATTTCGATGTGTTTTACTCGCTAATTGGTGTTTATTCGTTTATTTCTTGTGCACTCGTTACGTATTGCATCACTCGTCTTCAAGTGGTTGGTTTAGTTATTTTTTTTATTTAATCAGATATTCGTCGCAATAATAAATCGAATGGCTGCGAAAAGGACCGTCGCCCCAACAATTTATTTGTATATTAATCATCAATTCATTTATGCATTTATGCACTATCCGCATTCATTCGATTAATTTAATTTATGTAAATCAATTCAAATTGTGGCTAAAAATCAATTCGAACTTACATTGTCAACATACGTTCTTACGATTTTCTTCGACTCCTGATAAGGCTTGTACGACTCGAAAAATCTATAAGTCAAATCAAACCTTTTCAATATGTTAAGGGACCTCTCAAAGACGGTGTCCAAGTACCTGTACGTTTGAAATTAACTCAAGTTGGATATTTGTTTTTTTTTTTTTTTAAATGTCTCACCTCTCCACGTGGGATATAAACGTCAAATCTTTTTCGACTTCGTAGCTAACATCCTTACCCACAGTTGTGGCTGTAAATAAATTAAGTTCAAGCTACTAAGTGCTTTTCATATAGAAATTACCATATGAAGTTTGTGGAGAGAAAAATATCAGCGACTGCCAGATGTCGGTTTCTCCATGTCCTACCAATGTGTCCAGTTTTTCAAGAAGTTCATTTGACTTCTCGTGGAATATCGGAAAGAAACTTACCAAGGTCTTATGCGAGAAACAAGGGTTCATAAGTTTGCGAAGTTTATTCCATTTGGGTGCTTGAATTTCAAAAAGTAACCACGACTTGTTTATGTTGCCTAATTGTATGTTACAAGCAATTACATTTGTTGGTCATAATTCCATTTCCCAATTCCCGATCGATCAGATTATATATTATCGACTTGTTGGTGCACTCGGGCGAGTTTAGGATTTGTTCAATTTTCTCCGGATCATATGTATAGTAAGTGGGAATTGGTCCCATCCAAAAGAACGCCGACTTGCTTTCGCCTGTCAATTTGGGTAGAACATAAAGGATGTCTGAAAAAGATTCAATTCCAAAAGGGCGTGTTGCCGTCCAAAGATGGAGGTTAGAAAATTGATAGAAAAGTAGGGATAATGAAAAATTCATTTTGAACTCATTTATCGTCTCAAAATAATCAATGCGTCCTTGTAGAAATTGTTTTCTTTTTTTTATCAGCTGGACTTACTCTCCGCGATACCAATAATCAGTAATGACCATTGTGACCCTCAAAGTATTAAGAGTGAAGGTTAAAAACGATTATTAGTCAGGCCCTCTGTTTTGCCTGTAGTTGGGCCTTTATAAATTAATTCCACACTTGTGAGGCGTTTTTCTTTTTTAGTTCAGAGCAGAACCTGAACTGTTTTACAAAAAGTTCGTGTTTCTCAGACACATCAGAGCTCAAATTTGTGTTTCTTACCTATGGTGAAATGGTAAGCCGAAACGCACATAAATCAGTTGTCAAATTTCAAAAAGTAACCACGACTTTTTAGGAATAAACCTCTTAAAAAAATAGGATTATGATTACTAGCTTTATAATATCACGCAGATAAAAAGGTAAAAATGTTGCAGATTTTTCGTTTTTCATTGAGAAGTTGCTAATGAGGAAAAAAATGTAAACGAGGGCGAGCAAAAATATACACTTTGGACTAAAAGTAGCTTTAGTTTGTGGTTAGTGATGGATGTACCTGCATTTAAAATTAATGGATTAACTTTTGGCGATCAGTAGTTCAGCACACGAAATCGAGCAAGGGATCTCAGGCTCGTAAAAAATCCTTCTTTACTTTGCTTTGCTGAAATCGAAGCTCAAAGAAACCTATAGTGCCTATTGAGTGCACTAAAAACTCTTTGGGCCTTGCCAATCAAAATATTTAGTTTCGACTCTAAATTTTAGTAGTTCACAGTGGCTATATTTTGCATATAAAATTCACAATTGTGAGCTTCCGTAAATTGAAAGTCGAGACTAAAATTTGTTATTGGCGCTTTCTTTCTTCAGTAGTGACCGAGAATATTGCTCCTTGGAGGAGCTGGTGAAATGACTGAAATTGTTTTTTTTTTTTAATGTGAGAATCTTCGTGTCTCTGTGGCCTATAAACCACAAAAGATGTTTCTGAAAATTAATCTCACACAACCGATTTAATTTTCCTTCTTCTTTCTTTTTTGTCAAGAACTTCTAAAAATGTATACAAATTACTTCTAGCCATTTGCAATCTCGATCTCGAGTCCGTAAGGGACCTAGGGCCTAGCTTGTCACAACCATTTCTTTTGTACGAGTTTTTTTTTTTGGGGAAGAATGTAGCGGTCTAGAATTTTATGACGAGTCCAAACGACTCATTGAGAAACTCTTTTCAGTCATTTTCTCGGATGTTTGACAGATTTTCGCGAGAGGTGGCGCATGAGAAAAAGCCTCAAGACTTATTTTTGATTTTTCCAGGGATCGAACCTGGTAACCACTTCTCATACCGAGTCGTATTTGGGGTTCTTTTTCAAAATTGCTCTGAATTGAGTTTTTAAATATTTTGAGAAATCCGCGAATTTTATATAGAAATCCAAAACTTTCGTCAACTTATGAACACCCCTATATATTAATTTTTGGGAATGCAACACTCGATCTGGATACATAGATAGACCTACTGCTGAACGCAAATGATGTATTTATTTTTATTATCGCAACACAAACTTTGTAAAAGGTGATTACCTTTCATGGAAAGTAAGCGATGTAGAACACCAACAATTGGCAAACCTTTCGGACCTCCAACTTCTTTAGCGAAATTGTTAAACTTTAATTTAAATAAATAAATATAAAGGCACACAACCAAAAGCAGTACAAGAAACACTATTGCAACCAGCATTGTTTGCAAATCAGCGGCTATGCGACTACAACGCGACGTGACTGGTCTTTAAGAATTAAATGATTTGATTTCGGGAAACTTCGAGCTTGCTATTTAAACATAGGCATGCTATTAGGCTTCATTTTCGTGCATCATAACAAGTGCCCAGAAATGTGACCAATTTGATCCATCTATGTTAAATGTCTCTTAATCGCGTAGAGATCACAATGGTCTTAGGTTGCTTTCAAAAGGTCAGTGTGCTTTAAAATTGTGACGTATTCCTAAGTTATAATTGACTGTAGTACTACCAATGGATCAAGTTTTAATGATTTGTATATGCGATATTGTTGTAGTCGCAGTGGCTTAGTAGTTAGAGTGTTGAGCTACTTAATGTGGGGTCGCAAGCTCCATCCCCGAAAATAAACAAAATACACCTTAGGGTATTTTTTTTACGACGCCATCTCGTGGCGGACGTCTGAGAAACATCCGAGACTATAACTGGACGCGGGATGAAATTGTAGATCCCTTCCATTTGTCAAAAAAAAAGCGAACGTCTGACAAACATCCGAGACTATAACTGGACGCGGGATAAAATTGTAGATCCCTTCAATTCGTTCCAAAAATGAAACTCACACAAAACCAATGGTTGTGAGAAGCTAGGCCTTGGCTCCCTACGGACCTGTTGCGCCAACTATTATTTTTTATTTTCTAGACAACTAGGAGGCGTGCTCATCGATGTCAGATTTTTTTTCCATTTCGATTTATTGAAGAAAAGTAAAGATGAATTTTTAATATAACAAAAATTAGTTTGCTTTTATTAAGACATATTTTTTAAAGAAGATAATACAAATTTCATGTGAATTTAAAAAATAAATAATTAATTTACTATGCGTTGGCTTTAAAGTTAATATACAGGTAAAACAATGCGTTAAAAGCTAAATCGCGTAGATTCTATCAACTCGGTGATGTTTTTATTTTCGGGAGATATTTGAAAGTTAACTTTATTTTTAAATTATGCAAAATAAAAAAAACATGCATGTATTTCGGTTTTCTCCATTTTAAGAGCACTTTTCCCCAATTTCCCCATTTAGTGAAAAATTCCCCAAAATGGTGAAAAATCCCACACATCTGGCATCGCTGGGTGTGTTGCCACTTTAGTGCATTCGGAGCTAGATCTGGTGCTTTCTTAACAGTTTTAGCACGCATTAAAAAATTCACCTAGCTAAATTTGTAGCGCTTTTTATTTGATAGTTTATTTCAATATATTGGTATTACACTTTGACCTAGCATCGTCGTAAAATTCGCCTGAAACCTTGGTAAGGTTGCAAATTTTGTAGCAAAAATGGAAGAATATTTGAAAAAGGCGCAAAAATTTTATTTCCCTGTGATATCGTTCACTATAATGTATCTGATAAAGACGCATGTTACATACGGCCTTAAGCCAACCCTGTTGCAATAAATAAGTAATGTATTATTAAATGGATTCTTCCCTTTCACATCCGTTTCTGCCTTTCTTCTGACGTGGCTTGTCAAAAGGCTTCTTCTTCGATCTTTCCAACCGAATACACGCCTCACCATAAGTATCTCACTACTTTTAATTGAATTTATCATTCCTATATCATTCATAATATTATTTAACAAATAAAAATAATTATAGTTAAAGTTTCCCAAGAGTTAATTTATTCATCCTAACGAAATCTGTTTCAAATTTCCTAACATCTATAAAAAATACATAGCTTTTCAAAATACGTCAGAATTTCATTACAGGTCCTGAAATTACCACTTCATTTTCAATAAAAACTTTCTTTTTGTGTAATCTAGCGCAATTAAGCGCTTTTTGTTCAGGATTTTATCACCCTGTGCTTAAAACGACCTGGCAGCACTGAGGAGCCTGGGTGCTGCGCTTGATGATGTTTTGTCTTCGAATAAATGAAGGGTGACCGAAAAAGTACTTCTCAAAAATATAAATATACAGGGTGCCGCAAAATTAATCATCCAATTTTGTTTTTGAATAACCTATTTTTTTACTAAACAATAAAAAAAAGATTTCGATTTGTGATGGACATCTGTATTTGGACTTTTACAATTTTTTCTGTTGATAACTTTTCACACAGAGGCGAAAACACTTGAAAACTTCACCGAAAACAGAAATTTTCCATACATATTTCAGTTTTCAAAACGAGTCAAAGTCGCTTTCCACGAAAGCACCACTAAAATGACTTCCAATCGTTGGGTTGTTGAAACGAACACACCTTTTCCAATATTCAGCACATTCAGCAGAATAGATGACCGAACAAATGTCACAACAATTTTTAAATGCACTAAATTGATTTCATTTGTCAAATATGCGATCGAAATTTGTTACCAGAATAGTTTGTAGCCAAGTTTAACGACTAGTGTCTCACAGCTGATTGAAACGTCACACGAAAACTAGTTGGTGTTCGGTGTGAATGCCGAATGTTTAGAATGTGATACACGTCAAGTGGCTGCCGACAGTGTTGATACACATTTGTGCCCGTTTGACCACATTTTCCATCACTTTCCCCAAGATTTCTGGTGATAACTGTTCGCATTCCTGTCGAATATCTAATATAAATAGGCGAAGGCAAATAGTTAATAACCACTTTCACTACCTTAAAGATAACATAATTCGCTTGATTTTTTGGTGATAAGATTGTGCAGAGATGCAATGCTGCCTGTAATTTGTTTTTCAATATGTTGTGTATAATCTTGTCCGTTATAATGGTAGAATTTCTACCACTGGGCGAACTCTAGTTCCCCTTAAGGGCTGCGATTGTCTGAGGCTTGTTGGCGTAAACCCGCGACTTGAAGTAGCCCCAAAGAAAAAAGTATGGGATGGTCGTCGCACATGAAGATTTTTGACACAAAATCGTCCTCTTTCTTGTTGAGATAATTATTCCAGGCCCTTGCGGACCATAGCACTCCATTGCTTGTCTGTTTTATACTGTCTAGCTAGCAAATGTCAAATAAGATTGACGTATGACGCCATTTGTAAAAATTAGAACATCTTCCGATAGGGCGATTAATTTTGCGTCACCTTGTATATCTTTTCATCCGTCATGGTTTAGGGTGCGAGAGGCGATTCAGGTAATCAGCTCTTCTGCTACCTACTCTACTTATGTTGTATTGAGTTGGTTAAAGTTTTTCGTAATGTTAATGAAATTAAACTAAAATCCTTGAGCCTTACCAATAAACATTGTACTTTAATTTTAAGTAGTTCACAATGGCTATAATTTTCTGTACAAATTTATAAATTAAGAGCGAGACGGCACCTTACAAATAATTCCATTTTGTTTTTGTTTTCCAGTTAGAACCGAAGCTTTTTCAAATCATCGGCTGGAAATAAGTACAAATGTGTAATTATTTCCCAATCGAAGTGAAGTTATTTCCCATGTGAAGTTCAAATTTACAAAAAGGTCAAACTTCAACACAAATCTATCCAGCAATGGCATCTGGAATTAATTGCACTTTAACAAATTCGAATTACAAAATTTACAATCATTTTACACCAGCTGCCTATAACTTAGTTATGCCTAAAAAGTAATAGCGGTTGCATACATAATTTAAATTTACTTACAAAACTTGTTTCAAACATTATAAATTAAGAAAAGACTAAATAATGTACACATATGAATTCATAAAAAAAAAACTAGTAACAATGCCAGTTAAATACTTTAAAAAAATAATAATACACTCAGACAGATTTTTCTGTCAAATTCATCTCGGATGGATTTCCAACTGCGGCATAACTTCATACCTCAAAGACATATTCATTGTGAACGTCAAATCATCGAAACGGAACTTCGTTGTCATCCTAAAGTTGCGCACAATCTTACTGAGGACGACTTTGAGAAACAATTCGGCATAACGCCATCCAATGCAGTTCCGAGGACCCTTTGAAAACGGTATGAACGCATAGGGATGTCTGCCGATTTGATTTTGTGGCAAAAAGTTATCGGGATTAAATTTCGTTGCATTCGGTCCCCAGATGTCTTTGTTGCGATGCAAGTTGAATATGTCGATTAAAATCGATGTTCCCTGAGGTATGGACACGTCGTCGGAGATTTTCACATCTCCTCCCGTAGCCTCTCGCCCGAGAAGCGGGATAGTTGCTGCCACCCTCAAGGTCTCATTGATGATCATGTCCATGTAGACAAGATTTTGCAGATCCTCGTAGTTCACACTCGCCGCTTTGTCCGGAAAAACTAGCAAGACTTCTTCGAAGAGTTTCTCCTGATACTGCGGGTGCATGGCAAGGAGCATCAGAACTGAAAATAGCGTTGAAGCTGATGTCTCGAAAGCCTGCAGGAAAGTGGAAGTAAGATTTAATTAAAACTGTTAAGTATACACACTCACAGCAAGGACCAATATATTCGACTCGATGAACACATCGTTCCAGGTGAACAGATTGGTGCGATATAGTTCCACGGCTTGATCGATGAATATCCTTCGAGACTTGGTTATGTCTATGCTGTCTTCGGTTCGATTATTGTTTTGTAGCTGTACATTATTTGCCAGTTTTTTGTTGATCAACTTGGGATAGTTAGGAATAGTTAGTTAATACAAAGCAGTTGGTGAGAATCGCTACTTACATCGGTAACAAATGTGTGAATGTATTTTCTTGATTCCACATACGAATTATAGAACTTGTTCCAGTAGAAAATTATATCAACCTTCAGCCAGGGTGCTAGAGAGCGTTGAATGCTTATGCGCAGGTGGCTGTCAAATTGTAAATTTTGGGAGTTCAAGTTTGGCAGGGGTATTTTATTTGTTTAAGATGTTAATTTTTGTCGAATTGGCAACACTATTTATTGCGAAAACTAATTTGACTGCTGACAGCTGATTGACTAAGGGTAAAGACATGAGGTCTGTCCCTTTCATTTTTAATTTGACGAAATTTTACAAATTATTACGAAGTGCCGTTCCTTAACACGAAAAATTCGTACAAGAGAGCGTCATCGAGAGATTCTCCACCGATTCTCCACTGAGAATCTCACGAGTTTTCAGTCAGCAAATTTCTTGGTGTAATAATTGGAAAAGCTGTCAGTCACTTGACTTTTGACAGATGATTAGAAGTCATACGCGTGCATATGTTTTCCTTTCCTGCGTATTGAAATGGTATCAACAAACAACAGGCTGCAACATAAATGTCTATTCAATGATCTCCTCAAGCTTATTTTCGCTGGTCATTCGTTTATGAGTTTCGCTTTCCTCTTCCCGAATACCTGTAGTTCAATCAGTTCCAACTCTTCCACGTACTCGAATTCTTCAAAAAGAAGTTCGATTAATTCCGCATAACTTTCATCGCTAGATGAATCAACTCATATTGTAGTAAATAAGCAAATTCTTCGACATTTTTAAGACTTTTCTATAAATTTTTTTTTAATTTTTTAATTACGTACCTGACATTCTTCAAAGATTACTACAAAATCGTTCCCTAACTTGTTCGGAGGTGTCTCTCTCTGAGAGCGAATCTATCCCCACCACTGTCATTTTGAGAGTCTTTTCCATTCTTGTTACAAAAGTAATGGAACGAACCTATGGATACATGTGCCCAGCTGAGCAAAAATCACAGGGCAAGATCGGAATCGGAATATATAAAAAAAAAAAAACAGTTTTCCCCAGTTAAATTTTGTTTTTTTCAACTGATCACGCGATATGTTACTCCAGCCATAGCTGTGCACGAGGACCTTTCAAGTCGCAACTAATTCAGTGTCCACAAACGATGCATCTGTTGCATCTGTTTTACAATCGCTGCTTCGTATTCGTCGCCATTTTTCTTCCACACAAGATAACAAAGCTCATGGTTACTCATTCATGTTCACATTTAATCCACAGCATACTTATTATGCAAAACTATGCTGCACATTGTATTCACAACCATCGATTAATTTCTAATCGGTTGAAATTGTTTCGGCGCACACTCGGTCGTATGTGGAATTTTTCCATATTATCGTGGCGCATTGGCTTAGTTATTAGTGTGTGGGACTACGAAGCGAGTGGTCCCAGGTTCGAATCCCGCAAAAACCCAAATTCCACTGCGCCACCTCTCGCGTACGTCTGACAAACATCCGAGAGTAAAACTGTCTTGAAAGAGCTTCTCAGTTAGCCGTTTGGAATCGGCATAAAATTGTAGATCCCTTCCATTCGTTCCAAAAATGAAACTCACACAAAAACGAATGGTTACGAGAAGCTAATTTGACTGCTGACAGCTGTCCCTCGGACCTGTTGCGCCAACTAATTATTATTAAATTATACTTATCAATCCCACAATATTATAACGAGTACAACTATCTCTTTTGATTGGGCATTTTTGTCTGAGTTTTCCATTTGGGGAATCGTTTCCAAAAATAGTAGAATGTCGACACATACGCGTGCATCATAAATAGCTCAAAGTAGCTCAAGGTCATCCGACACTAATTCGTTGCAGTTGCTCAGTCGCGTCGGTCATAAGACTTTATATTCGTATTGATTAATGATTGGTTGTTTGGATTATTTTTTACCGCGATGTGTAGACTTTTCATTGCATAATTTTACATGAGACGGATATAATTACAAGATGAAAGATGTAAAATATTTAACCTTATCGAAGCGTCAACTTTTCATCAATTATTTGTGTGCCCATTCAATATTTCAATATCAATACACGAACTTGGGTGAGAGGGGAAAAGTTATATTGCTGCATTAAGTGGTAAGCCAGCTTCCGAAATATACTCAACTTGAAGTTAATTTTGACAGAATATAACCCCATCGATTAATGAAAGTCAAATGAAGTTGATGATGTCCTTAAGAAAGGCGCCGACTCCTATAGACTAGGCGTCACAAAGAGGAGATTTTTGTTTTCACCCGACTGTACACAGGAAGGGTTATGTGTTTCGCGCGTATCCTATGCACGTTCCTACGGTACGCCCTGGAGCCTAAACGGCTTGACCGATTTTGAAATTCAATAAATTGGTATTCTTCCCCCGAGTGTCATAGGATAAACAAACATACATAAAAAGATTTATTAAAAAAAAAAAAATTCAAACAAATGTCTGAGTAACGTCAAGATATACAATACACTGAACTTTGAAATAAATTACTTTGTGATGAATTCACAATAGCGATCTTGTGGAGTGTCTGCATTAGTCATGAATTTATTTATTTTAATTTAAATATTAATATTTTTATTACATTATGGAACACTCTATCTGCGACCGACATGAAATGGAAGTGCTTTAAAGATTTTAGTAAAGTGCTCTAGGCACACTCCTAAAACGCAAACAGATAAATATAATGCAAAGCATTATACTTTTTTGTAAATCTACATACATTTTACACATTCTATACAATTTTGAATTGTTTTATGGAAACTTAACTTTGTACATATTTTTAATCATTTGATAAAATTGTAGTTTGCACCTTACTTAATAAGACATTTTAGAATCGACTTTACATTTTACGGAAGCTCACAATTGCGGAATTTGTATGGAAAATAGGGTCACTGTGAACTACTAAAACTGAGAGTCGAAACTAAAAATGTTTATTGGTAAGGCCCAATGTATGGTCACTTATCCATGCAAGTTTCTTTATACAAGAAAATACATACACTTTAAGGCTTGATTTTGAAGAGTGAGGTGTCATAAGATTCGTATTCTTTCCCGGAGTGTCATCGCTAATATGACGTCAGTGTGACTTCCGAAATTTATAAGTCTTTATTAGAAATACTAACAGCTTAATTAGTAGTGGTAACAAAAATACTAATTTACATTTCTCCACACAAATAGTAGTTTGCACTCATTATTACAGATGGCGCTAGTCGGCACATCATGTTATTGAACATTTCAATTCAAATGAACTTGTAGTGAATATGACCGGCTTTTTAAGACTACCTACACAATCTGACAAAAATATACGCAGCCTCCGACTGCCAATTAGTTTTACTTGAAAGTGTCTCGTTTTAATCTTTTTAAATCTATTTTAAAGTCAGTCGGTTTTTTGGTTTTTTTAAATTAACTTTTTTATTTATGTAGTTAAGGACTTTGTTACTTAAAATTTCATGAAAAACTACCTGGGTGCTTAGTAACAAGTAACTATTCTTGACAATCGCTGTTTGCACGATCTTTAAAACTCAACTGAGTAACAAAGGCTCTTACGTTTGGACATCAAAATTCCGGAGTTAAGAATATTTAACTCTACTTATGAGTGACAACTGGGTGGTGGAAAACTTTAGATCTCGATCTAAACTGATACACCAGCAAAAGTAACTAAACTAACACTACTTTCAAATGATAGTTACAAACAGAGCGCCTCAATAAAGGAAAAGACCGTCTGTTACATAGTTCAATACTTTTCTAGGGCATCAAGAGTTAGCGTTCCGTGTACACATAGTTATTGGACAGGTATTTCACGACGCATGGTTGACATTTCTTAAAGACCTTTTGTAGATTCGAATGGAGCGGCCGATGACTCCAACGTGCCCTCTTCAAGCCTTATATTACATAGGCCTTTGCTGCATACCAGAACATACATACATATGATGCAAATATTAGTTGCGAATCTTAACTATATTGTGTGCTAATAAATCGGAACTAAACAAGGGGCCGAAACATCTATACCCCTTTGAAACAGGGACAGATGAATATTCACTTCGAAGTGCTACCACAAAGATTCATAGCTAGATACCTTTAGCTTGGCTTTAATTTTTTAGAGATGCTATTGTGAAAGCAACCGCCTTCTTTAAATTGCATTCGAAGAGCTGTCACAAGCAATACAGAATTTTCGATTACAAAAATCGCCAACCGATATGGAGAGCACCATAAAGGCGTGCGACTTTATTTAATTTTGACTCTGTAAAAGTTGTGGACTCCTGGGGAACGTTTAATGTCTTCTGTCCGTTAAGAAATTGTTACAAACTATGCATGTTTAGTTTTCGGCTTGTTTACCCAAGAAGTGGGTAATCCAATCCGTCAATCATCAAGTTTTTTCTGTGAACCTTTACCTGCTTTATAGATAAGTCAAGTGTAGTTTACATCTAAATCTTCTTCCTTTGACAATATGTCAAGTTCGTTGCTAAAAGAAAAAATGTTTTTCATATTTCTCATGTATTGAGTTATATTTTTAACCAAATACATTTCCCACAATCCCTAAAAAACAGTACTTATCCCGCTCTACCAAAAGGGTGATACGACAGTTTTAAAGAACTATCATTTTATATCTTTGCTGTCGGTTTTTTTTTCAAACGCTTTTGAGAGAGGTGTCAGATGTAGAATGTCATATCCTGACAGCAAACGTTTCTTCAGTGATCATTAGTTTAAACTTCGAGTTGGAAAGACTACTGAGAGTGCACCATTTAAATCAACTGGCTAATTACATTACTTTACTGTCTATAACGGTTTTGTAACGTCTAAGTTTCAATATGGGATACGTTGTTGGGATGGTGCGTATTTTAACTACCCTGAACAGTTACTTATAAACCAAGAGCATGCCGTAAGAGTAATATGCAGGGTGAATCGTAGAACTGTTAGTAATGATTTGTTGAAGAACCTTAAAATTCTTCTTAATTCTTCTTAAAGCATCTTTACAGCTACAAAGTCCTTAAAATCTTCTTTGCTAATTCCGGATTGTACGCTGTCAGAACACTGTAATTTGTAAGTAAATTCGAGAGATTTTGTAACTGCTTTAACAAATAATAGATAGATAGATTTGCTGGATTTTACTATTCCTCGTCTTTTTAATTCGCTTCCAGATATTGTTTAACACGAGAGAGTAAAAATATTATTCAGCAGTTAATAATTAATTGGATTATGTCTTTTGATTGCTCAGCCATAAAAAGGTGTGCAGGTTACGCTGCCTCATCAATCTCTGTTCTCGAACATCAAGCACACGGCGCACATCTTGTAGTTTCATTTTCGTTATTGTTCCAACCTGGCAAACTTGGAGTTGTTGTACGTGTGCCTTGCCTACTTCCATTAACAAAAACAAGCACAACACAAGAACATAAAAGCCAGAGCAGGGGTCACCCTATTGCACAGCTGGTATTTTATATAATTATTCATTCCCATTCTGGTCCTCTGAGTTTTTCACAAACTGAATCTTGTTCATTGAATGTCATAGTATATTTTATCTTTCATTCTAATAAATTTTAATATGTTTTTATTTTTACTTTTCAATTGTGATTCCTCATCAATAATTAGTAAAAATGATAATTCCGCCCTACGTTCGACACTTGTCATTGAATAACCGCATGAGGGCGTTCAAGTATCTAGTTTAGTAAGTCTGACAGCTGTCTGACTAGATCCATCTCTGCCGTGATTGGCCCAGAGTGGTCACGTGGTTAGTTTTGGCAGTTGACGTTTATGGAGGGGTAGCCGACGAATCTAGTCAAGAAATTCGTGACTGAGTACTAAGTTGACATTTATTTTGTTGTCATCTGATCATCCGTGAGATTTGACGAATGGGAAATTTAAATTTAAAAAAGCAGAAAAATAAATCAAAACAACAATAAAATTGTATGTAATCGAGTGCAATACACCCTGGATGCTCCTCCAGAAGTCTGCCGCAGGATACAAACAGGTAAATGTAAATTGTAGTAATAATTATCAGTTCAAATAAAATAAAATAATTCCAGACATCAGCTCATCCATAACAAAGATGTTGCCCGAACTTTAATAAAATAAAGTTAATTTTAACTTTTTGAAGATATTTGTTCAATTCGACACAATTTTGTAAACACAGAAAAATTATTTGACGTCTATACAAGAAAAAAAAATAACGAATGTCAAAAAGTGACGTTTCCGACCAATCGGAATCGTTAGTTTTTGCGTTCAGGTTACATCTTGTCCAGACCAATCTAGTCGACTTACGATAACTAGATTCTTGAATGCGGCCAATGTTACATTGACAAGCTCTGCTCAAAAAATTACGCCAACATAACTAGCGGTCTTCAAAACGAATAAAAAGTGTAACATAAAATTTCAACCATCCTGGATTTCCATAGGATCCTGGAGACACCTATTGGGTGTTAATAGATTTGCTAATTAAAATGGTTGGAATTTAAATTGTTGAGGAATGTTTTACAATAGATATCGCATCGAAAATATGGTAGTTCAAGTTAATAATAGATGGAACTGATCGTATTGTTATACATTCATTGCCCCATAAATTGCACAACTGTCGTATATTGATGACAAATGAGTTTTTTCTGTTGTTTGACAGTTGTCGTTTTTTTTTTTTTTTTTTTTTTAAATATTTTCCAATATCACTTTTCCATTTATTTAAATCAACCAAGTTTTCGAAATAGTTGTACATGTTTTCAAAATGATAGCTTGAAAAGATTCATTCCTTCACTCTGGACGATGTACTGGAGGTGCCAAATCATCTGAACGATGGAAAGGCTGCATAACCGCATGGATTTCCCCCCGAATTTCACAAATATGGGATAGTGGAGCTATTGAATAAACTTACTACCTAATTCAACTTATAAAAAGAAATGTATTCTAAGCTTTTTTGTCTTCAATGTATTTTAAAAAAGTTATTTTTAAATTCCTCATACATACACTAATAACGAAGCCATAAAACCGACTTCATTTCTGCTTCTTAGAATTTGTTTCCAATTTATTCCGCTCTAAACTAAGAGCGCTAGCGTTAAAGTTGGAACCAACCCGAAGTTGGTACTTTCTCTTTGATACTCCCTATTAATTAAGAAATTGATATTGTAAGACATTTTATGATTCTATGAAAGTTAAACTAAAAAGAAAAAAAAAACTACCCACGTTTATGTCAGCTTGTTCTGTACTGCGCATTAGTTAAGCTTTTGCATGCACACCAACAACTTCAATATCGAAGAAAGCGAAATGGTGTACGCTTTTGCGAAGCAGTGATCAAACTCGAAACTTCTGCATTCGCTGTCACTGCACTTGGTAGGGGATTGGTTAAATAGATTGATCGGAAATTAACCACACTGAATATTGAAAAAGTGGTCATAGTACCTATTGGAAAAAGGTAGGCTTTAAAAATGGATATAGTGCACATAACCCTTAAATAGATGCAGGGAATCGAGTTACGGGTGAACCATTTTGAACTACAAGTATTACTAGCTTAGAGGAAGGGGAAATGCACATGCAACCAGTTGCTCTCATTGATTTAATTACGTTTTTATAAACCGTGCATGACAAACTACAAGTAAGCAATACATATTCACACCGGAACCAGTCAATTTGCTTTGTTCTGTATACTACAGAGTACAGCCATCGAGAAAACATAGTAACTATGCAATTACTGTTCAACTCGAACAAGCACCGTAACATTCACGAAACATAAAATGAATAATCCACCTGCATGACATAAAAATAAAAGTGTCACCGAAGGAAACAAACAAAAACCAAAAAAGAGCTCCATCGACCATGATGTTATGGTTTGTGTTTTGCTTCCTTCAAAAATCGACGACCTTTTCCACAGCGTAGTACCCAGACGATGCTGACCACATAACTAACATAATTATAGACAGAACAAAACGTCGTCGGAAGTTTGTAACATAACTTGCGTGACGGTCAGCGAAAGTAACCATTAATTCACATTAATTTGTGTAACGAAAATAATTGTGTAAGACAATTATTTGGCCCTCGTAAAAGTAACTTGAGCTATTACATTTTAACAAAAAAAATCTACCTAGCTATTTATGTAATTAAATTACACATAAACCCCAACAGGTTTGTATCTAGCTATAAACTTAATTGGTAGTGCTTGACCGCTGCAAATCTACTACTTTTGGGTGTACCTGCGAGTTAGAGATTTATAGTCAAAGAACAGTCACAACTTCTTACTTCTGCACGTGGTTCAGATATTTGGCGTCCCTTTCGTTGGCCTCATTCAAGTTTACATCCAATGTAGTTGCTGAAATAAAGAAGAAACTAACTTCACACCTTAAATCACTTTTATTGCGACATTTCGGCACCTACCCAGAGCGGTTTGGATTGTGAATTTTTGAAATAAATCATTCAAATCGACTTCTCCGCATCCAACTAAGCCGCTGAGCTTTTGCATCAATTTATTCGATTGGTTATTGAATATTGGGAAGAACTTCAGCAGAACCTTGTGATGGAACGATGGACTTAACAGCTTTCGGTGTTTGGCCCATCGTTGAGCTGTGACAGAGAAAAAACTTGAGCGAGCGCAAACTTGGAATTTATAACGAACATAACTTACTCTTACTCGACAGGAGTCCCGGTCCAATTTCCTTGTCCATTATCTCGAAGGCGGTCGTTTTATCGGTGCAATTTCGGGAGGAAAGTATCTTTTCGGCAACCTCTGGGTCGAAAGTGTAAAAATACGGAGCTATTCCGATCCATGTGAAAGCCGACTTGGACTTGTAATCGGTGGCGAGTTTTGGCAAAATGTCGAATATATCTGAGAAGAAGAGAGAGAGACGTTTTAAATACATTTTTCCCCCCTTATTAACCCAAACAAAAGATTCAAGTTGGAAGCTGGTCGGAGGTGAAAGACCTCAACATATTTTATGATAATCAATTTGAAATATTTGCGGAAACTAGTTCCTCGGTCGCATTTGCATAATGAGAGGCATTCCATGCAGTCATTTTGAGTGATTTTGATTAAGTGGCGCATATTTTGGGGAGAAAGAAAGAGAGTAGGTTTACGTCATGCGTTCGGATTTAGAGAACAGCGCAATGGTTCGCTTTTGGAAAGGTGACATTTTGTGCAATTGCGTTAAAATTGAAAAAGAAGAAGAAGCACTCTTCTATCGGAGTGAATGAGAGGATGTTGTTGGTTGCTGCATTTTCTGACAGAGTTTTCATTGCGCTGTAGGGCAGTTTCATACTCGTTTCTAAGTCATGCGATTTGGCAGTTGAGATTTGTTTCGCACAAGAATCCAAGCCATTCATAAACAATTCGCAAATCACGTTCATTTTGGACCTCCATGAACTGTCGCTTGAGTACTAATGCTTTAGTCGCAATATTTCGTTCAGCCGTTCGAACGTTTGAAATTTTATTTAGGATAGAGAGAATGGGCACATTCAGAAATCAGGTTGCCGTACATCTTGACTAGATGTAACCTGAACGCAAAAACTAGATTGGTCGATAATGCCTCTTTGGTTACGTCAACAATTTTATGTAAACTGTCAACTAAGTGGTCAGTCACGAGTTTCTTGACTAGATTCGGCGACTACCATACATTTCAACAGCAAAAGCTATTCATGTGCGACCGATTAAAGCCAATCAAAGCTGAGGCACATCAAGTCAGACAGCTATCAGACTTACTAAACTAGATACGTGAACGTCCCCATTCACACGTTTCTTTACACAGCCGTCAGTTATGCATTTTTATACAACGTTACGTAGTCTGGAACATAATACAACCAGTCTCTATTAAATTTGTGCGTTTTACAATAAAAAAAAGTCATGTTGCTGCCGTTAAAAGCTTATATTCATAATGTTGGATGATGTACCCATTGGAACTGTTTGTTCGGTTAATACCGAGTGAACAGAATTAAAGAGGAAAAGTGCTGCAAAAACTACTTTTTCAGGACAGGACAACAGCAACCGTTCTTTGCCTAATGCGCTACCTCATCTGCAACAGAGCCAATAATTTGTAAGCGGGATATGCTGGCTACGTAGCAAGTTTAAGTTGTCATTACAGCCCGGTCATTTATCGTTCGATTTCGCAATCCAATGCACTGCAACGCTACAACGCAATAGCGAGGAGTCTAATGTTCAATTTACTGCTTCACCTTTGGCGAATGACTAACAAACACTTAAAAGCTTACTTGGGCTGAGAAAGGTTCTCGAGTTATCAGGTATACAATTTGATGACACTTTCAATTTTAATTTAATTATCACCCAAGCGAACGGTCTTGAAAAGCAAGTCCTTTGGTCCTTTATAGACCTGTTGCTACAACTACCAACTTACCAACACAGCTGAACCAACTAATGTAAAATAGGCATCACTATACGACTATACAACGCCAACTATACTTTAATTAACATTTCTGAATTTGGTAGATATTTATCGAAATATGATTGCAGCAGTTCATGCGTTATCACCTTTCTGCTGATGTGTTTATTAAATTGTTTGCAAACTGATTTCAGTGAAATTCCTCTTTAGGAAAAGCAAACTGGGAGAACTTTAAATCAAGCTGAAAGTGACGCACAGCTAAAATATACCAATTTATACCATTTTATCACAACTTATACCACTTTATCGCAATTTTGACTGGTGAACTGTTTTACTGTGCATTTGTCTGCTTTACGTTGCTGAAACAGTCGTTTAATGAAAAAGGCGCAATAAGGTTTGTTTTATTGACGACTTTTCTCATTAAAGAAGAGTGAAGTAAAATCCCCATTTACAACAACTACAGTCTACTTTAAACTCCAAAAAGTCTGGAATATTTATCCCGAATCGATGCAAGCTCGGAATAGCTGAATTCCGAGCATTGGGCAAGTTCACTCGATAGTCGTTGGTCGTCAAATTTCTTATAAGGATGTCTTATAATCTCCAGCAAACTCACAAATGCAGAGTCATGCATCAAATTATACCAGTTCTTATCCCCTTTTGTATAAGCAATTGCAGATAGTCTGCAGATAGCAGACTGATTCGGAGTTCATCACCCCGAATCGAAAATGTTCAATAAGACACATCTGTCACTCAGTTTGTACAAGTGATGTAACTTGGACTGCAAATAATTCATAGTTCACTTCCTGACGGGGGAAAGTGAATAATGTCATTCCAAGAGGAATACGTACGGAGAATTGACTGTCAAAATTTAACTGCTCTAAACAAATAAATGAATGGTTAGCGCTTGGGGTCTATTTAGAACTCTAGGCTTCAATTCTCAATCCCATTCGTTTGTGTGAATTTTAAATTACATTTTTTTTAAGGCTGTGTCGAAGGGACTGACAATTTTGTACTGAATCAGAACACCTGAGCAAAAGTAGCACAGGTTTTACCTGCTTTTATCAACGATTTTTTTTTTGTTGAGAATCCAAAAAATGTTTTAGTACATTTTAATAAGCTGTTCCATGCTGCAAATTGAACTAGTTAGATGGTAACTAATGTCATTTTCCATTGGGACAGAAGAAACAGATTCAAAGCTGTTTTTCTGCTCTCGAAATCAGCTGGCTGTCAGATTTCATGTTGAATTGGCCGCAAAAAAACCAGAGTCAGAGCAAGTGTGCTATTTCACGTTTTAAGAGACGAAAAGTCTATGAAAAATAGAGAAAAATTTACATTTGGCCGATGCAAACAACTTTATGTTGAATAGATTTTTATGAACACAAATTACCATCACAAATTCAAAGAAAAAAAAATCTCGTTTTATGTTCCATTGGGCACGGAAATTCTGAAATCTGAGAGCAAAATCTGAAAATCCCACTGGAAAACGACATAACTTTCCGTTTGAAAAAGGGTAAGACACTCGTTGCTATAATTGAAAAAGGGAATTTTCACCAATTTTTCTCAGAGTGTAGCGCCTAAATATGTTAAAAGGTTGTCATAAATTTGTATTTCTAAATTCTGCGAAATGATTCACTACACTCGAAAGCATTATGCATTTGGCTCATTTTGCCAAACACAGTCATATGAAATATTGTATAACAAATAAGTTATTAGCAAATGAGAAAACACCTCGCACGTAACTATTTACTCAACCAATTTTAGTACTGATAATTTATTAGTTTATTTCAAAGATATGCACACAGCAAACATATAGACAAAAGAGCTCACAGTAACTTATGAAGGACGTTATTATCAAGACCGATTGCAGTTTATTTGTGGAATATTTTTTTAAGCTTAGATGTTAGTTACTGATGTCAATAATGTAACTTCTGAGAGCTCCTATACTGTATGAGAGACTTTTCAAAACCAAAACAGATATTTTGTGATTACTTTCACGACTGTGGACTGCCCAATCAAAGGGGGCGGCAAAATCAAACTCTATTTGAATTAAAATGCCAAATATTTGATCAATAGATACACATCACACACTTGACCAAAAAAAAAAAAAAATCACTTTTACTAAATCACCTTTGAAATCTTACTTCTTACCTTTCGTTGGGACCAAACGATGCAATATTCCCAATAGTGGCAGACCCATGGGACCTGGAACTTTGAACGAAAACTGATAAAATCTACGCCTTGACCAAATAAAGTATAACCAAAGCAGAGCGCCGAACCCCAACAGAAATGTACCAACGGTCATCTTCAACTTGAACACACCAATGCTACGGACATACTGACGGCGTAGAACAAAGCTACCGTCTTTGGTAGCCGAAAGGCAACGCCAGATTGTTTAGAGACTCATTAAAATCTGTGAACTAGCACAGAAAAAGCCAGTAAAACTTGCGTAGTTAACCACAAACCACTGCTGATTTGACTGTTGTTTTCTATATTTTTTTTTTTTTTTTTTTCTGCCTGCGACAGTTCCCCCCATAGTCGAGATCGAGACTATACGAGTATAAGTTAAACTTGAACTTGTCTTTATTAAAGATAAGTGCAGTGGAATTTGTTATGAGCTTTGGATCGGACTGCGAGTAGTGTGGACGGACTGTTCAGCATGCGATGAAACGAATTAGCAGGGGTGCGCTAAGTCGAACATTGTGAAACTAAGGGTAAACATGAGCATACAAATATTCGCTTTCTATACGCGATATACGAAATGTAGTGTGCATACGAGTCGTGCAGGAGAGAGTGTAAATTTTGTATATTGTTATTGACTTTTCTAATGGAGCATCTAATTAGATGTCTTCGAGAGATGGCTTATTGAGGAGGCTTGTGAAGGTACATAAACGGTTTTGTCAAGTTATTGGGTTGTCATTGATGTAGCCACCACTTTCAATTTTAGCACGTCGTTGTTGTTACACAGGGGCGGACTAAACTTTTTAGATTAATTAAGTTTGAAATATGTTCGTTTTAGTAAATTGTAGAAATTGATTGTATTGAAACCTCTGAGGGATCTGTCCTCACAGATTTATATAGCAGTATTCGGAAAATTTGCATTATTCTACACTTCAAGCCAACTACGTATCTGTTCGTGTCTGCAGTCAGTGAGACTGTGTATATGTCGTATGCATGAGAAGTAGAATTAAAACAGATGGAGTGCAATGGGGACGTTCAAATAGGATATAGTTTAGTAGCTCTGACAGCTAGCTGACTCAATAGGTCTATACGCATACTTTCCCGAGCCAAGCACTACAAACTGTCAAACGCAACAAATTGATTATCAGAGAGCGGAAAATATATTCCAAAGTACATGTAAAGACTTCGAGACTGGGTACCTACTTATTTCTGTGACATCTAGTGTCGAAAACAAAACAACAGATATATAAGGTGTGCGGTAAGAAAAAAAGGGAAAACAAACAAATTCCCCACCGAATTTTCTTTGTTTTCACACATTTTTTGTTGTGTACAATGCAATTGACTTTTAAGACCGATTTTGAGTCCCTTCCTTGTCTGTACCTCGTACATTTGACATATTTATCAGTATATTTTCGTTGCCGGTTGAAATACTCTGAGCTATTTCGAGCCAAGAGATTAACTGATTGGTTAGTCGTTATTTTGATAATTTTCTCTTTTTCTTTCATTTTTCATGAAAACATGACTGTATTGATATTGGCACTAAGTGTGATCGCCTGTCAAGCGTCTGGGTCTGGTCACTCGGTTTGTCACGAAAGACACACGAGTTGTGACCAACGAATGGGCGAATTTTTGTCAGCATGTCAAAATTTTTCACGAATAATGGCACGTGTATCGTACTAATGGGTGTTCGAATGCGCAGGCACTCTTTTTTTTTGCTTTCGGTCGCTTTTTATGTTCGTTTGGTACAAAAAAAAAAGCAATGTCTTTCTGATTTCCGAGCACTTTAGCAAATCTGGATTTTTTTTTTCTCAGAGTTGCTTCAATAGTAAAAACTGGTCTAGTGGGCTCGGACAGACGAACAGAAGCGAAGCTAATAAAAAGAGCAAGTGACGCTCTTATGTTCGATTGCGAAATCTGAAATCTAAGAGACAATCTGAAGAAGCCCAATCGAATACCACATAAGTTGGCGTTTCGCATATGAGACTGACGTAAGTGACATGTTAACGACCAATGTAGTTTTTCTAGATTTTTTCTAGTTCAGACAAATCTACCCGACTGAAGATAGCTATAAGTTTTGAATGAGCCCGTATAATAATAATCAGGAGTAAAAGAAAATTAGGACAGCAGTATCTCATGTAATTTTCCATTGGGACAGAAAAACAGTTTTTCTGCTCTCGAAATCAGCTGGCTGTCAGATTTCATGTTCCATTGGCCGCAAAAAAAAAGACACTTTTTTCAGAGTCAGAGCAATTTTGCGAATCTCGATTTCTGAGCGAGATTTACACCTACTTACACTACACCAACACTTTTGTAATTTGTCAAACTTTAAAGAGTGTTATTATTAAGGTTCTCAGACGGCAAGTCTGTGAAAAATAGAAAAAAAAATACATTTAAATGGATATATTTATAAACACAGATTACAACTTAAGAACAGCTGATTTTTAAAAGAAATAAAAGTCTCGTTTTATGTTCCATTAGATACGAAAGATCTGTAAATCCCAGTGGAAAACGACATTAGCATTTGAAGGTTGGAAGATCTAGAATCTTCAGCATAAAGTTATCTATGTTTGCTTTTAAGAAATTTGCCCGCTTTTTTTGTTATCATTATTAAATAATGCAAATGTAGAAGCTAATAAAACCTACAAGATTACTAGAGGTACTCAGCTTCGGGCAGCTACTTCACTAAACGGAGCGACATAATATGCTTCCTTGATTTGATCACATCTCACGACAGATACGCATGTCACAACCTGGGATACCGATGTGTGCTATGGTGTCCGGCAATTTACATAGGCATCCTCTAAGTAAGATGGTTAGATCAAATCGGATATTTCTCATATAACCTTTTATGGGTATTGACCCTAAAGAAGGATCCAAATTTGTGGTTAAAAATACCATCGGTCATTTCCTCTAGGAACTCAGATGTTAACATTTTGTTCTTCCGCATGTGTTTTTGGAGAATTGCCATCAAAACTTTTCGCGAAATCAACAATTTCAAAGGAACTCAAAGCGAACTGCTTCGCACCTGGTGGACTGCATACTTACTTCAAATAAAGTTGAATCCTTGAATAATGGGTTATGGTTCATTGCAAATTTAGTTTGAAACTTTTTATTTCTATTTTCGCCCCAACCTAATTTAAAATGAAAGTGGCTGTTTGTTTATTTAATACAATCAATGCAATTTCGAAGTTAACTAATATAAATAAAATAAAATTCTGCGGCAAAATCAAATACGGTAGAACCTACTTGTCCGATGTAGTTACACCAATTCCATCCAACGGTTGATTTTTAAGCAATTTGCAAATCTTCATTCAAAAAATAACAATCTCTTCGCCCATCTAAATGCGTGATAACTACTGTTAAAGCTAAATATAACAGTTCTGCGCATAAAAAGCCTTTATAACAACTTAACATCAGTGATCAGTGACTGATGGTTTTTTTTACCGTACTTGAGGAAATTGAAACAAGATGAAAACCAGTTTGAGAACATAACATGGGTTACTTCACTCATGATCTACGTTCAACGTTCAAGATGAATAAGATAAATAGTTGAGTAAAAATGTACAAAAGAAAAAAAAAAAACAAAAATATTTGTTGCATTTGGCAGATACTTTTGTTAGGATTCAACAAGGGTTTCCTTGGACTCTGTCAGTTTCTCTCTCTTCGGCGAGAGAGTAAAGCGTAAAGGCCTCTTTAAATGTACTTCCACAGAAACTTTTTCACCCGTACAAAATTTTGGGAAAATATCTTTCTATCGTCATCGAGCACTGCCTGACAGAATCAGATTCAGAAATCAGAATCACGTGTGAAGCAATTTACGTGAGAGCACATTTTTTAATTTTCCATCGAATAGTGTGGAAGTGCGTTTCGTATTGCTCTGTAAACAAATCGTATATCTTCTCTTCAATCATCCGAGTGACAGACGAAAATTAATTGGAAAATGTTTGCCAAAAACGAAAGTGAAATGCGTGCACTTGCACTGAAACTATACGAAATTAATGCATTCAAATTCGGTGATTTTAAAATGAAAGTCGGCATTAATTCACCTGTTTACTTTGACCTACGTGTCATAGTTAGTTTTCCCGAGGTTATGGTAAGCGATTTATCAAAATGTCATTAAACAAGGACGTGCATTAAGTATTAAGAAGTCTCTTTCGTAGGATAAAGTGTCAAACCTCCTTTTGGATTACATTCGCGAGCAGAAACTTCAATGCAAACACGTTTGCGGTGTGCCTTATACAGCCCTTCCTATAGCAACCATTATCTCGGTTCGAGATAATATTCCCATGTTGGTGCGTCGCAAAGAAGCCAAGGACTATGGAACGAAGAAACTCATTGAGGGCAAGTACAATGCGGGCGACACGTGTCTTATTGTGGAGGATGTTGTCACATCTGGTTCAAGTGTATTGGACACCGTCAGGGATTTGCAGAATGTCGGCATTGTCGTAACTGATGCTATAGTCGTGGTCGATCGAGAACAAGGTGGTGTGGCAAATATTGCTCAACATTCCATACGAATGCATTCCCTATTTACGCTGTCGTATTTGATGAATGCGCTAAAGGATGCTGGCAAAATCACACAGGAAACTGTTGATTCAGTGGCGAAGTACATCAGCGGATGCCAGATCAACAGCGATGGAACATTCGTCGATAGCAACAAAAAAGTTGGTAAGTAGTGTTCACTTGTGGGAATTTGTGTACACCAAAGCAACTGTCTGCTTGAAAAACATGTGGGTATAGGTGCGATGAACTCATATTTTGAGCCGAAGCCATCGCAACGCGACAATGCATAGGCAACCTTGAGAAGAATAAATGTATAGCATATGCTAGAGCAAGGTGAATGCGAATAGAGTGCTGTTGCACGCGCCAGAGAGAGTGAGTGTATTTTTATATTTAGGGTTTGTTTTCTTTGATCTAGAGACCATTTCATAACTCGCCTAAGTGACAGGCTATTAGAATCAATTTCGATTCAATGCGAGCACAATGAATTTTCAGCTTAATAATTGAGGACTAGCACGCGGTTCATAATCAATTTCAGAGAAACAAGCGCAAAGTACTAGCTAGATTAGATAATTCGAAATGATTGCCACATGTGGTACCCTGTGGGAGAATAATACATAGTATTGGGTACCTTATGGATAAGGATCTTATCAACTGAAGGTCATTATTACTCCCTAAATTAATGTTCTCCTGTTGAGGTGCAATTGCTATATTAACAGTAAAACTTAATACTAAAAGATATAACTTATGACTCGATTATTGGGACCGAGTTGCCTTTTATAGAATTTACGGCAAAGAACAAAATTCACAAAAACAACAATTCGCCAGCTTCTATAAACAAAACAGGAAATAGTGTACAAAAGGAGAGATGCATTTCTATTTACAGATCAGAAATAATGGTATTTGGCACGCGCGCAGAGTGCAATTGGGAAACTTATCTGAATATTCAACATACAAAGTATTATCATTTGCAACGTAGTATGGCTGCTGCATTAATTGTGCAATTGCCGTAGAAAATGTTTTCGAATTTGAATAAAGATGGGCACAATTTATATGCATACCAAGTTCGTATGTCTTGTTTGACAAGTGGCGTATTAACACAGGCCTTGCACTTCTAGATATCAAATAGATCGATATTTCAATGAATCCTTCAAGCAGACGCTTGAAGACTTCTCTGGAAAGTTTTTCGTATCTCCTATTGACAATAAAATGATGCCCTCTATCTCTTTTCAGTGAACGAGTTCTCTCGCTCAAAGATGACTTTCGAAAACCGTGCAAACTTGGCGAAATCTGAGGTCGCCAAGAATCTCTTCAACCTGATGGCAACGAAGAAAACGAATTTATGCCTAGCAGCCGATCTGACCGATATTGAAAAAATTCTCAATGTAGCCGACGTATGCGGGCCATACATCTGCATCTTAAAAACGCACATAGACATTGTGGAGAACTTCAACGAAGACTTCATCAAGAACCTGGTAATGCTGTCGAAGAAGCACAATTTCCTCATTATGGAGGATAGGAAATTTGCTGACATCGGAAACACCGTGTCAATGCAATACTCTAAGGGAATCTACAAAATCTCTCAATGGGCAGATCTTGTAACCGCACATTCAATATCGGGTCAGGGTATTTTACAAGGCCTAAAGGCCGGTCTGGTCGATACACCCCAAAAACGGGGAGTATTCCTACTCGGCGAGATGTCATCAAGTGGCAATCTAATAACAGATCAGTACAAGGAAGCGACAACCAAACTGGCCACAGACAATGCTGATGTTGATTTTGTTGCCGGAATTGTTTGCCAGAGCGCAGAATGTTTTGCCTTTCCGGGGCTAATTCAACTCACACCGGGTGTCAAAATTGATGACTCAGCGGACAAATTGGGTCAACAGTACAAGACCCCAGAGTTTATTGTTCAAGAAAAAGGTGCCGACATCGGAGTAGTGGGCAGGGGCATTTTGGAATCAAAATTCCTAGAGAAGTCGGCGGTTTTATACAGAGATAGGTTGTGGGCAGCTTACTGTGATCGTATTGCTAAGTAAAATGTTGGAACAATTATTGGAGTTTTTTCTCAGTGCACTACCTTTTTTTAGTGGTTTAGTTAAGATAAAAACATATTACATAAGATAAAAAGTGTTTTTGTTACGAAAATAAAGTCTTTTCCACCTGATGTGATGTCCATCTACGCTTGTTTATTTTTCAGTACCTTACACTTTACAGAAACAATATGTTGTTACGTTGAAACGGAGCCTGTAACGCAAAACAAAAATTATCTCGGCTTTTTTACAAATGGAGTGTTATTGAAAAATTCTTCTTTAGACAAACTTGTTTGTTTCGTGTAATTGTCCCAACCTGTTCAAAAGTATCAACTTGGTATCAACAGCATAGAACTGGGATTCAATAACAAATTGGAAGAAAGCAGCACTTTTGCTTACATGAAATGTAATACCACAGATGGATATATTTTCTACTCACTTATCAACTCAATCTCCTTGCTTCATTCGTGTGAAAAGAAAAAAAAAATTGGCCGCCCGAGCAGGGACTTGAACCCTGGACCGTTGGATTAAAAGTCCAACGCTCTACCGACTGAGCTACCCGGGCACATAAATAGTCGATGTCCGATAACTTATAAGAATATAAGCATCTATAATTAAAAATTAACGGACATTATTAAGCTAAAATTGAAGCTGACAATTAAATTATGTGGTATTCGATTGGGCTTCCTCAAATTCGCTCTCAAATTTCAGATTTCGTGTGTCTAATCAAACATAAGAACCATAGACAAATCGTACTGAGACCTGGAAATAGCAATCCGCTGGCCGCCACAATATTTTTTCAAATTCGCCATTTAGTTTTCCTATCGGTGTTACGTAGGTGTGTCAAAAAGAATCCGTGTGACAGGCAAAAACATAAAAAAAAATTCTACCCAATATTGGACGAATGTGATAGAGTTCGGGAATACCAGATTTTAGAATTACTGAATACTATTGATCAGAGATGAATGATTAAAAGAGATGGATATCTTTCGTACGTCTATCCCCCTGAAACCCATTTGTTTTCATTGTTGTTTTTGTAATTTCAAACCCCGTCAAGCATGTGGCTAATGGCCGACCGCGAATCATCTCGTTTTTATGAGCATCGCGGTGTTTAATTGTTCTGTGTTTGGTTGTGAAACACCAGTAGAGCTGCTGGTAGGCAGTCGCCTTTCCACTGGAAAGTTATATATCTTTGTATTCCATTATCTTTGCCAGGTAGGTATTATATATTTTTAAAATTGTCATAATTTGATTTTGCATGTTTACCTAAACATGTTGTGTTCTTTCCGCTTTTGAAGTTCATTAACCTCGATTTTATGTGTAAATTTTTCTTAAGTAACTAAAGAAAATTTCCTCAAAATGTTTTTGTTTTTCCTCAACAAATCAACATTGTTAATTTTTAATAAATACATTAAGCAAATGTACAATTATTTGTGTAAACAATTGCTATTTACTAACTAATAATTTAAAATTTAACGGATAAAACTCTTTGAATGCTGGCAGCAACTTTGCCCATAACGGAAATGGCATACGCCATTTTGATATTCGTGCGACTTGAATATGTGTAGTCTTCGACACTTTTCTATGCTCTTTCCATTAAATTTTATATTAAAACATTCGAAATTTCCGTCCCGACTGATTTCTAAATATTTGTACACAAATAATTTAAACTCCAATGCACTTGTATTGGTACCAAACGAACATAAAAATTGCTCTGAGAGCAAAACAAGTACTTTGAGAGGGCCCAATCGAATACTACATCAGTATGGATTGTCTCTGATAAAAACGTCACTTGTTCTTTTTGTGTTGGTATTCGTGCGATTCAAATATGAGTTGTGTAGCGTTCGACACTTTTCGAAGCGTTTTCCATTCACTGGTTAGTTATGGAAATGAATCTCTTCGGATTCGGACAAGATGTCCCTCTTTTGTTTACATGTTTTTTATGGAAATTTAAACTTGACGGCGGCTAGTGTTTCTTTGCTAATCCACTATAAAACAGTAGCGCCTGTGCTGTTTTGGAACATATTCTATCTACCCCTATCGAGGTATCCGACACATCGGAGAAATTCCATTCGAGATATCCGTTCCATACAACTTACGAAAAAATTCTCCGATGACATGTTATACTACTTACTTTTGACAGCTACATGGCCCATTTTTCCGAAGCTCTCCGACAACTAATTGCTGCGGAATATTTTCATGTGAAATGAAGCGTTTTTATGCTCCATTTATTTTGTTCCGAAACGGATACTTCGATCACAATTTCAGTTCCCATCAGATTTGACTTTGGTATCGGAATATTTTCCGAACGGATATCTCGATAGGGGTAATTTTCTCGCAGAAGTTTAGTATATCTATTACTTTATAAAACTTCAGCAGGGTCGACCCCTATCTCTTCCGTAAACGAGCAATACGTGATGGAATTTTTTTTCGTTTCACATGTAAAATCAACTTAATTCCGTGAACATTCACGCAAGTAGCGATTCGAGCCAAGTTTTCTAATTATTTCAAAAAACTTTATTATATGATTCGTCGATGTTCTTTTTTAAGTTTCATAAAAAAAGTTGGTTTCGTGTTTTAAACAAGTATCTTCTTGAATGTAGTTCGATATTTAATTTGACGCCTTCAGGTCAGAGGGGAAGTGGAATGGTATCATGGTACTGCGGAGTGAGCTCAAAATATTTAACACACCGGCCTGAAGATCTCAGACCCACTGCATTTTTTATGTGACAAATTTCATGGCTTTTGGATAAAAAGATACCTACCTATTTTGCATTGGTTGTCACAACAACAAGCTAGTTGGACATGAACGTATCTCCTTCAGAAATAAAAACAACAATACACGTCGCATTCCTTTTGTTTTTTAAACCTCAAAATATATTTTCATTTCTAAACTAAGTAAACGAACATCTTTTTTAGTATGAGGCCAATTGAACTAAAACATCTCGGTAGTCTCCAGAAATGTCATCCTGAAAGAAAATAGAAAAAATAGCATTTTATAAATAAAACAAAACCGCACCTTTCCAAAAAATCAAATCTTTATTATTATGAACTACTATGTATCATATTTAAGACACCAACAATAACTACGAAATATGCGTAATATAATTATTACTAAGGCATTGATTTATATATATGAATCCTGTCACTCGGATGGAATTTGGCTTTAGTTGTAGTTTAGATTTTCAAAATTAATCGCGTTTATTAAGTTCGTTTTGTAATAAAAAAAAATACAATAAATTAATTCATGATTAATATTTTGTTCGTTTCACTGATGTTATGTATGTAGAGATTTTGAGGCATTAGAACTGGTCGAGACGAGTGAGCTCTGTTTACCAAGAGGCAAGTGTTGCGAGCAAGTATCCTACATCGGATTCGCAATCGTCCTGAAAAAGAGTTGGTTTGGTTTTTTGTTTTGAGGGTTGTTTTCAAAAATGGTATTTAAGGCGAACGATTAATGTTAATAATGGATGTGGGTTATATGAAAAAAATACATGTAAAGTGGATCTAGTGTTCTATGCTGTAGGCTTTCAGTTAACAAATTGTGCAATATTTTAGACCGTCTTTTGAGTGAGATATCCCAAAAGGAATTTCAAACACTTGTACAATAGGTTCACTACTTTACTAATGTTCCAAGCAATATACGAAATAGGTGGGTATATTAATACAAATCAAAGCCAACACCAATGCTTACCTAGATTTTATGAGGACAAGTTGTAGGAAAATATTTATAGGCTTAAATGAAAAGCGGGTGAGTTGGTGGAAGGATTTGACATTTCTATAGCATTTATAAACACGTTGACAAATGAATTTCACACGCTGATGTCTTATGTCGGACCACCACAAACCCTTTTCAGATCTCAGATTTTACGCGGCTTGTGGAACATGCAACGATAGTTATTTGCTTATGTAAATGTATTAGTGCGTTATTTGGCAGCAATATCAGCTGTTCAAATTGCATTCGTTTTTGGAAAAATCACAAATGGATATCGACTTGGAAAATATTTCCCCTGTTGCAGATACAAATGGAGTATTTTTGGTGATTCGTTGTCTTCAGATGACGAGGAAGACTGTGAAGATAATAATTCCTCCAATTTAATATTCATGGGTATTTATGTATTTTGTTATTTTGGTTTTCACGAAACTGCGCATTTCTTTTGAAAGCAAACTTCTTAAAATGACGTTAAACAACTGTGCAAAGTAACTGGTATCGTGCCAGTATGTGTAAATCTGGAATAATATCGAGATCTGCAAAAAGTGATCCGAATCGAAAAATAGGTTGATTTTTTTTGCCCAATGGAACATGAAAAGTGATTAAGATCAGACAAATAGATTGATTTTTTTGTCCGAATGGAAAATGACATTAGAATGAATCGGTAATCGGATCACAATAAAAACCGAGACACTACTGTAGTGTTACCAACAGCCGCATTAAAAAAAACTTTACAAGTGATCAAGCTAGGTCAGTAAAACATCAAACACAACGTCAAGTTACCAGCTTCTCGTCAGACAGCTGTCAGATTTAATGAGTAACCCGCATATTAATAAACACTCGTTACTCAGCACTAACGTCAAATTTTCATATGCTATCTGACGTCTACTAGCTATATTACTTGTGCATATTTGTTTATCAATACAAGGGTACGTGTTTTGAACGCCATTGTCTTGTGTAGTTTTAAAATTCGAACATATTTTCGTTGAATTCTAGTACCTAGGTTGGTGAATAAACTAAAGCGGAATAGCACTCTCATCCCAATGTTTTTATTTATTTTTTTCTAAATGTTCGAAAAACAATGCTATATTTAACTGTTGCATTTATTAAGGATTCTTTTATAAATTCTTTCAACAAAATTACATTATGCAAAGCGAAAATATCGCTAAAAATTAAAAATATATTTAAGAAAAATTTGTTTCAAACAATAAATATTATGTTTTCCGGCTTTTTTGCCTTATAAGTTAGTTATCTCTTTCGTTAGTTTGCATGTCGAGCGTTTTGGAGGCACTACAGCTGAATAGAAGGAAGACGAGGTCTGTTCTACCAGGCCACAACTGAGGCAAGTAAATATCCAATTTCACTTTGAGAATCCTCCTGAAAAGATCATTTATTGTTTTTGTTTCTTTGCCTTGTGATAGATAGAGTTTTATAGCATGTTTTAATTTTGAGTGTGTTGTTTTGCCGAAAGCTTTGTAGTTAATTTTTGTGAGTAACAGTATATATAGTGATTTTAGTAAATAAAAGAACAAGTAGGTACATTAAGCGTCTAGCGGTTGGATCTCGATGTATAGCAAAAACAAAACTAATTTGGAATTTTGTTTTTCAAAATGAGGAAGAGGAGGTGTGCCATGAGTTGTTATGGTGAATAATATTATATCGTACTATAGATCAAATCGATAAGAATGTGCTATCACATTTCGTATGAATTTGGAAATCGTAATCAGCTAGTAACATATAAGTTGAGTAGAGAATTACCCCCGTTGATGGTTAGTAGCGCCTGTGTTATGATGATGACAAATTAGTAAATATTAGATTAAGGTCAGATTAGGAGAAAGAATGTGTAAAAAAAAGAATGTAGTGCGATGGTAGCGTTCAATATAACAAAGTCAAACTTGAGGCGTAACTTTTAGTTTATTTGTTTTCCTTTTTTTATATTAAATTGTACAATTATAAAAATATTACAGTAAATCTGAATACAGACAATAGTAAGGAGCGCAAACACCGGACAAAAAGTGTACAAGTTTATTTAGTAATTTTTTTTTTTTTTGTAAAAGAAAATCCAAAGGATTTCAAGCTTAGCTTAAAATGCGCGTAAAAAACTCTTCTACTTGAATATCGTATACAAAAGGTGAAAACTTGCAGTTCTTTATTGCTTATCTGTCTATCTATAGGATCAGTTTAGATTAATTTTAATGTTATATTTGAGGCGAAAGAAGAGGATCTGTTTCTTTGTATTTCTAACGTTATTGTAATGGCATTAGACTTTTATTTTTGTTTTTAGTATCCAACAATTGCCAATAGGGCTCGTTTGTAATCTCCAGAGGTATCGCCCTGAAAAATCGAATATGATTATTTTGTTGTTTGTGTATATTCGTATTGAATGGCATTTTTTTTAGAGTTAAGAATTTGTTTTTTTTTAATTCCACAAGATTCCATTAAAAAGTTTATTTATTTATTATGCGACATAGACACCATTTTAAGGCAAAATTTTGTATTCGATTTTGAGGAGGGGGCTTCTAAGAAAAAAGGATGCGTGAAAATGAGGAAGTTATGAACACATTTTGTGTTTGAAAATTTTATCCGGAAAATGTGGATTAGGGTTAGAATGAAAAGAAGGCACCGCGACCGACCATAATGTTGTTTACAAGCAACAGTATTACTTTGTTTTATTGGCACGTACATGACAAAAAATAATTAACTAAAAGATAAAAATACGTTTGCAAAGCTGGCGCTCATATAGCAAGCTGTTTACCATTGATAGAATTCGTTTGAGAGGTTCAATGTGTTTTGGACAAGATTTTGAGATTTCGCTGCGCAGCAGAAATTGGATTTGTTGTAGAATACTATGCACTGTCTGGCCTTGGTTATAGCAAGCTCTGAATTTCCTTTCTTAACAGTTTTGAGGCTCAAAAAAGTGAAAAAATTAAACGTCACTGCGGAACTTTACGTCTCCGCGCGACAAATTGCATAGATTTTGACTTAAAAAACGTTTCAAAATACATATTGCACAATTAATTTGTTGGTAAAGAAATTTCGTTCGTAATCATGTTTGATACGCAAGTTCGTGTGTAAATTTGGCACGTTAATGATAATTTTATGACATATTTCCACCAATTGAATTCATTTCTTGATTTAATTTTTGAGCTTTTCTCGAATGCATCCGCTACGCTCAGCATATAAATAATTGACGTATATTTGTTTTTATTTATTTTTTGGAGTGGAAGATACATAAAAAAAATATTTGGCTCAATTTTCTTGGAAAATAAAGTCAGCCACAACCTATGCTTAAGAAAAAAGTTAACTAGACATGATAGAAGATTTTGTGTACCCAGAAATTGATTGGGCAACTGAATTTGCTCTGGTTCCGACAGGATAGTTCTATGAGCCTCAAAAGCCGTGCAGTCGATCTTTCCGTAAAATGTTCAATACTCATCAGCTGTTGAGATTTTACGTGATACGTCGACGCTGGCCTGAGAGACGTTCACATATAAAGTAAGTATTTTTTTGTTTAAGTAATTAGCTAAATTTGCTTAATAGACTACAAAGAGCGAAGGAATTGCAGCTAATTAATGATTCTAAGATCAGAAAATATTCACAGCTTTGTTGAACGTACAAAAACAACAAAACAGTGACGAGAAAACCAGATTTTCTATCGAAATATAGTTTTTTTTTTTTTTTCAATAGACTTACCCGCGTGTTTGATGACCAAATATTGTCAGTATTTTGAAAGGGGTTTCGATAAAATAGGCTTAATGTAAAACTAAAAATACCAATGCTATGCACAATCAAAGCAGACGAAAACAAAGCGAAAAATTAGAATGAATAACGACAGTCAAAGAAGCGATAAGGCACAAACTTAGACCAAATCTTCGATCGGCAATACGTTCCAAAAAGACAACCTCAATTTAACTTAAAATCAATGAAAAGTAACGACCATTCCCTAACTTTATATGCTGTTAAAGAGGGGGTGATTTTAAACCGAACTGGATTTGACGAAACTCTGAACATACTGTTACTAAATCGACATAACCCTACAATTAGCTTCAACGTGTTTTATTCCGGGACAAGGAAAACTGCTTGATTTACATTTGTTTGAAAGCTTTGTCAGTACACAAACAAATAATACACAATATCCTTGCTATCAGAATACTTTTGGGACAGGCAAATATTAAGGTACCCCAACCGTTTCTGATTGATGACTTGGCACTTTTCATTTATAAAGACAAAATGCTCAATTTGTCTTAAAATGCCCTAAAGCGGTGGATGCTTTTGAGGACTGGTTTATGTCAAATGTGTAAAGAATTAAAAGGCGAACGAGAGAACCACATAACTGCGTTATTTTCATTCAAAAAAACGCAGTATAAGTTTCTGTCATTGCGTGAAAGCGAGAAGATAATATAAAAGACAAATTGACAAGCGAAATATGTACGTATGTATGAACAAAAGACATAGAAAAGTTTCTACTAAAACTATTCTCCGCAACAAACCATCGGTTTCCCACTAATAATCATTGTAAAAGGTATCTAGTAACAACACTCGTCTCTATATTAATAACCTAGATAATGACACAACTTTACAAGCATTACGAATTCTTAATTTTATTCCGAGGGTAAAACATTTTAATTGTGTAGTGTAACTAGCAGCAAAGTCATCAGTACCAACAGTATTTGCCTTAGTATGATGTCTGCGTTAATTTTTTTACAAATTTTATTAAACGTATACATTCTCAACAATAAAACAAATTTAATTGACTAACTAGCAGACTACCATTCAAACTACATGTTAAAAGTTAAAAAGAAACCCAATATTCGTTAGTTTGTTTCAAGTAGGTTAAGAATTGTTTTTCCCGCTTAAGAAAACGATGTAAATGACGCATTTTTAAATCACTTCAGCGATTCAGTTAACAACCATTAGGTTACGAACTAAGTCCAATCAATCTGAACTACAAGATCCTCATGCACCCTTTTTTGTTTTAAAACCTCAATCCAATCGAGAAGATATTGGAACTTATTTATAAATGTTCATCTGCATGCGGAAAACAAAAACAAAACCCAAACACCAAGACTACAGACCACATAAAGTAAGAAAGAGACATTTACCTTAATCCACGACTCCAGACTCTTTCCGTACTTGTTTTGGAATGCTTCTTTGATGTCACCCAAATCGATCTCAGATCGGCTAACAACAATACGAATGAGGGTCTTGTCCTTGGTGCCAATGCCGTGCATTGAATCGTAAAGTCGCTCAGCGAAGTAGTCTACTTTCGATTTGCAGCACTTGACTAAAGAAACAAACACGATATATCAGTACAATTTTCGCCGAAATACTTTTGTCTCGAACTTACCAATGGCCAAGAAGCCCTTCTCAACTGGTCCGCTGAATTCCCGCTTAATTGCCTTCTCAATTTCATGTCCGGCAATGTTCTCGTACTCGAGGAAAATTTGTCTCAGTTGTTGGTATGACCTTGTGATCAGAATGGAATTGAATACAGATTCATCAGTGCCCCATTTGCCCTCACCGGCTTCGAAGAGTTGAGTGGCATCAGCCACAGCTTGTGCCTCATCAACTCCCTAAGGCAAAAATTATTAATTGCATTCTTAACTAGGAGAACTATAAAAAAAAAAAACAAATCTTACCTGGTTCTCATCACGGTTGCCCTGCACCAGTGAAACACACAAACGCTTGAAGTGACCGCTGGTGTCACCCTTCAAGTCAGATTCCAATGCCTTGCCAAAGCTCTGCTCGTAGAATTGTGAGATTGTCTTAATACCATAGTTGGACAATGTGCAGAGGATTTCAATGATTGCCTCCTCATCGGTGCCAATGCCAGAGACAGCATCGTGCAACTCTTGAGCGTAGAATTGTGGCAGAGGTGTCATCAGAGCAACGATAACATCTTCGAACTTGCCGCCCAGCTCGGATTTCAAGTCCGAAATCAAATCCTTACCGTAGGAGGTCTTGAAGGATTCGGCAATTTCCAAACGTTGTACAATTCCGCGACGGGCGAGCACCTCAATGATAGCCTTCTCATCGGTACCGAAACCCTTCATCGCTTTGCGGAGAGTGGCAGCATCCTCAATTGGATCAAAGGGATCTGCTGGGTAGACAGTTGGGGTGCACTATCCAAATAAATAAATGGAATTTTATTACAAATTTGTTTTGTATTTGTGTTAATTTTTGTGTTTTTCTTAATTTGCTAATAGGTGGCGGTAGTACTGCGTTAAGATACAACTTTGCTTCAACTCTTTTGAGGAGTTGCAGGTTTCGAGTTTCTGCTGTAAGCGTGTTCATCTATAACTACAACATTTTAAAGGAGTGTCGAGCTGTTTTTGCGAATATATTTGTTGGCAGTTTATTGCCAGAATTTTAAACATATAGCGCTGCTGAAAAGAAGAACTTCGGGATATCTTCATTATCAACAAACTGTTATCCGAAATCTTTTGTTTTTATACTTTTCTGCACGAGAATAAAACTATGTATTTAAAGAATGACCTAAGATGTTAGATAGCGTGAACGTATGTATGCATCCATGTGACTTGAAATTCCCATAAAAAAAAGTTTACTTCACTTCCTGCTGAAAAGAGTATGTGTCAGAGTTTTAAGTGAGCCGACCGTGATGAATCGTATATGAGAATGAATTCGACGAAGTCATGTATTTAGCTAAAAAATGAATGCGTGTAATTTCTACAGTCTACTTAGGGACTTTGTATAAAGTAATCGCTCACTAAAATAGTTTGAAACCTTGGGAATCGCCTGCCTTTGACTTCAATAAAAGGACTTACAATTATTGTTCACAACAAATAATTGTTAACATTTCGCTAGACTTGAATGTCCCGTAAGAAAGCGAAAACTTTGCTTGCTATTACGTAGCATGTTATGTGATAAAAAAAAGTCTGTAAACAAATTCTGTGTCAGTTAATGAAAGAAATGTGTGATGTTTGAACATAACCTTACACATTGCATGTACGATATGAATACTATACCTTCAACGTAGACAACCTTTTCGTAATACATAGTTTTATATAGGGCTGTGTTAATTACTCTAAAAGCGACTGACATTTAAATCTCTGTAAGACTTAATACATCAGTTAACTGTCAGCAAGAATGATAGATTACCTGATAAAAACACTGGGACTATCAGTAAAGGGAAATCTATGATTTCTTTTGATTTTGCGGAATTCCAACAGATGCTGAATCACAATTTAAATGCGATTGAAATGGAAATTAAGTCACAAAAGATGAGTAATATAATTTCTTCAGAGTGCTTCAAAATATTGACTGTCCCACATCATTCAAAAGATGAACGGAAGTGTGTCAGACATTCGAGGGGGAACTGTCGAAAAGCAATATACGTTGCCTGTAATAATTCAACTCGGTTTTCTTGTAGATGGGGTCAAGTGCCGAGCTCCCTCGAGTGCTTTTCACATCTAAAGGCGAACGAAAAATGATACACTTTCCATTTCTGTGTATTCATAGCACACTCCCAACGGAGGTTGCTTTTTTCCAGGAGACTGTTGTGAGGAAAATTTGCGGGCCGCATAAAATGTATGCTTTTTAATGAATAGACGAGACATTTTGAAATAAATATGAAAGAAGATCGCCAAGAGAGGAACTGGACATTCCAAAATATTTGCTTCGACCTCGACTTTGTCTAAATAATTCAATTGAACTTCCGCTTGTTAAATTCGAGCAACAATTGGTTTATCGCAAGCAATGTGTATGTACATCTTTTGTTTGTTTAGTCGTAATAACTGATTTGCCTAGGTACATGCTTGACAATATTTAAATGACATCATCTTTTGGAAAGTGGTTTTGTATGCAACTGTAGTCAGTATAAAAGCTCCGGCGCGGGAATGTCACGAAAATAAAATTACGTGATGACACTCTAAATCGAATTGCACAATGACAACAATAACATTCTTTTGATAGATTGGGAGGACTAATTATGCGCAGCTATTTAAGAGCGCGTGAGTCATATAAACAATCAACAATCAATGGAAAGCGGCGGTAGTAATTAATTAATTAGACAACGCCAGAAATTGGTTCTCAAATTGAATATTAGAAGCCTTTGTTTTTAGAGAATTCATGGAATACCCACTGGAGTACAGATCAATAAAATTCCTATAAGCTATCAAATGGCGTGTGAAATAGTTTCTTGACAGCATGACAAGTTGATGCCAATAATGATCCCCAGAGCTGTCTGAGCAGTTACTTAAAAATGTGTCAATTGGAAGTACATGTTTGATTTATGGACAAATTTATTACACGGGTATTGCATGTTACTTTGCTTCGATTTTAGTCATTTCGAGTACGATGTACGCTAATTCCAACATCTGTTCAGTAGAGTAAGTATATTTATATCGATTGTGTAGTACACATACAATGTTAAGACCCACAAATTATATCTAATTTAATTGAATGTTTGGTTGATTAAAATAGATTTGTGATGAAGCTTTAACCCGATTTCAAAGTGCGCTGCACAACACATGTCAATATCCCCCCCTGGCATTTCGGAACACATATATGGTAATCATAAGAATCCTTTTTGCGTTACAAAATGTTTGATGCCGTTTTTATTTTTAGCTTCGGGGCAATCACGTTCGACTCAATTTTGAACTACCGATATCGCGAGACGATTATACGCATACATTTCGTTTTCCGCTCGCAATGAATTTTAAGGCAGTAACCCGAAAGCTAATCTAACAAATGTTGGGCGAAAAACAAGTGCATGAAGATATGCGATCAGATTATCGTAATGGCCATACGAATCATAACCTGAATGTTTACTGCTAAGTCAATTTACATAAATATTTAAACAATGCGCTTCTGAAACGAGTAATATCGGATCATTTTTATCGTTTTCCATCGATCTTTCTTTTTATCTAAATCACTTTTCATGTTCCATTGGGCAAAATAATTTTTTTTTCGATTCGGTGCACTTTTTGCAGAACTCGATATTTTTTCAGATCTACACATACTGCCACAATACCAATATGCTTTGCACAGCTGTTTTACGTCATTTTAAGAAGGTTGCATTCAAGCCAAATGCGCAAAGTTTCGTGAAAACCGAAATAACGAAATACATAAGTAGCCATGGATATAATTTTGGAGGAATTATTATCTTCATAGTCTTCCTCGTCATCTGAAGACTAAGGATCACCAAAAATACTAAACTTGTATCTACAACAGGGAAAACATTTTTGAAGTCAGTATCCATTTGTGAATTTTTGCAAAAACAAATGCAATTTGAACAGCTGATATTGCTGCCAAATAACGCACTAATACATTTATAAAAGCAGATCAATTTCGTTGCGCGTTCCATGAGCAGTGTAAAATCAAAATCTGAGCTCTGAAAAAGATTTCTGGTGGTCCCAATGGAAAACGACATTAATATCGATCGAATTCATGCTAAATGACACTTGGAATTATAATGAAGAAAAAAATTGCCATTGCAATTGGCAGATTGAGAAAATATAAGCAGAGCAAGTGCTGTCTTGCAGTCGAGTATATATTTTATCTTCGACTATTTTTTTCAAATTTTCTATCTACAAAGATTATTATCACCAAACCCATTAGACGCGAATAACATTATCATTATTTTGTTGGCAACAATTAGCGTTATCATGCCGCAATGTTTGCGTATTTTTGACAGCCATGTAAACAATAAACAATTTAAAGTTGTGCGTGGGTAGCGATTAGTTTTGAAAGTCCCTCCTTCTGAACACATTCGTCATTTCACAAGAGATGTGGCTACGCACCAGTAATGAATCCAGTTCTATTTAAGATTCTGGAAAAATAGGTGAATGTCGGCATGTAACTGGCCTATTAGTGGAACCATGAAATAAAGACCTATACACTATGTCGTGAAAAGTGCACTTCATCGCGCGTCGTTCAGACTTGTCGCATGTCCATAATAATAATTTGTAAATTACATACATCATAACTTGACAAAGCGTGTCTGCCCTAATTAACTATCCCTTCAGAGAACAAGTAGACAAGTAGAATAAATCGAAAATAATCGACACTTCAACCCAGAAGTTGAAGTTTAAAAGAAATGGGGACATAGGATATCCCCGAATGTCTGCCATGAAGTAGTGGTACAGTTACTTATGTATTAAAATTGTTCTGCTTAGTCATCATCGACGTCCTATTTCTGCTAAGTCTGCATGGATTTCATTATGTTGCTGTATCACGACTAAGGCTGAACTGCAATGGAGAGAGTGAGCCAACTCGAATCGCTCAAAAAAAAACTTCAAATTGAATACCGCCAATGTGCAAACTTACATTTTGACTTTAAAAACAGGTCCACTTCCCAGTTTCACTATAAATGTGCTTGTATATTCATACAAAAGTATTACCTAACTTTTGCCAAATAACCTTAGCATCTTTCGTAACGCGAAACAATACCCACCATAAAAGAATTTGCTCGTTAAGTTACTCATAAATGCACTTACCTTGAATGGGTAGTATTCAGCTGAACTCATTTTGATTTTGTTTGTTTATTTCAAGTTTATCTGAAAAGAGAAAAATTTATAACTATATTTAACAAGGTTTTGACGCTTATAAATTGTTCAACAGCGATGAGTAATTTTCCTATCTACGCAGTATCATTTTGTAATACCACAACGTTCCACTAATTTCCCAAATTGCCTCTTTTATGTTGTAGCCCCAAGATATAAATTTCGAAGCATAGTTGCGGAAGTCACGCTATTACATAGAATCAGTAATGTTACATCACCACAGAACTATGAACGCCCAACAGACACCGGGAGCACCTTCTCTATGACATCATACTATTATGGTATCGAAAATGAAAAAAAAAAAAAATAAAAAACTCTCCCACATAGAATTTTTCTCATGCTTTGGGTGTTGGTCTGTTTCTCTATCTAGTCCGCACAATCGTTTTAGCCTTTTGGTGAATATAAAGTTATAAATTTAATCAAATCGATATCAGCTAGCGTCATATATAAAGTAAAGAGGGGCGCTTCCCATTTGTTGACCCACATAGGAGCGTTTACTTATTCACAAGCCACACACATGTGGATGTCAAAGGTCCAAGTCCTAATGCGTTTGGGCGATTATTTTTAATGGAGGCTTTGTCCTAGAAAAATGGTGTAAAGGACTTGCAGGTTAATTCGACGATTACGGTCATTGTACTAGGTGGCGTGATCACTTTTTTTCGTATAGTTTGGGCAAATTGATAGTTGCTGAGTGGGATTAGTGGCATCGAAAAAGATTATAAATTGAAATAAATTAAATGGATCTAGAAATAAGTTAGTTTATTCAAATTGTTGCCGCCGAAATAAGCGTCAAAAGTGAATCCGGTTTTTGTAGACCGGAATATGAAAACAGTGATATCGGAATTTATGCAGTGACGGAGCTATAGTTCGTCATTCTTCTCGGGGGTAATTTGATAAATAGTTTGCCGGCAAACGCTTTGCGAAACTTTGGTTTACATTTTTGAGACAATAGCTTAGGTTGGCCAGGCTGTTTTGGAGCTGTACAGATAAATATACGATAATGCATTCGAAGGCATCAGTCAAACTTCGTTCCCTTACATAAAAGTTGAGAAGAAAGAAGTTAGACTCAATTTAGTTACCATCGTTTGGGAACAGATCTTTAATTAGACCTAATTTGACTAAATAAATGTATTCGAATGCATTATCTTTAGGGAACAGACCTGAAATGTAACAAGCAGTTCCTTGTTTGAGCCTATCAGCCTTTTTTGGGGAGGACATTTTATACGTCGCTGCTACAGCCGGCATCTTTGTTTATTATTGCTGAAAGTTAATGACGTTGTTAAAGGTGCTTTTTAGGAGGCATATGACTGCTTATGTAAACTGTTAAGAAGTACTAATCCAATTGCATTAGATCCGCGACGAATAGGAAGGTATAGTGAAAAACTCTGTTCTCATTTATTAGCCATGAAGCTCACCAAAGGAATACTACCTACACAAAGTAATAATTTACTTTAATTATAAAGGCAATACTACATATTGCAATTTATTTCACGATGACAAAAAAAAGTTTAATTGAAAACTGAGAAATAGTGTCATCGTGGGTGATAAAGGTCGAATTAAGATATCGAAACATCGCAGCGGAAAAAGTATTGACTAGGAAACAAATACAAACCAAGAATGCCTGCGCACAAAACTACTTTCGGAAAACGTCGTACACTTAATATTAGCCTACTAACTTGCCAATGAACTATATTATGTTATGTAGTTACCGAAGTTGACCGAAGACAGAAATATTGTCTCAACAACAATCCCGCGGGTGAGCATGGAAGAACAAAAAATCAATGATGACATTCATCAATCATTAAAGCGATTAGAACGTTTTACAAATTGTGTCGTAGTTTTGGGAAACACGAACAAACTATGTAGACATAATTAATCATTACATCGATCGCTTTGATACCGTGATTCCAAGGGCAAGGCAGAAGTTTCCAGCATCAAAACTGATTTTTGCATAATGAAATTGAATTTCTATGTACATTTTATGTATGGGAGAGGGACTTGAGGGACTCTTCTGAAAGTGCATTTGGAAAGGTTGGCCCTGATTTCACTTATGTTCGCCCATTTAAAAAGAGTTGTTTGGAATGAGAACGTACCTATGTGTTTTAAGGCAATGTCCGACTGAATAGGCAGTCGCTGAAATTCGCTGAAGATTCGAACGCGTTTTTTTTAAACCTAAATTGCAGTCAGATTTTTTTTTTCAAGACCGTACGGCGTTCCATTCACCCCTCCATGACTAGGGGACATGTCCCACTTCCCACATGTTTAGAGATCAAGTGCAAATTATTGGATATCAATATAGTTTACAATTTCACACTAATGTGAAGTGTCGCTAGCCATCTAGCAGCTAACGGAACGTGCGCATTAAATATGAACGACATGATATGACAAGTCTTTTCGTCTGCCGCCTTGATTAGATTAATCCAGGTTGTGTGTCTGTGTATTGGGAAACTTCAGGCATTTGACCGATCATTTGACAGAACTTATGACGTTTTTCATTGAAGATCCAAGGGAATTGTCCCAAAATTCAGAATAATGTTTCGCCAAGCCCAATCTTTCACAGGTGGGCTGTCTGTTCAAACGTCAAACAAATTTTAAGGGTAAAAAAGCCGATTAATAATGGCCAGAGTAGTGCCTTTTTGAAATATTGATAGAAAGCGCACAAATCCAATTACTTTAACTTCTCAGCTTTTACCAAATACATTTTATAAATATAATTTTTCAATCCTACAAAGCTTTCATCCTGTTTTTCCACTTTATTATAAAATTTTCAGTAAATTTTTAGCATAATTACATTAGCTACAAATTTGTTTTGTTTTCCTTCAAGTTTTTAGCTGGCACTTGGTTTTTTTCTTCGTACTTTACACTGACACTTTCAATGATATCTTTGCCCCATTTTTTTTTTAATAGTGGTAGGTAGATCCAATATGCACATCATTTATGTGAAGCTTGGTTGTCTCTTGCTACGTTTTTGTTGTTTTCTAAAATGAAAATTGATGTTTTTGTAAGCCAAGGGCAATTTCTTAAAAATATCCCGGAAGTGTCCTAGAGAGAAACATAGAAAACACAGAAAGAGCACTTCTAGATTCGATCTTTTGATATAAAAGGCAATTCTTTGCTGCAATCGAAAACGCCATTAAATAAATTAACGTTAATATTTCTAATTAGCTTAAGTTCCATTCGTTCCAAAAATGAAACACAAAACGAATGGTTGTGAGAAGCTAGGCCTTGGGTCCCTACAGACCTGTTGCGCCAACTATATATATTACGTTCAACTAATGGCTTGGCTCCTAATGTGAACAACCATGACCCTCAAGTAAACGGTTGCGCAAAAATCAACACGGAACCGAGCGCGGCCTCACTGAATGCACCCATCTATGCCCCAACACCGCTATTTGCAACATTAAAAAGTTAGGCCGCTGTAGATATCTACTTCAATGACAATATTTTTTTTTCCGGCGTCATTGAATCAACCTTTAACTTTTCGAAGTTAATATTCACATCATGCTCGAGAGAATACAAACACATTTGGTGTTACTCCACAGCAATCCGTTTGTTAACAATTTTTCTTTCCAAAAATGATATCTACCTATCCAACGATAAAAACTTGGTAAATTATATTTCTCAACAAATGCGTCAAAGCGATGAATGTTTATATAAATTATACGGCATACGGGTGTAGAAAGTACAAGAATAAGAGGAAAAAAGAAACAAAAAAAGAAAAGAAAAAAAAGAGGGCAACCCATTACATATAGAGAATACTCAGCCATAGTGGCATAATGAAATGATGGCTTGAAAATTAAACTCACTGACGTGGCTCAAAACCGGTACAACGCTTTGAAATCTGATTTTTCACTGAGAAAACACCGCATTGGAGCCATACACTGAATTTATTACAATTATCACAATACAACTCGTGATGCTGACTAACCCATCTAGCATTGGAATTAGTCCAGTGACATAGCTACTAAGAATCTGACGTTATCTCACGAATTCAACGCCGATTCTAGGTAGTAGCCGAAAGACTAGTCACCGCCTCTGACTGGACTGATGCTTTATAGTGCTTGAATTTATGCACGACTGTACTCCGGCAGATTCATAATAAATTTAAATCAGAAAGAACGAACGCAGATGTATCGTAAAAAAGTTGAATTCTACACAAACTACCACCATAGGCCATAACCATAGTCGTATGGAGCTATCTCTAGAATTAGTTAAACAAATAGTGTATTTGTAAAGCTATAATTTGTGTGCTTCGCCTGTGTTTGAGAAATGTTTTAGCACAAAACAAAATTGCTCCTGCCCCACCACATGATAGTCTGCGAACAGAAACAGAAAGGCGTGGATGTAGGTAGAGAGGAGATAAATGCAAAATACAAAATAAAATACAACACAACAGAATCCACTCAATTTAGCCATAGAGAACGGACCAGCACAGCGACACCAACGAACAAAAATTCCGCACTACGCGATGATGTCATCTTTTTTCTTTGATTTTCTTTTCGAGATAATTATAATTTAGCCTTTAGCGTATCCGTATACATAGTGGAAGTGCTAATTTTTGTCAACATTTTAAGCGTTTCCATCTAATTTGGCTTAGTGCAGTGACACTATAAGTTCCGTGGTTTAAGTAAACGATTGATAACCCTCCCTGTAACCGCAGACCGCACCCACTGTTCTATAAAAGGGCAACCGACCAACAATCACTATGCACTGTTTTTTTGTTGCTTCTCCTTTGGCTTTGGCGAATAATAAACACAAGTACACATTAATGATTGAAATAATTTCACCGCAAAAAGTTGAAAACAAAAACAAAATAATATTCTCTACTTCAGTTTTGAATGGTATGGTTGACGCCGGTACTTACTTCCACTCTTGTTGAACACTTTTTGAAAACTGGTACTCGTTTGCTCTCAGTAGGTGGCTTTTATAAAAGTAAATAGAAAGAACTCAAAAAATGACCTAAATCGACTCAATTAGTGACGTATTCGATTCAATTTCTCTCCCGAGTCCCGAGCGAACCGAAAAGCTTTGAGAGCAAAAGCTCTTCGTGTATTAAAGTTGAGTTGAATAATTGAATTTTATGGAATCCAAGAATAAAAATATTTTGTGTCTTTGATTGCTTCTTCTTTCTTTTTTGATGGGAATGGAAATGGGGAGTTTTGAAAAATGTTTGATGTCTGTTCTGTTTGATGCGATGACGACACAACTGTGAGGGAAATTCGTTCGGGTTCTCGGGATACCTGTTTTTTTCCATAGAAAACAACAGTGGATGGGATTAACTAGTTTCTTCTAAAAAAAAAAATGAAAAACGTCATGAATCAAGCTTAACTCAAATGAATCAGAATAATAACACAACACAAGCACAACACTATTGCCGATTGGTATGGTTGAGTACTTACATAATGAAAACCGAGATGAAAACAAATTGACCCACTATTTAGTAACGTTTTATTTTAAATGTAGTGACTCAGTGTGAATGGAAGCCCTAATCAGCTTTTTCTTGCAAAATAAAAGTAGGTACACCATCAACAACCAAACGTCATTTCGAAAAGCAAACAGTTACATTTAAGTAATTGCTAATAGAACTGCATTCATTGAGTAGGTATTCCAGAAAATTAGAGGTAGGCCTTTCAGTGTCCCCATCACGACCATGCTCATTCCGATTCAAAATAAAAAAGGGGGACAGAAAAGGCTCCTCTTTTCTCGTTTCCCAATCTTGTAATCCCAGGGCCGGTTTATCTTAGGAGACACAAGATTCGTGTGAAACTTCAAACTTTGGACTGACATTAAACATGTAGGTAAATGCGTGCAGGAATTGCCGGCGTTTCGCCACAACCACAACCCGAGCGGAAGAACAAAATATGTATACATTTATCTAATGTCGTTTTCCATTGGGACAAAAAATCAATCTTTTTTTTGATCTAAATCACTTTTCATGTTCCATTGGGCAAAATAAATTTTTTTTTCGATTCGGTGCACTTTTTGCAGATCTCTATATTTTTTCAGATCTACACATACTGCCACAATACCAATATGCTTTGCACAGCTGTTTTACGTCATTTTAAGAAGTTTGCTTTCAAGCCAAAGCTCAAAGTTTCGTGAAAACCAAAATAACGAAATACATAAATAGCCATGGATATATGATTTTGGAGGAATTGTTAACTTCATAGTCTTCCTAGTCGTTTGAAGACTACGAATCACCAAAAATACTAAATTTGTATCTACAAGAGGGAAAACATTTTTGAAGTCGATATCCATTTGTGATAAATAAAAAAAAAATGGAACAGCTGATATTGCTGTCAAATAACGCACTCGTACATTTATAAAAGCAGATCAATTTCGTTGCGCGTTCCATTGGCAGCGTAAAATCTGAGATCTGAAAAAGATTTCTGGTGGTCCCAACGGAAAACGACATAATTGAAGTACGGACAGGAGACCAGGACGAGTTCGAAGTTCTCTCCGTTGTTAACTAAATGAACAAAAATTGTTTGTATTTGACAGAAAAAGGAGGGCATTTTGAAAAAGTTAAAACGCTTGTGGATTGGCACATTCAAAAACCTTAAGTCTTATGCGGTACTCGATTGGGCGCTCTCAGAGCAATTTTTATGTTCGTTTTGTACAAAAAAAAGCAATCTTGCCTCAGATTTACCAATACAAGAGCATTTTAGTTTGACGACGGGTAAGGTTTTCGTGAATTTGTTCTAAAGCAAAGAAAAGCATTGCATCGGGTGAATCTGTTTTTGCAAATCATTTATGTATAAATATATAGAAATCAATCGGGGCGGAAAAGAATTCGAATTTCTCTACTGCGTATTTCACTATTTTTTTCAATTTAATCAAAACCTCCAAAAACCAAACAAATTCAATACAAAACAATTAAACACCGCGATGCTCATAAAAGCAAGATGATTCGCGGTCGGCCATTAGCAACATGCTTTTTTGTTCATCAAACGTATTCACGCACGAGGGTTGAAATTACAAAAACAACAATGTAAACAAATGGGTATTGGGGGGATACACGTACGAAAGATATCCATCTCTTTTTAATCATTCATATCTGACGGATTCCTACCTCGACTCGAATGCGATTTCGCTTCCGACAGAGTAGGTATGCGCTGCGGAGAGTTTTCCGTTCCGACGTATTACTCGCTAGGGCCGAATAAGGTTCGTTCGGGTACTTTTTTGCAAATTTAAAATTATTAAAATTTTGCTAAAGCTATGTTCAGACGATTGCCAGATCTGAAAATATTGTCAGGTCTACAAATAATCTAGCATTGAGCTGCAAATCATCTGACAATAGCGAACTACCTTACAATACCAAATTGCCAGTTCACACGGTTGGCAGATGTTTGCTTACAAAATATTTGCAGATCCGTTTGTAGGCTTTGTCTTTGGCAGACAAATTAAAAATTGTGTTTTTTGTCATTCGGTGGTGAAGTCTTGATTGAGAAGCACGTTATAATGGAACAAAAAAAAAATTTAAATGGAACAAAAAGATGCAATTGCGACTGTTTTGGCTGCTTATGTATTTGAGGGTAGCGAGGAGGATAAATTGCCACAAAAATGTCAGTGTGTTTGGACATTGGGTGGCCCGCCGTCAGGAAGGACTTTACGCAAAATTGATGGTGGTATTGCGACCTTAGTAGCAAGAATTGTATGGATTCTGAACAATTCGAGGATCTCCTAGTTTTTGTGACTTTCAGATTCGACATGTGAGTGAAAGAAAAAATAAAAATAAAAAAACAATTTAGCTAATTGCATTAAAGCATCTAAACGAACTTCCTGTCGAAAAATTAAACAAAGAAATAAACATTCCCGGATAGTTTAACAAGCATCATAAAACAGAAAACACAAAATATGCATAGGTACCTACAAAAAAAGGGATTAGAAAGGATCATAAATATTTCTAGTTCCTTTTACCAGGATCATAAACGGAAGAACACAATAAAAAAAAAGGGATTAAGAAGGATCATAAACATTTTCAGATATGGACTTTTACAAGCATCATAAAACGGAAAATACAAAATATACCTATAACAGAAAATTATTAGAATGGATCATAAATATTTCTTGAAGTACCCTTAAAATAAAGAAAAGGGTTATAAACTTTCCTAGATCCTCTTCGTTGTTATATCGACTTCTTTCTCCTCGTACATATTTGAAATTATTTAATTCACACAGAAAAATGCAAAGAGAATTGCACCGAAGCTTCGTTTTGGTCGTTGAAGTTATGAAAAATATTTGTCTACAAATGAACATAATCGTAACCACTATTGTGTACCTACAATCAAAAAGAAAAATCAAATTCTTCAAGGATATTGAACGTCGCGAAGTACCTATACGTCATAGATACAATTTATTCTTAAAGGCTAATTATACATAGTAGACACATACACTTACATGGATCGCACTTCAAAGGTTCCATTGATCAGGCTGATTCATATCACAACAGTCAAAAGATGGCTCAGTAATGTCTGTTACTAGTTATACGGCAATCTGTATAACATTGAATTATTCATCTGAGTCAGATTATTTGATTACATATTGCGACGTCACTGAAAGTTTTGATGCGTTCGCAAGATCACTTTTTTTTCTAGTGTCTAGTCATTTAAATTCCTTGAAAATGATTCAGTAATAATTATATTTAGAATATTCTAGACGCGTACCACGAGAGAGTTCTTTGACTACGAAATGATATGTGCCCGGGTAGCTCAGTCGGTAGAGCGTTGGACTTTTAATCCAACGGTCCAGGGTTCAAGTCCCTGCTCGGGCGGCGCTTTACTTTTTTATTTTATTGTTTTATGAATTACATTAGATTTCATCAAAACTTTATTTACAACCATACGACCCTCGTTTTTGGTACGATGTTAAGAATTTGTGAAGACCACAAAGTTGCGTAAATGGTTTTAGAGACAGAAACCCATTAGGAGTATTGTCAGTAGTTATTAATTAAATTGTTCTGCAAGTGGCTGCATTCAGGTTTTATATCCTAAAGCTACTATCAGACGGTTACACAAATTTCAATTGGGTATCGCGTACTTTAATTCTATACACTAATTTTATACTGTGTTTATACACAAACTCGATTTGTATAATTTGTGGTTCAGAGTGTTTGGCACATTCTACATAAATTTATTCACAAAATTATGCCTGATAGTAGCTAAAGTGTAGTAGAATGAATAAAGTGTAAAGTGAAGCGAAGTAATATAAGAAGTTACTTTTAAATCATGAAAACAAGAAGCAATAAACATCCGATTATACTGTGTGTTTAACTTCAGTGGCCTTAACAAAATGAGTGTCATAGAGCTCCCAAACTAGTATAAGTAATTTAAGATTATTAACTATTATTTTATTACTATGTATTAACGAGCCAATTTACATAAGTAAGTCAGGTCACTGTTCCGAATTTACCCGTCCATTACAACTCTAAAACATACCATTTTGCAATTACAACAATATTGTATACCTTTCAACTTCTTGCCAATTTGAACGTTTTATTACAAAAGTTCGAGCAAGTTTCAATCGTTTTAATAAGTAAGCCGGAACCGCTTAGCTTAACCGAATTACTAACATTAGCGTTTAATATAATCCACGTATACCGCTCTTTTTAATCTAGAAACAAGAGGAAAATGAATTTAGTCAAATCAAACTGGAACATAATTCCCAACTTACTCTAAAGGAAATTCCAATTTTGCTGCTTAAATAGCACTTGACTAAGCACGCCAAGTAGTGTTTGTCATCCTTTCTGCTTAAAATTATTCGCTGGCCAACCTTATGTGCAAGGCTATCTCCAAGCGCAGGACAAACAACAGCCTCATCGTGGTTGATCCTTGTTGTTAATTCGTTCGTTATCACCACCTGTAAAGATTTGTTTCATATTATAACAAAATATAGGTCGCATTATGTACTAACTCACAGCTAAATCATATCGATCTGCTAGTTCCTGCAGATCTGTGAGAATCTCATATATAATCCTCGTTCTATTCGTATGGTCATCAAAGTTTCGAAATATAAATGAAAATGAATCGATGACTATTAATTTGATCTGAAATAAGAACTCCTTATTACATTTATATTTGGACTAACAAACTCGACCTCGACTTACATTATCTGTTGACGCCAAGGTGCACTTAATCATTTCTATACTGGTCAGTAGCTCAACATAGTCCTTACAATAGATGTACGAAACATTCTTCATGATGCTGTGGCTATTGAACTCAGTCGGGACAACATTTACCTTATAATATTTTTTGTATGTCTGCTTGTATCGCTCCGCACAGTGATAGGCAATGTCTATCAAAAACAATTCAAATAACAAAAATAAAAATATTTACCGCCCGAGCAGGGACTTGAACCCTGGACCGTTGGATTAAAAGTCCAACGCTCTACCGACTGAGCTACCCGGGCACATAATAAAATGTCTTCACAAGAGATGTGATGAGGCAGCTACAACTATTTAACTCAATACGAACCTTCCAGACGATATGGGCTGAACCCCTGATTCGTATCAATGAACAGTGCTTTGGCACCAATTCCACCGACCTCTTGGGGAAACTGGACATTCACACACAGTTGCAAACTGAAACGATGAATTTCATTTCGGTGCACAAAATAAATATTAATAGATTGAAACTCACCAGATCTGAGTTTTTCCCGTGCCGGGTGCACCGCAAAACTCTGTAATTATCTTTGATGGTACACCACCTCCGAGACATTTATCCAGTTCTTTACATAATGTGATTATTGGTCGACCTTTTGCCTCTTCAGACCAACAATCTAGAGCTGATTTCTCGAACATTGTTCACTTTCAATTTTTGGTTTGTTTACTTTGGGGGTGGTTTTGTTTTGAAATGAAATCCAAGTTGTTTGGTTAAGTTTTAAGTTCCACTCATTACATTCCATTCCATTACCAATCCAATTATCTACCTAAATTGAAGTTTGAGTGGGATATGACACACAGCGGCTCACAAGTTTAAGGTACCATTCACATGAGCGCGAACTGCGAATAGGCGAATTGCTAAAGGTAAGATTAGACGGTATGCCAAGTGGTCATAAAATGCCAATTTCTGACAATTCTCCTGTCAAAATATGGTCATACAATGTAATTGGCATATCTCAAATGCTCTAATGACCTGAATGCCACATATGACCAGGCTGATTTTGACAACTAAAAATGCCCAAATAGCATATGGTGTAATGGGACAATAGATACGAATGCCAGCATATAGCCTTATATGCCCATATGCTTTTAATTGAAATTTCGTTATGGCATTAATGGCATTTTTGATGGAACAGGAACTATTTTGTTTTCATCGGTGATTGAGTTCGTAGAATTGTGATTCATTTTAATTTTCGTTCTTTTTTTGGTAATAAATACCAAATGCCTCAAATGACCATCAAGTCAAATGTGACCATATTGGTAAATTTGGTCATATAGTCTAATATACACTTTTGATAATCCTGACATTTTGTTCATTTGACGGCTAACCTGGTCATTTGCATTTTGGCATTCATATGCTTAATTGGCATACAGTCTAATCTTAGCTTAACAAAACAATTTAAGTGTATTATTGAATGGAAAATTGCTCTTTGCTTTGCTACAAAAGCATTAAATTGTGTAATCTAACAACAATCTACAAAAAAATTGATTTTAATAGGTAAATTTATAATTACAACAAATTTCCCGCGAATTGAATATTCTTGGCACGAACTGCTCTATCACACTTTATTCACAATCCACAGTCGCACTCCACAAACCCGCGAATTAAAAATTCGTTCGAACATAACCTTCAACAATGAAACTGATTCGCAGGAGCCTGGGACAAAAAAAAGTTTTCATGTGAGTGAAATAATGCATAAGAATATTCGCTTTTCGCAGTTCGCAGTTCGCAGTTCGCAATCCGCTCTCATGTGAATAGTACTTAAAAGAGTACTAGACTTTCACAAATATGAACACACAATACAGTGTGTCTGAAATGTTATGGTCCGTGGTATACACTGAGCTAAATCATTTATAATCTTCAGATTACTTTTGGATTGTAGCCTTTTTCCGTTGAATTCATATATATTATTTTGTTGGATTTCTAAATGATAAAGTTGCCTATAGCCCTATAGGTACTTTTGTATGCAAAATTTACCACCGCATGTGTTTGAAATATGATTTGCAGTTTAACAATGAACAGTCATATTTGGAATCAGCTCCACCACTGTGAAAACAAAACAAAAAAAACTATTATAAGAAGGTTTATCAAAATTCGATAACAAAGCCAAAATTCAGAGCGAATTCGTAAATCTAAAAGTGAATTCACATCTGACATTTACCGGAATGAAAGTATACGCATCTGATTAGTTCTGATTTGTATTCAACAAGTGTTTCATTATATTAAATTCTTCTCGTAGTTCCCAGCTTATTTGTTTAGGGTATTTTGTTACATATTGTAATATAATTCTACTTTAGAATCTTAATTTAATGTGCGAAGCTAAAGTAAGTGTTATTGCATTTTAATTTAATATCGGAATAAAAGAAAATTTGTTTCATGGCGGAACCGCTTTCAACATTCAAACATACCTTTTGTGTGTACAGTTCCGTTCGCTTGAATTTTCACCCGCATCTACATCGCGTTTCGCTCAACTAATCCAACAAACCACCAGCAGCAGTTCGTCAGTTCATTTCATATTTCATTAGCGGAACCACTTTGTCCTCAATAGAAGTTTTTTTTTTTTGTGTGCGGAGCTCAAAGAAAAACTAGATCTATTCCAAACAAAGCAAAATACACATTCCAAGTTCTCTCGAAATGTGTTCGAACAACTTTATACATTATCAAATTACCAGCGAATTAAGTTTCTGAGTAGAATTGATCGATAAAACGAGGAAAAATTCTAGCAAAACAAAATTCAAACAAAACTCGCCCCAACACCTTATTGCACCAGAGCAATACACACCACCACCACCAAACGTGCATCATCGCCATCCCGTATCCATTCACACAACAACTTGTGTGTCAAAAAGCTTGTTGTCTCTTCGCCACAGATTCCGTTGCTCCGTCTGACATTTGCATGCGCGAAAGAAAGAAAAAACTGAAGAATCAAGTGAAACCCAGCGAGTGTGTGCGTTGTGTGAGTGTTTAACTATTCATATTTTTTTTTGCTGTTAAATACAATTTTTTCCATCTAAACAAATTTCATTTTTTGCAAAAGATTTAAATAAACCTCGTCCAGTGTATTTCTTGCGTCGACTTTGAGACTAACAACGGTGGAAGGTCGCAACCAATAGTCAGCTGTCAGCTCGATATTTCGTGTACGTATATCTTTTTCTTCTCTTCTCTCATGTGTCTCGTTGTATCTCACAAATCATGATAATTACAGAAGCCACACAAAAATCACAGAGCCCACCATTCAAACATGGTCGATTACTACAAAACACTAGACGTCTTACGCACAGCCACCGATGCGGAAATTAAGAAGGCCTACAGAAAGCTAGCGCTCAAGTGGCACCCCGACAAGAATCCCGAAAATTTGGACGAAGCCAATCGTCGCTTCAAAGAGATCTCCGAAGCGTACGAGGTGCTGTCAGATGAGAAAAAGCGCATCATCTACGACCAATATGGTAAGGATGGCCTAATGGGTGACGGCCAACGAAGCAGACCATCCCGCAGACATCACCACGGTGGCAATGGAATGCACGAGTTCGATGAGTTCGACATAATGGGCGGGTTCCCATTTGTGTTTCGGCCACCCGACGAAGTGTTCCGCGAGTTTTTCGGTGTGAATTCACCTTTTGCCGACCTATTCCGCGACGTGCACAGTACACATCCAAACTGTCGTCGACCCGGCAACCACGGGGGGCATCATCACCGATCGGCCGGTGGTGGCCATCGTCACTCGCATCCAGCGCAAAACAATATGATGACCTCATTCATGAGCCCAATGGTCGGCTACTCAATGATGGACTTCCTCATGCCATCGAACAGCTTCACTTCTTTCTCCTCGTTCAACACGCAAATGGCTGGCGTTGGCGGCGGCGTCGGCAATGTTCAGCCGAATGGTGCCATAAAACGAACCTCAACATCGACCACCTTTGTGAATGGCAAAAAAATGATGACCAAACGGGTCTTCGAGAATGGCAAAGAAACCGTTTTCAGCTACGAGAACGATGTCCTTAAATCAAAGACTGTGAATGGTATTGCACAGAACCTCTCGATAGCAAACTAAAAACAAGAAAAAAATCCACTACTAGTTGTTTGAGGGATGAGTCATTTATACAAAACACACAAGTCAACTAAAAAAAAAATTATACGTAGCTATTTAAACGGGAAATAATAAACAAAAAGAAAAAAAAAATATCATACACACAAAATAGCAAATAAATCGTAATCGCGCGCGCTATATAACTTAGCGTCGCTTATTCTCTAAGTAACAGTACTATGTAATATTAATTGTAAGATGTACGCAAATGTAATGTGTGGAATGCGAGTGCAAGTGGATGATGTGCGAGGCCACATTTTTCAAACACGGTAACCTTTATTATTTTTATATTTGTTTGTTCATTTTGGTTGACCCTAACACTTCTCTTCCTTGAATTCAAATTCAAATTTGCCATCCTAATGTGGACCATAATTGCTAAGTTAATATAAATTAATCGTCGCCTATTATCTTTTGTTTAGGTTCGTAACAAAGTAATCGGATTAACAATTGGCAGAGTTTTATGTTCTAAGAAGCCGGATGAGTGTAGTCGAAGAAACAAAACACGTACATGTATTTATTAAGTAAGATTATATTCTTATTCCCTTTGTTTGTTAAACAAAAAGGAGAAGAAACGTTAGTTGGTAATAATGACTATGATTACTTAAGCTGCGATATAAAACAAAAGCACTGCGAAATGATAATGAAACCTAAAAACAAACAAACACTTCTACTTAATTGCTAAGGCTAATTGTATTAATTTGTAATAAAATATTAATTAATAGTAAACAACAAAACAAGATGCAGAAATTGTCATATTAAATTTGGAGCGGGACAAACAAATTTATATACATATATATATGGAATTAATATTTATTAAACAGATAAAACAAAAAAAAAAAAAACAAAAAAAAAAAACAACTGATGCTGAACAACACTAAACACACACGTTTTCTATTCAATTTAGTTGCCACCAATTCGCTATGTTGACCTCTCTTTTTTTCATGTTAATTATATAAGTTTACACAAATTCTTTTGTTTTCTAATTTTCGAAGACGAACTCGCTGTACGCATGCAATGTTTTGTCGATTAAAATCTAAACATGCAACGGCTTACAACGAGCGAGAGAGACACATGGTCGCTTTGGGATCAAAGACAACAGTTGTTAATAAAACAAGCGCACTTGCCTCCCAATTAAATATTTCTTTTTTGTTCTTTGTATTTGCTTGCGAATAAAGCATGAGAAAGGTCATGATCTTGATATAAACAAAAGACAACAGAAAGTAACTCGTATTGTTAGAAAAAAATCCAAACAAAAAAAAAGAAATTAAATAAATGTTCTAATAATGTAGTTTACAATTTCGCACTTGTCGTAGAGACAATGGTGTCTCGCCGACTTTAGATAAAAAAGGATGGCCATCGCGTGCAGACAAAAGAAATTTGATATTTCTTCTGGGCGGGAGTTGGTTCTTTGTTATGCATTCATACGAATGCCACTGCAATTTGAAAAGACATCATATGACAATAGGCAGAACGCCCTATAATAATAAACAGAGCGTTGGTCTATACCGTTGAAAAATATGGGGATCCCCTCTCAATACTGCCTATCTAGCTCTTATTTAATTGCTAGTTTTACGAAAAACTGAGCATTAGTCATACTCTGTGATTTCAAAAATGTGTAAGTCATTGTATCAGTCTTCTTGGGATGGAATTGTGACAGGAAAGGGTAGCGGTTTTCCTGCAGTGCCCACACTACTGCGTAAGTATGGGCTAGGAGACAATTGCCGTCAATCTATTCAGAAAATCAGTTCAAGCATGAAACTAGTTCGATGGTGAAGTGTTGCGACCGACAGTCATACAAAGGCGTGATGATTGAGAAAGCGTTGTGGTCGGAATGAAGCCTCTTTGAAATACGCTGATAGAATCACATCAATGTGGACTAGCTTTCGACTAATCAATTTTCAGGTCAAGACAGACGACGATTGCTCGGCCGAATGGAACGCAAAATGCCAACTGTCGAAAAAGGACACATCCGTAGCATAACCTAGAATAATTCTGAATTCGTTATTAGTTGCTATCGCTTAAAGGCTTCAAATGTCTACCATTGATTTATGTTTCCTACAACAGGTGCAGTGAGCCAAAATATAGTTCTTGTTTAAATAAAAAATCATGAATAATCTTGTGTCATTGCAAACAAGTAAGCGTCTTTACGTTAATTTAACGAATCTTTTTATTTCTCTTTGTTTTTCCTTCAGAGCTCCTAGAAGATGTCGCAGCTAAGGGTAGCCAGTTTGCAGAAGTTGCAGGTAATAATCCTTAATCAAAGGAGTGTAACACCTTTTCTGGAAGTGTGCGGACGAACCTTTGTGTGTCAAATCAGAGGCAAACTCATTAAATTTATTTTTCAGAAAAATGGGGAGCCACTAGATGATGTCGCAGCTAAGTAAGTAGTAAGTAGTATGAAGAAGTTACAGGAAACCTTAATTAAAGGAGTGCAACCACTTATCTGGAAGTCTGCGGACGAACCTTGGTGTGTTCACTTAGAGGCAATCTCATTTATTGTTCAGAAAAATGGAAAACACATACAATGAAAAACCTTAGGAAGATGGCAACAAGCAGCTATTATAGAGTATTTGAAAGAATTACAAAAAAATATTGAACGCAAAAACTAGACTGTTTGTTAAGTTTATTGCTGCTCGAGTTTCATTTAGCGGTCGATGACTAGTGGCATGTGTTACTAGTTTTTGAAGTCTGCCGTTATTTGTTTAGTAGACCGCATTGCTAATTTCTTGGCAATGATTAGGAGCAAATCAATGTTTACTGAAAGACAATTCAAAGAACCAGCTCATATTTCCAATAACAGCGCAACAGACATTTGCTTGATCTAATATGGTAACCGAACTACTTTCCTCCCTGCTATAACGATTCCCAAAATCATTCTGCTTTTGAAAATGTTTGCAGCAATTACCTACAAGATAGTAGGTGGATCCTCTTATGGAAATGCTCTTCAAATTTTTATACCTATGTATGTACACAAATAGTAAGTACAATTGAGACACTAATCAATTAGCTTCACGCGAATATTGTAGATACTAACCAGAACAAGTTCCATTCTAGTATTCAAGTTGTGACAACAGCTAGATATTGTGATGAGTGTGTATACCTATCTGTTATACCTACCCAATTATTGCAAATTTTATTCGCTCCACTATGTGGTCGTTCACAGCGTTTTATTGCATTCAATCATAATGTAGGCGATGAAATGATATAATCATTTCTATTTAAAAAGAAAAGAATGAAAATAAACTGACGAATGATTAGTGGGTGGGGAATACTCATGCTGAGATAAATTCTATACTACACGTACAAGTAAGGTTAGCAAAACCTAATGCGTGACGAACAAAGTGACGATACTTTATTAGATTCCTAATTTATTTTTATATTATTTTTTTCAAAACAGGGTGATCTTCTCTTCTATAGTGTATATTGCTAATGGAATAAGCTTCCAAAATATACTTGGGTAGAGGGCGAAGAGAAGGTGATAATCGGTCGCAATGTGAGACAGTTTAATTCATTGTAGGGCATTTGCGAATGTACCCAACCATTGAGTTCCACTTCACTCAGATCTTTATGCTTTCCCCTGTTTGTTGAACTTCGAACACTTTCGCTTTTCATTAATCAGTATACTCGCCCTATTTAGGAAAAAGAAAGAGACCAGACCGCGTAATTTTAAATTTGAAAATAACAATTGCCAACAGCCACTGCAGCGATAGCTACTGATCGCACATGAGATATTTTATTTATTCTTTTGGTGGTGTTTAACGAATTTATTTTTTAAATCGCAGTGGTTACATGGGTTTAATTGACACAGAACCACTGATCATGACATGAAATATATGGCAGTGCACCGATATGGCGGTTTTGTAGTACTTTGATTGCTTGGCGTTCGAAACCTTGAAATAACTCGTTAATTTTTTACGAAGCTGTTGGGGCATGTATTAACTCCTGTGTATTAGAACTTCACTATTAGTATGTTTCCCAAAGATGATCCAATAGGATCCAATTGGATAGTATTTGATGTTGCCATTCATCTCGATAGCTGGCTAGTTTTTACTTTTCTATAAAATATCGCTTCTCCAGAAAATTTAAGTTAGTCATATCTGACAGGAGTACCTGGAGATCCAACCAATTCGTAATACCATCAGGATCACAAATCTGGCACACCAACGGTTCAAAGATGGAAGATGATGGCACCGGTGCTGGGGACTATGGGCTTAGGTTCCAAAGAGCTATAGCACTAGGAAAATCACCAGACATCTTTCGAGCGGAGGTACACGCCATAGAGATATGTGTCCGAGAATGTTTACGAAGGAGCGCTAAAGGTGCCCGCCTCTACATCCTCTCAGATAGCCTGGCAGCTCTAAAGGCCCTAAGATCGTATTCGTTCAGATCAAAGCTGGTTTGGGAATGTTTCAATCTCCTCGAAGATCTGGCCAAGGAGAACATAGTCACTGTTGCTTGGATACCAGCTCATGAGGGATTTGAGGGCAATGAACGAGCGGATTGTCTGGCGAGAAGAGGCGGTAACTGGTCCTGAGCCCTACTTCGGGTTACCTTTGAGTTATGTACACTCACAATTTAGGAAATGGGAAGATGATCACCTTTGTCGAATACTGGACGGAATCCAAAGGTCATATGCAGGCAAAAAGATTCATAAGCTCAGCCCGTAGGAAAACAAAAAAGTTACTTGAGCTAAGCAAAGAAGATATAAGGATCCTAACGGTTTATATTACTGGTCATTGGCCACTAAGTACTTCACTGGCCGCACCATCTCAAAAAAATGGGACTTTCCGACGATGACTCTACGGAGAAAAGGAGGAGACAACGAAACACATACTCTGCGCATGCCCTGCTGTGGCAAGGGGCAGAGCGATCCATATGTAAGGGGCGTTTTTAAGTCCTGCAGATATAGGAAACATGGAACGAAAAGGGGCACTGAAGTTTATAAAGAGCCCCAACGGCTCCCTGGGTTAAATAATAGAGGTGAACACAATAGACCTCTTCTGGTCGCAGTGTACAGGGCCTATTACTTACAATACAATAAAATCGCTTCTGTCCCATCATTGATCTGTTCCATTTTCAAGCAACATTCGTTTTGGATACTCTTCTTCTTCTCGATAATACAACTTCATACACTACCTATACCTAAAGTCTGAAGACTTAACCCAACAACTGCAGCTTAGAAGTAAACATCTACATTCTAATTAATTCATGTTACTTTATTTGTTCCTCTCAAATAAACCGGATTTACACAAAAAATCTAAATAAGGACTAGACACGACACACAATTTGTAGCTTATGTTTAAAATGCTTCTCCCCTTTATTGCAGCATTCCCCTCTTTTCACTTTGTCTCTATTTCATTATGCTCCCATGGACACTGGCGACATGCTTCTTCAGCAAAGCCCTCTGCCTGAATCCCGACTCACAGAGATCACACTTGAACGGCCGCTCGTTCGTGTGCATTAGCAGGTGAGTGACCAAAGTCCCGCTTTGTCTGAATTTCATGTCGCAGTGTGGGCAAGAGTATGGTTTGACACCGGTGTGAATCTTTTGGTGCATACTGAGGGCATTACCCTGAGTGAATCGCTTGCCACATTCGGCGCACTCGAACGGCTTTTCACCGGTGTGCGTCCGCAGATGGTACTTGAGGTTATCGTTTCGCGCGAATGCCGCATCGCAGTAAATACACGGGTACGGCCGTTCGCCCGTGTGGCTGCGAGTGTGGGTAATTAATCGCTTCTTCTCCGAGAAGGCTTTTTCGCAGTACAAACATTTGTACGGTCTTTCGCCGGTGTGCGTTCGCATATGAGTGCGAAGATATCCCGACTGTTTGGTTGCATATGAGCATATTTCGCATTTGTAGGGCTTTTCTCCAGTATGCACACGCAGGTGTGTTGTCAGGCTGGTACTGCAGCGGAACATCTTTCCGCAGTAGGTGCAGGTGTAGGGACGCTCATCGGTATGGGTTCGGCAGTGTACACGAAGCGTCTTGTTGGAAGTGAATTTCTTCTCACACTTGGGGCATTGCAAAAGCTTCTCGAAGTGGGTCTTCTTGTGTGCGGTCAATTGACCAGACTCGCGAAAGGACTTTGAACAAATCGAACATACATATGGTTTTTCGCCGGTGTGGATACGCTTGTGCGACACCAGCGAACTGGAATGTGAGAAAGAGGCCTCGCAGACGTCGCACTTATAATTCCGCTCATTGCTATGAATGCGCAAGTGCACTAGCAATGTGTCCCTTCGCAGGAATGTCTTTTTGCAGATATGACATGAGCGTTCTTTATAAGTTGGATTCTCGTGAATGCGCATGTGATTTCGCATAGACACTTGCCGTGCGAACACTTTGTTGGGGCACAGTTTACAGGTATATGTCGCCTTGCCATCCAACTCGACGCTGATGTTTATGTAATCCTGAAAGAGTTCCTGTCTAGTGAAGCCAGTATATTGCGTTTTCGGTGCCTGTCGGTGGGTAAGCTCCTTTGTAGGCTGCATTTCGTCTCCTTCCTCTTTAATGGCAGCTTTGGCATGTTCCTGCACGTGTAGGGATAGTTCTTTGGTTGATAAAAAGCGCTCATCACACAGTATACAAGTGAGCCAGTTGAGCTTTTGCCTCTCCTCATCGTCAATGTTGACCTTCTTGAGAAATGTCCGTATTTTCTGTTCCTCATTGATGTCGTTGGAGTCGACAATGAATTCGGGTTCTTGTTTAATCATATCCTCGGTAAGTAGAATCCCGCTGATATGATCATCTTCGTCTTCATCCTCGTCAGGCCAATCGGAAAAGCTGCAGTTGCCGTCCTTGACCATATCGGAGAACTTGATTTGTGTCATCTCACCATCCATTATGGTTTTTTGGTTTGTTATCTACTTTGTGGAATGGTTGCACAGATAAATTTATAGCCAATGGACTTTATTTACTTCTATGAGAAAGGCATTGCTTTTGCTTTTCGAACAAATTCCTGAGAAGTTCCCTTTTTTGCTTTTTCCTTATGGCAATAATATGCAGTAAAAATACACAAACCGAGAACGATAAGAAAATTATTAATTTTTTTGTCAAAGCGACGGTCAGCTGCGTTTGTTGACGTTTAGAATTTGTTTCTTGGAAAGCAATGAGGGCGCTACTACATGATTGTTCGTTATGCCGATAGGGCAGTGCAATTGGATTACCTTCCAGCGATGTTAACGCCTATAGAGCGCGCTCTGATTATGCTCTGAACGAAAAAAGAAACACAAATTTGAGTTCTGATGTCTCTGAGAAAGAAACACGAACTTTTTGCATAACAGTTCAGGTTCTGCTCTGAACTAAAAAAGAAAAACGCCTAATATGGAAAAATTTATTAAGAGGATTGATGGATGATGCTAAACGGTAAAAGTTTAATAAGCAGCTTGATGTAATGTTAATCACTAACATTACACATAGGATACAGGGTCAATTATGAAAGATCACTGCTATTTACCAAGAAAAACGTCGTGGAAGAACTGAATAAAGCTATAGACTTCCTCTTTATACATTCTGTTTGCTTAAAACCAAATTTGGTTTAAAGCCACATTTTAAGACTAGTGCTAACGAGACCTGTGAATCAAGGGACAGTAATGTGTTGGAATGGAGCTTAAAAACAATATGAAAGATTCAGGATTTCAATAGTGTTAATTAAATAAGAAAGTTAAGAGCACGTTTCTTCTAATTCATCGACTCGAGAGTAATTTTGCTGGAAATTACTTCGTCAAACATAAGCTTGAACACAGTTTAATGAAATGAACGATGGTAGTTATTGAACTTGACAAATACTGAAAAGACGAACAACAAACAAAAAGCAACTTTTAACAAAAAATACATCGGTAATACAGATTTCTACATTATGTTCCCACCCCAAGCAGTTATTCTTCCATTCATTTCCAAACAGCATTCAGCATTCCAGCGGAATCCATTTCAATTTCCGCTTATCAAATTCAGCCGCATTTTCCCCTTTGCGGTGCAGTCCAATTCCAGTTGTTTTCCAAACTTCATACTGTAAACTTTGGTGTGGTGTCGTCGGTGCTTTAACTCGATTGAACAAAAAGGAAAAAAAATCCATTTTCTTTTTCTTCACACAGAGAAAAATGTGTTTGCTTTGAAAATAATTGTGCAATTGCCAAAATTCCCGTGAATTCTCTCAAGTGTCAACCGAATCCTGAACTTTCCTGTGCGCACTGCGGTAATAGATACCAATTTTGATTTGGATACCTCCCTCACCACCCAGAACGTTGCTCGACATTTCCTTTTAAGGTAAGCCACAATGTATTTTGATCTTTGTATATCCTGAAACGTAAAATTCATCGATTCCGGTGGCGGAAGAATAACACACATTCTTTTGTCCAAATAAACAATGGAAAAGGGAGATCTCTGTTATTCTGCTGCTGCACTGACTCTTTTTCAAGTGGAGTCTGCTGCTGCTTGACATTCATTTTATCGCCCACCCCCACTTCTCTCCCTCGTTCTTGCACTAAATGTGGATTACGGAATACCCTTATTTGGTCGAGATATCATCCATCGTCGTCGTATCACCCTTTCAATTAAAATAGAAAAAAAAAACACATTGTATAGCCCAGCCCATTTCCTTACACTCTATCATTTCTTCCTCAATTATCTCCTTTCAGAACTGCCACCATAGAGTGGAGGAAGGCACACACATATACTCGACAGTAGGTTCGTGTGTGCACTTTCGATAAAACTCGAATGATAAGGGCCAAGTCAGCACAGCACACGCACGGATAATGTCCGACACAGACACTAGAGATTTTTATGAAATTCTCCAGTGCAGTGAGAACGCTACCTTCGAGGAGCTAAAGTGCAAATACAAGCAGCTCATACTGCAGTTTCATCCTGATAAATTAGCTGACCCTACCGTATCCGTGTCATCGTCATCGTCATCAAACGATGAAGAACGCTTTATACGGATTAACGCAGCGTGGAACACGCTAAAAGACCCCATTAAACGTAAACTCTATGACGCCGAATTGTGTCAGAATAGATTTCAGTTGCACAACAACATCTTCGATCGTCTGCGAGTGACCGATCTAGAGATTGAGACTTGCATCGACGATGACGGTGCAGTGAGCACAATAAGAACGCACCGGTGTCGATGCGGTGGTCAGTATATTGTCGATGATGCGATTGAAATACCCACGACTGATGAGGTCGACGATGAGGTGCTGATTGAATGCACCGAATGCTCATTAGTTATAGTTCTGAGGAGATGATGGATGGATGGACTTGGACGTGGACAAGATATGGGTCATCATTATACCAATAAAGAGAAAGAAACACAATCTTGATTTCAGCTGTAGAAGCATTGTTTATTGTTTTGGGAGTGATGTGTGCGGTGGCGGCTCTTGTATGCACGTGAGCAGCAAGGAAATCGCTTAGGGCTATTGATTTGATTTACCGTTGTTACATGAGTATTCATTGTCTCGTGACCTTCATTCGTGGTATAAATGTCTCGATTGGGGGAACACAATCAGCGATGGACGTGCCAGAGTGATCTATCCAGTTGAACGACGTTTACAGCTTGAGTCTATTGAGAGTTAAGTGGCGGATTGATGATGCCTTGATTGGCGGATGTAGAAGGCAAGCAATTAAAATGATTTTCTTCTTATCATCGTGAACTTAAGACACAAATAATCAATGCAAAGTTTGATGTCATGATTGAACTTGTAGACTGTTTGTAGTGTCATCGGAAGTGCTGTTTGGTTTTTGATCATTTGTTGCAACTTCCCTGTGAGGAAGGGGTCTTCCGTTAAATACGTGTGAACAGTGATCAGTTCGCTGCATTTGAAATCGGAGACTAAACTGCGTTTCGGCATCTAATTCAAGTTGTTTGTGCTCAGTAGAGTATGCACTTCCGGTCTTGTTGATTTACTTCAATTAACTTAAATTGACCGAAAGCAAAGTGGCGCATCTGAACACAAAACGTGTCGTCTTCATCACTTGGTGCATTGCGCCGTTAAACATGATAGTTTACGATCTGAAACTCGGGACGTGTTTCACTTGTGGGTGCATTTGCAGTGACCCAAATATACGATGCTTTAAATTGACATTTACACCAATTGGTGTTCGTATACAAATAACAGTGATGTTCCACAGAAGCGATAGTCAAAGTTCATGGCATCGTTCATACCAACTTATCTAGTACGTGGTGTTTATTCATCTGTAGCTGATCAGCAGAAACGATTGCCCGCTGTTAAATAAAGACATTTTTTTAGTTTTTCTTTATCGGTGACTGTGAAATGCCTGACTGTCTTTTCATCAACTGGATACCTATTAGTTTACTTTGTATTAGTTACGTTTGTACGATTGGCAAGTATTCGTATGTACGTGCTCAATTAATTTATTCAGTTCGCGACTTCAAACAAATCAGCTTGTTGATAAATCGAGCATCCAGTTGAATGTCTCAGAAACGTGTGTAAACACCAACTAGGCATGTGAAGCCTAGTGAGGTGAACATTGCTCCCATTGCTGGTTCGTGAAGAGCAACCTGCTCATCAAATTGCTGTTTTATCCCCTAAATATGCTGTGTCCATAGACATATTTACAGACATAGAAGGAAAGTTGGAGACTGGGGTTCTTAATAATGCTTGATCTCTGGCCAGATCTAGTCTCAAGTCTAGATCTCTGGCCAGACAGCCGCAAAGAGAAAGTTCTTCAGACGAACTATTTACAATGGTTTATAGTGTCACACTTTCTGTCGAGGGTCGTCAAGACAATGTGGGAAAGAAGTGCAACATGTCGCTAGTTATTTAGCGGTCAATAAAATAAAATAGATCCTCTTTCCACTAACGCCGAGCTCTTAAAAAAATGGTCACATCTGCAGGAAATGCTTCTTCTCAGTGGCTGAATGACATTTCCATAGGCAATCGCTAGCTGTTGCCAACAATCGTTCTACATATCTTCACTTTCGTATCATTCATAGTACCTAAGTGATATACAAAAAGGCGTCTTCCATTGAATTACATATTATTATCCACAGAGCATGTAGTGCATTTCAATTTAACAGCACAAGCAATATGCGAGCGTCTGCCTGTCTCTCGGAAAGGAAAAGTGCTCGCGATACCATTGCCCATTGAACGACTTTTGTAACGCAAAGCAGACATCGTCTATATTCATTTGTAATTCTCAAACGAACGCTTATCTTAGATTTTCTCCGACCATAAATGGATGACAATTATTTCCATATATATCCACCATTTCACGTTCTTCAAAATGGAACGAAACTAAATCATGAACTGAATTGTTGGTGTGTTCTTGTTCTTTGCTCGCTCCAAGAAGGTGAACCTCTGTAGTAGGCAGACCTACTTTTTGGGGAATTTTCAGGTTTTAACCCAATTACCGAGGTAATAAAAAATACGTTTACATACTCTGCACCAGAACGAACGTGTACTGCTGTATCCGGTTTTTTCGCTCCAGTCAGGCGCACTTCAGTGTCCCAAAAGAGAGAGAAAAAAAACATTTTCCTGCCGCAAATGCAATGTAAACAAATGCTCCTCTCCTGGACAAAGGGGATAAACTACCGCAGTAATTGTTCGTCGTTTTGCCTGTTTTGCCGCACCAGTCGAGCAACAACAGCGAACGACCTTTGTGAAGTACACCACTGATTCACAGAAGCTGTGTGTCATGTGCTTGTGCATGTCATGCTGGTTATGGCATGGCGATAATTGGGTAATCGGTAATTGGGTTAAAACCTGAAAATTCCCCAAAAAGTAGGTCTGCCTACTACAGAGGTTCACCTTCTTGGAGCGAGCAAAGAACAAGAACACACCAACAATTCAGTTCATGATTTTTACATTCTATGAGTAGGCAATGGCTATGACAGACACACAGGCCGATTTTTTCTGTTTTCTGCATGTATCGCTGGAAACGTGTACCTCATTTCCAGTCTCCATCTGTCACCTCCTCTGGAGTCAGCGATATGGAAACCGGTTCTCTGTTTTGTTTTGATCCGATCTCAACTCAATGTTGTTGCTAATTCTACGAAACTGACCGCATTTGAGATTATAAAGTTGTTTCTCTCCTTCTCGCTGGCTATCCTTCGGCTGAGGGGGGACATTGGAGTGGAGCTGACGTAGATCGATTTAAGAAAGTTTTAATTAAGATGCTCGTTTGACCCTGAAGGCACGTTTCACACACTGTCGCTGAAACTGCTGGCTTGCCTTATGGTGGGATATCAAATGTTGGAGAGGTTGTTTTCGTTGTTAATTTCAACAGATTTAGTTAAAAGGTATGCTTATGCTTGTGTAAATTAACAGCGATTGGGGGCTAATGACCACTGGAACTGAGAACTTTCTGTGATGAACTGTTGTGACATGTGGTCAAACTGTGAGTGACAAAAAGCTGCAACTGCATGTGCGGTGAAAGTGCTGCCGGAAGTTTGAATAAATAATGAACGATTGAATATTTGCATTGGATATTGTAGTCATATGACGCATCTGTCACATCCTGGCAGGTGGGAAGAATTGAGAAAGACTATCGTAGGTCGGTAACAAAAAATGCGAGGCATTCGAGTTGGGGATAGTAGCTTGACGAATATTGTTGAAAAATGCTATAGATATATCCATATTCCGAGCTCCACTCACACCACTCCTTATTAGACTTCTTTTGGTGATTTTCAATTTCTGCCTGTCAATCTTTCGTAAATACTCCTGAGGAAGGCATTAAGCGGCACTTACGAACATTTTTAGTGACAAGATATTACTTAACGAACTCTAACTTATAAAATTATCTTTTTTAACCTTAAAATATTTGAGGTTAGGGTTGGAAATGATTTATAAATAAGGGTCGTTTCTTTTTTGTTTCCTTGTTGCGAAGTGAACCACTTCAAAATAATAATAGCAAATGACTACCATTTCTGTCACAAATTCTTGAATACAACAGAGAGGATGACATCCACAAGTATTTTTTGTTGCATGCAAAGTTTTGCCCATTCCTCTGTTCTTGATATTGATGTTGAGCAGTGTTACCTACCTTTGAGGTAAATTTACATCCTGCGAGACAAAGTGCGGAAGTTCAAGTACCTATCTAGTTTAGTAAGTCTGACAGCTGTCTGACTTGACGTTTCTCATTTTCTATTGGCTTTTGTGGTTTTCAGATTTCAGATTTTTCGTGCCCAATGGAACATAAAACGATATTTTTTTTTCTTTGCATATGTGGTGGTGCGTGTTTTAAAAGTCTGCTGGTCTAAAATTGTTATTTGTGTTTATAAAAACCTATTCAATTTATGTTACTATTCATTGCAGCGGCCAAATATATTTTTTTTCTATTTTTCGCAGACTTGTCGTCTAAAAAAAAAAATAATAACCCACTTTAAAGTTTGACAAATAACAAATGTTTTGGTGTTAGTGTAAGTAAGTACGTGTAAATCTCGCTCAGATATTGAGATTCGCAAAATTGCTCTGACTCTCAAAAAAAGTGTTTTTTTCTGTCCCAATGGAAAACGACATTAGATCGGTCACATGATCAGCTTATTCAGATGACGTTTATGGAGGGGTAGCCGACAAATCTAGTCAAGAAATTTGTGTTTGAGTACTAAGTTGACAGTTCGCATTTGTGACTGACGTAAGAAAAGTGACATTACAGACCAATCTAGCTTCTGCGTTTGGGCTAAATCGATTCCAGACCAATCTAGTCCACTAACTGAAAGCAGTGCTTGACAACCAGTAGCTAGAATTTTCAATATCTTAAGAGTATTCATTATTAACCCAACAAGTTTCTGTTGTCAAGTTTTTAAAGTTCCTCAAGTAAAACGAACAAAGTGTCGTCAAGGTCTTTCCGTCATTTAAATGTCTCTTTTCTATACCTATTTGTTATTTAAGCCGTTCACATATATTTGCCCCTGGCGGAAATAATATTCCTTCTCTCTTTAAGATTTTTTATTCCATGAATATTACTGATAAAAGTACGGGAACAGACTTATTGAAAGAAATATAACAAGGGTCAGAGTTTCACACTCCGATCGGAACGGAATTTTCTCCTTTTTGAACGAAGTTTGAGAAATTCAATTTGAGATCAAAATATCCGTTGTGATACACTCCGATGACACATAGCGCACCTTCCCCCATTTCGTTGTAACGCGATATGTCACTTATTTTTGACAGCTACACGGCACATTTTTTCCGAAGCTCTCCGATAACTAATTGCTGCGGAATATTTTATTGTCCAATGAACGCGTTAGGCTAGGAAAGAGTGTGTGGTTGTGATTGCCTTCATATAATTAAACAAAACCCAACACAATCGGGTGGACTATTCATCTTTCTGACTGTTTAAACCAGTCGTAGCTCTTCGCGAATTTGAGAAGATCCAGTATTTCTACTTCAACCAGTTTCGACAGTTTTTGCAAAGACCCTGTTTGTCTGGTTCAAGTATTTCGTTCCGAAACGGATACATCGAAGGCAATCTGAGTTCCGAACAGGTTTGGCTTTCGAATTTTTTTTCGAGCTGATTCCACGATAGGGATTAACTGCAACTGAAAAAACTATTCATGTGACCAATCTGGGCAAACAAAAACTGTATTAAATCAAGTCAGTCAGCTGTCAGACTTAAGACTAGAAATCCGAACGTCCCCAATTTCTGGTTCGTTCGTATGCTAAGCTGATGTAAAACGTCAACTAGATTTGTCAGGACAAGGTTTATAAGAGCAGTCATTAAATACGTCTCTATGTTATGTTCGGTTTTAAAATGTTCCCCTCTAACTGTCAAATCATTACCAGCTAGCAATTAGCACTTGGGACGGACCAGAGATGGAATTCCAAATGTCAGCAGAGAAATTCGTCATGTGATCAATCTCTAGACCATCCAAAAGAGAGACAAATGCTGTAAAAAAGCTGTCAGACCGACGAAACTTGGAATCTGAACCGGCCCACTGTGACAACTGTCATATTGCCAGCCTTATTCCTGACAATTTTGTCTGCAAATCCCGCAGTCGTGTCAGAATGTTTTTTTTAAATTCTTAGAAGTCATATCTTTATTCCATTTGCTGTGTCTATAACTAAGAGCATGTTGCCACCACTGACGACGATTCTTAAATATATGACTCTGCTGTGGCTAAGGGCGATCATTTAGTTTGCAGTCATACGTAACACGTTTTTTAACAACTTTCTAAAATTGCTAGCACACACCTGTCAAATTTGGATAATTTGCCTTGTTGGTAATTGGGGAATGCCCCCCACAGGTAAGTGGTAAATTTGTTTCCTCTCCATCACACAAAATATGTTCGTGGAAAGAAAAACAAGCCTACAGGCTATTAGAATACTTATCGACGGGTTCATTTGTTACGAGATCTTTTTTTTTTTTGACAGCCATCTTACACCAATGAGTTCCTAAAATCCGGGTGTGGGTTCTCCAGACCAAGAACAATGAAGCTTCGGCCACCCGCTGTTCAAGTCGAAACTTGTGAAAAGACATTGAGATTTTGATTGATGGTATTCATCTGCACGTGTCAAATACCGCTCATTGTTATAGTCCAAATCAAGCAGAAAAACATCAAAACTACCGTCGGTGGCGTCAATCAAACCAGGAACTCACAAGTTGTTAAAGCTGTATGTAGATTAACTGCCAGAACAAGTAACCTAATTTCATGCCAACAGGCAGATCCTCACAAATGTAACTCCACGCAGTGTAAGAATGACAGTAAAAACAAAGAACCAAACGAAGTTACTCGCACATTAAGTGCAACAGAAACTGAAAACACGTTCATTGGCCATAGTTACACTGGTTATAACAATAAAGAGCTCAACTGTCTATGGCACGTTCTCGTAGAAAAAATAGACTCCTCTTGCGTAGTAAAAACAATTTGTTTATGCCATCCGCCGGCCGTCGATATATTAAATGAGATTCGTCGTAATTCTATGATCGATCTAAAATTAATACCGCTACCGCCGAATGCTTTGTTATCGATAGTGTCAATGACACGACTGTCAGCCTGCGGTGAGAGGGACATAAAATGATAAACCGAAAGTATTACGATATTTCTCAAACAAGGCAGATGCAAAACCAACTCAATTGAATTGAATCTATACTCAAACCTTTTGTCTTGTTTAGCGTTTATTAAATAACTCAGTTATGTATTTATTTCATTTAGTGGAATACATTTGCAGTCATTAGAGGGGTGAGATCACCGATTTAACATAGTGTAACGGAGATTCGAATCAAGATTTCATTTTGGCAAATATTGTCGTCAATCGTTTCGGGCCAGTTGCCGTTATTTGTTTTAATTTTAAAACCTTCTCACCGGTCGTTGAATTGGCAAGCGTTGTGTTTGGGAAACCTTCGAAGGTATTCAAATGAGTTTTTGCAATCCACGGCATTGGTTGTCTTCCATGGGATTGAGGCTGGACGTTTAGGGCATTCGTGAGATCGACCGTGATGTAAGTCTGTGATCGGATTATCTCGAAAGAACAATGACCAAGTGTTGAGCTTAAAGTGTTTTGACAGATATTTGTAGAATACTTTTGTGAACAAAATCTAGGAGAAGGAATAACTGCAGTACTGATTATGACGGTAAGTTCAAATTTGAATTCAATGGGCCATACATTTCTGTGATGGATTTTTGTTTCCCTTTGTCAAACTTATTTATGTTAGTTTGGTGAAGTACAATGGCTGGACCAGAAAAATGTGCTTCCCTCTAAAGTGGTCATTAGTTAGAATCCAAAATATGGGCAGCCAGCTATGTGAAACATAAGTTAGTGTTTTGAAAACACCTATCATTTTCAAAAGTGCGTGAGATGACGTGTGGGGCTGGGAGAGGGCAAAAGGAAGGAAAATTTGTACGATTTCAAATTTTGAACAGCATGGAACTCTTGCATGGAAGTATTTCAGCTTAAGCCAGTGTAATATGTATTACAAAGAAGTTATTTTAAGATGTTCCATCCATTTTTGACACATAACCCTATTTTTCTTGTCTGTGTGTCATCTTTTTATAGCCATTATTTCATTGAAGTAAACGTCAAAGGTGGTCTTCATTCCTGGTGTTTTTGTTTGCATATTTTTTGTTTTTCGCCCGAATTGTTGTAAACAGAGAAGTGAGAAGTGGCCAATAACCCAAAAACACACTATAGAATGTAGACGTTCGGATTTTTAGTTTAGTAAGTCTGACAGCTGATTGACTTTGTGTATCTCAGTTTTGATTGGCTTAAATCGGTCATATGAACAGCTGTTTCAGTTGACGTATATGGAGGGGTAGCCGACGAATCTTGGTCAAGAAATTCGTGACTGAGTACTAAGTTTACAGTTAGCATATGTTGTTCAGGCTATACATCTAGTCCAGATCATTCTAGTCGACCTAAGACTACTAGATTTTTGAATGTGTTCATTTTAACGTGATTAGTTAACGCGTTCGTATACCTTGTCCAGACAAATCTAGTGGAAAACTGTGTCTCAATTGATTAAAATAGCGAAATTTCCAAATAAAGAAATTTTCATGCGAATTGAAAATTCTTGCCGCAAACTGACAGGCTTTGTTCCCAATCCACATAAAACAGTCGCGATGAAACAACAATAAAACTGATTCGCGGGTACCTGCGACTTAACAAAGTTTCATGTGAATGAAATGTCAGAAACTATACGAATACTCGCTTGTTCGCATTTCGCAATTCGTTATCATGTGAAAAATCCTTTAGGACAAAAAGTGCAAATTAAAACGATAGCGACTTCATGTAATCAAGGAACGAATGGTGCCATCTACCAACTAAGTTTGTACTGCACGTTTTCATTAAATGCACTTGGATGGACGAATTCAGCAAACTATATGCACTCCTCTTTGCAACAAACTGGTTTTCCATAACTTAAACTGCACCATACTGCGGGAGGAACAACATAACAAGCGACAAGTTTTACAAGTGCTTCTTCAGTTTGTCTACAAGATTAAGGTAAGATTATTTTAGGACCTCCAAATTTGCGTTTTAGAAATAAATAAATATGTTCGACTGAAAGCGAGTCAAGGTTGCTTGTAATTTTTTTTAACTCGACGTTAAGCTGTAGGAAATGTTGGCTCTACGTTTAAAACTGTTCTGTGCGTTTCGTCAACAGGTATACTTCACTTTTTTGCACTGTCCTTGTACCAGTCACCAAGCCAAAAAACCGCAACAAGTCGTTGGATGAGCACATCGTCGATCCGATTGATGTAAAGTGGATCTCACGGGAATTGAGGCACATTCGTTGCGGTAGGGCCGCTGTCAAAATCCAACTTGTATTAAGAAATGTAGATGTCCAGCTGAACACTATTAAGTATGTTTGTAGCATCATTATTTTGTAATCGTGATGGGAGTTTTTACATACGAAGTTTAAATAGATCGGATTTGCATTTTCATATGCATATATAGGTGCTTTGCACGAATTTTTCTTTTATCACGTTTTTTTCCAAGCATTTGCAACATTCTTATTTTAAATATAGGGTCTCATTGATAAAAGTGCACGTGTCTGAATCACTGAACTCGGATTATGCACTCGTGCTGTTCTTTACTGCATGTGTCATGTATTCGATTTATTTACCAACTCAATACCTAACTGAACCAAACGATTTATAAAGGCGATAATTTAAGGGCCAACTTTTATAGGAATTTTCGGGTGTAATCCAGTTTCACAAATGAACGAAAATACACCAGGAGTTCTGTCAAACCTCATAATAGACATGCTGCGCTAAGATTAATTTTTAAAAAATAATTTTCTTAGTCACAGCTTTCATTTTGCTTTCCGCTTTACGTACCGAATGTGTCATTTCATTCGCTCTTAGATTGATTAAGGAAAATTTAACAAACTTAACGAAACCGTTTGCTTACCCTATTACAGCCAAATTCAAGTAGAACGCACAATGAGTAGGTTATTTATATTAATGCGTTATATTTCAGGAAAGATCAAAATCGTAAACCTTTTAAATAAGGTTTCGTGATTGTGAAAGGAAGCGGCGATTACTTCTATTTCTTCTGAGACTGTAACGTACGTAATATTATGTCAAAATGTCAAACCCATGAGCGACTGAAGCGTTGTGATTAGATCACTAGAAAATAGAGAATGGGGACGCTCATGGAATATGGCTTATTTATCTAGTTTAGTAAGTCTGATTTGATGTGCCTTAGTTCTGACTGGCCTATCTGATGATCGATCATATGAACAGTTTTTTTTTTTTTTTTCAGTTGACCTCAATGGCTGGTTATGGTTACTGGCTAGCTAACGACTCTAGTCCAGAATTTTGTGACTGCGTACTAAGTTGACAGTTCTTATAAGTGGCTGGTGTACGAAAAGTGGCGTTGCCAACTTATCTAGTTTTTACGTTCAGGATACATATAGATATAGTCAAGACCAATCTAGTCGACTCAAGGTAACTAGGTTTTTGAATGTGAGCGTATTTTGACAGCGGGAACTGTCAGAAATAACCATAATTCAACCACTGATCATGCAGTTTAATCTTACCTAAAGACTTTTATTTCCAGCTCTTTTAAATATATGTGAGAATGAACATCACTAAACTTTTCAAAATCAATCAATTTATGGCTGTCAGTCAGTTTAACAAAAGCGCACACCGCCATCATCATACTCCTAACGCAATTCCTATTATGGAATGCCATTGATTTCTATTCGAAGTTCGTTTCGTTCGGTTGAGCGTCTCATAATAGTTTTGAGTTTATTATTGTATAAAACGCGGGCGTGCAGTGAATCCAAATTCAAAATTCAGATGCGGTTTTGAATTATAAGGAAGCATGGAATATGCCTTATTTAACTATACTTTGGTATCTAATACGTCTCTTATGTGAACAGTAAATTCGATGAATTGCCTACTTTGTCAGCCGTCATCTATTGAGTTGTCAGTTCGGGGTAACTTCCAGCGGAATAGGAAATTTGTTATTTTTGTTGGGATTATACGAAGTTACTATAAAAATAAGAAAGAGAGAGAGAGAGAAAGAGTTCAAACAGAAAACTAATATCTATCAATTTGTTGCTGTTTTCATGCAATTTTTCGCTCAATCATCTTCCTCTACGTTTTGTTTTGTTTCGAAGTGTGTAAGAATGGGCTGTGCAGCGCCTTAAGTGAAACATCAATGTTACAACAGACACATGTTTTACTTCCTTTTAACCTATTTATTACAAGGCTAGCAGGGAACTTGGGTGATTCTGAGGATCAACTTCGTGCACATTCAGCTCTTAAAGTCCGCCCATACTTTCATTATGAAGAAAATGCTACTCATAGCATGGCAATTTTAGGTGAGGGAGTCGCTTTATTTGCCCAGCTACCCTTATGTGAAGTCCCGGTCTGTTATTGTATTTACAAAGACGTTTTTTGTTCGGTGTTGTTTATTATGACGTCATCCTGCCGTTCGAATTTGACTAAAAGTAAAAAAAGGATTTGCCTTAACGAATGGAAATAAGTTGTCCTCCGAATGCAACTTCAGTCCTTTTCAATATTTTTTCTTAACGAAAAAGCCTTTTCGTCCATTGCACTCAAACATTTTTTAAATTTACGATTAATTTCCAATAACCACAACGAGTTTCATAGAATAAATTTACAACAAAAACACAGGTGCAGTCGGCACAGCTACAGAAAATTGACATACACGTGTACAGTGTCATAAATTGCGAGGTTAGTATCTCTTTACACATTTGTGTGTTTCGAAACCATTTGCAAATCCGTTCCAATAAAGCGATGAACGTCCACTTCACACCTCTCACCTCTTTGGCCAGTTCAACTTTATTGCATTACACACAGTTCCGTGACACAGCCAAATTAAAGGGAAGGGCAAAGACCATTTCAGTCATCTCTCTGATGCGATGATTCACTTGTCTTCCAGGGGCTTTTTGTTTGCTTTACAAAATAAAAAATATCATTATCTGCAACATTTTAAGATGTGTAGATGTCGATGTTTTTCCTTTTGGTTATTTTTCAATTTCAAATTGACCGCGTACTTTTCGAAACTTCTCGTTTTGTGTATATAGCAGGGAGAGAGTGCGTCCAGCTGTTTCCGGCGCATTGGGCCATAAACATTGACATGAGATGTGTTTCGCGTGCGGAACTCGCTTTGAATATTAAAAAGAACCTCCGAGACGAGACCTACATAGCCCACTCCGTCTGGCTATATCTCTCGCAATCGCAACAAAGAAATAATGCCGATGCCGAATTCAATTTTGATAATAACGTGAGATGACTCAGTTGTGCTCGTCCTCAGTTGTGTTTGTGTATAGCTTTTAGGTGAAACAAAAAAAAAAAACCCCTGCATTTAAGCGCAAATCATTAAGTACTATGTCTATGTATTCTCTTTCGCTATAAATATCGTTAATGCGATTCTGCGGTTAATAATCGCAGACCACTTTGGCTCTGTCGTCGACGAATAATGCCGACTCGCACAGAAATCGAATAAAAAATAGCAACAGCGAGGCACCGAAGCAAGTGGATTTATGCGTTTTTCTCGCTCTTTTCTTTTCTGGTTCATATGTGTGTACAGTACAGTGTATCCTCGCTGAGTCATATTAAGTTTCGCGCACTTGTTATTCCGCAATCATCTGCGTGAGTGACACAGTGGCAACACACACAATTCATAAAAACAAAATACGCCTGTGGCAAACCAATAAGTGTCATCTGGCGTTGAGGCCTGGAGGGTCTCCTTAAGATCATTTGCCATTCGCCAATAATGCGTTTTTCTCTCTTTCTCTATTTACAGATAACCATTTGTTGCAAGAGCTTTGGATTTTGACCGTGTGCGTGGAACAATCTCCTTAGAAAGTAAACAAGTTGACAGACCACTATCACCCGGCATTACTAATTCGTACGACCGCACATCAAATTAATAACTGTCCGCTAAGCCAGACTGTGGCTTGACCATATAACAGCCGAAACCGTGGCGCACCAACAAACAAACAGGCTTTCTAATAAAATGGCTAGTACAGGTGACATTTGGCTGCAATGGTTCTCCTGTTGTTTCCATCAACCGCAATCACCATCGCGGCGGCGACATCAACGATTACGCATCGACAGATCAATGATCGGTAATCCGACGAATTTTCAGCATACCGGTCATATTGGTTCCGCCGACGTGGAACTATCAACGAATCACCTGAATGCCATACAAACGCAGATGCAAAGCAAAGGAGGCTACGAAATGAGTTCGATTCGAGTGCAGGTAAGATGAGACGTAACGAATTGATTGAGCTGTATCAGCTATATTGTTGTCGTCCCGTGTAATTATCAACTTGGTGTGAAAACCTTGAACAGTAGATGAGCGATGACGCGACGATGACACTGTGGCTGTTTCGAAGAAACATTACGCCCGACCTCGAAATGATAAGGGTCGGTTTTCGCCGGCAAATACTGCCGGGAATGGTTTTGTCTGCGTGACAATAGCGCGTTAGGAAGAGCTTACAATATGGCTTATATATCTAAGAGCAGTTGGAGTTTATTTTAGCTTAGACTCCATAGACATGCGACCAACATTTTGTTTGCATACCCAATTGACTTATATTTTGAATCTCAATTGGGCAGTGATTCTGGTTAGCAGACATGGGCAAACCTTTGTTAATTGATCAACTCGCAGTAGGATGAAATTCGTTATTTATGGTGTGCTGGATATGTAGTAGAGAATAGACACTGACTATTCATGAGCCCTCAATTCAGAGCTTTGCTCTTTTAACGACAGATAGTATTTTTTATGCAGGGCACTGTACCAACTAAAGTCCACAGGGAGTCTGAATTTAAAGGTTAGGCTCAACAAGGTCCATCGCCATCGAAGTGAATGAGTTACTTTAACAAATTCGAATCCTCAACTTAAATATTTTGTGAATCATAACAGCTAGTTTTGTATTGCAAATTTTTCCATTGTGAGCTGTAATGTTTTATCTAGGTATACACTAACTTCTGGAGGAAGTTGGAAAAACCCAACGAAACGTAGGGAGAAGAATGACATTGTGTTATTATTTTGATGCGGAAACCACTGATCAGTAAGCTCATTAAAAACAGTTTAAAATAATACGATTGCTAGTACCGTGGCACTGTCACTTCAGTTTGCCGATGGCCAAGTGTTTACAATCTCTCCTAGGTCGACGCTTTAATGACACAGGAAGCGATTGAACTTTCTCTTCTTCTAGGGTCTTGGGCATTTCTCCCTGAATTTTATCCACTCCAGTAGATTCGTCAACTCTCGCCATAGTCACATACTTTATCGTGAGCCTATTTTTCGCTCTGGTAGCGATAGGACTTTTATCCACAGTGCACTGTTCTGAATTGAACAACTCGGAAAAGTATGAAAAACATCTAACAATGCAATTGAGTGGGCGTCTCATACATCTGAGTTATAATTTAACTTAGAGTGCAGTTTGGGGAAAGAAGGTGATTATCGCACCATTGTTGTCATCGTCGTCGTCGGCGTTATAAATAGATGCTCAGATTGCTCCCTGCTTTCCGAATTCCCATATTATCCGAATTACATAAATATACCTTAGCAATATATGCTCATGAACTATTTTCTTTCTATTACCAGGCATGCTGATAAATCTCACCTGTAATCGAACCCTAGCAACATACTTCTATCCATTACTATACATCTAGATTGGCGGACCTTAGAACACAGCGGGTGCAATCGCAAAATATCTCTCTCAAGGCTTCCAACTATAAGTAGTGCAATCAGTCATAACCACTTATCAAGAACTGAAGACCGCAACGCATGTGCCGAGTTTATTAAGAATTTAGTTTGCCTTTCGATTAAGAAATAGGCACCTTACACACAGCCGCATATTTTTGCAGCTACAACTGAGAGAGATCGAACTCAAAAAACGCTCCATTTTTTTTTATAAACACAAATACTGACTATTGTTATTAAAAAGAAGAATGAATCAAAAACACTTTAAACAAAAGAGAGACCATAAGAGGGAGGTGGTTGCACACGCCTCCCACAAACTGCGCATATACATAACGTATTAGATTGTAAATACATAAGAATATATATATATATACCATATTACTTGTAGTTAATTGTTAGACCTAAGAACTATTTTTATAAGTTACACTCACAAAATTCTAACAAACAACATAAATGACTTGCTATAATTCAAGCACACAGGACGAACAAACATATTCATATACAGATACATATACACGGACTTACGCTCGAATACAATGCATTTGAATTTTCTTAAATATTTTTTTTTACATATAACAGACTTTTTTCTACAACAAACCTAAACAGTGTTCGTCGATTAAGAGTTCATTTGAAAAATGCAACTCTAGAGATACCCCTTTTATTAAATTAAACAAACTAGTTTCTAGTGTAGTAGTGTTTTATACAATTTTTTTTTTGTTTAAATAACTTTTTATTCTTTTGTACTTAAAATGATAAATAATAATATTTTCTTATTCATCCCCCAAGTGTCTAACCTTATCTTCCGTACATGTATACAGTTGTTGTAGTCTGAAAGAAAAGAAAAATGAGAAACATAGAACTTTGCATTTACGCACAAACTTTTGTGTTATTTATAAAACATAACAAATAAAACTGAAAACTGAAATGAATATAATAATTGTGTAGAGACTTAAGTTTTTATGATTGAAAAATCTAAATAAATAAAATGAACTTCATATTCGATTGACTAGAGTATATGTATGCAACGACAATTTAACTGCAAAAAATGAAGAAAACAAATTATAGAAATCTGTTGCACGTTTTGAACTGTACCTTAGAACAATCACTTCAATATTTTTCATTGTACAATTGAAAAGATAATATAATTCATATAAATTGTATTGGTTGAGTTATTATTGGTGGGGAGATACAGATTGAAGCCGAAAAAGGCTTCTCGGGGAAGCATGCGGTTGATTTTTATTTGTCTTACTGGGAGTTGTTGGGGAAGCCGACAAGATGTCACAAGCTACTTCTGTGTGGGTAGCAAGCTGCTTCGGCGTCTTTTTTGCTAGTTTTGTAGTTTTGTGAAGCTTTTCGTGGGAGGCTAGCATCAATAGAAGCCCAGATGTAGGCGTTCAATAAAAAAAGACGAGTTGAAATAAGCATCTCCGGACTATGGGAGTGAATATCATTGAGATTGAGAGTTGCGCTTGAGTACGCAGTAGGCAGTTTTCTCCGATAAAAACTATGCAGCCATTGAAAACTATTGTAGATTTGTTTTCCTATATCCTGATTGATGCGAAGTCAATCGGCTTAATTTGGCCGCTGGTGGTGGGATACGAACAGAGCGGTTTTTAAACCGCCCGGACATAGGGAAGTTCTTTAAAATCTGGGTCAACATTCTGTAAGACGAAACGTTAAAACGTTTTTGGGTGCACGAACGATTTACTTCAGCAAATCATTCGTGTCTTACAGAATCTCACCTTTGGTTTATTTTGGTACTCGGCTTCTTGGAAAAACAAAGTCAACAATACGCTGCGGTACATGTAAGTACTAATATATTGGTTAGTGTATTAGATAGCCTAAGCAAATATTCAAACCATACAATTCATTCGTTAACTTTATTGGCTGGCATATAGTTTCTCTGAACTCATTTGGTCGGTTAAAATCTTTGCTGAGTAGGTAAATAATTTCCGGTGAACGAGACAGACATTTGTGATTTGATTTGTTCGGTTTAAACCGTCTGATACTTTTAATTATATTATGTGCGGACCACGTGTTTGTGTCTGAAGTCTTTTTCCACTGGGCAAAAAGAAACGTCCGGAAGAGTCCGGAATCGAAAAATGACTTCTGAAACCGATCTATTGACAACAAAGAATACTCTTGTGGTGATTCCGCAAGATTCCACTCAAGAAGAACTTATGAAATAAGTGCAGTTTATGTATTCTACACAAGTCAGCACTCCAGCAGGCAGAAGCCGAAGACTATGTTCTATGTTGTGAAATTTCACGAATACATTTTTGCGGATTCAACCAGATGCAGTTTTCTTGTTCCATTGGACTTCAGATAGGGTGGATCGATCAGTTTAACCAATGAAATTATGCCACTTAAGCGAAAACCATTTCTGTGGTGATGGATGCCTTTTTTCAATAGCGATGGCGCCTCTCTCTAAAGAATTGCATCACTGTATGAAGTGTGGAGAACAATAGTTATTTTTAAAATTACAAAAGTCATTCCTACTACTGCATCCTTATTCTATTTTCAAATGTCCACTATTTATAATTTAGATCGCTTTTATCTGTAGCTGTTAGCTATTTACTGGGTTGACTGTAAATATCGTTTAATGCCAAAAAAAACATGGCGGTTCAATTAACATAATCGAAGCATGGACCAAGCTTCAAACAGCAAGACTTCAATTTCACAGTCGCAGTAATAAAAATACAACCCAACATTCAGTTTTACATTTATTTTATTTCAATACAAATTTATTTAGTATTTTAATTCTCATTTACGATTATTATTATTTCTTTTTAATTCAATTAAATTAAACTCGCATAAAACTAAACATTCAAATGGACACATCTATACAAATAATATTACATTTATGTGAAATAGTTTAAGTGCACTTACAACTATAATTTAAGGAATGCAAACTGCTGTTTTTTTATATATCTATTTATTATTAGAAATTATGCAATATACATTGCATATAGCATTAAAACAATGAAAACACTGCAATATACGATTTGTTTATGACAATAAAATAATACTAGGGCATTTTTCTAACCTTAACTGTTTAGTCTAAACTATATTTATTAAATATAGGTATATTTTTAAAAATAATTCTGTTTAGATTTTAAATATTTACATTGTTTGTGATTAAGCTTACATACTTGTGTTGCATACAATACTTTTTGTTTTCTAATTGCCGTATTTACAGAAATAGCGATTTCGTATTTGAGAGAAAAATAAATGCAGGAAAAAGTGTCATTTGTCAAGCTAGTTTTTTTGTACAGTAGTGCAGAAATATTTTAAAGACAAGAACCGTGATTTGGCAGCGCTACAGACAGTGACAGGTGAATACATTTGCATGAAATAAACATAATGACAAATTTCCGAAGCAAAATTCTGGAGATCAATTTACCTGAAGATAGACACAGTGGCAGGAGTTTCTATTAGGCGTTTTTCTTTTTTAGTTCAGAGCCGAGCACTGAACTGAGCTAGAGCATTATGAGCGCGCTCTGAACCGAGTGTGCTCAGAGCATTCTGATGTTTTTTTGTTTTTCCTGTATTTTTTTTCTGTCAAATGTGACTGGAAGTGTGCTTGTGCATGTGTAATCATGTTTTTCCTCAGGCTGCTCAGTCAATTTATTCTGAGCTCATAGAGCGCGCTCTGATCATGCTCTGAACGAAAAAAGAAACACAAATTTGAGCTCTGATGTATCTGAGCTAAAAAAGAAACACGAACTTTTTGTATATCAGTTCAGGTTCTGCTCTGAACTAAAAAAGAAAAACGCCTATTGTAGCGTTCCACGGGGTAATGAACAAGTTTGACAGATCCAAAAGAGTCAACTGTTATACGTTCTGTAATGAATGTCAAAAAACACATTTTGAAACACAATGCAAATGCTAATGGAAAATATTTGACAATTGCCAGACCACAACATAAACTGTTCCTCAATGTCAATAAAATTTAAAATTCTGACGTGTAACTGTCTTAAAATCTCCTTTGAGATGTCCCAAAGGAATGGACGCACAAGCATGATGAATTGATGACCATTTCATCTGAAAGTTGACACCTTGGTTCCTGAAGCATGCTTCGAATTATGGCGGCACGATATGTCAAAACTTGTCAAAACAAAGTCCGTCACTCTGTGGAACAGCTTTTCAACTATTAGGTACTCTAAACAAATGCAAGCAAAATACACTCTTTCCGCCTTAAGATGACGCCATTAACTTTGCAGCCTGAATGACATTGTGCTGATGGTGGTAGCCGGCAAGTTCTGACGCTCCATGCACCGCCGCGCCGGCCGAAGAAGCGCTCAGCGCACCGAACGTCCCACCAAAGTAACAATTATTCACATAGTCATAGTTGGTTGTATTAGCTTCAGACTTGACTCCATAGGTGTGCTGCCCAAGACCGGCATGATGATGGTGATGATGGGCATGGTGATGATGCGGATGGTGGTGGGCATGATGATAGTTCGGACTCGGTGTCCCAGTTCCAATGCCATTAGTCAGCGCCGAGCTAAGACTCGTATTACTACTTCCGCCAGTCGATGATGCCAATAGGTGTTCATACTTGGAGGCAGCAGCCCCAAAGGACAAACCACTGTTTCCAGTGTTGCTGTGAGAGGTGGTTACCCCATGCATATTCGAGGAGTACACATGATTCGAGGCGCTGTGCGTTCTCGAAGACGATGACGATGGCAAATGCATGTGATTGTGTGAGAGTGAGTTCGACGATTGCTTGGGGCTATGGTCGGCACTCAGCTTCGAGGATGCGAGACTTCGTTCGAGGGAAAGTGACGATGCACTGGTTAACGATGGCTTCAGGTCGACTGCAAGAAGAAAAGGGAAAGAGAACGCGCGTTAGCAAAAAACCACGCACACATCAGAGAACCATCAATTATGTTACCTTCCTCCTTGGAGTCCTTCGAATCGCCACCAGACTTTTTGGGTTTTCGTTTTCTCGTCTGGATGCCATCTTTGCGCATCGCCAGCGGACGATTTACGCCATGCAACTTAAAGTACAGGCCGCATGCGTTACAAACTGGTTCGCCCTCGTTATTGCGTCGCCACAGTGTCGTCGTTCGTGTTCCACAGTTCGTACAGCAGAGTCCCAGTCGTCGTGTAGCAGTCTGGGAATTCAGAAAAAGAAAAAAGAAAAATACACAAGTTATATATTTGTATCCACCTTTCTGGTTGGTTGCACGTTGCCGCAGATATGCAACTCACCAATCTCTTGCTGGGCTTTATCAGCGGCCGATTCATGCCATTCATCTTGTGGTACAGTCCGCATGCATTGCAAAGATAGTGTCCAGTTCCGTCGCGTCGCCAAAGTGGCGTACTAATTGCCCCACAATTGACGCATTCGCGTCCCTCGCCGAATTGCAGCTCCATGGCACTGTCGTACGGCGAGGTGCGTTGGAATCCCGTGGGATCGTATGCTCGCCAGGTGCCCATCATCACGTTCTGGGCATAGAATTGGGCGGGTATTTGCGAGTGTGTTGCGCCGAAGCTGTCTGCCGTCCAGGCATTTTGGGCGGCCGCTGTGCCAAAATGGGCAGCGGCATGTCCATACTGACTGTGCGTCAGGGCACGATTTGAAGGAACATAAACTGGAGTGCTGGCTGCAGCAGCCGCAGCTGCCTGCTGATGGTAGGCGACGGCATTGCCCGAGCCGCCAGTGATGTCGGGGTAACCCGAACTCGAGTGGAACATTTTTGGACTTTCTTCAGAATCAATTGGCTGCAAATAAAGAAAGTAAAATGGAGTTAGTTGGGTTGTAGAGGAAATAAAATTGGAGGTTATGTGACAAATGGTCAGGAATAGGGGCATAATAATCAGGAGTACGTGCTACAGAAGAGCCTAAAGTCGTTCTACGGTTGTTGTTTTTTTTTTTGGATTTGAGGCTCCAAAATCGGCTTTGTAAGGTTATTGAGGTTAGAAAGAGAACGATGTAGCTCGAACAATTGTATGAGGTCGCGCTGAACATGCGATGCCATTATATCCATTTTTGCAAAGGCGTCACAGTTATAAGATTATAAACCTTGCATATTCTATGACCCAAAGAGTTGGGCGCCAGTTATCTAAACCCCAAAGCTTTCTTTGAAGTCTAATCATGCAGATTCAAAATACTATGGCTGCATGTAACAGGTTAGGAATATTTTCTAGTCAATTTCATAGCCAGAATGCTATTTAAGGATGCCTCCATTTGGGTACAAATTTATTACAAAATGTTCTCCGATTAAGAAAACTGTCAGATTCGAAAGATTTAACCTGTTATCCAATATTTTATTGGATTGGCTAATTTAACACATGCTTCAACTCAGTTTATAAATCCTCCGATCGATATCCTCGGATTTTGAGATTCAGTCAGGAATGTCTAGAAATAAATGACAACTATTGATTATAGTTGCATTGTCATTGTCATTGTTCTTCATATCTGCGCGGGGCAGCACTCGCCCAGAAAACAAAATTGACTGATATCTTCTTCTAGAAGAATGTGTTGCGAATGTCGTTACATTTTATTTTAAAATATAAATCTGTATAGTTTTATTTGATTTTATATGTCTTCTCACTCTTTTCGTCTTCCGAATGAGGGTCACCTTAACCTTTATGTCCTTCGCAAGAAAGTTTGTATAACGTTTGTATAATCGCATGAAATTTTCCCTTATGTTCTTCCGCGGGGGTTTTGGCGAACATCTGATAACTCGTCGCGGAAGTGTCAAAAAAGCTGCGATTTCGAATTTTTGATAGATGTCAGTTTTGCCGCCATCAGAAAAATTGGTGTTAATAGTTGGTGATATTTATTGAAGAGAAGGCGATCCAATTAAGTGTCGAGTTCATATAAAAATTCTAATAATCCAATGCTATCTAAAACTACAGCCAATTTAGCATTGGTTAGCCAGACAGAATTTATGTTTGACATCTATAGCACTAAAGGACTATTTACATGAGTCAGTTCGTAGTTTCTGAACTTTCCTTCACATGAAAACTTTTTTATTCGCAGATACCTGCGATTCAGTTTCTTTTTTAAAAGTTTAGTTCGAACACATTTTTTTTTGGCTTGTGGATCGCGACTTTATTATGTGGATTATGAATAAAGTGTGACACCTCGCCGCAAGAAATGTCAATTCGCTGGAAAAATGCTGTTGATTGCGAATTTCGCTATTTAAATCAATTAAGGCTCAGTTTTTTTTTAGATAAGATGTTAGATTTGGTAGAACAAATAACGATTTGCAATTCATAAATATATTGATTTTTTTGCAGTTCGCCTATTCGCAATTCCCGCTAATGTGAACAGTCCTTAAAACTACTATACGAATTTTTAATAAGGTTTTGTCTTCATCTTCATGTGACAACTAATCATTATTCATCCGTAGCTAGTTGTCAGCTGTCAGAAAACCCTTTTAATAGTTTGCTTTTGGTAAGGGTCCGTGTGTATTTATAATAGCTTGGTTTTAAGTACCTACGCACCTTTTTATTTTATGGAGGATTCATTACAGAGTTCACGAAATATACAGAAAACTTCTTAGAATACCGAAATTTTTCTTGGTTTTGTATTAAGAATATTGTATTCAAATACAGTAATGTTCTGTATTATATGTAGAACGCGTGGTCACCCTCACCATAGTTTTATGTCATACACATACGTCAAGTTGTAATACGCCCTCATGTGGCATAAATTCCAAATGATATTAACAGCAAACGATGTCAGTTGCGTTTTAGTATTGCATTCCCGAATGAGTTCCGTTCTTCCGTTGCGGTTTCATTATTCATATTCGCTCATCGTTGCAGCAGATTACCCGACTTTCAACTTCTGACACGTCAAGTGTCAAAGCGAATGGTATTGACTACCTATTTCGATTAGTTTTGCCAGCGCGATACAACCACTAAAAGCGGTTCTGGTTACACCTTTATCAAATCGAATTTTGTGAACGAAGAACAGATCTCGGACATTCGTGTAATAAATAAATATATAAAGTATGTACCAGTTGGCAAAAAATGTAAAAAAAGAAAATGGCACACTCCTCTGGCATTTTGCAATACAGTCCATTCGAAGTTTAATAAAGAATATTCTGTAGTAGAATTGTATAGAGTGATGGAAGGGAAATTAGAGTGAGATAAAAGATACCATGCGACTGTTGCTGATTCGGTAAAAATAATATCCTAACTCAGTTGGTTAAAGAAAACGGTTTTGGAAAGAACATGCTTCTGAATCAAATAAAACAAATATCCAATTAAGTAACAGCCATCTTTGATTTTTCATTATAATTCAAGTCGATATTCGATATGCACTACTGGAATAATTCGAAATCATTTGCAGCTAAATTAATAATTTGTTAAGACGCTTGTCTGTCTGCACTTGCAATAAATTTATAGCAGAAACCGAAGTATTGAAATCGAAAGCTATCTGCACTTAAGGCTTTTAAATAGATTTTTTTGACTCATTTTCGTTTGGAAATATAGACCAACCATAAATTCATTGCAAAAGGAGACAGCATGTTTAATTATTATAAAAATAAAGATCGACAAAAAACAATACAAAAATACCTACCTATATGTAAATAATCCCTTTGAAAGGCTGCAATTGACTTTAAGGAATTGCAACAATTCTGGGTTGACGTATTTATGTTATGTACCTACCTAAAAATAACTACTTATACAGAAGCAGGGCCTCATCAATAATTTAGGTCCCATAGGCAAGGCAATTATTGCGGCCCCTTGAGGAAGGAACCCTATAGTCTAACTTCCTAAAATACTTTTTTTTACCACAGTACAATTATTTTCATATTTACGCTTTTTTGAAGCATCACGCCAAAACAATAAAACAAATTAAAGCAAAGAATGTTTTTTTTTTATGCAACACAATTTCTGGTGGTCGCTACGTAACGTATCCATCGAATCGGGGACTCCCCAAATGCCCTTTTTCATGCGAACCCCTACCCACTGGCAGTGCTGCCAACCTTATGAAAGTGGCGTCGCCATAGAGTAGATTAAGGGATCAATCCCATAGAATTCGTTGTTGAAAGAATACACAGCGGCAGGTGACTCAAAAGCATCGCGGGTGCCGGATAGAAAAGGTTTACTTTCTACTTTTCTCTTCGTTGCACGCATTGACAGTTGGCACAGTATGGTGGACATATTGAGAGAACGACAGAAATTGTCATCGGCATTCGGCAGTCATCGTATGCGATGGAATCTGTGGAAATGCTCGTTCCGTCGAATACGTCAATATATTGACGGATCCGTCGAACGTTGACGAGACAGAAGCAACGTATTCTATGGACTGGGCTCTAAACACGTTCTACCAGTGCACTCACAATGTAGAATTTTTAAATCGCAATGCGGGAAATAGCTGCTCTAAGTTTTGCTTGTCAAATACCATCGTCTGAATAGTCGGCGTTAAAATCGCGTCAAAAAAATCGAATATCTGTCTATAATAATTTGAAGTATGAGAATGTAATATAAGAAAAGCAAGGCAATAATAATTTTTCATTCGGGATACAAATCGTCAAATAAATTTTCACTCGATGAAGCATTTTAAACTGTTTTTTCTCAGTGCACGTTGCCCCTAGGTAGTTGGCTACACTGCCTTACAGATACTCCGGGCCTGTATTTAAAACAGCTAGATAATGGCCAAGAATCTAGTTATCTTAAGTCGAACGCAGAAACTAGATTGGCCACATATGTGAACTGTCAACTTAGTACTCCGCGAATTTCTTGACTTGATTCGTCGGCTGCCCCTCCATAAACGTCAACTAAAGCAGCTGCTCATATATGACCGATTTCAGACAATCACAGCAGACAGCTGTCAGACTTACTAAACTAGTCCCCAATGTTCGGATATTTTGTCATTTCAATCACCTACGATGGGTACTGTATATTAAATATTTTTAAAACTAATATTTTTAAACAAAATCAAGAATTTTAGTTCTCAGTTTTTTTTAGGGTTTCTAGAATGCGTTTCAAATTTGTTTATGGAAAATAAGGTATTGGAGTGCTTAATATCAAACTACATTTACCCGATATTTAATACACTCACAATATAAGCAAGATAAATTAAATAAAAATGCTCTCTTAAAATTGTTCTATTGCAAGTCTGTCTTTTTTCGCGTCTCATATAAATGCCGCGTAACACGACCTAGACCAGGCTCATTTTTGAAAGCATTTAGCTGCCTTTTCAATCGCTAAAAACACAAATGGAAAAGTACCTTCAAGTTTTTTAAGTAATCTTCAAATTACAAACATAAATGGAAAAAGATATCCACTCACAATATAAGTAGGCATGTAGGTATATAGGCACCTATAAGTATTTTGCTGCATAGACCCCTATAGCCTTGGCAATATTATTTCTGGATACCTAAAACCAAGCCCATCACGCAAAGGGTCTAAAAGTTATGTCACCAGTATCTAGAAAAAATAGGTACGTAAAAAAATATTATAACCCAGATAATAAAACAAAAGCCGCCTCCACATTTTTTGTTATTCTTACTTTATGAAGGTATAGCTGATAGAAAACCAAATCCCCATTTCGTGTTAACCGAATAATGGAAATAGAAAATAATTAATTAAAAAGCAATAAAAACCAAACGCCTATGTTTACCCAACAGCTTTTCGAATTAACTATATCGTTCGTTAATTAATTAAAATATCATCCAAACGCACAACGCTCCGCTCTTATTTAACAACTTGATGGGGTAACATTTAATTGTCTTTCCACTTTTATATACCTATACATCCATTTTCAGGGCATTTTCCACGAGTGGGTACCTACCTACGATATCGGAGTACGTATTTCATTTGTCAACATTACAAGGCATTTAACTGTGTTCATTTAAATTGCTTCATTATAGAACAGATTTTCGTTTTTATTCTTGTAACCAGCTCCATCTTTGGTTGTAGCTCATAAATTGGGTCATGAACTCAAGCCACTCCCCACAGATTATTTCGGCGTTTATTCCATCCTCCCTCGTTTATTTCGGGAATATATTTTTTTTTCTGTATTCATATAATATACCCACTTACACATTATTTTTGGGGGAACTCCTCGGGCATTAAAAGCAAAAAGAGCCGACACGAAGAGAGCGTTAACACATAAAGAGACTCATAAATTTTACTTCTTCCTACTTCTTGCTATACGAAAGTGAGTAGAGTGAATAAAATTAATAACACTCGCACCCTTCGGGCAGATAATATACGTAGGGTAGGTTTAAATTACGACACGAAAATAAGGAACAGAATTGAAATCCCAATTTTATTGGTTGGTCACCATGACCGAAGTGGTGGCGCATTTCTGAACTCTGTCCAGAATCGGCGCCGCCATATTCACCACTCACATGACATCTACACGAACAAAGGGGGGAACTAAAGAACGCACAAAGGAAATCTTAATGGCTGCCAAACTAATTGCATTCCATTTGGCTAATTGAGAGAGTGCGTCCATAACTCTTAGGAAGTATTTTTCGAAACCGAACGGATCTCACCCTTCGGCCATTGCCACCATTACCAAATCGATCAACGACCATATTGCTGTAGAAGAAGGCGAATAACTCGATTTTTTGTTTTTTTTTCTTCTTCTTCTTCATGGCGTTTTGACGTGTTTGCGCCAAATATTGTGCGGCTCCTTCGTGAAGGATGTGTTTTTCTGTTCGGGGTTTTCTTTTTTCTGTTTCTTTACCAAAATTCATTGCCGCTAATGACGTAATTATTTGGTTTTTAGTTTATTGCTTCTTGTTTGGTTGTGGTGGCATATTTCTGACTGCAGATGTATGTACAATGTACATATATGCATTCCGCGTAAGTAGGTAGGTATATGCAGTGTTTACAGATGGATATACATTTACCTACAGGCTTGTAAAGCTTTTTGTTTTGACATTTTTAGTCGATTTTTGATTTCTTTTCGCCTTTGTCGGATGGATTTGTGGGATTTTTGTTCGCCACAAATAAATCGAAGAATAATTTATTCGCTTTGTAGTTTTGCCGACAGAGAGCTCTTTTTTTTTTACACATTTCTTTGCCATTAATTTGCAGGAAATTTAAGAGTTATTATGATTAAATTTAAATTTTAAATCTCAAATTGTGTCGTTCGAATAGTAATCGAGGAGTTAATCGGATTGTAGGTCATTTAGATATTTATGAAGGTGGGTATAACAACTATACACCAGTTATCAGTTTTGCAGGATCACTTTTGAGCTCCAATCTCGCACTTTAGTGTTAAGGGACTCAAATTTAGCTTGATTGAGTACTGCGATTTCAGTCGGTAAGATTTATAGAAAATATATAATAATATATAATACGTCAAAGGTGGTCTAACTAATGGGGATGTTCAAAACATATCCGATATCTGTATTAAGCATGACACATGACAGCTGACTGACGTGATGTTTATTTGAGATTGAAATCGGAATATTGATTACCAAATACAGTTCCTTAAGTTGACACATACGGAAGTATGGAATGAATGGAATGAATTTCCATTTTTCAATAGACATAGTCAAAGTGACGTTTATGATCAATCTTTTCATTTAGGTATACTAAATCTAGTCCAGACAAAACTGACTTACGAGTAAAGCAACAGGGTTTTTGTTTGTGGCCACTATTTGATTTATAATTTGCATTGGTTTTTGACACTGACAGATCAAAGTTATATTCTTCGAATAGGTATTTGTAAAATAAGTGAGTCAAAATATTGTAAATAAATTATAATCACATTTTGTTTACCTTTGTTTGACGCCGATTAACCTCTGAAATTTAAGATCAATGTAAGGCTAATAATTGAGAAACGAATCGGGCACATTATACCGTATTTATGGGTCTATTCATAAAATGTTGGCTTGAATCGAAAATACAAAATACATGTATAAACTGTCCTTCATATTTAGTAGACATAAGTGGCAACACTTTTTGTACTTATTTAAAAAGGAAAGACATTTTCTGTCACTTGGCAAAAAGCCAGCGTATGCAATATTCTTAGGAAGTTTGAGGCCAAATTATACGCTGAATACTTAGCCTATACTTACTCTCAACTTGCAATACTTTTGCAACTAGTTCTTTTAATATAGAGCAAAAGAGCACCTTTGAGTAGTCAATACCAATTAAGAGCTTTCGTTTCATTTCTAGCCAAGAACTGTCATTGACCACGTAAAAATCATCATAGGTCTGTTCCCTTACTTTCTGGTTCAATTTTGGCAATATTTCATATTTCTCTCATTGCGAGAGGATTCGCTCACAGAAATGAAATGTAACCAGAAAGAAAAGGAACGCGTTGATCCACAAATTTGAAAAATGTGACTTTTTTCCAGGCGGGAATATTCAAATATCAGTAGATCAAAGTACAAATTTATATTTGAGACCAATGTTTGATTTGCTTTTATTGCAGAAATTAAAAAGCTCAATTCTTTTGCTTCTCACATCTATTTTAATGCTAAACAAGAACAAAATATAAATGAAAACAGCAATAACCGACTAGCACAATGAAATTTTTGGGCTAATATTTGCAGGTTTTTTATGAAGGGTAAATATTTTTTTCTCTCTTTTTGGCTCTTCTGCTTAACGAAGGGAACGAAGTTTGACTAAATTTGGCTAATGTGTTCGAATGCATTATCGTTAGGGAACAGAGCTCATATTTTTGACGAATTTTTAGTACTTCAGGAAAGTACACGGATATGACGTTTAAAAGTCCAGAACACGTTTGATTCGTAGTTCTGCTTACTGCATACAGCAAAAGAATACCTAAATATATCCATTTGTGCTGGATCTCCAGCCAGTTTTTTGAAGAGTACAAAAGCAAACAATGTCAAAGCTCAGTATAATGTAGCTATCTGTCAAAATGAAACAAACGTTATCCACGAAAAAGTCGTATTGTCAGATGACGGATAAAAGTTCACAGTTTTAAATTTAAGCACGCCCTTTATTCCTTATAATAATTACAGGTATTCGCTTTGATTTTCCATTGGTAGACATTGCCAACATAGCTTCAGTACAGATCTCGTAAATTTTGATTTACAAATTATGACATCTATCGAACGTTTACCTATCTGCGAAGGTGCAAATGCAGTTCTTAGACTTTAAGACTCGTATAGGTACCTATGGTATTGCGTATTAGCTGAACAGAGTTGCCATACGTGTCGGGCAAATTGAATACGAAACTCGATCGGCAATAAAGTAAAATTTGTACTTTATTATAATAATTAATAGTAGGAAGGGTAGGAATGCACATTTGCCAATATCAAGAACGGCCCACACAGGGTTGGTAAACCTTTTGCGCCAAGTTATATCTTTCCTTTCATTTTCAATGAAACAAAATAATGTAAGAATAACTAACTCGAGAAATACACCAATTTTTGACGTCTTTTCCTCAATTAAAATTACCCAAGGTGGTAATCATTTATCTCTGCATAATTCCCTATAGACAAATAAACAGAAACCTGCATTCTAAGGTCTACATCAAGATAAAGTCTATATGCTCACACGCACCTCCGCCATAGAGCAGTTGCCCTTCATTTAATATGTTCCATCATTAAACGTATCATTCATTTGCGACCGCCACGCTGCCGTACTCAAGTCATACACCGCGCTGTCGGTATCCATGAGATATTACACCGCGGCCATCACACCGACGGAGAATCCCATCAAGGCATATATGGGATACCAACACATTCCCACTTGGTACCCGATCTGCGCTTGCAGCCGCACACTCGCTGTCATTAAGCATTTCTTTTTGTTTTCCTGTCCACGGATTAGTGGCGAACACCACCACAAACGCACAGATGTACGAGTATATCCAGCCCACAATGAGTGTGCGCGCATTCATTGACCGATCGACAGCGGTGCCGCGGCGCCAAAACACTTTCGGCCACGACGATCATTTACATGGGTTTTGTATTAAAAACCGACGTGGAAATGATGTCCACATTTCTCTTCATCTTATCCGCATCACCGCCACCGCCGCAGTCGCGCAGCCGTAGCCTTTTAGTGTGATATGATCCAAATAAATATGCATCTACCCCGAAGGGGGGTATGGCAGAGGTGGGGAACATCACTATTCACATATAGTCCTACAGAAGGGGAGTGTGGACCGCGGAATAACGATCGTTGGTTCGTTGGAGGACTTACGAGCCGCAGATTCGCATAAAACGTAGCAGATACTCGTAACTCGTATGTCGTATATACGCATACGTATTCCGATCGATAGGAAGAAATGATTTCGGAAATAAAACAAAAGAAAAGAGAAGATTGTGCGCTGGTGGAGCACTTTTCGAAGATGGATCGGATGCTGAATCAATTTAGTTGTTATATGGTATCCTTGTTGTTGTGGCGGGGAATGGGGAGCAAATTAGGGTTCACCGTGTGGAGGGTATACACATCTCGTAGGAATTCATAGGATCTGTTGAATATGAATATGCAATGAGGGTATTGCCAGGTATGCGGTTTACGAAAGTTGCAGCACAGATTTGCGACTAAAAATATGTTGTTCGAGTCAATCGTTCGTCTTTCGTTTGTCATCATAATCGCTGACAGCTGACAGATGAAAAACCGAGCTCGAACACATCAGCATTTTATGATGGAGCGTGTCCAGAGCGATCTGATTTGTTTATAAATCAGATTTGAGAACCAGCTGCTAAAGGGTAACAAAAATACGCAATCTAATTTATTTTTCTCTACCAGCATTCGCATTTCTGACAAGTAATTATATGACAAGCTGTCAAAATATATTCTGCTCATACTGCTCACATTATTTCTAAATTTCTGAGCTCATCGACTCACTCTGATCATGGTCTGAACGAAAAGTGAAATACTATTTCAGAAGAGGCCCGATGTTAACTTTTTTTTTTTGACAGTTATTTCTCTAATTTTTCATCTTTAATCAGTTAAATGACAGGGTGGTATTTTCCCGTGAATGTTACCTAAAAACTGCTTATGTAGAAGAGGTAAAAACACGAGATAAATTATTATTTAACTTCCTGGAACCGGAGCAGGATAATTTATTGCCAGCACATTAGCAACGACGGTGTCAAGAAATCAGCAGATGATAATTATTTAATGCGCTTGACACACTGCCTAAGGAACCACCACTTTGGCAGATGTAATAATGCTGAGCAGAAACATATTTCTTGACGATGACAAAAGAAAAACTTAAGCTATCAGAGAAACGTTTCTGATTATATACACTCGTATAACCTGAATGACAGATGTCATATGCGTTTTAAATACAACATTTTTCCGCATGACTTGACTGAAATGATTGAAAGTTTGCCGGTTCGATTGTCTAGATATCGAAATTGACAGCTTAATATCGAAATTAATACCAAGCCGTCAAAAATGAATGAGAATTTCTTCAATTGTCAAAAGGAAAAGTCAGATTTTCATTTTACACAGAATGTTAATTTGAAAGTGCAATTTTCCAAGCATTTATCAACAGTCAGTTCTTTTTAATTGATAGCTTTTGAGTCGTTTGACAGAAAGAAATTATTTCAGGTTAGGGTGGAATATAGCCCTCATAATCTGTTTAACCTAACCTATAAATATTTTATGCAATTTTTGGCCTTCGCTCTCAGCAACTTCTAACTGGAGTTTGTCACCTATCTGACTGGTTTCATTTAAATTCACATCTGGCAGTATTTAACAAATAAAGGAACTTTCTGTGAAACCTTTTATTTAGAGGCGATTTTACGTACCACCACCGTGAATATAAATGTCTCTGTCAAGGCATTAGAGCGAGAATCTGTCAACACACTTGGATCTTAGAGTGTCTCGGAAAGTTTTCTTCCTTTATGCCCAGAACGGAACAAAAGAAACAAGAAAAAGAAACCAAAATGCGCAGCAAAAACAAGCAACAAAAATATAGTGAACCCGCACAGATCAAAGTCGGGAGGGTAAGACAAAAGTCAAAGCAAACAAAATCGATAATAATTTGTCACTTGGGAACTTTATTGCAGGATCAAAGGATGCGTAACACTCAATGAGCTATTAATGAGCGTATCCATTCATGCCATATGCAAATGTGGTCGGTGGTGGTGTGTCTCGTGGGTTAATGTTGTCGCGGACCCTAATAAAGTATCGTGAAGAGGAGAGAGAGAGAGAGAGAGAGTGGGAGAATAAGAATAATTTTCGGGTGATGCTAAAGATGCGCCGCGCCGACTCTGCTGATGATGACGACGACAACGACAACGACGACGACGAAGCCGACAATTGCCATTAGCATGAGGATGAGGATGTAATGCGTTTTCGAGTGGATCAATTTGTCTGCGCCGGCAGCGGTGAATACAGATGGACGATCTTCGATTGAAGTGATCCGGTTAGATGTATTCCAACCATTTTCGGGAAGAAGAGTTGCGATGAGTTTTTTTTTTCTCTTTTGGGGGAATCAATTTAGCAACGGAATGTGGTCTTAGTGGGGGTTAAGGGGGGAAGAAATGTATGTATATTTTATTAAATGTGTCAGAAGTTGTTAATAATTGTGGAATCCTGGCAAAGAGTTGAAGGTAAGGTGTTGTGGGCGGGTGGGGGTTAGAATATTTTTATAGTATTAACTTGTTTATAGAGAAATTTGCATCCTGAAACTTGTATCAAGAATTCAAGATTTAGTTTCAGTTTGCAGTGCTACCAATTTTTTTTTTCTTTTTCGTCTCTCTTAGGGCAAATCTGACGAGCGAAGCCAACCTCGGTAATTTTGAAAAAAAAAAAAAAAATACTGAACACAAATGTCGAGCCCATACATCCGTTAATGCCATTCCGTATAAGACTAATCTGCCTATATTTGATGTAGACCTTTAATTGTCAAAGTGACGTCAACCAGCCATGCGGAACTATATATCATTGTGTGTTACCTCTTTAGAGTTGTATACTAATACATTTATCCAATTGGGCATCTTTTTTGAGTAATTTAAACAGTAGCGATCATATTATTTGTCTGGGTGATTTTAATGTAGGAGATATTGAATGGAAACTTGACTTAGAGGATAAATATCTAGTTGCTTTTAGTGGCGGGTCGAACATAGAAATTGCGGTCATAGATCTTTGTTGGGGAAATCGTCCCCGTCTCAACACATCTCACACATACGTTTCAAGAAACCAAATTTACTGCTTAAATTTGTAAAATATTCATTTACTTACCATGTATCAATATTTTAACATTTGTTCTCATATAATGTATTTGAAATATGAATTAACTAGATAATTATACCAACAGTAAGATTCAAATCTGGCGCCACAAAATAAAGGTCGGCCATATTTTGAATATTTTCTTCTGTACTAAAAATAACTCTTTTGTAGGTACTAAGCCACGTAACAAGGAAATCAAATCAAGAAAATAAAATCACTATCGTCTCTCGCTGCTTAAGGGAATTTCCATTACGTCGTCGCGTTGTTTAAGCTTACACGTACTTTGCTTACATTATTCAATCCGTGGAAATTTCGTACTTGTCCGGCGACAGTTACAGTAGTTTTTTCTACGGAGCAGTCGGAAAAGGCTCCGACTGAAAAATCTTTTTAGTCAACTCAATCTTTTTCAAATTAATAGCTTTTGTAATAGCCTGATCCGTCAACTAGATTTGGTATTTGTTTTTTTATTTGATATATCTGTTGACCTTGTTAAAGTTCCGCTTTTTGAAAACATATCATTCATCATAAAAGTGTACTTCTAGAACTTACAAATTTTTTGATTATATTAGGAATGTAAGAAATGTGAGTCTATAGTTCGGCTCCCCTCTGTTAGATTGGATATTATCGTAGCTACTAGACCGAATTCAACATTCAAGATAGGTGGTTGTGTTTCAGAGCCTATCTTTGCAACATCAGGTGTCCCGCAAGGAAGTCACAGTGGACCCTTGCTTTTTGTCCTCTTTGTTAATGATATTCCGTTTTATATTCGTAATTCCACCAGTCTTTTATTTGCTGATGACTTAAAAATCTTTCACTGCATTCAAATAGCATCAGAAGATTGCTTGATTCTCCAAGATGATCTTAAAAGTCTATAGCCATTTAATCTCAACATGACCTTCGTGACTGAAATGTATCAAAATGTCCAGCATTAGTCCATGTCCTGTCCATATATCTTTTAGTTACCTAAGACCATGGAATCATATTGGATCCACAACTCACTTTTAAGCCTCATATTGACATATCATTGTTAGTAGTTTAGAATTATTGGTTTTATAAGGCGTAATATACGAAAGAATTCTCTGTTCCTTATGCACTGAAGGCTCTAAACTTCGCATTTGTAAGATAGGTATTAGATTACTGTAGTATAATCTGGAATCCTTACTACCTCTACACCGAATGAACTATTACAATTTATAACCCCGTCGCAGAGTAACATTTTCGTCAGTATCTTTGGTCGAAACAAATTTATAAGCTGCGAATGTTTTAGTTACAGGCAATTCTTCACATTGCATAATAGTTGGCAATAAATACGCCTCTAAGAGACTTAACAAATTTGTGGGCATACGTAAAGTTGATGTACTAATAATAATGTGGACATATGCAACAGAGGGGCGCTGAAGAAAATCCCCTTCCAGGCCGCTCGAATGGTAAAGGCCGGCATGGAAATCCATACACAAAAGATTAATAAGCGATGAATATTGAATTTTTTATAAAAAAATGATACCTAAAATGTCTTACTTTAACTATTAATAGAGTTCGCCCACTGGTAAAAATTCGGACCAGGCGTACGTATACACAACATTAAAGAAATTACAGACAACATTGCATATCTGCACAATCATCCCAACGAACAAAAAATCAAGCGAATTTGTTGTGCTAAAGTGGTTCTTTACATTTGCCTTTGCCTATTTATATATGTAAATACAAGAAATTTTAACTTTTTCAAACTAAATATTTTGCTCGTTGAGTCGAGGAGCTTTGATAAATGTTCAAGGACGCAAAACGTCTTTTATCACAATGAATTTCTTAACTATCCGATATTTTCCAAGCTTCACAGCGAATTTTCCACCTTTACATCAAAACATGCTCTAAAATGCAAAACTTCGTCGAAAAAAAATTCAAATTTGTAGCGTTTTTCCGGAATTTTTCGAGTTTTCCACTAAGAATTTTCTATTTTTCCATTCGAAAAGCTATTCCGGAACAATTGCACACGAAATTCCATACAAAAAATCAATTTTCGATTTTTCCAATTTCCCGACTTTTGGGCCAACTCGGCACAGCCGTTCTCAATTGACGAATTACCATACGTTTTCCACATTTTTATATATACATATATAGATTTTTGATAACAAGAACTCATTTTCATGTTTTTAAGAATCCTACGCTAAGAATAATATATCTACTCTCCACAACTATTTGCTTACATTGGCAACACTTGTATTTATAAATCAAAAGTTCTGATGTTTTGGTTCATTTCTTTTTCATACCCAATAGGATATGTGTTTATTTTTGTAACAAAAGCCATACCTAACTAATAATAGTTCAATAGCTCGGTTATGTCACGCAGAGTGGCGCAATGCAAATCGATAAATCGGTTATTTCTAACCGAGTTTCCTTAAACAAGTTGATTCGGTTATTTTTAGTCCGCTCTGTAGGAGCTAGTATCACTTGTCTGTTTTTAACCGAAAGTCGGTTGATTTTAAATAAGTGTTTTTCCGCGTGAATAGCTTTCAAATATATTTAATCTTTAGAAAGCTCAAGAAATAAAGTATTTCAGTACTTGACAATTGTTTTATTTTTTTTTTGAAACATAACTTCCAGAATTCGGTTTTTTTTAAATTTAACGCTTAAATTTTAAAATTGAAGATGAATTTACACACATTCCGAAACGGGCTATTAAATTGCGACCCCACATTATTTTCATATTTAAAATTTGCAGAGCGCCACTTAATTTGTGTAAACAAAATAAACACTATACAAAAATATTTGTAGCTCATTTAAATTTGTTCCAAAAAAAAAACCTACCTTAATGCAGATTCCCATTATTTTATTTAAATTCTAACAAAAAAAAAAGCATTAATTTTCCACAAACACTATAAAATTTAACCGCATTACAAATTTTGCTATACTCGCACGCGCAATTTCGAAATGTCTTCGAAATTTCTTCCGTAATCTTACTAAAACACTCGTTTCCAAATCGACGACGACGTGAGCACTTTGAAGTTGACAAACCAACTGATTAAGAAGGTCAATTTGAAAAAGTCTGAAACGTAAACCTCTGCTTTTTTAACTTAGAGATCCGTCGAATGTGTGTAAATGAGTCAGCCCTATTCGGAATGTCGTCACCACAGGCGGCGATAAAAAAAAGGAACTGAACAAAAATTTCCTATCTATACCTCAAGTGGATAAAAGTATCTCTATAATGTGCATTAAGCATTCGGTCGCCATGGATAATCAGGAAGGTGTCTGGAAAATTAAGGACACTTTTATTTTCTTGTTGTCTGTTGTGTGGAAGGTACCGATCTTTCTTGTGGAGTTAAATTTTCTTTTTTTGTTGGGAATAATTTTCTTGATCGGGTGATATTTGAAATAGTTGCCGTTTCCACTTGATTTCCACTTGACACTCAAGTGCAAGGTTATTGCTTGTGGGATATTATTTGTAGCTACAAATTATTATAATATTCCTTCGAGGATAAAAATTAATATTTATACAGAGAGAGAATGCAAGTTGTATGGAAGTGATGTCCAATCAGAAGGAGACTTGGAAACGGATGAGAAATAATGTCTTCTTGAATTTGGATAAGACTGGGAGCGTTTAATGCCACAGGGGTGCTTCATTGAAGTTTCCCATGATTGACATTGAAATCGTCCGCTTAGAGCGGAGCAGGAGCGAGAAAAAATTGAACGCCAGTTACTCTCGTGTCGGTAGCAATTACCGTATGGCATCAACGTCATTGATAGATCTTTCAACTGCTGTCAAAGGCCCAGGTCCGTCCCGGACTTAAGCGCCACCTAAGTAAGTTAAACACTTACGTGAAATGTCAAATTTGTATTTGCAGTGCTATTCTTAAGTGTCCAGTGCACGAGTATAGTTTCAGTAGTAGTAGTTTCACACTAACTATTTCGACAGCTGGCATATAATATTTGACAGCTAATACAAATTTTACATTTTGTCAAATGACAGTAAATGGTATTTCGTTAAAATCCAAATGAACCGAATTAGTGTGAAACAACTACGTGAAAATTGTGAGGTGAATAGTTATCTTCGGCTTAATTGTCAGTGTTGAAACTTAATCACTGTTCAAATTCAAACTCCAATTTTGAATCGAAGATTTCTGTATTTTTAGATGAAATTCGATGTTTTATTTAGTCATGCAAATTTCAAATTTACAAATTTACTCATATATTTAATATCATTTGATAGATTTCTAAAATTTATCTTAGCTGTCAAAGTACTTAAGAAAATGTCCATGCCCAACTGCTTTTCAGAAGGTTTGACCCAGTACGAATAGGATTTCTGCTGAACGCGAAAACTAGATTGGTACTAAATGTCAATTTAGGTCTGTGATACAAATTGAACGGTTTGACATAATCGAAATGTCAGTTGTTGTTCTCGTGTTTAATTTAGTCCAATAAAAACTTGGACAAAATGCCGACTATCAGATTTAGTAATCTAGTGTTTCGAACGCACCCATTGTTTCACATGAAATAATATCTATGTAGATGAAGAAATTCAATTATATAAGCTGTCATTTTTTACTTTTCCGTTGCCATCGTATTTTGAGGTTAAGATGAGTGAATTTTTTATTTGCTGATTTGTGGAACGCATTGCAAGCGTGTAGATTGTGAATAAAGGCCAAAGGCTTCCTAGTGTTAAAAAGTGTAAGAAAATACTAATACCCACCCAAAGCTTAACCCCACGTTCCATTGGTGTTGAAGAAGTGCAATTGCAAAATATTGAAACAGAAAAGACAGCAGCTTTGTCCCTAAACATTTACCTTACGTATTTAAGGTTTGACATATGACAGGTTTTCGAAACACATCCCGATTCCTACACTGGACTTATACACAAACAACGCAGAGTGTAAACTTACATTAAAAGTCGACCTTTGCATAATTAAATGTCAAGTTCCCACAGCAGCGTTGTAGACTCCCGTCTTCAATTAAAATAACCCAATCACTAGACAAATAAAAGTTAAATTACCATCTAACGACTGAGACTGATCACAATCGAAGCGATTAAAGCATAATAATTAATATCGTTCAAGTTCCGACGGCATTTCAATTTGCGTTGTCGCCGCCAGAACCATAGTCAATCAGTTTGCCACTTAACCGTCGTGTGTTTCATTTTTCTGAAACGCCTGATGCAAACTCATAGACACTCATCACTAAAAGAGTAAAACACTCCTCTCTCTGTGGCTGGATGCGGCCATTAATTGATTATTCTAATATCAATACTTAAACCGCGAAAGATACACACAAGATCCTATAAAAAATGACAATAAATCGGAAATTAAAACGACAACTACAACCGCACTACAACAAGCAAACAACACCGTCAAGAGGTGATCTCTTTTTATGGTGGAATCCACTTAAAACTCAATAATCGTCTCTTGATGTCACCGACAGCTGGATGGACCTGGGAGGACAGCTTAAGGAGTTTTTTTTTGTCGTATAAAGAATCACGGCCGCCACCTATGCACACGCGCATATCTCTTAGATATAATAATACACGCATATAAGCCGCTTAAGCGGGAGAAGTGGAGAAATTGGCCCTTATGCACCAGATGCTAAGTTAGGCTAGCGCCGCCGCCGTCGGTCGTAGTGAAAGAAAGAACACAACAAAAACAAAAAACAAAAAATCGTTGGAGCCAAATCAATTACCTCTTGTCTGCTGCTTGATTCAAATCATGATATCAAAGTCGACGGAAAAAAGAAAACACACACAAACGGGAGACTGTCACCGATGACAGTTGGGGGGAATGAATTTCCATGTTTCCCAAAATGACGTCCTTTCTGGCTTTGCTAAAAAATATATACATTATCCATGTGACCAAAAAAATAAAACAAAACTCATTACACTAGCGTGCGCAGGTGGCAACCAAAATATACGACAGCGACGAACAACAACGAGCACCTGTCAAGCAACGGTGATTAATGTCACTTTTATGCAAATTTCGCAAAATGTTCTCTTTGAAGTGTTATCGCGTTGCGAGCTTTGAGTGTATGGTGTTATCAGTTTTCTTTTTTTGTAAACAAATTGCTTAATATTTCAATTTATTTGTATTTTCGTTATACCATTTTAGTAATTAATGTGAATTTATTTAACTGTCGCGCAAGAGAATAAAGTGACAGTAGCTGGACTGAAACCTAAATGCATAATTCACATAGAGAAACATTATACGATTTATCGTTTCAAGGAGAACAAAAATGTTTATCGGCCGCGCACATGTAATCGCTGACAGTGATTTTGTTCGCATTTTAAATTGTTTTATGAATGTTATTTTGATTAAGTTCTGTCATTAGATTGACAGGTGTTGGTTTTTTGATACCGAAAACAGAAAAGAGTTTGCCGACATATACGTTGCACACTTTTCTGTCATAGAAGAAGAGATTTATTGCGAAATGTCTAAATTATTATTAGATGCAAGTATATGACAGTGACAGCTGCTGTCAAAAGTTGTGAGTTCAGGGAAAATTAGTCAAAGTCGGTGAATATACTATTCAATCTGTTAATATTGGAATAGATTGCACTGAATTCTGAAACAGCGGCTCAAACATACGTCAAAACTTAATAAAAAAAATTACAGTTTATTTGGTTTATTTGGGATCCAGTTTGTTGAGTCTTGGCATTCAATTCTTGAAATGCGTCGGAAACTGCATACAATGTATTTTTCATGTGTCATTAGTTTCACTGTCACTCTTAAAAGTTATTGCGTTAGCATTAAGAATCAGTTTGTTCATGAAGGCCGACAGGAGGGTTCTTATACTCCTCAAGCCTGACAATAATAATGTAGTTCAACCTTTCGAAACGTTTTTTCTTTTTGGTGTTATAATAAGCGCCCTCTATGTTCAGAAAGACGCAAAACGCGACCTACTACAGCGGTATGTACTTTTGCAGCTTTAATACAACACTTTTTGTTGTTTTTTTTCCCCCCTTTTGGTATGCATATTTCCAGAGGTAAACTTTGATTTAACGTGTGCCGGACTTAATTCTTGTCTTAGTGATACCTCTTAAACTTCTCTACTTCCCTAGGGGGCGCTACACTCTGCGAGCGACTGATGCCTTACTCGACCATAAAATAAAATTCACTGTCTCTCTAGTCTGACGCACTTTGCAAGGAAATTAATGTTTCAATCAAATAAAAATTAGATCTGCTAAAGTAAAACTATTTTCATTTTAGGAAGTACAGGTTGAAAAAGTATCTACACTTCCAACTGATTTTACTGTACATATTTGAAGTTTCGGTCTTAAATATCAAAACATAATCACAATCAGATATTTAACAAACAAACTCAAAGTACTAGATTTTTAAGTCCACGTTTATACCATTTAAAAATAGTTTCACAAATGCCAACTCCAAATCATTAAATTGAAAACCATTTCGCTCTTCTAGTCTGCAGCTCAAAACTCCACCACTCACTCCAGAGTCATAAGCTACCTCGATAAAACTACTAAATTACTTCATTTAAAATTTATTTAAACTTTTTATAGGCTTTTTGCATTTAACACTTTTTCTTTATAGCTCCTACCACTTGAGTGGTTAATCAATGAACTTCGAGCAAAACAAAAACAAAAAGCAAAAACTTTATTACATTCATTATGGACTAACTGCATTCAGTAATGTTGCAGTAATAATTGTAGAATCAGACCTCCATACCCTGCTGACTGCTACTAAAACTTACATTATGACTCGGATATGTACAATAACAAAAACAAAAAAAAAAAAAAAAAACTGCATTTCCTTGAGTGGTTTAAGTGCATGCAGTTGTTAACCTGTCTTAGTGCAATAATATACCGTGATTTATGATTGGATTCGTCTACTTTTGGTCGGAGTGAGACGACGTCTAAATGTGATCCGAATCGAATCTTTAATGGTTATCGTCGTGCATACCTACTTATCTCTTTCCCTAAAAAAAGACAGAAAAAAAAATACATCAAACAAAGGACGACAACGAAAGAGGTGTGCAATTAGTTGCACAAAGCAATTAATGCAGTATTATGATGATGGTCGGGTGTTATCCGACTGATGTGCATAATCAGATGTTACTTCTGTTTATATGTGTATGGAATATTTAAACGAATGGAATCTACGTTGCCTTTTGCTAATAACACATTGAACGCGTCATTGGATGCAGAGAGGGAACTTTTCAGTGACAGATGACTTTTAATATAAGAGCAACATTGACTGACGGAGTTTAAACTTCTTAAAGGTCTGTTTGAAAGCGGTGATGCCAGACTTTTCGGATAAATAATTATACTACAGTCCACCACGGATATAAGAAACCTCTAAAATCCAAAGAAACTGCTTCTTATAGGCGATTTGTTCTTATACGACTGTTTCTTATATTCGTTCTTCTGTACATTTATATGAAAAACACAACAATTCAGAAAAAGAATCTTCAGTATGTATTGAATTCGAAAGGTTTTTCTTCAGATTCAGTGTTTGAAATGTCCTTTTTTTATTTTGACAGATATAAAAATGTCCTTTTTTCGCCCTTTTGGCTTATTTTGAAATGCAAAATGCCCACGAAATAGGTAATTACACACGATTTGGCATCACTGTTTCAATGCAATCAATTTTGGAAAATACTGTTTAGTTCGGTTCCCGTGTCTTGTTTATCGAAACGGGAGATCGAAAAATGTAGACTTCAGGAAAAACTTCACATAATGATAAATTCAGTTGGCAACTTTTTGAAAATAAGTTTTATGAACGTTTACATCTTTCGCACTTTAAGACTGATTCAACATTTTTAAGCATATTTCCTCGAGTTCGCATAAAATCTTAAATCTTAACAATGGAAAAAAGTCGGAAACAAATCTATTTGATACATAAAAATTTAAGAGTGACATATCAAAATGAATACATAAACTAGAAAAATGATCTCACCGACAGTAATTTTTTCAATTTTCACTATTAAATGTGGAGTTCAAAAGTGGCATCAACAAATGTCAAATGATGGCTGAATTGAATTAATGTTAACAATTCTTATCGTTAACTCTTGAAAACATTTCAACGTGAAGGTAGTTAATCATTCTGCCCAGGAGTATAAATCTATAGACCCACTGCAACAAGCTCGTTCCAAAAAAAAGCTAAGCGCTTTTATTTGCAATCGCTTGAAATGGTACAAGAGAACTCGTTACGAACCATCGGGATTCATAAGATAAGAATGTCTCCTCTCTTAAGGACCATTCACATGAGCACGAACTGCGAATAGGCGAATTGCGAACAAATTAATTTCATTTGTTTTACCACAAAAGCTATATTTAATTAATCTTACACATAATTTATGAAAAAAACCTGCGTCTCAATTGATTTAAATATTATGTTAATAGCTAAATTTACAATTAAGTACGGAAATTTTCCCGCGAATGGAAAATTCTTGCCGCGAACTGTCACACTTTATTCACAATCCACATAAAACAGTCGCGATCCACAAACCCACGGTTAAAAAATTCGTTCGAACTTAACCTTCAACAATGAAACTGATTCGCGGGTACCTGTGATTAGAAAATCTGAATGAAATGTCAAAATCTACGAATACTCGCTTGTTAGCAGTTCTTTAGTCGTTATTGCGAATATAGTTGACTTAATACCTTTGGGGAATAATTTTCTGTCATTGTGTGGCGATTTTGGTTCTAAATTGATTAATTATTAACATTGGGCGTCCTGTCTACTTCAGACTATGTAGTCCTGGCAGCTCTAGTTAATTAAAGACGTCTATTGTAAATATATTGCCTGCTCTTTGTCCATTATGATGTCAACCGGTTTATGTCCATTTGCCTTTAGAATTATTCAGTTTGAGGTTATTTACTACAAATATTTTATTTTGTTCACTTGTTGTCATATTGGCATTCAGTCTAATCTTACTTCCAAATGATTGCTCAAAGATCTTGTCAGTGGCTGGCTGCAAACTGCAATGCAGTATGTTAATACAATGCACATACCAAATACTCTTTTCAATCAAAATGTGCTTATTGAAGGTAGAAGTAACATGATCTATTGAGAACAATGTTGACTGTTCCTCATGCTTATTGACCAGGTGTTCGATCACACATTCGAAAGGCATAAAGAATAATATTTGTCTAACCATTTGGCGGTTAAACCAGTTCAATAAAATAAACTTTAATTGACTGCGAACTATTTTGGGAATTCATCATTTAACTGGTCGCTGTGGAACTAGGTTAGGTTGAACGGAAACCTGATTTATTGGGACGCCCATTTGGAAATATAGCACTACAACTTTTTCTGTTTTTAAATGTAGTGTCAACTATGTTTGTTCGTCGTCGAAATTGAGACAGTCGTTAATCTGCGGAGCTCGAAATCATTTGTTTAATAAAATGAGTTAAGCTAGCGCAGTTTATATTCTTAATTTGCAGACATTCGAAATTATCTTCGAAAATAATGAACCAACTACGAAAAAAGATATAATTGTTCGTCGAAATCATAAAGTTAATTTTTAAACTAAAAAAGGGCATACATACTGTGGTTACTTTGAAGTCACGCGAGGTGTTACTTTTAAAATAAATAGCGCAGTACTAATAATTATTTTAAGTGTCTATGCTAGATTTTTCGAACTCACAATTGCGAAGTTTTACATACAAGATTAAATATTGCGACTTAAAAAATATCTAAACTGAAGGTTAAGAATGATTATTAGTAAGCCTCTATCTTTCCATTTGCTTATTTGACCTTTGAAGCGAAACGGAATATACGGCGGATTTGCGGAAACATTGGTACAAGCAGTCGTCAAAAACGTTTACTATTCATGTCGACATTAGTTTTAAGGCCAATAGTGAGAACAAAATTATGCCAATCGAAAAATCTTCCGATTGCAATACAAACAGGGTCTGCAATAGGAGGTTGCTCTTTTTTAACAGTGTCAGTACTGACAAGCTAGATAACAGATTAGCTCATGATGTGACAAGAGGTATACCATTTTAGTTTAGGTTATTTTTAGGACCCGGTAAACTGCTTTGAGCTAAATCAATATCTTAGTAAATTGGAGCTAAATTTTTGGATTATTTTCAATTTAAAAATGGCAAATAAATCCGCTTGGGGGTCGGTCGAAGGGAATTTAAATATGACAGTTTTATGTATAAACTTTGGCACCTCTGTTTTTTTTTTTTTTTGGTTTAGAAATACACCTGAATTTGGCTAGAGACAGACAGTCGTGGTAAAAATATGTATGTAAACAATTTTCTGCATTTTACAGGAATGAACGCTTTTATGTAGGTATCAGACGGAACTGTCAAGCTTTCTTCACAAAGGTTGCAAAGAAGTGTGACAACTGGTAAATTGGCATTCCAAAAGCAAACTTATCTATACTTTGGAGCTCCCCAACATTCGGATAAGCTTTACTGTTCAAGTAGAGTTTACTCTTAATTTTGGTGATTTAGTTCAGCAAAGTCTTTGCAATTTTAGAAAATATAATGATATTTCACAATTTTCGAAGGAAAATGTTTGCATTTCGGTTGTTTCATATGACATCACTGTTGGAAAATATACAAAGTACAACAATTACAAAGGACCGAAAAGAATCATAGTTGCTATTCAATAGTCAAAATCGCTGCGCATATTCGTATGGAATTTACTTTCCGCTCATACTGTTGGCCTTAAAGAAAAATCTTGAATGAGTTACCATTTCGATTTACTAAAAAGAGTCCCCCACCTCACCCAATGCACACCTACAACACAAATGTGCGCTAATAACTTCGCCCGATATAATAAATAACAAAATTAGCATTCAACCGCATTTACGTTCGGTATAATAAATCATGACATCACTTGAGTTATAATCGTGAGCGCAAAACCAGTTTAATGGCCGTTTGTACACTATACACCCAAAAAAGAAATGCCAAAAGAAAATTGAACAACAAACGGAAACATATTTCCATCAGTTATAGAGTAAACCGATCGATCAGATATTATCGATAGTTTCGTCGTCTCGTATAATGTATATCTACTTTCTGTTGTTATCGAAAGTTCACGGCTACAAGTCATTAATCTAGTCCCCAACTGGTGGAGTATATTTAGAACGGAAGTTGCTTGTTTACGAGAACCAATCGAATTAGTGGCTTTTATTGGTCTATCATCTCCCAATTAACTTTATTTGTTGTCCAGTTCGAACGGTAAGTAAGTATCTGTATCGATGACAAGATGTGTCACAATTTGGTGACATTTCTGCAGAAAAGAAAATCAGTCTAGTTTTATTTTTATGCAGAGTTATCCAAATTACTTAATTTGCTATATATACTTTGCGAACTCATCGAATCGTAATTAATTTTCGAAGAGAAAGAGAAATGTTTATCGGTGGTTAGCGTTTCGATTAATCACTCAGGTTGCAGTGAGTTTTTTGTTCTTGTATACCTGATGAATATGTAATTTATTCTGGCATTAATGAGCAGTTTTATTGGTGTGGGCAATGATGAACAGGATTTAATTAATGAATGCCCTAATAAGTTTAACATTTGTGCAAAAATCAATGCTTGACATATTTATTTTGCAGTTTTATTACTCGTGCAGACAAATTACCAGGAAATAAAATTGTTGCTTTATAGGTCGCTGAAGTCTTTCATTTTAGTTTTGGAACCAAATTGGTGTCTTTTAACGGTTTGTGATTACATTTTGTGAACGTATTCGCTTTGTTTGAACAAAACGATTTTCGAACATGTTTTGATGGGCGAAATAGCTGAAGGCTAAGTATTCGACGTTTAAATTAGTTTTCTTGAGTATGAATAAGGGAAATACAAGATTACGATATTTACATAATTCCTTGCTGTGTTGTAAAATTTCACAGCTTGTCGACATCGAAATATGAATATTTTTATAATAGTTGTGGCGAGATCTGAATACAGGGCAGCGTTATGCTTAGTACGCTGTTCGAGCTAAACTAAATTTTATCTTGTCTCGAACTTTTCTCTCCAAACATCAGCTAAAGTCCTAACTAAATTTGGACATAGAGAGCGCTGTGGATAAATGTGACAAAAAACAGCTGTTCTTTGAAAATAACCTAAATTAAAAATTCAACTCTCAACACCATTTCCGATTCTAGGTACTCCTCGCCGATGTATTTATTAAAAAAAACTTATCATTGCTTACTTCTACCGTTCTCCGCAACACAAAAACGAAACAGAACAACAGAACACAACGATCTGTCAAAATTTAGCTAGAGAATATGTGCCGCTCTATTAAATGGCCACGCTAAATTTTGACAGATACACGATGTACACTCTGAAACAAAAGTTTGATTTTTTAGCTCGAGCTAAATGGGTTCGCTTGAATTTAGCTCAGCTAGATGTTGGAGCGAATTTTGTATGGGAGCGAAAATTTAGTTCGAGCAGCTTACTAAGCTTTAAACTGCATTTTTTCCGCTACAGCAAGGAAAACGTGAAAAATATTAAGCCAATTTCCTTCTTTCTTAGGAATGGGGGAAGTTTAAATCTTTAGTTGACATCATTTTTAAACTGACAGAATTTAGCGAAATCTAAAATATGAAGGTATTGAAATAGATTGGGTTTGACATTTCTAACGACGTTTAAGTGTCATTTATTTACATGGAAATTGGCGTCACTGTTCAATACCTTTTCTTTTAACTACTTTTCTGATTCCATAAGCGTTAAGGTGTATCTGTACAGTAGTTAGTACAAAACTAGGGTCTCAAGTTTCCTAACTTAAAAGCCCCCAAATTATATCTTAAATATGTTTCCCACTTCTTCCAAACAACTGATGGAGAAGCGTGGAAAATTTGTTTGGACCCAATATGCAAAGGACCCAAAAAAAGGGAATGTGCCAAGTTTCGTTAGCTTTTACTGGAAGTTTCCGCTGTAGACTTTATGAAAACACACTGTGGGTGAAATAACTGCTGGAAAACAAAATGAGATTAAATATGAATCTCAGGAGTTCTTTAAGCTCTATTACATCCAGAACTTTCGTTTCGTACCACGAGCAACTAGGAAAATAGATTTCATTATAGAAACAACAAGTTTTCCTGGCGGCCAGTAAAGGGTCACCTGTTTATCAGAAATAGCCATCGACGCACATATAAGCTTCCTTTCACCGGATTCTAAAAGGCGATCGATATAACAGAGAATTTGTTCGACTTGTTGCAAAAATGAATGTAGCTTATAGAACTGAGAATGATATGATAAAAACTCGCAGATCCAAATCGGAGTACCACAAGGTTCGATCCTTTCACCAATATTGATTTTCACTTCTTTGCTTATGGGGCTCAGTTGCTAAGTGGTTAGTTTGTTGCACTATTGATTGAGAAAAAAGATGCTTAGTAATATTATCTTTATTTATATCTGTAGTATTGTTTAACAAATTGTTTTCCGAGATCGAACTGCATGTGCGCACCAAAAAATTACCAAGATGGATGATCCATCAAAGAAGAAAGCAAAAAACAAGAACAAAAACGTAAGATAAGAATGACAGCTCGCCATGAGTTAAAAATGGCGGACTACGATTAATTTTGGAGAGTAGTACAGTCAAAAGAGAAAGTTTTACTACAGATTGAAGACAAAACGAACGGTTAAGAAATGCTAGACCTGTGTTCCTATATAATGAGGTTGGACCCTTATTTTTGCCGACGCAAAAAAGGTTTCTAAATGGAAAATAAATCTTTTTTTTTTTTTTCCAAAAATTCCAGGCCATATTCTCGCATGCGATTATACCTAACTATACACCAATAGGAAACAAATCGCCAGCGTTATTGATAAGCAATTTAAAAGAAAATACATTTTCATACAAAACAATGCTTTCCCTATAGTTAGGGGCATAATATGAACGCACAAATTCCCAATACAAAAAGGGATTCCCCCATCCAAGTCGTAGTTGACCCGTAAAAATAATTCCAACACACACCGCACACACATATTACTCATTCAAAGGCAAAATATAATATTCAACATAAAACTTATCATTCGCATACATTACTCAAAGTAGAATTACATTCCTCGTTGAGTTGATAAGAAGCCCGCACGTCCAAACTTATCGCCGCAACAAATTTAATTTTAATATACCACCGATATGCGCATACAGCTCGCTGGATAACACGGTTCCGCTTTAGGAACCACTCCACACCTGTGACAAACGAAAGAAAATTCCCTTGAAGAGGAGCCTTTGTTTCCGGCAAGCCATCATCAAACCGATAGACCACAAGAATCAGTGATCGGAACCGCGACGTTGCGCAATGTGGGCCCATAAGTGTTTAAGCCCACATTCGAGTAGGTGGATATATTTATAAATATTTTTCCTTCCGGTAGGTATATATCTGAAAACATTTTAATTGCCGGCCAGCCGCTTGTGGTTGTTTCTTTCAACTCTTGACATATTATGAAAATTAGCAGACGCTGGCGTTAATTGCCCTTAAAAGCGTATCGCGCGCTTTATGTGACATTTGCCCGCTTGAAACAAAGGCGAACGGGATTAATGTTGTTCATAAATCAAGCGAACTTTTGTGTAGAATATTTTTGGAAATACAGAAAAAATCGGTTTCGGTATCCCACAGAGGCACTCTATCGAGAGTGAGAGCCCCACTTTTAGAGTGGATCTGTGGAAAGAGATATCCTCCCGATGGCGATCCCGGATCACATCGGCAGGAGGTCAATTAAGAGAGCAAACAACACCTCGACGAACTACCTGTTTTACGGGCTTATTTTGGAATTTTTCCCCCTGTGGCTGTGGCCCGGGACAGGATTTTGATATTGTTGAAGTGCCGCATCGAGGCGGACACGGAGTCGCTCACAGGTAGAGACAGAACGCTATTACTCACATGGCTAATGATACGTTTGAACCTATACGGTGTGAGTGATGGTGGGTGTGTTTGTTTCGATTATGCGGTGATAGATACTGTCAACAGATCGAATTAATGAATGGAATTAGTTTACCGCTGAGGATTGGATTACAAAGTGGCGTTAAAAGGATGCACAGCATACACAAAAGAAACAAACAATGGCGCGCACACGAAAATAAGGACAGCCTGCGCGTGAATGGAATCAATTTGTCGGGAATTCCTGTCTTTTTTTTCTTTTTTCTTTTTGTTCTTTCGAAGGAGAAATTCCTCTGATATGAGACATCAGTTGATTTTTTTCAAATGATCGTAGTTTTACTAAAGTTAGTAGAGAGTTTGAAGAACGTGATACTAAAAATCATTTTTAGTGTCCAGGCTACATTTTTCGAACTCAATGGCGAAATTTTTTATTTAGACCTAAAAATATTTAGTGTGAATGTATAAAGGATTACTAGTAAGGCCCAATAACATCATATGAGCGCTTAGAAGGATCTATTGAAAAGTCCGCAAAAATTACATGTCACTTGGTGATGATGATGATTTTGTATCAGGTCTGACAAGTTCTTGTTGAACTGGGCCTACATTTAAGGGCATATTGAGCGTGTAAAACTGAGCTGGAGGGTTGTATTTCCTTCGTCGAATTCTGATTAGTTACCTACTTTTTTTAAAGTTTAAATGACTTTCTATTGAGTTTTTTAAGAAAATCGTTTTACAACAATGTTTCACTGGAATTTTAAAATCTAAGTTGTGCGTATAGTTTGGCTTAAGAGCAAAATTGCAAAAAATGACATTTTATTTCTCTGACTGATAAATTATTACTGGAGCGATTGAATTGAAACTGAATGCATTAAAAGAACAGAATTTCTGCGAAATTGCATAAACTAAGTAACGTGCAGAACAATTTAAACAAAAAAAAATCAAACTCTGTATTTTGTGACAAAATACACGCAAATAAATGCAAGTTTTTCTTGGATCTGTTAGCTGAGTAAAAATTAAAAAATACACGCATCAATATTCACATGAAAAACGTAGTTCAATATTTCAACACATTGTTTGTTTTTTGTTGGATTTGTAGAAAATGAAACGCGATCAATCGTACTTCACTTTTAACTCATTTTAAATTCATTTTTATTTACTTCTTTCTTTAAACTTACATCCTTGACAATAACGATTAAATCTCATTTAAAATTAACATTTATCTTATTCGATCAATCGTGATTCATATTACAATTCATTAGCTTTAATAGGATACTAACAAAAGAGGATTAACAAATTATTGATTTAAGAAAAGTAGGTTAGGCTAAAAAGGAAAACGTGACTCTACGTGGAGACGGCAAGTTAGTGACAGACGTCAGCTACTTGTTGTCTTGAATTAGATGACAGTTGAAAGTGTTGCCATGTCTACAACATTTTTAAACACCTGTATTTTCCAAACCAGTGTCAAATTTTGTGTCTTCATTAGGACTTCAAATATTGAATGCCAACTACCGCACTCGTTTCGCTAAGGAGTGCATTCCTAGCCTCCTCGATCTGGCAATAGTTTCTGATCCATCATTTATTCTTCTTTTTGAACAGCTTTCGTTTGACTAAATCTCTGATCAGGATCTACTCTTTGGAAACATATAATATTAATTTCAACCACTCTACTGTCCGGTAGTCTTTTACGTGTAAGGATTTTCGGTCAATAAATACCGATGCCCTGCAATTTGCCGCTTTATCTGCCCCAATAGTAATTGTCGCCTGCATGCTGGTCCCCGCATGTAAAACTAAACCATTTTCAAGAAGTAAATAAAGAATTATGCAATCAATTTTTACCAACTAAAACTGTCAAAGTTGGAAATAAAAGCTGTCACAACGGAAGTGATCAATACCATCAAAGTTCGTAACAGGCTTTACAGTAAATGGAAACATAGGCCCACAGATTTCAATTGGCTTGCGTACAAAAATGTGCGAAACCATATATATATATATAGTTGGCGCAACAGGTCCGTAGGGACCCAAGGCCTAGCTTCTCACAACCATTCATTTTGGGTGAGTTTCATTTTTGGAACGAATGGAAGGGATCTTCAATTTTATGCCGATCCCAAACGGCTAATTGAGAAGCTCTTTAAGACAGTTATACTCTCGGATGTTTGTCAGACGTTCGCGAGAGGTGGCGCAGTGGAAAAAACCCTAAGTTGGAATTTGGGTTTTTGCGGGATTCGAGCCTGGGACTCCTCGCTTAGTAGTCCAACACATTAACCACTAGGCCACTGCGCCTATGGGAAGATGGGATACCCTTGCGATTTGTAAAGCTTATTTCGCCCTTTATTGTTAGCCATTTAACACACATACTAAACCACTGTATCACAAGGTGTACTTTTCCGAGGTCCTGGTAAAAAGCGCGAATTGAGCCAGTTGCCAAAAAATCAGCTCCGACTTCCGCCACTTATTTCAGTCCAATAAGCATTTTACCGTGTTTGTCGAAGGTCTTTGAGGTAGTAACGAAACAGCCTCTTCAACACCTGTCCCTGAATAGCCTTATTTATGCGGGACAGTCTGGTCTGATCTAGCCACAGTTGCTCCACTGCTATGGTAAATATTATGGAAGACATAAGACAGGGTTTTGATTGAGGACATGCTACGCTCCTTTGCTTACTTGATTTCTCAAAGGCTTTTGACTAGGTAAACCTTAAAATCGGGATTGAGGCTTTTACGGCGATTGAGGAACAGTTAAGGAGTTCATCTACCTCGGAGTAAATATGAACTCCACGAATGACACCCTAGTGGAGATCAGGCGAAGAATCACCCTAGGAAACCGCTGCTACTTCGGTTTGGCAAAACAATTGGGTTCAAAACTCCTAACCCGAAGGACGAAATGTACGCTCTACAAAACACTCATCCTGCCAGTTCTGCTATACGGCGCCGAGTGCTGGACCATAAGCAGGAAGGGAGAGCTGATATTGGGCTCCTTCGAAAGAAAAATTCTTCGTCGGATTTTTGGTCCTGTGTGCGAGGAGGGCGAATGGAGGAGAAGATACAACCGCGAACTCTATAAGCTGTACCAAGATATCGATGTAGTTCAAAAAGCCAAAATACGTCGACTACATTGGCTCGGCCACATCGAGCGAATGGACAAAAATGCTCCAGCTAAGACGACCTTTGAATCCCAGCCCCCAGGTTCGAGGCGACAAGGAAGACCGAACCTCCGTTTCAAAGACCAAGCCATCGCGGATACCACAGCGCTTGGTCTGGCAAACTGGAAGCAGCGTGCCCGGGATCGCAGAGGATGCTAGGTTGCAGTGTCTCAGACAGAGACTCTTCACGGGTCGGGAGCCCGTTAAGTAAGTAAGGCCACGTCAACAAGCAAAATTGTCGCATCTGGGGCTAGGAAAACCCAAGAGTTATTGTTGAGAAGCCTCTCCATCCTCAACGTGTGACTGTTTGGTGCGGTTTATGGTCCGGCGGGGTCATTGGACCTTACTTTTTCGAAAATGAGGTTGGATCAACAGTTACGGTTAATGGATTGCGCTATCGAGAGATGATTAATGATTTTTTATCGTCGAAGTTGGATGATATTGATCTGGACAACGTTTACTTTCAACAAGACGGTGCTACGTGCCACACAAGCAACGAAAGCATTGACCTTTTACGGGAAAAGCTTCCGGACCGTGTTATTTCTCGAAGAGGTGATCACAATTGGCCATCCAGATCTTGTAATTTAACACCTTACTACTTCTTCTTTTGAGGCCACGTGAAAGATAAGGTCCACGCCAACAGCCCAGAGTCGATTCAAGACCTCAAAGATAAAATTCGTGAGGCTGTCGAGGACATAGGGCAGCCACTTTGCGATTTGGTTATGGAAAATTGCATGAAAAGGATATGGTCCTGTATGCATGCTCGTGGTGGCCATGTGGCTGATGTTGTTTTTCATTATTAACGGCATACCTTCCTCTTTATTATGGAATAAACATCCGATCATTAATCTCAAAAAATGACATTTTCTTTGAATACCAAAATAACACCTCTTATTGGAAAACACTTTGCTTAAGCAGCCAGTTTCTTGGGTCAAATAAAACTACATGAAGAATTTTAGGAACACATTTTTTTCTTAAGTCAAGATAAACTTTCTTATTTAATTTTTTTTTCCCGTTCTTGACTCATGAAATGAAAATTTTTAAAATTAGAAATATGAAATTGGTGGTTCTTTATTTTCTTGTTTTAAGAAACTCCCACTTGCAGTTTAGAAAACATGTTTTTCCGTATAGTTATGCAAATAGGTCGACTTTGATTTGTAGCTCAGCTTCTCAATAAAGCAAAAGTGCATTGAAATCTTAAAGTATTCCGATTTATGACAAAATGTTGAAGATCTGTGTGTCACTGATATTCAAACAGCCAGGGCCCGACCTAGCTATTTCGCCGCTCTGGGCAAAAATAGTTTTTGCCGCCCTTAAGCCGCGGCTGTAAGTCATAACTTACAAGTAGTTATAAAAAGAAAAAAGATTATAGGTAAACCAACTAAAAAAACATGTGGTTAAGATTAATGTAACATAAACAATACCTTCAGAATTTTTTAATGTTTAGGTATTTACCTTTTATTTCTCCTTCCGCTCAATGAAAAACATCAATTGTTTATTTTTTCAATTTAATTCAATTATATTCATTTAAACATTTATTTTTTAATATGATTAAAAAGACGTTAAAGCAAACATAAAGTAATTATAGTTAAAGGTATATTTAGACTCATGGAGCATGTAGGTAGGTATTCTTATATATAAACTAATTGAATAAAACCATTTTTTTTTAGAATATCAAACTCTAACTAGGTTCTGAAAAATCTTTAACAATATCTACTAAATTCAAACTGTCGCAAATCTTGTGCTCTATCGAAATCATAGCCAATCCAGATAGTCTCTTTTGAGTCATGGTAGACCGAAGATAATTTTTTATTATTTAAAATTATTAAAGCTTCATATTTTTTGTACAAGAACAAGAAAGTCTTTTGTTAGGTTTACAATTACTGAGACACTTATTTAAAACTGTTATCGGTGACTTGTGATTGTGACCAAGTGCAGGATCTTTTGGTATACCTCAGTTTCTTTTTTTCACACAGCAATTCAAGGTGAGCCATCACACATTTTTTATGTAAAAAAAAACATCCCTACCTTTCCAATGACATATAATACACCGTTATTAATATTGTAGATTGTCTCACCATCCTTTATAGGTAAGCACTTAATGCAAGTAAAAATAATTTCTTATACACTTACTAGAAATTTATAGATAGGTTTTAAGCACTTACTTTGCAAATTCACAGGAACAGTCTTCTATTTTAAAAATTACTCTGCCACTGCCACCAGTATTTACTAATCAGTTTCAGTAAAACACTTTATATTTTTCGCATGAACTTCACTTATATACGATTTTTCGTTTCCTTGTATATTTACTGTATATTAACTGTTTTGAATTAAATTTTTCCTTCACTGTGTGTATACACTTCAATTATTAAAAATAGACAAAAACTTTAATTATTTCACTTTATAAATATGGCTACTAATTAGATTTTTTTCATCACTTAGGTACACAAGAGCAGAACATTGTTTACAAACTGTAATGTGACTGAAATGATTGGGGGTGGGGGCATTCTTACGTCGAGTTTCAGGATAAAAGGGTATTCCCCAAAATATGCTTTATATTCGGAGTCAATTTTAATGTAAAATTTGAAAAGCGACACCTGTATAACAGTATAAGTCAAACATTCGGAGTACTGGATGTGCAAACGGATGCGACAGGGCGACAGCTGGTGTCAAGCATAAGTAAAGAAAATTGTCATACGTTCAGAGTAAGCCAGCCTGCAGTCGTCATTCTGGGGAACCCCCGTGAAACGTACATTATGTGAAACGAAGAGTGTTACCAATTCAGAAATTAAAAACCGGCGTAAACTACCTTTTTAGTAGGTAGCAAATTTGCCGCCCCTCATTTTTGCCGCTCTGGGCAATTGCCCAGCTTGCCCCCCCCTAGATCGGGCCCTGCAAACAGCTCAGAAATATGAACAATGCTACCCAGTAACTGTTATGTAACATAAATGTAGCACAAAAAGCCTTGATTCCGAAACAGAAAATGTTTGTCCGAAAAATTAAAACGCTAGACACAATCTCTAATCTACTATTGAAATTCCATTTGACGCATTCAAAGGCACACATCTGCGCACAAAATATCGCAAAACATATTTATAACAAGAAGATTGATGTGCATTTCAATTAGTTAACGCTATCGCGGTTACATTAACCGCAAAGTAAATAAAAATCTCGAAAAAACCGCGATAACGCTATACCCAAGTCTGTGTTTTTTTTTTTTTTTTCATTTTTTTGTTCCACCCACCATGCGGCCCGTGCTATTATAAGACCTCAATCAGTTAAGATAAAACTATAGGATTCCATAAATATTTTTTTTTGTTCTCGTATTCCGGCGCACTCAGACCCAACCCCTGCCAGACAAGAGTCAAAAGACCTCTGGCGTGCAGCTTCCGTTTCGGATAAGAAATAAATAATATTTTCTCTCGAGAATCTCGATAGCACATTCATCGCCAGCAGCTAGATATTGTCCCATTCCCAAGGTCTTCTATCCTCTTATCGGTTCGAGTTCTCCTCCTCACTGATTGCGATGCGAAAAAAGAAATCGTTCCGTAAAAAAAGTCATATACCTCACACTGAAGAAGCAAAAAACAGAGAAAAAAAAACAGCAATTAAGGGCATGGCGCCTCCGACACACAATGAATGAATAGACCCGTCCAGACAGGTTAACCAGCGAGGCTGCGCAATAAACTCATAGTCATAACCATATCCCAATTGCAATAGCAGTCCCAAGCATAACCTTGTTCCTGGCTTACACTGTACTCACTTTCAGTGTTGATTACGACCCTAAGCGCCAATAATTTATGACATCTAGCCCATTCAGCGTCAATTGCGTTATAAATCTTTGACTGCAACAATGGAGCGCCCGAACAAGGTGATGCAACTTCCTCTACCTGTTCAGGTAACAATTTTGGCTGCATGCAGTGCGTTAAGTGGTTATTGCATGTTCTTTTTTGTTTTTTCGTCCAGCAGCTATATGGGGGTGTCAAGTTTGTGGAACTATCCCTTAGGGCAGAGACTAGAGAGGACAACAGCACCACTCAATTATGTGCGCACTTCGAACCGTGGCACAGGTTTGGCGACAAGTTTCCGGTCCGCTCGCTGAGTGCCATTATTTTGTTTGTCTTGTCTTGTCAGTTCACATTTAGCTCTTGCTGGTGCGCCAACATTCCATTCCAATCGAATTGGACATTCCTTGTCCGCCGACGTTTGACGACGCGTTGTGTCACCGTCACCACACACAACCAACTGCGACAAAATCAGTTTTCATGAGGGCAACGCTAAGGTGCGCGGAGCGGTGGAACAGAGTGACACACGATAAAAGTTGAGCCGAAGGTTAAAAAAAGGTCGAATGGCTAATAAAAAATCAATTAGTCCGTTGTATGAATCAGGATCGGTCTACGCTGCGCCTGCGACGAAGGCGGACGCACCACAAAGAAGTGTGGCTAAATGGTTTTACTTTTTTTGTGTGCCTCCTCGCTGTCAACGCCGGTGGAAGACTTGTTTCTTTTTTTTCGTACCTGGTGCGACCGACAAGATTTTTGACTTATTTTTTCATATTCGTCGGTGTGGATTTGGAGCAGATTTTGGTTTTGTTTTGGTTTAAGAGCTTTTTTTGTTGGAAACCAACGCTTGTCACTGGACTCAGAGGATGTGCGGTGCCGTTTGATGATGGCGATGATGAGAACCGCCGAAGGTGTAGGAATGGAATTTCGACCGTCATTCCCTGGCGAATGTTTCAATTCGAAGCAAGACGCATTTTTCTAGGCTTTTTAAAACAGACAAAGGGTGGGAGTCGGACGCACTTTTGGAGGTAGTTACACGTAAGGTCTTCGGAAGGTCAAATAATGATCGCCAATGCAGGGGATCGGAAGTACGTAAAAAAATCTCCGAGCTTTGATCATGGCAATTTAATAAAAAGATTATTAAATTGTTTGTACAGATTAAAATAACTTTTTAACTTTCTCGATTAAGTAGTAAGAGAGAGATATGAATTGTATTTGTACAAATTTCGAACTCGCGATGTAGATCAATTCTATGGCGCGAAATTCTGTCCGTCTTCAGTCCGTCCGTATGCTGCAGATGCCTACAGTGTAAACGGCTGCCCGGATTTGGTTCAAACTTCGGATTTGGAGTTTGAGGGCCTATAGTTGGGGGCCGTTTTTTTTTTGTTGTGCAAGGTAACCTAAATATTACCTACCAGTTTGATTTGTTCAAAAACGGTTCTAACAATTTCAACTAAAATGGATATTTGACCTAAAGTAGGTAAGGTTAACTTGACTGCGTACTCAGTTTTTCGCTAAAAAAATCGTAAGAATCGAAAAACGGTACTTTTGAAATTTAGACATAGGTACATGTCTCGAAAACGGTCCATACGATTGTAACAAAAACTCATTCCAAAAGTATTATGGTCATTTGTAACTAAATAAAAAACCAACTTTTCTCTTTATTATCATACAAGGGATTGTTTTTGAAAAAAGACATTGTTTTATAAAAAAATTGGTTTTCATTAGTCAACCTGAGAACGACACTAACCATTTTGACCAAAATGGATACTTAGAGTAAAATTGATGTTTTCAAAACTATTGCTTCCTTAATTTTCAATTCGAATTACCAGAAACGCTTATTTTAAGAACGACTCATGTCTCAAAAACCCCATTTTCGAAAGTTGGATAAATCTTTAAAAACAAAGCGATGCCTATATACGAAACAATATTTAATACTCAATTTTCAGGTAGGTAATTAGTTATACAATAATATTTTTCAAACTAGCATTGCAATCTTTTTTGCTGTTTCGTCTGCATGATTTTACAAAAACCACTCCGACAATTTGGATTCAAATACATATTAAAGATAATATAAGCATTCTAAATAAGATTCCATGCTTAGTTTTTCTCAAAAATGACTACCCAAATCCCGATCTGTGTTCACATATTCACGGATATTTTTGTAATAATATCGGTGCCCCACTTCCAATAAATATGCTACGCAGAACTTTTTTTTAAGAAATATCGGACACTGCTTCTTGGGTCTTACACAAACACAAAGTCCCACTTCACACACCACACTCGTCCATCGGGATATTCAGTTTTTAGCTGATAATGCAAATTCAAAAAGAAACTTCTGAATTCTTAGATATATCTTTATCTATGTAAAGATATCAGTCTATCACGAACCCTACTTCCAATCATAGCCACCTTAACCAGGGTCACTTATCTATTCCAGTCAAAAATAAAAACATACCCCAACAGATCAGAAAACAGAAACTCCTGATGCGCTTGTCCTTGTAGATACTCAAAAATCTTGTAAAGTTTAAGAGATTATAAAATTGTACAGTATATAGGCTCTTACAACTCTGTAACCAGAACTTGTGACAATTGCCTGTTGTTGAGAGCTGAAACTTATAAAAACTCACGTTGTAATTTAATATTATCCTACTGCCATGTCGCTTCTGCACTTTTAACCAACCTACCAATTGACTGAAAACCAAACTTTTGATGAACGAAAGAGTTTCATTCGACCCAGTCGTGCGTTTTATTTTGATAGTTCTTAACACCGCTAGACTTATTTGCCATTTTGTGTGTGTGAACTGTGCCGCGTCTACTGTTTTTTTTTCTTGTGTTGATTCGCTTATGGTGTGAACTTGTATCGTATACATTCCACTGTATCCTATTTCTTAAATCTTATCATATTTTAAATGTGTCTTTTCGGTTCAAAGCATACCCTATTTTGGCGCAGCTCGATTTAATTTACGGTTCCATCGGGCTATGCTGTGGTCCCCAAGAGTGCAAGGCCGAGACTCGACACCACACCAACAGCAACTGACATTGACTGGCTTTCAACTTCCCAACTTCCCAAGTGACTTGGAATCCGCCGCACTACTAGTAACCTTACCAAGCAAAAGTTCGGCTTCCAGTTGATTCCCTTCTATAACTAGCACATTTTAATGAACGTCGTATAGTTTGCACTTCAAAAGTGACACCTTGCACCGTCTCAAAACTCAAACCAACTGAATATAGAAACCCGCGCTTAAATACCGGCCGCCTGTCATTGGAATGCGACTGCCATTAGAATAAACTGTGCTTTTTATTAATCTATCACTTAAATCGAGAAATCGTTGCTAACCACCTGGCAATTAACATAAACAAACCATAAACAAAAAGCAATACCGTTGTCGAATACGTCAAATAACTCTCCAAAACGAGGGCAGTTCTCGACGGCCGGCCAACAGCATAGGCGCACATGATACTCTAATACAGTTGCGTAATTAGTTTAAACGATTTACAATCACAAAACATCGAAGAAACACAGCAATAAAAACCTTCAAATCGCACTATTCGCACACAGTTCGCTGAGCAGCTCTTTTGTTTTTTCGCGCGCACCAAATTTCAATATTCATTGCGTGTATGCAATAAGAGGATGAGAGTGTTCTAGATACACAACCGCTGCGTGTGTTACATAATTTAGCCGTGTGGAATATATTCATTTGCACAGTGAAATGTGCAGCAGGCGATGGCAGTAGGCTCCGGCTTCTCCGACTCTGAAAGTTGGAAAGTGCGGTCAAGAGTGAATCCAACATTGGACTGAATAAACTTGGCTGGGGAATAGTTTGGTTAGCATAACCCCATACCGGAACTAAACCGATTGCAAGTAGTTGGCATATTTTAGAGAGCGTGTTACTCCTGTACGCGCAAAATGCCACCTTAATGGAATTGGTGTTGCATTCAAGGTTAGGATGAGTTGAGCGAGCAAAAATAAAATAATGGGGTAGGACTACTTTCGTGCTGACATTCGAAGATCGGTCTAGGGCTCATTGGTAATTATTCATTGCGTGACAGATGTCAGTGTGACTGTGAAATTATTAAATTCGCCACTGTTCCTGTGCGGGGCAAGCTATCAGTAATTCAGTATCGCAGCTTCAAAATGAAACGCAGTACAAGCACTTTGAGTAGAAATACCCTCTGTCTCAATGCACACATAAACATTCTACTTAGGTATATATACAAATTCGTTGTAAGGTGGCCGGTGACATTATTGAAGAGTATCTGGGGATAAGTTTTTATTGGCCCTTTTCTTAATATTCCTCTTTAAGTTGCACTAGAGTTCACTCAGAAATGAAGTGCATGACTGGGTCGCACGAAAATTTCTCTTTTATCAAAAGTTTTATAAAATGAATTTATAAGAAACGGTTTATAAAATATTTAGACAGTGTGTTAAATAAAATTCACTTTTTGGATTATTCATCTGATATGGCAGTATTTATTACAAAATAATAAGAGTTCTGTGGAAGTCCTCAGTTATAGCCATACGAAAAATGCAACCGAAAAAGTTGGAACAGTATGAAAGTGAGTTTTTACGTTTATGCGGTCATAGCAAAAAATCTGTTAGAAAAACGTTTCCCTAAGAAAACCATTACAACAAGCAAACCACCACTCATTGGATTCCATTAGAAAACAAATCCTCACAGAAGGAACAGAAAAGAAATGAAATATTTCAGGGGAAGGATTTGAACTGAGAATTTGATCAGAAAAAGTACTAAATTATTATTTTAGAAAATTTAAAGATCATTTGCTTATTTTTTTTGCGCAAATTAACTTTATAATTCATAAGCAACAATTTTAAGAACAAGATTAGGTTAAGACCATTAGGTCTAAGTGCTCAAAAAAGAAGAAGAACATTTTTACGGTTTCGTTTTACGTATGGCTATAACTATGGCCTAAGTTCAAGCTATCAGTAACAGGCAATTTTCGAAGGGTCTGATTATAAGCTCTTAAACTTTAGAAGATTTTTGAGTATCTACAAGGACAAGCGCATCAGGAGTTTCTGTTTTCTGATCTGTTCATGTTTTTATTATTGACTGGTATAGATTAGTGACCCTGGTTAAGGTGGCTATGATTGGAAGTAGGGTTCGTGATAGACTGATATCTTTACATAGATATATATCTAAGAATTCAGAAGTTTCTTTTTGAATTTGCATTATCAGCTAAAAACTGAATATCCCGATGGACGAGTGTGGTGTGTGAAGTGGGACTTTGTGTTTGTGTAAGACCCAAGAAGGAGTGTCCGATATTTCTTAAAAAGAAGTTCTGCGTAGCATATTTATTGGAAGTGGGGCACCGATATTATTACAAAAATATCCGTGAATATGTGAACACAGATCGGGATTTGAGTAGTCATTTTTGAGAAAAACTAAGCATGGAATCTTATTTAGAATGCTTATATTATCTTTAATATGTATTTGAATCCAAATTGTCGGAGTGGTTTTTGTAAAATCATGCAGACGAAACAGCAAAAAAGATTGCAATGCTAGTTTGAAAAATATTATTGTTTAACTAATTACCTGAAAATTGAGTATTAAATATTGTTTCGCATACAGGCATCTCTTTCTTTTTAAAGATTTATCCAACTTTCGAAAATGGGGTTTTTGAGACATGAGTCGTTCTTAAAATAAGCGTTTTTGGTGATTCGAATTGAAAATTAAGGAAGCAATAATTTTGAAAACATAATTTTACTCTAAATTTCGATTTTGGTGCAAATCATTAATGCCGTTCTCAGGTTAACTAATGAAAAAATGTTTTTTTTTTCAAAAACAATCCCTTGTACGATAATATAGAGAAAACTGCGTTTTTTATTTAGTTACAAATGACCATAATAGTTTAGGAATGAGTTTTTGTTACAATCGTATTGACCGTTTTCGAGACATGTACCTATGTCTAAATCTCAAAAGTACCATTTTTCGATTCTTACGATTTTTTTTAGCGAAAAACTGAGTACGCAGTCAAGTTAACCGCACCTTCTTAAGCCGAAATATCAATTTTAGTTGAAATCGTTGCAACCGTTTTCGAACAAATCAAACTGGTATGAACATTTTATATGGGAAGTACCATAAATATTGAGGTTACCTTGCCCCGGCCTCATTTCGTTGGTTGCTGCTGTGGTCCACCCTGGACCCGTTAAGGACCTTCAAAAGGAAAGTAAGTAGGTGCATTATGAATAATTCCTTCGGACAATTTTGGTGGGTCTCGAGCTTGTAAGAGCTATAATGACAGTTTTTAAAGCGTTCCAATGTTATTGTAAGGTTCGTGGATTAGTGAGCTGGTTCCACTCGGTGGACTCGATGTTATTTAACTGAGCATTCCTTCCATGCCTTGCGGGATCGAACTGATGCTTTGACAGTATAAAGCTAGCGCTTAAGAGTGATCCTTCATTATCAATCTAGAGGCTTCTCCTATTTGCAGACCTTTTAAGAACAAATTTGGTTGGCACCTAGCTGATAAATGGCCCTCAATCGATGAGTTGATAAATATATACCATTCTATAACCATGTATATCATTCTCATGCTAAGTTATTTCGATGGCGGTCTATTTCGATCCTGAGTCGGGACAAAACTCTCGGCTTTCCTTGCAGAAGAACAGAAGAATGGCCGCTTGAACTGTTGAAGAATCATGCTCTAACTATCATCATCACTACCTGCCCACAAAAATATTAGGATGCACTTTGAAAAAGTTTTTCTTTTCTTAGACTTGGCAACATTTTTTCAAGTGACGACCTATTGGACAGGGGACATTTGATTTTGTGCTTAGTTCGGTTTGTCATAAGTAGACTTATAATATCGTTATACAGACTTTACAATATACGAATACAGACTTTACAATAAACGGCTGCTCGGAAAACTTATCGAGAAATAGACTTCCCGTATGCGTTGCCCTAACAATCAGAAGACTGTTGCAAATGGTTGCTATTTTCCAAAAGCAAATGGCTGATATTATATTTATATTTATATTTTATTTAAGCACAAGTTAATTTCCGTCCTTTAAACCTTTGGTATATTGACAGAAGTCTAGCGCACAGAAGGAATTGGAATCTGTTTCAGAACAAAAAAAAAGTCTGTTTTCAAAAGTTAAGCCTATTTGTTCCTCTCAAAGCCTTAGGAAGCATTTCAAAAAAAGTTGTATCGAAATCTCTCAAACAGTTTTCACGTTTACCGCTAACAAACAGTAGAACTCCCCAAAGTCTCGTTATATACACAGTTCGTGGAGGTTGAGTTTTGTTGAGTGTGTTACAAAATATGTAGTCCACCGCCTGTGACTTTGTGGACAAAGTGTCAAAAAATGTATACCTCTGTCTACAGATTCCACTTACATTAAGTAAATCGCACTGTAAATACCCAACAATCCTATTTCGATCACGGTACATGGCAAACGCAGTTTAAAAGTAATCGCGCAATAGCTGGACTTAAGCTGGATTACTCCAGTGAAATCCCACAAAAACACTCCCTGCAACTGACATCCAAAAACCCGTCGGATCCCCGCTGAATCATTCTCGCTCATATAACTTTTAAGTTACACATTATAAATATTTTTCCACCGAATTTGACACGGTAAAAAGTCAAAAACACTGTCAGTCCATCTCTAACCGCACTCCAATTAATCAGCAACCACCTGAGTTGAGTACTGAATTAACCATAAATACCTACCCCAACAAGATTGTAAAAATTTTACAGCTTTAATAAAAAGATTTGAGAAATTTATCGCAATCGTAAATGATCATGGAAAATCCATCATCACCTAATTGCATGTAGAGTGTTCAGTTTTATTATTACGCGGGCAGCGTCATCTTCACAGTCACTGACCTCGCGCACACCCCGCGCACTGACGCGTTCACCAAGTTGAGTAGTCTTATGTGATTTTCGATTTTATGATGCATTCAGCACGATATATTGGCCAATAAAACAATAAAGCCGCACGGAGAGGAAAAGCAAATCTAATTCGACGGACTAGAATCCTGTTTATTGGGCGAGTGTACTAGACGTGATTTTCACGAACATTTTGCACACTAACCTGCAACTGTATAGCTGCCAAATGGCCGCAAGGCGCATAATAAAATCTCAGCTTCGAGTGGCTTGGGTATTTGCGCGAGCTGTCAGACGCGTGTGCCAAACAACGGATGACGTTAGAAATGCAACGGATATTGATTTTCGTTTTTCATGTGGGCACACACACGGTGAATTTGCGCGAAAATTATTTATCGCGAAAAGGTAACATGCAACGCTTTGACCATTCACGCACACTGAGAAGAGCTCCAGCAGTTGCGATTGCGAGTTGGGCAAGTAAATGAGTATTGCCATTTTGCTGTGCCCCGGCGAGTAGTGAATAAGTTTGATGATTTTATTGGCATCGTTATTATCCGTCAATTTGTGGCGGACAATTCACAACTGACACTGATGGGCTATTTGACATTTGGTGTAAAGTGGGGAAACATGGCTGTTGACTGTGGTTGTCATAAATTTTGCAAAATGTAATCATCTGGCTGGATGTTTCTCTACAATTGTTTGACGTTTATGTGAGGGTGTAAGTTTGTCTTCTGAAGGCAAACTTCTGTCAAATGACAAAATAAGTGAATGAGAAAAGAAATTATTCAAAATAGGTGTAGGAAAATATGTTGGGATCTTTATTTTATAAACAGGGTGCCTTGCGATGGCTAGTTTGAAAATATGGCTCCCGAAATATGAAGCGTATTTAGAATGAGTAGAATGGAAAAGTTAATTTACTTGTCATTTTCGGCTTTTCGGCGGAAACAGTTTTTGTCTCAACTGCGCCACCGAACCAAGCCACGAACGTCTGACAAAACATCCAAGAGTATAATTGTCACGAAAGAGCTTCAAAATAGCGGAATAATATTGTAAGTCCCTTCCATTCGTCCCAAAAATTCAAAAAAAAAATAAATATATTAAAACACAAGTCGAATTGTATGGTCCTCATGGACCTGTTGAGCCATCTATTTAATTATGTATTCTTTTATTTGGCGAAACGCCTCGAAACTTGTGAGTTATCGTGCCTTCAGCTGTCAGATGGAACTTATTTAAAGAGAACTTTAATTATAGCCAACGACAGACGTGAGAAAGAATGAAACGTACAAAAAGAGGAAGAAGTCGCTGACGGCTTGCTTACCGCACCAAGTTTGTAGTGACTAAACCTTAAAAAATTCAACCATGGAAATTGAAGAAATATTCTTTGACCGCGTACTAGGTCAAAATAAGGCAAATTTTTGTAGCTATTAATTATCTTTTGAGGGCCCTTCAACTAAACAAGCTAGAGCGTAGACAATTTATCAAAGGGCGCCTCATTAAATTTTAATTTTTAGCATTTGTGGTTCCTAGATAGTGTTCCAAATTTGCGAAGAGAACTTTTTACATGTGAGGAGTTGATGACAAGAAAATACTGAAATAACTACAAATTAAGAGAGAAATTTTATTATTTAATGATTACTGACTAAAATTTGGTGGATTCACTGTTCAAGTTTTTAAAACCTTTCGATTTGGGCGTATACGAGTAGTTAAAAGAAAACTTGCCAAGTAAACCCGTACCAAGTTTTAGTCAGTAATCATTAAATAATAAAATTTCTCTCTTAATTTGTAGTTATTCCAGTATTGTTCTTATTAAAATATTTGGTATTAAACGTTCATGAAGTAAGATCTTGGCGTACTTTTAGATCTCAGTATACTTTTAATGGATGACCTGTTACGTATCGAGGTTTTTATATAGAAGAACTTGCCTGTTTTTTTAACATTTATATTTTTGGTCTGATTGATTTTATAGGTGGCTGGGCGTTTGGAGATGGAAGACCCCGACTGGCATGAACCTGGCGGTGCCCATCGCAACTGTTTTAGTTGACTTTATTGTACATTCAAGCAACCATTGACTGCGGGTAGGGTAAACTGTCCCACAGTGGCTCACGTCCCACAGTGAATCTTTTAAATTTACAGAATCTCTACTTATAAGAGAAAAACGAGGTAAAGAGAAACTAAACCGCGTTTCGATCCTTTACGAATTTACCTGGGAGTTGAAGTAGACCGCTCGTCACTGTCGGTTGTGCTCAAAAAAATGCGAATTTTACTGGTAAGTTATTAGAAATCGTGCTTCTTTTTTTTGTTCTGCCTACAAAAGTTATGTGCTTAGTGAGATTTGTGGGGCACAGTTTAAAATGTTGATTATTATTAATAATTAAAATTCGTATGTCAGTAAAATTTGTGCAATGTTTTATTTTATAAATATATTCTAGATCCTTTCCTATATTGACTTCTTCGTCCACGTACACATTGGAAATTATATAATTCACACATTTTGCACCAGTCTACAGAAAAATACAAAGAAAATTGCACCGTTTAAATCATGAAAAGTATTGCAAATGAAAATGAAAATGAAAAATTTGCAGATGCCGTAACCACAGCACATCTGCCAATTGCAAATGAGTCCGCAAATGTCCGCAAAGTCTGACAATGTTAAAATTTGGTGCTCACTCGATTGGCAGATACCTTACAATTTCATTGTCAGATGGAGGTCTGCCCAAAAGAAGGTTATCAAAGTGATGATGTTCAAGCCAGGATAGAAGCCTTCATTTCCACTCTTTAAATCAGCCAAAGTATTGCCGCTTGGACATTTTTATATGTCTACAAAGTATTGAGACTGTCTGAGAGGTGGTTATAACAATTTAATAGAAAATAATGTAACTTATTCACTCAGATCAACAAATAATGTTGTTGTTCCACGAGCTAGAACAGAACACTTAAGACGTTCCATTAGTGTTATTTCGCCTCATATATATAAAAAAGTTCCTGCAGATATATCCAGTAGTATCGGATTTAATAGATTTCAGAAATTGGCTACTATCCAAATCAGGTGTAGAGAATTTGATTCTATAATAGTAACTTAGGAAGCATGGATGCCTCTTTAGGTCCTTTCAAATGCAATCACCATTTGCGAGGAAAAGCTGAAGTGGGCCGTCAAAAGCTTTGAACCGCACAAGCCTCGAGGGCCTGATGGCATCTTCCCGGCGCAGCTACAGAACGCATTTGACATTGTCAAATATAGTCTCGGGATGATTCTGGCAGGCTGCATAACGCTGGGTAGTATTCCATTATCCTGAACGATGGTTACAGTTGTTTTCATTCCCAAAGCAGGTAAGACCTCGCGCACACTTCCAACGGACTTCAGACCAATCAGTCTGTCCTCCTTTCTTCTGAAAACACTTGAGAGGATCATTGATCTTCACATCAAAAGCACTGTTGACCAAGCGCTAATTTCTAGCTCTCAAAATGCCTATCAAAAGGGCAACTCCAACCAGACAGGCTTCATTCAATCGTCGGCTCGATTGAAAGGTCTCTTTCATTCAAGGAATACGCTATGGCTATTTTCCTGGACATAGATGGGGCCTTTAAGAACACAGAGACTTTCGTTAGTTGGTAATGTCATTACCGGTCATTGTATTCTGGGTAGACACGCGCAAAGACTTGAACTGTTCGTCACCCACCTTCACTGCAGCTGCCCTGCCCTACCCAATCTAAGGATGGCTTACTTAGGAAACTACTTCCTCAATGATCTGAGTGATCTAAGCTATAACAGCGCTGCTAGCATTCTTAGCTTTATTAATGGTAGTAAATGGTTCACATGAGTAACCAGCAAAGGAACCCCTAAACAACAGTGGTGTGCACAAGTGTTTCTCTCACCGAGAGCCACTTGAACAGGAAGATATTTTTGATTGTTTAAACAATATTGCATTGTCTCATAGACACCCGTCTTAAATTCTATAGTGCCTCCAAAACTCCTCAACGCTTCGAAATCTCAACATTGATTATTTAATTTCTTTTGTCTTCTTTTTTTTTTTTGTATTCGTCTAACTTCCTTTCATTGCTCTTTCTTACCCCGCTCATTGCGGCTTTTTGTAACAATTAAACTACTTTTTAAAAAATAATACACTTGAAACTGGTACTCTTACCACAAACGGCCTTACTAATAATCAAGCACTAATGTCAACAATTAGTTGGATGTCAGCTTTAGTAAAAATGTACAACACTTGTGAAACGGTACCCATAAACAATTAGACGTCCACATTTACTAGTGCGACAACTTTCTTAGAATCTATTACATTTGTTGTCATTGCAGAATTCAAATTTTATAATTTTTTTTCGTGAAAAATAAGGTCAATGGTTTCTTTCACAACGAGAACTTTACTCTAGAAAAAGGAAAACATAAATTGCAATTAATTTTGGCCCAACAGATATCTTTCAAAGGCTTTTTGAGGCTTATTATAAGCGAAAAACAAAACACAAATTAGGAAATGCACAAAATATCCGCTGATCTGTCAAGTATCATATGCAAATCAGTAATGCCCTATCATTTGTTCGGACACAATTTTCGGTACGTTTTATATTACGCTTTTTATCGTTTTCTAATACTACTTCGTGATTGTTTCATGAGTGCATTTGTGTCGTAATAAAATTCCTTTCAAATTATTCAACAAAAGGTACACAGTTTAATTGAATACTTTCTTCTATTCGTAGGCTGACAATACAAATCAAAACTTATTGGTGGTCTAAACACCACAATTGGATCGTAAGCACTGGTATATTATGGATTATAAAACTCAATTCGGGAAACTTAGAAACCGACAAAAGTTTAAATTCTCGCTGAAAAATATAAAGCGCACATTTTTATACACGAAAGCTGTCATGTTTCCTCTTCTATGAATTCACACATATTCTCGTACTACCAGTTATTCCTCCAGACGTTAATTAATTTTTTATTTCGCGTTTATTTTGCTGAGTGCTGTTACTTATATTCTTAAAACTATATTTTCCGCGAAGTGAACCTTTTCACACCAACCATTGTTTCATTAGAGATTCCCATTCTCGGTAAACAAACTCATTTTGCAAAGAGTTTGATAAGGGTTTGGTTGCAGCCAAATATCTACCTGAGTCGCCTAAGGGAGAATTGTTGAAAAAATGTATGAGCCTTCCAAACTTAAGTAAGAAGAAATTCTTGGAAATATCACAAACTTATATAAAATTAATTTTTAAGTAAGCATCCATTCGTTGCTTGAAAAAGGAAAACCAATCAAAAAGCAAGAACTAGCGGTTAAACAAGATATATGCTTCAAGTGTTTAGAAATAAAACAAAAATGCAATATTTTTTCAATTTGTTCCACACGTTTGTACAAATTTGTTTTATTAGACTTAAAAACCAGTTGCATTGTTGTATAGCAAAGAATAAAATTAGAAAACATTCTCATTTAACTAAAAATAATTTAAAATTGTAGACAGCGTATTAAAGTTGCTCCTATTACTGAATTTAATGCCGTGATTTTGGCAACACTTGTCTTCAAAATGACATTAAGGGAGTATTTATTTAGCTAATGCTCGAGATAAACATGGCTTTCTCAACATTAACATTTAACCCTACAGTTAGCGATATTGTGGCAACTATATTTGTTTATTGGTAAAGGGATTTTGGAGTCTTTGCGTAAACTGCCAGACTAAAGTTGATTATTGGTAAGGCCGAAAGTGTATAAATGTATCATTTCAAGAATGAATTCATGGTTAATAGCTACAAATTTCTATTCACAGTTTTTCTTATCAATTTAGTGATTTTTAAAAATTAATAATTTGTATTCAACTGCTGTTTCTTATTTAATTCAACTTGAGAATGCCACCATTCTGATAGACTCTTGAATTGTAATATCGTCAATTGAAATGAAATGAAATAAATGGTGGTCTTTTGTGCCCCCCGCGCTTATTTCTGGAAAAATTCATACCCTTTTACAGAGCCCCATCGCATTACAGTTCCCTTAAAAACCTTGTTTGAAGGTCTATGCTCTGTCTTAGCCTTGGCAAGAATATCAAATTTAGAGCACTCCATTCAGTCCAGTTTATTTTATGATCTGAGAAAAGTTATCGCGTCCAAGGTTTGTATATCCTTATCTGGTACTCGGCCAGGTGGTTAATCATCTTATGGGTCAGTGCCCCACTGGGGCTTCATTTTCAGCGCTCTCATCGCAGAATCTACGGAGACCTTCTTCAGATAAGCCTATTTTCCTCAGGTTGTTTTTACTTAGACAGATAAATGCTCTAAATTTGTTAGGTTATAGTTCCCTAGAAGTTTTTGAGCTTGCCTTGAAGGTATTTTCAAAAAAACTGCGGTCCCTTTCCCTTTTCCATCCACCCGAACTCTTCTAGGGTGTGCTCCCCTATATGCCGCAGAATCGTTGACCTCAGTTGATCGGTTTGTGCCGTAAGCTGTAGATAGAAGATTCACAAGCATGTGGAGATTGTCAAGAGCGAGTGAAAAGCTCTTGAAAAGAAGTACTTCGAAGGAAACATTTCTGGGGTGATATTAAATGCGCAGTTTGTGTCAACAATGGCGTCTGGAGATAGAAATTCAAGGACGGACCTAACGCCTTTCAAGCGAAATTCGCTTGGGCAAAAATACACGCCTACACAAAGAAGCATGTACTACGAGTCTTTCAGTCCACCCAATTTGTGTGCAGCCTATACCGGTTTTTTAGTCACTTTGATCCGACCGTTTATAAACTATTATAAGGACTCTGCGACTTCAACGCCAAAGCCACAAACTGTCTACAATATTCTAACAAAACGGATGAGGCAGGTAACTAGGCCGGCAAATTAGCCAATTGCTGCAATCTCGCAGCTTGCAGTTTGTATATATTATATAACCGACGCGGAGCTCCAGACAGTCCAAAAAAAAATCCCAAACACTCGTGATTTGTTTCTTACTTTTGAGGTTAGAGGTTGTTGGCAGTTTTATGAGTAGGATAATCCATCAAAAGTTCGAACTACTCACAATCTGTTTCTGCCTACGAAATAAAAATGACCCCTAGATCATGCTCTATAGTTTCAGATTTTCACTCTCTATACCGACGGAAATAGGGGACATCCAGATTTGACACTCTAATTGGGCTCATCGGAAGCAGGAAGTTCTTGACAGATTTTATTGACACTACTGGTAAACTGCGTCGGTTGGTCACACCAACTGAACATAGCAAGGTTTTTGAAGGTTTTTCCTCGAAAAGTATGAACTTGCAGCTAGTTTCTAGCAACTCTCTGTGAAACTATAGGTGTGCTTTTTTGTGGTTCGATTACAGCAGAGCCAAGTAAAGTAGGATTTTTAGCACGCAATTAAAACAACTATTGCGAGTCTCGAAGTGTCAAGTACAACGTAGTTGTTATTGTAATTTCGTATCCTCAAAATCCTACTTTACTTTGCTCTGCTGAGATCGAAGCTCAAAATAACAGGCCTAAAGTCAAAATGTGAAAAAAGCACCAGGGGGACGAATGTGTGTTCAGTGCTGAAATATTGGCGGCGTTCGGATTTCTAGCTTAGTTAGTTCGACAACTGACTGAGTTGATGTATTTTAATTTTTAATTGGCGCTGATTGGTCGCTTGAATAGTTTTGTGTCAGTTGCAGTTTATTCAGGGGTAGCCGAGAAATCTTTTCAATAAAATTCTGCCTGCATAATCAGTTGTAATTTCCAAGTGTCAAAATTCAAAATTAACCGCGAGAATGTACCTACAAACCGCCTTACTAGAACAAATTTCAGTCTGGACTTTAAGTTAAAAGTAATAACAAATTGTGTATGGTAAATACCTACAGCTATTTTGAAACTCCAAATGCTTATTGATAGGGCTCAAAGACAATTCAAGTTTAGTAGTCAACGCGTTCGTATATACCTAGTGCCGACAAATATTTTTAACGTTTTATCGTGAACTACGTATGCGAACGTCACCATCATTGGTTGTTCGTTATAATATCGCCTATCACGTTACATACATAGGACCTGTCAAATTGGAATGAAAAAATGTTTATAAGGAGGTTATGTGCCGACGCAAAATAGCCCTGCCAAGTTTGCCCGACCGATTTAAAACAAACAAAGGTCGCCTATTGACAATCGGTCCTCAATAGATAAGTTGCAGACAGACTTAACAACATCCCAGGTATGACAAGTGTAGTGTCCTTTCGTATGCGTAGCTATGTCCCTATTGTTTGACAGAAAGAGCTCATGTCAAACGGGCTGTTAACACTTCCCTGTGTGCGAGTGCCTTACTTCCACTATAGGTAGGATATAGCCTAACGTGCAACTTGTACAAACCTTTCACAAGCTTCCAAGGCTCTGCGTGTTGATGCGCAATAGCTATACGCGTTTATTCCCAAAGGAGCAGCTTCCTTTCACGTTCCGGTGTTCGCTTCACAACCAACGTTCGTACAACGTCTACTTGTACGCCAAGTACCTTTTATCTTCCAAATCACTCCACACCGACGCCGCGCTATTTGGGTACAGGTTATTACAATTTTCACTTTCAAATCGACATTTCCAAATATTTTCGCCGGCTTTCAATTATAGGCACTCACAACACCGCACAACTGAAATATTGTTGCAAAATTCCAACTCAAACACACACAAACGGCCGCAATCCGGCGAGGCGCGCACTTTCTGTATCTTTCTGTAAAGATCTATCAATCTTTTTGTTTAATCGACGAATTTTAATGAATTTTCAAATACGAGAAGGCAACCGCGCGATTAGGTTCGTGTATCTCGATGCGCCTGCACTTATCTTCAGTATCTAGAATCGAAAGCGCGCACGCCACAGAACAACACAACACAAAAATGGTAGCTTTCTATCGATGCCGATGGTATCTTCTATGTATACACATGTTTTGCTGACGCATCTATCTAGTTGTATCGATTGAAAGATCACTGAGAACGAGAACGATAACGAGATGAAACCGAACCATATATACAGATACGATGCGCACAGTTCACGGGATGAGAAAAAGTGTTCGCGCGCCGTTCCTCAACATTCCAACAGCAAACTCAAACTGGTCAGCACTGTTTACACAGGGTAAACTTGACTTCTGGATACTTTTTCGTTTTCCCATTCGAGATACTTGCTTTTTTTCTTCATTTTTCTTGCTCTTTGTTGACGGCACAGCGCGAGTTCTTGCGGGCTGGCGATGGCGTGCCCACTGCACACACCAATGCGCGGCATGTCCGCACACAGCTTCAGCTGGCGGGCTGTGTGTGTGTGGTGTCTATATGGGGATTATCTTCCGGTTCGTCCAACCAGAAATGGTGTAACTTGCTGTTTATGGGAGGGACCTGCTGTCGCAATGGAATTCTTGTTTGAGCGTCGCGCCGGTTTTGTTTTTATTCCAATTTTTATTGCCTTTTGCTTTTGTTTTTCGTTTTAATTAACGAAACGCTGACGTAGAGCACAGCCCACTGGACGCGTAACTGAATGTGACGACGCGATGAGAACGCGAGAAGTGTGTTCCTTTCGTTCGTTTGTGGGGTGGCAAGTGTTGGTTTTCTTTGTAGGGTGCGCTGTTTGATTAACGAAAGAAACTGCAGCCGGGCTTTGAATTGTTGGGCCTATTTGCTTTGACATGGCACCTAATGGAATCAAAATCATATTCGCGACACTGTCAGTGACAATCACAGTCAATTTGGGTCGACTGTCAAACACGAACTTTGTAGGTACATCTTGTACCGTGTTTGATGCTTTTTTTTTCGGTCTTCAAGATTCTCTCAAGTTATTTCATTGAAAAATCGGGTCACTTTCTAAGTTTGTCACTCAAAAGAACATTCGAAGCAAAACGTCTTCTACAGGGAGCACGAATTGGATCCATTTTCACTATAGGTAGCCCGTTTATTTAGACCTAACATACGCTTATACATACATACGGGTGATGGCACCAGTTGTCAGCATTTGAACCTCTTCTTTGTGTATGATGGGTCTCTACAAAAGCCTTATTCAGCTATTTAATCAAGTATTTGGCTTTTGGAGATGCTTCAAGTGCAGCGATAGGATTGGGCCTAACAACTGGAGAACGTTGACAGGAACCGTGGCTTTTAGTCAGCCCCCATTTCTCTATTAAATGTACAGGGGGGCCAACTATTGAACAGAATTTATCGAAATTTTTGCGAGAATCAAGGCGTATTGAAGTTAATTTTACATACTCTTACTCAGTTATGGAAAAAGAATTAACGCAGAATTCAGTAGTCAGGCGGAGGGGGCCGAGCTTAATAATAATAGTTGGCGCAACAGGTCCGTAGGAACCCAAGGCCTAGCTTCTCACAACCATTCGTTTTGTGTGAGTTTCATTTTGGGAACGAATGGAAGGGATCTACAATTTTATGCCGATTCCAAACGGCTAATTGAGAAGCTCTAAAGACAGTTATACTCTCGGATGTTTGTCAGACGTTCGCGAGAGGTGGCGTAGTGGAAAAAACCCTTAGTTAGAATTTGGGTTTTTGCGTGGGCCGAGCTTAGGATAGTCATAAAATTGATGATGCAAAATTATTGTCGGATAAAGCTGACTTTAAAATTATTTTAAACTCGACAATGTCCATGATACCTAGTGTTTTGTTAATAAAAGTCGACATCAAATCCTGTTTATTGACTCAGGGCCGGATTTAGAGGTCTGGAGGCCCCGGGGCAACAAAGGAGTGGAGTTACCTTGGCCCCTACTTATTTTCAACTAAAATGTACAATTTCCAGTCGAGTTTTTCAATAAATAAATTGTTTGGAAACCAAGTAAATTCTTTTAACCAACATTTATATAAATATACCTAATCAAAAACAAGAACTATGCGAATTTAAATTTTAGCGGTAATGAACGGAACCTTCTGAGCTTTTTCAGAAGATAAATCGTTGATGTTTTCGTTATTACCTGGCAGTGCTGTAGCCAGGATTTTGTTTCCGGGGGGCTTGCTTCCAAATCTTATAGGAATTCCTTAAATAAAAAAACTGTAGATATATATTTGAACTCATTGTGTTTTCAAGTAGTTGAGAACTAACTTTAGCAAAATTCAAATAAACTAAAGGGTGGGCCATCTAGTGGTTTCTTTTGAAATCATAGGTAATTTTGACACTGACAGCTGTTTCCCACTCGCATTCTTGGCAGAAAGACAGTATCACACCTCCGCGGAACGAAATGAAACGCCTTACGCTTGAACAACGTCAGGAAATATTGAAAACTTATTTCCAAATTGACTGATGTTTAGCCAAAACAGTGTTTTTTTTGAAGAAGTTTTGGCCGAAATGAAGCACCCACCTTGCCTACTGAGAGCAAGTTTGTGCAAAAAATTCGTCAGAATGGTATGCTAGTGGAAAACACTCATGGCCCCCTCGTCGTATACGGTGCGCACGCCGAGAGCGTGAGACTCAATTCAAGAACATGAACTCGACCATTTTTCTTCGAAAATGAGGCTGGGAACAACGTTTCGGTCAGCGGTGTGTTGACCGACTCTTTTTTTTTACTGAAATTGAAGACATGGACTTGGACGACCTCTGGTTCATGCGGATGGCGAGGCATTTCACACAGTCCATGCCACAATCGATCTTTTGCGCACCAAATTACCAAATCGTGTTATCAGCCATCTTGGCGATGTCAATTGGAATTGGCTGCCTCGGAGCTGCGATTCGACCCCATGCTACATCCCGAAACCATCAACAAGGTCTCGGAAAATAGGAGTGACAGAATTCGCTACTGCGAAGCCAGTCGAGGCAACCACTTGGACGACGTTTTTTTCCATAGTTAATGGGAATGTTTTTTCTTACTAATAAAGCCATAATACACGCAGAAAAATTGCTTGTTTAAAATCAACCAACTCTCGGTTAAAAACTACAGAGTTAGTGGATTAAAAATAACCGAGTCAACTTGTTTAACGAAACTCGGTTAAAAGTAACCTTTTATCAATTTTTCTCGGTTGTAAATACAAAACTAACTCTGCTGCTTGATTTTTATCTAGAAACTTGGTTCTTGACAACTGATAAAGTGTGTTTTTTTTTAACAGTATACATTTTACCTATCTATATCGGTAGTTTTTAACAACGAATGCTCGGTGTTTTTCAACAGAGACTTGGTTAATTTTAACCCATTTTTTTTAACCGAGCAAAAATCGCAAAAATCGATAGAGCCAATTTTTGACCATGTACATTAAAAAAAAAAAATTTTGTGCATTTTATTGCATTTTTAAAAAAGAAGCTTGTATTTGGCCCACCCTCTATATACCTACCTTGATAGTCCCCTTATTCTTATAGAATTGAATTTATATTAGAAAGTTTTAGTTTTTTGCTTAGATTTTCGGCTTGAAGCCCTCCCTCCCTGTCTACGTGCCTGTTACCTGGTATTACATTTAAAACTAGAAAAAGTATATTTTATCCCTAAGTACACTCTCAGCCATTCGTCTAGTGCAAAAATGAAACCTTTTCTGAAGATTCTTAAATTTTTGGAACAATCTACGCTTCAAAAGTACACTAGAAGCTACCATTATTGTTCGCCAGGGCATTTTGCTTGCTGGCGCAGGATATCCATAGTCCAAAATATTACTGATACCTGTCAAATGGCCATCAGATCAAACCCATTAAGAAGAACGTTATAACAACAAGAAGCCGAATCGATTATAGATGTCAAAAATATTCAAGAATCGGCAGAAACAACTTGTAAAATATTTTTAAATAAATGAAACATAAAAAGAATTATTCATATTGCATTGTTTTTTGTGTTTTGTTTTATTATTTATTTATTTTTTTTTTCTCTGTCACTTCATAACAATTTATTGAAACTGTGTTTGGTTTCTTAAACAATTCTTGGGTATGTTAAAGGCGGCACTAATCGGGATGAAAAAATATAATAAAATATACTACCATGAATTCTGATTTGTAAATAAACAAGATATAAGTTGTAAATTGAGAATAATGTTTGCTAATTGCACGATAAAACATTTGCAATTTAAGACGGTGATGCCTCAAATCACTGCTCAATAATTATAAATTGCAAAATATGAATCGCAAATTGATAAAAATAAGTTCCAACTACTGAAGTCGGCAGTAAATCTACCCCTTTTAGTTCGCAAATCAACACTACTGAGTTACTATTCAAGACCAAATGGTTGTAATCTGGTAAAGGATGAAATAGTAATTTACAAGAGAAAATTGGTACGACTGATTATTAAGCTATAATTAAGCAAAATCAGTCGTCCGTAGTAAAAGCAAATTAAAGTTTATTCAACAGCAAGCAATTTTCAATGAAATGTTTAAAATAGGAATGAATATTTCTGGGGGAACACTTATTAAAAGATAAACATTTATTTATTAACTAAATATTTCTATGAGGAAATTTCCAAATCGCATACATCGACTCTTTTAAGATATTCATTCCTCATCGTTAAACCATTGATATTTGTTTTTATGCCACCCTGTGTAGATACCTTACCCTTGATGACCAATGTCATATAATTATCCACACATGCATAAATTAAAAGACGCATGTTGCGTGTGTTAATATAAATGGTGTACCCACCAACAGCATATATCATATTAACAATCTGGACATCACATTGAAATAAACGGTGACAGAAATTCATCAAAATGATGATTCCATTCATCAACATGATGAATATAACGGTGAATTTAATTTTGTTCGTCAATATAACGAATCAGTTCATCTATGAGATGAACGCTTACATCAACATTCTCCTTAATAAAAATTAAAGTCTGTTTGTTGATGAACGCGGTCATCAATATAATGAAAGCCGTCATCAGTTCGATGAACGCTGTTATTAATATGATGAAAATTCAAAACTTTGCAATCGTACTTGAACATGATGATTCCATTCATCAATAGGACGAATAAATCATCAACTGGATAAACAAATAACTAAATTTATTAAAATAAGTGTTTTCGTCAATGGATGAAATGATTTGATTTAAAATATTTCATGAGAAAATACGTCAAATTCTTCTGAGAATCCTGCCAACAAAATTGATGAATGCACTTTCTTCATGTTGCAAAACGGTTCATCAATTGTCAATACGTTTTCATGAATTTGTTCATCATATTGGTGAAAAGTACGTCATATCGACGAATATCATGTTGATGAACGCCATTCGTCAATTAGTCGACGTCTTTTCTTTCAGTGCATAAATTTATAATTTCTTTTTAGAGATGGGACTTAATTTGAACAATTTGTAAGTTAAATAATAATGGTATTCACTTAATCTCGTAAATTCATTTCAAGTGAACGCCCCTCGGAAATGTCATTGCGTAATTTGTGTAAGTCGACTGACAAGTCTATAGTAACAATAAAGCAGTAGAATAACTATCCGCTTAATTAAATTCTTACCGTCATTGCTGCAACTGTAAAAGTATGGAAAGCAATTCAGAAGACCGCTTGTCACAGTTTGACATTTGTAACTTTCCGCAGTCGATTTCCCAGCTTAATTGATGGCGGAAAATGATGGGGCCTGCGTAGACTATTATTCTCCATACAAAGTCTGACAGTTCATTTAGGAGGTATTCAATTTCTGCCAGCTTACGCTATTTTTTTATGATTGTTCTACGCGAAGTGAATATATCTGCCCTTATAGCCTTATTCATTACATTCTCTTAATCAATATTTAATTTGATGATTTAATTTGTCTTTAATCTTCTTGTCGAAAACGTTTATTGACTAAAATAGTTTTGCTATGGAGTAGCTAATCTGTTAGTTAAGCAAAACTTCTCTGAAAATCTGGCAGCACTTTTGGGTATGGACATCTGACATTAATTAAAAAGATGGAAACCGTTCGAGCAGCAGCGAAATTATCAACGAGAAAATGAGTAAATAAATATGAATCAGTTTTGGTCATGTGAAAAGGACTTATCAAAGTTTTATGTACATAAAAAAGAAAAATTATTAAAAAATGAAGAGCTAACATTAAAACGACCGATTTATCAATTTTCCCTCCAAATTTGCTCGGTTTTAAAAATAAAAATAAAACTGGTTGGTTGATATCGATGAATTAAGAACAATAAAAACAAAAATGTTGTCCTTTATTTTCTTTTAGTCCCAGAAACGAACTCTTGTTTCATTTTACTTTATGGTTCTTATGTCTCGCTGCGACTCCCTTAAAACAAACTTAGAAGTCTTCGCGAATCTGGCTTATAATATGTGTGAGCTATAGCAAAATATATACTGACCCTTAGAAATAGAAAAAAAATCGACTCTAAGGTCCTCTTTTGTGAGTAAACTATAGCACATAGCATTTCATAGAAATGAAACAAAATTTAACAAAAGTCAAATTCTCTGTCAACTATTGTGACTAAATTTTATTCTTTCACCAGAGGCGAGCTCCAAGTTGTCGTTGAGATGAACCAAATGAACAAATTATGATTTGCCAAATAAAGCAAGTGGAAATTGGAAAAAATACAAAAATTGTGATTTGTGTCACTTTCAGTTGTTACCTAATGAACGCGCCCAATTTTAAGGCATTCAGAAAACTTCACGTCAATTCCTGTATTAATGGATATACGCATGCACATAAAAAGTGCAAGTAACTATTACTGTACTTTACTTATTTAGTTAACAATAAGCAACTTGGAACTCACCCCATTGGAAACGTCAACTAATTGGATTTGACAGATGTCACTTTAAATTCAACTTAGGCCCAGTTTGTTCAACCTTGGTTATCTTTAATCATCGGCTATTACAGCTGTTAACCAGCGGATGTGTTTGTTCAGCAATATATTAATCAAAGAATCAGTGGTTTGGTTAGCTAACCAGAGAAATCGATAACCAGCCGATTTCGAGCGGTTAATGAGACTTAACCACTGTTTTTCTGTAATTTCGTTTGTTCAAGTTTTTTAAGGACTACGTATGTAAGTATTCATTTTGACGTCTACACAACAATGTTTGAACGATATTGTGCGAACAAAAAGAAAAATACAGACTATACAATGATCGAATATGTAACGCAGGATCGAGCGAACCAATAAAACTTTTCACATCTTATTCGTTGACGTTTCCAACTGACACATATATAGAATACACTACACGCCAGTAAATTGAAGGTGCGAGGGTGCAGGTTCCTAACAAAATAATCGATGCAAAGGATGAATACGGATTATTTTCAACATTTTTAGCCGATCACAGTTCTCATAAATTGGGATAAAGCGCACGCATTAGAGGAAATATCGAGAGATTAAGAAAATTGGGATTGTAGTTGAACGAATTCACATGAGGCCTATTAATTTGTAACAGATTTTATTGATTTTTACTTAATTTCGGTTTTCTTTTCCAAAAATTGCATATTGTCTCACAAAAACAACGTTCTTAAAAAAATGTCTGTATTAATGGATTTTGACATTCTTTTTTGTGTTTAGTAAGATAGGTAACTAAAACGAAATAAAATCTACCTCAACAAATTCCTTATCAAAAACAAAGGACCCGAAAAAAAAAAAAATAATCATTGATTCGGTCAATCACTGAATTGACAAATAAACTGGAAAAATGGAACGATTTGTTGGAAAGCTACGATTTGGTGAAAAAACGCTCAACAAACACTCATTGGTTAAAACTGATTTATAATCATTTGTTAACCTAAATTTTTGGTAACCTAACCGAGGACTTAACCAGCTGTGAACAGACCGGCCCTTCTGCTTCGACTCCAATCGAACTATTTCCTAGCTCAAAGTCAATTGTAATTCTTCACTTCTTAAAATTTGGACAAACAGTTGGTTTTTTGCCAAAAGTCGTATCTAAAAATGTTTTATTGCCAAGGCCCATTATGCCTTCTCTTGCCTTTTTTTATAAATATTTCAGTTTGTGATTTTGTTCCCCAACAATGCTGCCTCTTTCTGCGTTTATCGCCCACATTTGACAAACTACATTTATGTAGAAGCAATGATAAAAAATGCTTTCATTTAAAATCAGCAGAGCAGAGCACAGCTAATTCGAATGCACACATAAATCTCCGCACAAATATTTTATTCATCGCATAGGTAGGAGTAGGATACAAACATCTGTACACCCTATCTATGCATATATTATGAGCAGGCACTTAAAGCCACCCGAAACGCTTAGCATTTGTTACCAAACTGATTTATGCGTCAACTAATCGCCAGTTAGCGCATAATTAAATGGCTTAATTCAAGCAATTTAAGTTAATACCATCTGTCAGATGAAATCTGTCACGACAACACTACCAATATAGTACCCACTACTTTCCGTGTCACTACGCCCATGGCGTAGGTCATTCCCTTTCGCTCTCACAGTCCGCACGACATCAGATTAGTTGAGACGACAACACACACGACACACAATCTTTTGGTCGGTGAATAAAGAAAAACCTGTAATCGCCGGAGGCGGGCCTAGCCCGACAAGAAGGCAAACTCCGCCTCGGCGATAACCAGTTCTCGCTCTACCCACAGAAGCATGAATGAAGATTCGATAGCAGGTTGTAGATACACAGATACATAGATAGATAGACAGATGCGCCGCTGGTACGACCAATGCTGGGTTATCGGTATGAATAATGGAGTCGATCGAAGTTTTCCGCCACACGTTTTCCACGATTTCCATTGGAGTGGTTGTGGTTGTTTGTTTGGAGGGTGGGCCGTATTCGTATCCATGACGATTTCTTAAAGACCATCGGCTGCCATTACGATTGCGGTGCTGGTGGGAAGGTGGGTTGGATGGGGTTTCAAGAATTTGTGGGGAGCAGTTTCGTTTCTGTGCGGCAGTAAATTGGCTGCCAAGCTGCGTATGCGTATAGAAAATGCAACGTGCTGCGTGCAGCCATGGTGGACTTTGCCACATCCAATCAGAGTGCATCAGAATCTACGAAGATAGGTAGGTATCACTTGGAATGCAAACTGTGGCTTGCAGTGTAGGTATTTAGATTCGATTTTGTGGAGAGGATATTTTTGTTTGGTATGACCCATCAGGAAAATTTTAAAGTCTACCACGATGTCTTGGATGAACATTGGTAGGAAGATTTGGGTGCGAATATTTACCGAAAGTTGATGGACCTACAAAGGTACTTGCCGTAAGAAAAAATATATAAAATTGGGGAGTTCAATTAAATTGGAAGCTGTCCTAAGATTTTGCAATTGAATCAGCCGACCCTATTTTCAATCAAACAGCAATATTAAAGCTACAAATGTCACCAAAAGAGTCGAACAAAGTCTGCTCGAAAGATGTCAAAATATCGCCTTTTTACAAGAAAGAAGGGTTGAAACAGACTTAGCCCTGTGACGGGCGATGATTTTTGTGACTGACGTTGTTCTATTTCAGGCGAACTGACGCCACAATGAAGGAAGCTCCATTCCAAAGATTTAGCAGCATTTTGCGTCACTGTCAGACTTGTGCAACAGGAGAGATGAGTTCTGTACCTGCTGTATACTGATCATATAGAGTAAACGCACTTTATCCTAATACCCTTTCCACACCGAGCCGAAAACCGTGTTTTCGTCGAAACCCCGTCGATTCACACCGAACTCCAACTTGTTTTCGTTTGACGTTTCACTCCGGTGTGAGACACTAGTCGTTGAACTTCGGAGCAAATTATTTTGGTTACAATTTTCGAATTAACAAATAAAATGAACTAAGAGCATTTAAAAATAATATTAGTCCATCGATTAATTGTGTAAAATGATTTCAAGTTGTGAGTTGAGACATTTGTTCAGTCAGCTGTTCTGCTGAATTTGCTGAATATTGCAAAAGGTGTGTTTGATTGACCAACCCAACGATTGGAAGTCGTTTTCGTGGTGCGTTTTCTTGGAAAACGACTTTAATCCACTCGTTCTGAAAACTGAAGTATGTATCTTTTTTCGATGAAGTTTTCGAGTGTTTTCGGGTCGGTGTGAAAAGGGTAGGTATAAGGAAGGAAAGCCCACTCATACCACCGCCAAAGACTATAGATCCATTAGCCCCAAGTAACAATACTAACTGCATAAGGCCTACAGGAAACAAATCTGGCGCACTTTTATACAGGTTGGGCATTCTCGAAACTTTATACAAACTTTATAAAGGGTTTTCCAGTAAGAGGTGTTATTTTGGTATTCAAAGAAAAATGTCATTTTTTGAGATAAATGATCGGATGTTTATTTCATAATAAAGAGGAAGGTATACAACATCAGCCAAATGGCCACCACGAGCACGCAAACAGGACCATATCCTTTTCATGAAATTTTCCATAACCAAATCGCAAAGTGAATGCCCTATGTCCTCGATAGCCTCACGAATTTTATCTTTGAGGTCTTGAATCGACGCTGGGCTGTTGGCGTGGACCTTATCTTTCACGTGGCCCCAAAGAATGAAGTCGCAAGGTGTTGAATCACAAGATCTCGGTGGCCAATTGTGATCACCTCTTCGAGAGATAACACGGTCCGGAAACTTTGCCGTAAAAGATCAATGCTTTCGTTGGTTATGTTGCACGCAGTGCCGTCTTGTGGAAAGTAAACGTTGTCACAATAACTTCGACGATAAAAAATCATTAATCATCTCTCGATAGCGCAATCCATTAACCGTAACTGTTGATCCAACCTCATTTTCGAAAAAGTGAGGTCCAATGACCAATGACCCCGCCGGATCATAAACCGCACCAAACAGTCACACGTTGAAGATGGAGAGGCTTCTCAATAATAACTCTTGGCTTTTCCTAGCCCCAGATGCGACAATTTTGCTTGTTGACGTAGCCTCCGAGGTGGAAATGGGCCTCATCAGTCAAGATGATTTTTCGGATCATTTTCATGCATTTCAAGGACCCAATCAGCAAAGACAAGACTTTGTTGAAGCGTGTATAGTTCCATTTTTAGTAATGGCGTAGTTTCTACGTGTCAAATGTCAAAGAATAAATGCTTGAAAAGTGACAGCTACCGAAATAGCGGGTCAGTCACAATAACACCTCTCATTGGAAAACCCTTTATATTTTATAAGTTTCATTCCACTGATTGCATAGTAAATACTTTAAATATATTGATGCTATTTATTAAATATTGATAGCATTTTATATACCTAATGCGAATATTGAATATCCGAAATTAGACTATAGCCTTTTATATTTCCACCATTTTCACACTAATATTGAATTTTTTCACACTTTATTTACTCGTTTTCAATTTTATCTACTGCAGAATATTTTCCAAAAACAGTCGCCCGTTGTAAAAGCAAATTAAAGTTTACTCAACAGCAAGCAATTTTGAATAAAATGCTTAAAATAGGAATGAATATTTTTGGGGGAACACTAAACAAAAGATAAACATTTATAACTATATGAGGAAATTTCCAAATCACATACATCGACTCTTTTAAGATATTCATTGTTCATCGTTAAACCATTAATATTTATTTTTATGCCACCCTGTGTAGATACCTGACCCTTGATGACCAATGTCATATAATTATCCACGCATGCATAAATTAAAAGACGCATGTTGCGTGTGTGAATATAAATGGTGTACCCACCTTCAGCATACATCATATTTACGATCTGGACATCGCATTGAAGTAAACGATGACAGAAATTCATCAATATGATGATTCTATTCATCAACATGATGAATATAACGGTGAATTTAATTTTGTTCGTCAATATAACGAATCAGTTCATCGATGAGATGAACGCTTACATCAACATTCTCCTTAATAAAAATTAAAGTCTGTTTTTTGATGAACGCGGTCATCAATATAATGAAAGCCGTCATCAATTCGATGAACGCTGTTATTAATATGATGAAAATTCAAAACTTGGCAATCTTACTTGAACATGATGATTCCATTCATCAATAAGACGAATAAATCATCAACTGGATGAACAAATAGCTAAATTCATTAAAATAAGTGTTTTCGGCAATGGATGTATTGTTTTGATGAAATGATGAACTTATTTCATAAGAAAATACGTCAAATTCTTCTCAGAATCCTGCCAACGAAATTGATGAATGCACTTTCTTCACATTGAAAAACGGTTCATCAGTTGTCAGTAAGTTTTCATGAATTTATGTTTATAAATGATCTACCATCTGTCTGTAAACATACTTCGGTCCATCTCTATGCTGATGACGTTCAGATCTACTTGGCCAGGCTATTTAATAATACAGCTGAACTTGTACGCAACCTAAATGAGGATCTCTCCAGTATTTATTTGTGGTCTGTAACTAATGGATTACTTTTAAATCCAGACAAGTCGCAAGATATACCCATATCTAAAAAAAGCTACCTATCCAAAACTGAACTGATGTCGTGCTTTCTGTTTTCAAATTAAAGGTTGTTCACACTGTTACTAGCCTGGGATTTGTTATCGACTCTTACTTATCAGGAAAAGACCATATAAACTATGTAATAAGAAGGATTTATGGATGCCTTAGGAAACTGTGGCTAAGTGCAGATTTTACTCCTACTGCCACCAGATGGGAACTTGTAATAAGTCTCATTCTACCCTTAATTACGTATTCTGAGGTTGTATACTGTAATGTCGATTCCTTATCCCAGCGCAAGCTACGAAGATATGACCATATTTCACAACAGGTAAAAAGCCTTTAGGGTACAACCCTTAAGCTAGAAAATGTGTATTCCTATACAACATAATAACAACTAAGACTCCTATGTATCTATATGGAAAACTTGATTTTGCTCGTTCCCTTAGAACGCTTTGTTTAATTCCACCGCGTTACAACTATCTTAATTCGTCTCGTTTATTTTTTATTTATGCTGTAAAATTATGGAACTCCCTACCAACAAATATCAGAACCATCTCCAATGCCAATCTTTTTCAAAACCGAGTCTTTCTATGTTTCTCAAACCTATCTGAATGTTTTCATTCTAACTTTCCTCCTTACTTGAACTATTTACTAATCTATTCTATTTGCCTTTATTTAGACTATTTTCCTATTCTCTCCTTTCCTCTTTATCTTATGTTTTATCTTATTATATTGTAAACTTAATTGTAATTGTAAGATTAACTTATTGTGTTAATGAAATTATTTTCTTGTTGTCTTAACTCTAAGTACTATAAAAGATATTTATCTTAATGTACCTTAATATTTTATAATAAGAATAATAATTGAATAATGATTGAATTTGTTCATCATATTGATGAATAGTACGTCAGATCGATGAATGTCATGGCGAGGCTATGATTCATGTTGATGAATGCGTTTCGTCAATATGACGAGATGACGACGTCTTTTTTTTTTTTCAGTGACGCCTTCTGGAGCTGGAGTAATCATCAATCACGCATAATCGTTGGTCACAGCTTACAGAAAAAAAAAACAGCTCCAAAATTTCTATATTTCTGGGGGCACCCCTGAACCCGATACATCTACCCCACCCTCTGGGGTGTGCAAAAATCACATCCCACAATGCAAACTAAATAGTAAATCGCATCCATCGGTTTCCCGTCGCCCCGTGCCTAGATACCCCTAGCCATACCCCATCGGGTAACCCAAAGTAAATACCCGGCGGCGTTGTCGCCTTTGGCTGTTTTGCATATTACCATCCTGCAACACGACTCCAACTGATTTCTAATTGCGAAAATGTTAATCCGATAGCCTCACCATGACATTTTCCATTTTGGAAATTTATGTTATCGCTTCCCATATGCTCGCGCAGTTGGACAGTATAAATTTCCCGCCACACTGAGCAGTGAGCAGGCACCATCAGGCACACACATCGGTGTACAGTGTTCACCTTTTGCCTACAAGCTACAACTACAAGCTTCAACTGCGCTGCGCACACGACGAACATTGTAATTTCTCCTTGTGGGCTCGTTATTTCTTTCGCGGACGCTTGCTTAATTAAAAGGCCAACAGTTTATGCATGTGCCGAGGCCTCAGACCGACCAAAGGAGCGCGCACTGCACCGCCAGCATACAGCCGAGCATGGGGAATGCAGCGTTATCGCGTTTAATGCGGCCCAACTTCGGCCATCTAACTGCGTCCTATGCAGACCCTATGCACACCATGGTCCCCAGCCGGGAGTGCACTGTCTTTATGGTATATCTCGCGATGGTGGACCTTTTGTAATTAAATCTCTCTCCAGTGGAATGCTTCGTGATTTTCGCGTTAAGATTTATTGCGCTCTTGGGGGAAAACGCTGCTGCTGGCCGTCTGTCTGTGTCTGGCCTGTTTCCCCGAGTTGACACATAAAGTTGACGGGCCAAATTCAAGGGTTCAGGATTAGATTGCTCTGCCAGGGAGTATAAAGAGACTATATAGGCAATAGGTTTGGATTCCCCTGCGCAAGGGGGACTCCTAATTTTCGAAGAAAATCCACAAAAATTCCCAGAAATTAACAGAAACAGAAAAAAAAACTGTCACAAAGGATTCTCCAAGTTTTCTACCTGAGAAAGAGTTCATCTGCGCTTATCTGGAGTCGAGTTCAGTCTGTTCGATGGCGAAGGACGCCGGGCGACCCGAACCCGATCGATGGACAACAAAGAACAAATAGAGGCGCTGGGATGGCCAGCGCCAGGTGAAAGGCACCACACAGTCACAGACAGAGTGGATACTGGATAAACCTTCCGACTGACGCCTCGTGCCTTGTTCGCCGCTAATGCATCCGAGGACAAAAAGTGTCCGAAATTAAGATAACGCCTTCGTTTGTTCGGTTCCGTTTTTGTGTGTTGCCCCTTTCTCGCGGTCTGCATCTCCCAACACTTTTTCCCTTTTCTTGCGCTGCGTTCCTGGTGTCTTCGCTGAGTTCGCCGCGTCTCCTCCATATCAACCGCGCATCATCTGTCTCCCGGGCCAGTTTGGAAATGGCCATACCAGCGAGCTCATATCGCGTCCTTATCAGTTCTGCGGTATGGCCTATCAGACACACACAAAAATTTATTACTTTCGAAAAGGAGCAAAAATAATTGTTATACATTTTCGACGTGCCAGCCAGCGGCGGCGATGCCCGTGGAATTGGGAATAACACGGCAGTTTGGGCATCGATGATGTGATGGGAAAAGGTGAGGCGCCACCTTAAAAATGCGAGTAAAAAAAAAATAAACGAATCGATGTGGAGAGACAACAATTTGTTTATTAGAGCGTCACGTGGGTTGGGGGCAGGGGGGCCACACAGCACAATCGGGATAAAGGGTTGTGCATTAAATTATATTTCGGGTTCGGTGTTGGCCGGCGTATAGAAATATTAATTAGGAGGCCTCGTGTTTCATGCAAGGCCGAGCAGATAGGTCGTCGCTCATTTCGAACTGTTGCGCCTTCAATAATAATATATTGGTATATGACGTGACGAGGCACGCAATTTTTTACTGCACTGAAGGTTTTCTGGGTCTTTTTTTTTTTTGCTGATGGCAGCATACCTTCTACCTTTATGTTCTCGCGACAGACTTGGAAGCAGCATTGCCGTGGCCATTTTAAATATGATTCCAAAATGTTTCACACGATGCTTTGGCATCAGTTTGGCAGCCTTTTATGGGGAACAGGCATTAGAACCAGGCCACTACAAAGGGAAATGTGTCCCGCCCAAGGACGACCGGAGCCAAATGATAAATGCTGTCACATATGTGTCATTTTCGTACAGGGCCGGACTATCCATAAGCGAGTGTAGTCAACTGATTTGGATCGACTAGGAGCCCCGCAAGAAAAAACAAAGTGCGCAACTGGGTCGAGCGAAACTTGCTCGTTCATCAAAAGATTAGTTGGCTGTTTACTTATTTTATTAGGTAGGTATGGGTAAAAATTCGAGAAGCGAGGCTAGACAAAAGAAGCGGTTTATAAAATATTAAGACAGTGCGTTAAATAAAAATCACTTTTGGGTTATTCATCTGATACCTACGGCAGTAACTATCAAAAAATAATACGAATTCTGTTGAAGCCCTCAGTTATGGTCATACGAAAAAGTTGGAACAGTATGAAAATCAGTGTTTTTACAAAAAATGTGTCAGAAAAAATGTTCCCTATGAAAATAATTACAACAAACAGACCACCACTGATTGGATTCCATCAGAAAAAAAAAATTCCTGACACTCTCACAGATGGAACAGTAAGGAAATGAAATATTTCAGTGGAATGTTTTTTTGTTTTTTTTTTTTTGTGGAATTAACTGAGAATTTGATCGTAAGAAGTTTTTCGTACGGAAAAATTAATAAACCATTTTTTTTAGAAAATTCAAATATCATTTGCTTATTTTTTTTACAAACCAACTTTATAATTCATAAGCAACAATTTTAAGACCAAGATAAGGTTAAAACCATTGGGTGTAAGTGGTCCAAGAAAGCAAAAGAACATTTCGTGCGGTTTCGTTTTACATATGGCAATAAGTCACAAGCTCTTGTGATTCGATACGTTTTTCCGAATTCTACGATAATCCTCATAAAAAACACACACAAAAAATTCCCCTCAGCGTGGTTACTTTCAAATAAGCACAGTTTGACAGTTTTCAGTGATCAGCTTCATAGAAGATTGTTTTTGTGAACCTCACAAGTTGTGATTGTGCTGCAGAATAGGCAAACCTCACAAAATCAAGTTCACCTCACCTTGTGAGGGTTTTGTGACTTGTGAGGTAGCAGTGAGGTTTGCCAGAATCGGGCTGTAAGTTCAAGCTCTCTTCACGACGTTTGTCGTTTTTTGAGGCGTTTCATTTTATAAGACTGATCTCCTAACTTCCACGTCGGGGTAAAACGTCGACGGTAAGTAGTTCACATTCCACATACGATCCCAACGACCTGATATGCGCCAATGACAGATAAATGGCGGTATCAGTTTGTGGTATTTATATTTTTGAAAGAATTTGTAGTAAGTTGTTTCCAAAAAATGAATAGCGTACCAATACTTTGGAGTAGCATAAGATTACCTGAGCTCATTCGCGTACGGAAACAGATAAGACGACAAATCCATTCCATTGGCTGGATCTACCGGATTCAAAGTTAGCACAAGAACAAAAACTAATTTGAAAAAATCAATTTATTCCAGTATTTTCAGATTCAATTCAGTTTCTGGTTGGTTATTTTTACCCCAGAAATAAATCTTACTTAGTCTAGTCATTTGAATAAATTAACAATTTAAGAATATACTTACATTTTCAGCCGTTGGTCACTACTTGGCGATCAGTATCTTGTAAACGACAAATACCGTCGTTTTCCTTGTCGTTTTGTGGTGTTCAATACCTTACAGAATGGCAGTGAAGTTTCTCACGTTCGTCGTACCGCAATAGATTCCACATGTCGTTCAGTGACAAGTAGCGTTCAAGGACTCAAAAACGCCTCTCGTAAATACAAATTCAAATTGGCGTTTCTTAAACCGTCGTAAACGCCACTCTAAATAAGGGTGAATTTCAAAAAAAAAAAATTATTTGATTTTTTTTGAGAAAAACTAAGTAATCTAATCTCATTAAGAATAATTATTTTATCTTTATTATGTATTTTGATCAAAATCGTTAGAGCGATTTTCGTAAGAGTTGACAGACACGGTAACAAATATTGCAATGTTTATAGTTTGAAAAATACTATTGCCTGACTATTTACCTAACAATTTAGTAGTTCGGGATGCAGGTCGGCATCACTTTTTTTAAAGTCGCATTGAAATCGAAAATGAGATATGAGTTATGAGTAGTTTTTAAAAGTAGCGTTTTCGGTGATTCAAATTGAAAATTAAGGGCGAAATAATTTTGGAAACATCAATTTTACTCTAAATGTGCGTTTTTGGTTTGGGTGAATTAAATAAAACACATTTTTTAAAATAAGATTTTTTCTTTTCAATTGTCCTTTTTTCATTTCATTTTAAAATTCATTTTTATTTGTATTCTTAATTAAACTTATATACTAGACAAAACTTTTAAAACTAACATTTATCTTAATCTAGGTCCTTCTGGACCCAGCATGGAATAAACTCTCGAGTCGAATGCTTCAAAAGTGCCGGATAAACATTTTGATTACTGACTCAGGAGATTTCGACGAGGAGGATGAAAATCCACTTTCATTACTACGGCAAGATGACGAAGTTTTGGCACTTTAAGCACTGTCAACCGTTTTCCCGAAGGTTACCCACTTAATTTATTTAAATCAGGTGCGAAATTGAATCAGCATCTTTTTCAGCACGGTGCTACCATTACGGACCTAGAAATTTCGAACAATACTGAAACCGATTTACAAGAACAAACATATGATGACCCCGATGAACTAAGCTCTGAACGTGAAGATAAACTAGGTGACGGTACTATTAGTATTCTTGGAGCTCCAATTAAGCATGATGAAGCAGCCAGTTGCTTGGCCACTGTTTTAACTGGGGACAACAAGTCAATGTTCTTATGGCTGACGTGTTCACAAACGGCTTCAAGAAAAGGCTTTGCAGTTGAAATCTCAACTTGAAGTAAGACAGATTATTTTATAAAAATTTTTTAAACTTAAGTGGCGGGACCATTATGTGATCGATTGCACATTAAATAAAAAGTCTAAATAAACTAATTTTTTGATGACTTCTTTAAAAAAATATATAAAAATCGATCGATGTAATGAACGCGATAGATATAATGAATGACATCAAACATTATATGTATATCATTCGTTATACTGGAGGGTCACTGTGTGTCCAAATTTCAAAAGTATTTTTTCGATTTTTTCGGCAAAAAACTGAGTATGCAATCATTTTAAACTCACCTACTTCAGGTCAAATATCAATTGTGATTGAAATCGTTAGATCCATTTTCATTTGTTCGAACTGGTATGAAAATTTAGTGTGCGGCACGCAGAAAAATCACTTACTTAAAATCAGCCAACTCTCGGTTAAAAACTACCAAGCGATACTGTTAATAAGCTCCTACAGAGTTAGTAGATTAAAAATAACCGAGTCAACTTGTTTAACGAAGCTCGGTTAAAAATAACTTTTTATTATTTTATTCCAATTTTTCTCGGTTGTAAATAACCAACTAATTCTGTTGAATTTAACCAGCTGGTTGATATTTATCTAGAAACTCGGTTCTTAGCAACTGATAAAGTGTGTTATTTTTAACAGTATGCATTTTACTCTATTTTTCAACAGAGACTTGGCTAATTTTAGCGCATTTTTTTTAAGCCGAGCAAAAATCGCACTCTGTTAGAGCCAATTGTTGAGCGTGGGGAAGTACCATTAATATTGAGGTAACCTTGCAAAAAAAAAACCGCCCGAGCTGTATGCCCCCAAACTACAAAGGCAGGCCATACGGACAGACGCACGGACAATCGTACTACGTATTCGAGAAAATTAAAAAAAAAATTATTCCTTGCCCTGGACACAGACAGACCAGTCTTGTGTAATGAAATCATTGACCTATATATAGGGTGAGATTCCTTTTGGACAGCTCGGACCTTTGCAATCCATTACAACTGACATTAAATTCGATTGCTCAAAAGCTATTCAACTGGAGACTTCATTTCATTAAGCAATTTCTCATATCCTCCAACTCAATAGTTCACCGTTTTCGGTAAAACACGTACCCCTCTCCCCCATAAACGACGAGAACTGAAATTCCATCCAAAGTTTACGATCGCCTTGCCCCTTATACCCACCCAGCACACGCACAATCTATAAAATCTCAACACCATTTAACAATGTTGGCCGGTGCCCAGTGAAATCAAAGTCAACCGCTATCTCGACCAACAGGGTGACATCATCTTGACCATCTCCATCGTCCAAACATCTCAACTCAGGTGTGATAAAAGCAAAAAAAAAAAATTGTTCTTTTCCGTTTCCCGTCGTGGGTCTTCTGCTTTCGAGACCATGTGGCACTGATACTTTGTTTGTTTCCTGATCGCGCATCGTTTATACTACGTATATGGGTTGCCCCCCGAATCATAGCCGCCGCCTGGAACACGACGACGAGAACCCAACTTACACGAGTAGCACACGAGTGAATGGTCAATTAAACGATCGTGCGAATGATAAGGGGAATCTCCTCGACACATTTTGATCTTGTCTGCGATATCGATCCGAGAGACGAGTTATGCTATTTCCATAGTGTCCGGCAAATGGCGGTAAATGGAATGCTTTATTTAATGACCGTCCGCGAAGGAACTGTTATCACACTGTTAAATAAATATAAAACTGTTATTAACTTTACGATCCGGATGGCATCTCCAAGTCAAATTATACGATTAATTATGAAGTTTAATGGTGCTTATAGGACATCGTAAACTTTTACGGTGACCGTTGAGATTTATTGGAATTTTCCGCCTGAAAAAAATAAACTCTTTTGGTTTATTAACGACACCTGTGAAGTGGTTTGAAGAATTCTGTAAATGTTAGCTGAACCCGTGCGCAGCACCGGAGGTGAGGTGCTCCAACCACTAGGATGGAGTCGAAGGTGCCATTTGTCTCCATCCGCTCTATACATGTTCAAACCACCTTAGGTAACAGTTGAGCGACTTTTCGTCCAGTTGGTCGGGGCCGAACATTTTGCCAGCGATGATGGGGATCCAATCATCAGATATATGCTTTGACCAAATTTTAGGGATGAAAAAATGGTGTTTATGCTTTCTGCCAAGTCATCCCCATTCTTTGAATAACTGGGGGTCATCAGGTTTTGTAGGAAGCAGACATTTTCCAATGTTCTCAGCAATGACTTGGACTCCATACAACTCGGTTGGCTTCTCCATTTCTTCAGGTTTGTGAACAGGTCTTGTTGTCTGGACACGTTCTTTTCAACTGCTGATTAAACTTTCTTGCGTCGCGAAATAAAGCCCCAGGAAATAGAACCCCAAATTTAAAATGAAAAAAGGCTTCAAAAATACGCTCACAAAACAACAAAAACTGTCTAAATTTGGGGTAAAATTCCACGTCCTTGGGCTTTATTTAATTTGTTCAATGAAAAAAGAACCCAACATTGTTTTTGGAGCCTAATTTATTTTTGTTTTTTTCTTAAACTAACACATAGCTGGAAAAATTGCATAGCATAATAACTGTAAAACGCGTTTCTTTCAGTGCTGATGCTTTTCAACAAAAGTGAGACTTACATTTTAAAATAGTGAATTACAGAACAGCTTACAAAATCGAGCGATTTTTTTTAAATTGTAAACCCCGCGTGGAAAACCATTAGCGAGAATAGAGAATGAGTGAAAAAATCGAGCGCTGAAAACGATTTCATTTCATTTCCTTTCTTAAAATGGGGTGGGTCTTATTTCAATTTGCGTCCTTATTCTATTTTTTTTTTTTTTACTTTTGGGGCCTTATTTCCTGGGGTCTTATTTCGCAGAGCCCGGAAACAGATATGCCTGGGCGTGAAAACGTCGCTAGTCGTAAACTACCAAAAAGAATTAAACTGCCCCAACGGACGCATGGTGGAAGGCAATTTGAATAAAATAAAACCGAGCGACTGGGATCACCGGTAGAAAACAAGGCGAATTGCGAACAAATCAATTTAACTAAATATTTTAAAAATTGATTTTCGTTCTACCACAAAAGCAAAATGAGAGATAAACCGTAAGCGGTAAACAAATGATGAGAGATTAAGTAGCGTAACCAAAGCAATAAAATATATTTAATTATTTTAACATCAAATCTAATAAAAAAAAACTGAGTCTCAATTAATTTAAATAGCGAAATTCACAATTGCAGCATTTTTCCAGCGAAATTAAATTTCTTGCCGCGAGCTGTCACACTTTATTCACAATCTGCATAATACAGTCGCGTTCAACAAACAAACTCATTCGAAATTTAACCTTTAAAAATGAAACTGGATCTGCGAATAAGAAATAGAAAAATATTCGCTTTTTCCAATTCGCTCTGAGACGAATGGAAAAACCTATGCGCCGATGTAAAACCTCAAGGAACGATCTTCAAAGAGTTATACAAAATAGTCCAAAACTAACCAATCTTTTTGGGTTATTTTGCTTAAAAGCCCGAGGTGGCTCATGGCTGCATGGATTTTGTGTCTGTTTCCCCTTAGCTCCGAGGAAACAAAAAGTGCAGCTTAAAACCAATTTGTGGAATTAAAAAAATGATGATATTGTTATACTGAGTTTGATGCCCGACACTCACGAGAGGTATAGTAATAGAACGACTTGTATAGCGCGAAGTGGTGTCTGGTTTCCACTGAAGCCTCTGACACAACCACGCCTCAATTTAAATCTTCAATTTTAATTGAAAGGCAAAGGTCAAACGTGCACCTGCGCCCAGAGTTACTAAATGCAATGTTATATTTTGATATTTATTCCTTTTGTGGGAATTTTAGTGTCCGAAAAGCCTTCCGTGGGATAAAAGGAAAAGGCAGCGAAATCGTGGGAGTTTCAGGAATCTAACAAAACACATTCGAACCTTAAATTATTTCTGGAATTCCATCAAAACACTCACATTTAACCATGATTATCAACACACTGGAAGCTAATAAAAAGTATTCATGCAAACGGTTTTTTATCAACATTTTCTGGTACCAAAAAAATAGTCATAGTATAATGTTAACAATCTGCGATTTTTATACTAAAGGTTAATTTAATATTAATTTCTTTCCGTGTAAATTTTACTTTAAAAATTCAATTTTTTCTCAAAAAAGTATCCAGGGATTTTTAAGGCAATTTAAGTGCGGTGGAAAAAATGGGAAAAATGGCCACGCTTCGTGGGATAAATGAAGCGCGAGTTCTAACCATAAACTAAGTGTTAAATGGAACGTCAGCTCCCGCGCACTTACCCGATCCCCCCTGCAAAATTTTGAAAGGAAAATTCTCTCATAAATTTCGTATCCGTGAATACGTGTGAAGCAGCAATAAAATTTAATTCTGTGATGAAGTAATGACATTCAGCAGTCATCCTACATCGTGGTATTTCTACCTTTTTGCGGAAATTTTGATGTCCGAAAAACCTTCTGTACAAAACAGAAATAAAGCATCAAAATTGTGGAAATATCAGGAGTCCTTACAAAAAATCTTTGAGCTACATTGTAAAACACTTAATGTCCATAAAAAATTTAAACTTTAAGCAAAAAATGTCTAGTACCAAGAATTAATCATTACAATGTTAACCAACTGCGATTTTTATACCGAAAGCTTATTTTAATTCGAATCTTTTTCCGATTAATACAAATTTTCCTTTTAAAAGAAAGATATTTTCATATGCAAATCGAGGGAATTTAAAGTTCAATGAAGAGGGAAAAATGCCCACGCTTCGTGGGAAAAATAAAGAGAGAGTACTAAAAGCACTGACTGGAAGTAGGGTATTTGGTGAGTTTCTGTCAGCTGATGGATGCGTCCGCACAGTTAAAATTTGTCGCTTTATTTCACCGCGAAAACATGTATTCTGCAAAATGATTAATAATTAATGTAATTAACACATAAATATAGGAATAAACTGAGAAATATTCATTCGTAGAAACAAAATAAGAGTCATTTTTATACCTAAAATTATTGTTTTTGTTTTCCTTGTTGATTTTGGCGAACATTTTTTTCGCCGGCTGATGTCGACAGAAAAAAAGGCAACGAATTGATAAGGAATATTAAAATTTAAAATAAGTTGGGGCTCAGGGGAGAGATATGAACACTTCTGAGTGGGTACAATTTTTGAGTTATAATCTTTTCATGAAAAGAGAAAAGAAAAAAATAAACAATTTAAAATTTTCCCATATTTCAAACAATTTAATAAAGGTACAAAAGAATTTCAAACTAGCGTAATTAATGAAATCAATTGAGTCAGCCGAGAACAGCCATAAATAATGTTTATTTAATAAATAACTTTTTTGTCCTATCCATTGAATTCAGCCTTTTTTACCGGACTGTACACAGGGAGCGTTATGTGGTTCGCGCGTATCCTATGTCCGTTCCTACGGTACGCCCTGTAGCCCAAACCGCTTGATCGATTTTGAAGAGTGGGGTGTCATTAAATTGGTATTCTTCCCCGGAGTGTCATAGGCTAAGCAAATATACACAAAAAGATTGATTTAAAAAAAAAAAAAAAAAAAAAAAAAAATGTCCAAACAAATGTCTGTGAGAAATGATAGATAGATAGATAGATAAAATTTATTTCAAATCGTTTGGATATACATTATTTCAATTCTGATTTTAGAAAAATTATTTGGTGAGATTTTGTATTTTTTATACCCACTTTAAGTACTAAAATAGTGTCAAATGACACTTCAATGGTAATAACAATAGTTTAATTAATTGGTGGGGTGAAAATTAAATGGTAATTATACATATTTGAAAAACGAAAGGTAATACGACCATTAAGGTACAATTCAAGTTACATATAAAACTTAATTTTATAGAAAGATAAAAAGAAAATACTTACACCAGAATGTCAGAAAAAATTGATTCAATATCAAGATATGCAATACACTGAACTGTGAAATAAATTACTTTCTGATGAATTCGCAATAGCGATCTTGCGGGTGTCTGCATTAGTCATGAATTCATTTATTTTAATTTAAATATTATTATTTTTATTACATAAGCATAAGAACACTCTATTTGCGACCGACGTGAAATAGAAGTGTTATAAAGATTTTTATAAAGTGCTGGAGCTACACTCCTAAAACGCTGACTAATAAATATAATGCGCAGCAATCACAAAAGAAACGGTTCAATGCATATTTTTAAATCTACATACATTTTAAAACATTCCATACAATTTTGAATTGGCCACTTATCTTTATACAAGAAAATACTTTAAATAGGCTTTAAGGCTTCATTTTGAGGAGTGAAGGGTCATAAGATTCGTATTCTTATCATCAATATAACAATATAACAATAACAAAAATATGCGCAGCCTCCGACTGTCAATTAGTTTTACTTGAAAGTGTCAAATCTTTCTTACAGTCAGTCGGATTTTTTGGTTTTTTAAATTAACTTTTTTATTTATACTATTTTGGGGCAAATTTCTTTTCGATTTGTTACCTTCCAAAACTATATACAACCTTCATAGCACTTAACAATTAATATGACATGACAAACAAATTTTTAGAAATTCGGATGACCAATCTTTAACGAAAAAAGTACTATAACTGACAAAAAAAATGTCATTCGACGTTCTTGAATATTTTTTTTCTAAATTTTCATTGCACTTTAACAACAAAAATGTCTTGTGGGCCAAAAGAGATCAACCTCTTGGAAGATACTCTTATTTTTGCAAATGGCCGCCAGTGTCAAATCTGTTTTGACATTTGTGGACAAGACAGATGTAGAATGGAAGTTGTCAAACGACAACAGTGGACGGTGCCCGCTATAGGGCCATGATAACCGAGATTTTTCTGCCGCAATTGGACGAATTAGGACTGGAGGACATGTGGTTCCAACAGGACGGAGCTTCGGCAAACACTGCGCGAGCCACAATCGATATTCTGAAGGCGGCGTTCCCAGGTCGCCTCATCTCTCGTTGTGGCGATTTGCACTGACCCGCAAGATCGCCCGATTTAACCGTTCCAGACTTTTTTTTTGTGGGGTTTTTTGAAGTCCCGTGTTTACATGAACAAGCCCGAGACCCTAGAAGCACTTAAGGACAACATTCGACATGAGTGCGAGAAGCTGTCGCCCGAAGTTTTTTTATTTATTTAATTCAAAAAAATCGCTTAAAAAGTAGGACAAAAGTCTTATAAATTTTGAAAGCCTTTAAATTAATTTCAGAATTTAGAATTTAATGTATTTATAAAGTTATTTACATCATTATTTATTTATTAAAGTTCTTGTCGAATGCCATAAAACGAGCCCGTATGGCAATCAATTGTGACGGCGCCCATTTGGCCGATATCATCTTCTCGACTTGACGAATAAAATTCTAAAGGTTTAAATAAACACAATCAAAAAACGGAATCGAAGTGTTTTATTTAGAAAAGAAATTAGAGAAAAAACCTACCTTGCAGATTATGTTCCTTTGCGCCCTTAACTCTGTTGAAATTGTCCATACATCACGTATTTTTAAAAATCATAACCTCATGGTTAGATACAATCAACGAAAATGAATTTATTTTCATAAAACTGTACGGAAAAGTACAGAAAATGAAATGTATATAAAGGGTGATTTTTTAAGAGGTTTAGAACTTTTTAAAAAAAAAAAACACAAAAAATTCGAAAAAATGAATGAAATATTTATTTGAATCGATAGTTTGAACCTTGCAATTTAATGTTTAAAGATAATTTCATGCAAATGTTGACCGCGGCTGCGTCTCAGGTAGCCCATCCGCTGAGTCCAATTTTGGCATACTCTTTCACACATATCGGCCGGTATCTCACGAATGAATGCATGGATGTTGGCTTCCAGTGCGTCAATCGAAGCGGGCTTGTCCCTATACACATTAGCCTTGGCATACCCCCACAAAAAATAATCTAATGGTGTCAAATCGCACGATCTAGGCGGCCAATTGACCGGCCCGAAACGTGAAATTAACTGTTCACCAAACTCGCCTCGCAATTGCGCCATTGTTTCGCGTGCTGTGTGGCATGTGGCACCGTCTTGTTGAAACCACATATCATGCAAGTCAAGAACTTCCATTTCGGGCAAAAAAAAGTTTGTTATCATCGCTCGGTAGCGTTCACCATTGACAGTAACGCTGCGATTCGCATCATCTTTGAAGAAATATGGCCCAATAATGCCGCCGGCCCATAAACCGCACCAAACAGTGGCTTTTTCTGGATGCATTGGTAGCTGTTGCAATGCTTCTGGCTGATCTTCACTCCAAATGCGGCAATTTTGCTTATTTACGTACCCATTCAACCAAAAATGAGCCTCATCGCTGAACACAATTTTTCGATAAAAAAGCGGATCCTCGGCCAGCTTTCCAAGAGCCCATTCACCAAAAATTCGGCGTTGTGGTAGGTCGGCTGGCTTTAGTTCTTGCACCAGCTGTATCTTAAAAGGCTTTACGCCCAAATCCTTCCGCAAAAGTTTCCACGTAGTGCTGTAACAAAGGCCTAACTGCTGGGAACGGCGCCGAATCGACATTTCGCGGTCTTCTGTCACACTAGCTGATACGGCCGCAATATTTTCTTCACTACGCACAGTACGTAAACGTGTTGGTGGTTTAATGTCCAACAAAGTAAATTTGGTGCGAAATTTGGTCACAATCTTCCGAATAGACTGCTCAGAAGGTCGAGAATGCCGATCATAAAATGGAAGCAGCGCGCGATGAACATTTCGAACCGAGCACGAATTTTGATAGTAAAATTCAATAATTTGCAAGCGTTGTTCATTTGTAAGACGATCCATGGTTAAATTGCAAACCAAACTGAAGCTGTTTGACAGTGACACAAGGTACTAAACACACGTCAGCTGTCAAAACCAGTGTTGCCAAAACCAAACCAGCTAAAAAATCACCCTTTAGCTATGAGTAAAATTGCAAATAATTGTTTGTAGCGACTGGTTTTATTTTATTTTATTTTTGCAGATGATCCCTTTAGTTAATCGATTTCCATTGTTTACAACCACAATGTAAACATCCTGTACTGTGTAGATTATCTAGGTAAAATAAAAAAAGTCCTTGTAATATTCGTTTTAATGAAATGTAAATTGTTACTAAATTCACCACACCATACCCACCGTTTTCTTAACACTTCCCGATAACGGCCAAGTACTTGAATTATTTTAATTTTTTCCAACGTCTCCATCTGTCAGGTTGCTATGTGCAAGTGTATGCATACTATCGCACATAGAAACACGAAAAGCAGCTTGTAGGCAAACTCTCTCAAGTTGGCAGATTTATTAATTTATTTATCTTTTTAATACTTAGTTTATGGTTCCAACAACACTGACATAGCTTCTGAAAGTTTAACAACCCTGGAAGTTGGAGTATACCTACTCTCATCGAACTGTGACTCGGCGACATTGCCAACATAAACTGTCGCAAATTGAAAGACAATAAATTTATTTTTTTAATTAAGTTAATTTCTTTTATTTGAAAATCGAATAAATATACGAAAAAGTAAACACTCTTACAAATATACGGTGCCGCGACTATCGTGAGTATGGTGTGGAGCAACATAAGCATAGCGCGGTGGTAAATTGATTAAAATTGCATGTCTGGCATTAAGATAAAGGAAGCACGCGGCACAAATACGTATCCGATCATAAATGTTCAACCACTTTAAGTGTCATTTCGAGGAAATTGCCATTCAATTTGCAGTGGAATGCTTTACTACCATTGTACGATTGTGTATGTGGGATAGTAATCCGCGCACAGCGGAATTATTTCGTTGGTGCTAATTCGCAAGCATGCGAACTGCAAATGCGAATTTATTTTCCCCCCCAGCGAAAGGGAACACATTCATTTTCAGGTTGTGTATGGTGGGGAATAGGTGAGAGAGAGAATATCGACTCGTTATTTTGTTTGCCCTACTATCGCTGGTAGATGAGTTGCAGTTTGGGGACAAGCTTTGGAAAAGCCAGGTGACTTTCTTTTGCTAATCAACTATAGTTTAAAATTGAAACGCCTCTCCAGTTAACGCGATTGGTGGAGCAAAGATCCCGAAAAACACAGATCAAGAGTAAGGAAACTATTCAACAAAGCTAAATGCAATGGTGACTGGCAAACCTACTCTAGTGCTCTCACCAACTACAACAAAGAAATCAAGAAGGCCAAAAAAGAATCATTTAGACGGTCCTGTAAAGATATTTCTGATATTCCTTCCAGCTGCCGACTTCATAAAGTTCTTGCCTCTGACAGAACTATCTCATTAGGCACACTTGCCGATGAGAACCGTCGTCAAACACAAAATAAGAAAGATGCACTTCATCTCTTACTTAGAACACACGTTCCCGGATCAACTAACGGGTGATTTTTTAAGAGGTTTAGAACTTTTTTAAAAAAAAAAACACAAAAAATTCGAAAAAATGAATGAAATATTTATTTGAATCGATAGTTTGAACCTTGCAATTTAATGTTTAAAGATAATTTCATGCAAATGTTGACCGCGGCTGCGTCTCAGGTAGCCCATCCGCTGAGTCCAATTTTGGCATACTCTTTCACACATATCGGCCGGTATCTCACGAATGAATGCATGGATGTTGGCTTCCAATGCGTCAATCGAAGCGGGCTTGTCCCTATACACATTAGCCTTGGCATACCCCCACAAAAAATAATCTAATGGTGTCAAATCGCACGATCTAGGCGGCCAATTGACCGGCCCGAAACGTGAAATTAACTGTTCACCAAACTCGCCTCGCAATTGCGCCATTGTTTCGCGTGCTGTGTGGCATGTGGCACCGTCTTGTTGAAACCACATATCATGCAAGTCAAGAACTTCCATTTCGGGCAAAAAAAAGTTTGTTATCATCGCTCGGTAGCGTTCACCATTGACAGTAACGCTGCGATTCGCATCATCTTTGAAGAAATATGGCCCAATAATGCCGCCGGCCCATAAACCGCACCAAACAGTGGCTTTTTCGGGATGCATTGGTAGCTGTTGCCATGCTTCTGGCTGATCTTCACTCCAAATGCGGCAATTTTGCTTATTTACGTACCCATTCAACCAAAAATGAGCCTCATCGCTGAACACAATTTTTCGATAAAAAAGCGGATCCTCGGCCAGCTTTCCAAGAGCCCATTCACCAAAAATTCGGCTTTGTGGTAGGTCGGCTGGCTTTAGTTCTTGCACCAGCTGTATCTTAAAAGGCTTTACGCCCAAATCCTTCCGCAAAATTTTCCACGTAGTGCTGTAACAAAGGCCTAACTGCTGGGAACGGCGCCGAATCGACATTTCGCGGTCTTCTGTCACACTAGCTGATACGGCCGCAATATTTTCTTCACAACGCACAGTACGTAAACGTGTTGGTGGTTTAATGTCCAACAAAGTAAATTTGGTGCGAAATTTGGTCACAATCTTCCGAATAGACTGCTCAGAAGGTCGAGAATGCCGATCATAAAATGGAAGCAGCGCGCGATGAACATTTCGAACCGAGCACGAATTTTGATAGTAAAATTCAATAATTTGCAAGCGTTGTTCATTTGTAAGACGATCCATGGTTAAATTGCAAACCAAACTGAAGCTGTTTGACAGTGACACAAGGTACTAAACACACGTCAGCTGTCAAAACCAGTGTTGCCAAAACCAAACCAGCTAAAAAATCACCCTTTATAATTGATCTCCTCACATCAAACCTATCCCTCCGACTCGAGCGGATCTGCCTGCCGACGAGACGGGACTGGAAAATTGCGAAACAAATCTGCAATTAGAATGCCCTTAAATGGGCCATAACTTCCCTGAAGCCTTATAAAGCAGCAGGAGAAGACGGCATATTTCCGGCACTTCTAATGCAGAGAGTTGATATATTTGCACCCATCTTCACCAAACTATTTAGCTGTAGTCTGGCCTACGGTCACATACGGGAAGCCACAGTTAAATATTTACCTAAAGCAGGGACGAATTTGGATTTAAGCCCGAAATCCTTTCGCCCCATCAGTCTCTTGTCTTTCATTCTTAAAAGCATGGCAAAACTATTTGATAGACACATAAGAGATGTAGCCCTGAAATCTTTTCCGCTAAGCAAATCTCAGCATGCCTATAAGCCCGGAAAATCCACCGAGTCAGCACTTAATGACTTCGTAACTAAAATCGAATCCTCCATCAATAGTAAGGAAATCTGTCTCGCTGCTTTCCTGGACATTGAAGGAGCTTTCAACTACACGCCTTTTGAGTCCATCAGTAGGGCTCTCAACGATATGAACCTATCTCCAATCATAGGACGATGGATAATGTCAATGCATTTCAGGAACTACATTAAGAATCTATCTCGCATCGAGTCGAACGAGATTTGGAAAAATACAGATGGGCAGATCTGCACCAACAAATTTTTACCTAAATTCTCCCCCAGAAAATCGCTCTTCCTGATTAATCTGGACAGAAATAATCTGAGGATCCTTACAGGAATAATCAGTGGCCATGGTCAGGTGAAAAAACACCTCCACCGCATTGGCGTCTCACCGGATCCTATCTGTAGGCTCGGCTCTGTCTTGAAAGTGATGAATCCTCTCTTCATATACTCACAGCTTGTCCGGCTCTATGCCGCCTTAGGAAAAACATCCTGGGGAATGAGATTGTCGATCCAGCAACTCTTGCTGACCTACACCCAGAGAAGATCCTTGTCTTCCTCTATGCCTCTGGAGTGAAAAGATGGTATAGGAACCTACCTGGGAAGGCACAAGAGGCTACTCTTAGAAGCCGCAGTGCCAGAGCCCTTTGAAGGCTCTTCCGTCTTTTAATCTAATCTAATCTAGCGCGATCTTTGGCTAACTGCTTCCAGTTGCGCACTCCAAGTTGGTTGAGGTCCCCTTCCACTTGCGCGCGCCACCTAAGGCGAGGTCGTCCTCTACTGCGTTGTCCCTCCGGGTTGGAGTCGAAGACTCTTCGGGCCGAAGCGTTGGTGTCCATTCGCTCTATATGTCCTAGCCATCTTAGTCGACTGATGCGCAATTTTCCGACCAGGTCAATGTCGCTGTACACCTTGTAGAGTTCGCTGTTAAATCTGCTCCTCCAAAGCCTGTCAACGCAAACGGGATCGAAAATCACTCGAAGAATTTTGCGTTCAAAACGACCAAGGAGATCTTCATCCGCCTTTGATAACGTCCATGCTTCTGCATCCCAACGTAGGACTGGGATGATGAGGGTCTTTTATAGAGTCGCCTTAGTGGTTCTTGACAACGCCTTACTTCTCAATTGCCTTCTTAGGCCAAACAAACAGTTGATTTATAGCGGAGCCGAGGTAGACAAAGTCCCTAACTACCTCAAAATTATAGCTGTCTGTCGTGACGTTCTGTCCGATTCGTCGATGTTGTGTGTCCCTTCTTGTTGACAGCATATATTTTGTTTTGCCCTCATTCACTACTAAACCCATTTTTGCCGCTTCTGTACTGATACTTGCAAACGCACCAGTGACAGTTCGCTGTGTTCTGCCAATGATGTCGATGTCGTCAGCGTATGCAAGCAGTTGCACAGACTTCTGGAAAGTTGTGCCTCTGGTGTTGGCTTGCGAGTTTCGCACAATCTTCTCACGAATGATGTTGAAAAAGTCACATGACAGCGCGTCACCTTGTCTAAATACTTTTTTGACATCAAAGGTCTCGGTGAGGTTGTTTCCGACCTTTATGGAGCAGCGAGCGTTCTCCATCGTCATTCTGCACAATCGGACAAGTTTGGCAGGGATGTCAAAACTAGACATGGCGCTATATAGCTCGTCTCTATAAATGCTGTCGAATGCGGCCTTAAAATCGATGAAAAGATGCTGAGTATCGATCTGGACTTCTTGGGTTTTCTCCAGGATCTGCCGTAATGTGAATATTTGGTCGGTTTTGGACTTACACGTATTCGCCGACTTAAAATTCAAGACGAACTATGCAACTCGAGTCATCGGGCAGGAGTTTTGAAGGTGGCCCAAAGATGAGGTACTTAGATACAGTTCGAAATCTCTCCACCTTGTGAATTGGGTTTGATGATTTGAAGTCGAGACATATATCAAATCTCCACTTCAGCACACCCACAGTCCTTGTATTGTAATATAGACACTCGTAGGTGGGACATTGAAGAGGCATAAATTAACCTCATCTGACGGGCAACTCAAGATGGTCGACCTACTTTGCACCGAAAAAGCGCATGAATTTGAGATGGAAGGTGAATATTGTTCGACAGACAACCAATGGCGGGTAAATTCGGTCTATTCATTACCTTATATTTATTGAGCACTCAGGCATTAATGCAGCAATGAGTTATAAAGTTAGCAGGCTTAGGTTTAGAGTAGGGGGTCTTTGAGAGGGGCCGGGATTGCCAACATGAACAATGCTTCCGAGACTCGACCGACGCTAATGGCCTCGCTCGAGGCCATCAGACGCCCATGGCCGCGTTCAGGATGGTGACCAATCGATGAGATTTAGGATAAGTAGCTTAGGTAGTTTTAAGTAGTTTTAAATAAAATAACAAAAATAAAGAATTCAAGTTTTTCAAAGTTTCTCGAAGATTAAAAAACAAACAAAATTAAATATAGATAGATTTAAGGCCGAAAGGCAATAATTTTAAGGATATTGATAAGCTTAGAGCGCTCGCTTAGAGCCAGTAAGCTAGAATAAGGTAAATTTTAGCTTTAAATTAGATTTATGTAAGTTTAATGAAAGATCTCAATAAAAATGAATTTAAAATGTTAAATGTAAAATGCAGAAATGAGTTGTCTACCGGTCTAGGTTTAAGGGAATCAAAGAATTCGCTAGCACATCATCTGCTCCCATCAACCTTATGCGAAATACCTACAAGAGGACCCAAAACTTGCATTCTCAATCTGCCTTCTCAGTCTCACCCCAAAAATGCTTTTATCGTCCGTAATTAGCTAGATATTCGAAAACTTCCATCAGATGATCGGCAAATAAACGAACAAAAGATATTCGATTCGAATGACAGTATGCTCCAGATATACCGCCGCGTCGCGTTGGCGGTGGCCGGCGTCTCGTACAAAATTCAATACCCATAGACCCGCACAGGCGTACATCTGTATCGATTTTGTTAATTCGTTTGTCGTCGTCGTCGTCATCGGCGCGTCGTTGGCGCTGGGCTCAACTCAAGCCGCTCCGCAAAGCCCACAAGCCACAAAGAGCATCTCGTATTAGTGTACTCGTGTGTATATCGTGGTTTTATTGAAAGCAAACCTTTGGGATTTAAATAGCAATTTGGTGTCATCGGTTAAAAGCCTGTCGTCGCCGCGCCGACTTTGATACATGATCACAAAAATCTTATAATTCCATCTGTTCTCTCTCTCGCGAGTGTATATATGCTGGTGCTGGATGCTGGTGTGCCCCGTCGTCCATCTCGCGTCTGGTGGTTTGTGGCAGCGTTGCTCACAATCTTGTATCTGTGTTGGGACGAGATGCTATACTTTGGCGCGTATCTATCTTTGGCTCTCTTTCCCACTCGCGCAGCGAGGGAATTAATCGAGCTTAAGATTTATATGACGATCATTACAAATGCACTCAGCGAGATACTCGCGCAGATACATTTAGGAATCTGACGACGACGTCAGGGAACAATCCAAGTCCACACTGTGTGTATATATGGCTCACTAAAAATCTGGATTTGATAATGCCTCTCGGAGGTTTCTATCGGCCGCCGACGACGGACTTGTAATGGACTTGCACCGCAAGATCTGATGCTGTGACGGCTTCAGAGCGACGACGGTTAAGGTGTACTATCGCGGGCATATGCGCAGATGCAGATGTGTGTGGCTCACTATTCGAGTATGTGGTGACGATGAAGTGTTTCAGATGATTGTGCGCGCAGATAGATTTTGTGAGGCGATGCAAGTGCCTTGTCAGTGGTGGAATCTCAAGTGGCGCCTCTTTTATGTGCCCATGTGTGCGGGTGCATGCTGCATTCATGCAGGCCGAGGGTGTGGAGTGGAGTATGTTGTATCTATAGCTGGTTTGGGACTAAATTCCCCCTTGTGGTGCAGGGTGAATCATTGGTGGCGCTCAGTGTTACGTAAGGAGAGGGTGACAGTACCTAATGGGAAATTTTCTGAAAATGCTAATGGTGGGCATCAAAATAGTTCAAAGTAACTCTGCGACGACTCGGAGATCAGGAAATCTGTATATATAAGACTAACTTGATATTTTGTGTGTTTACGTATAGCTCACGTAATTTTCAAAGAATTTATTTGGTTTTTCTTTTAAAATATTCAGAAAAACAATGAGAAGGACTTAGGCTACTTATTGTCGCGAAAACAGAACTTTGAGTGGATGAAATTGGTTATGAAAGTTTGTACGGGGGAATTCACTTGGAAAAAAATAAACTGGATTGAATTCGAGGTGTGACACTTTAAATACAAAAAAATAAAGTGCACGACTGGGTCGAACGAAACTTTCTCGTTTGGTTGGTTGTTTTCTTATTTTATTACTTAGGTACGAAACAATCTGACAACCGACGCTAGATAAAAGAAACGGTTCATGAGAAATAGTGTTAAATAAAATAATAAAATCCACTTTTATTCATCTTATACGGCAGTAGCTACGAGTATATGAGTTTTTATAAGATGAAGCTCTCAGTAAAAAAAAAAAAAATACATGCTCTTTCAGTCAAAATTATTTCACAAGTGGTATATTATCTTCCTCTCTGCCAGCACTTATTATATTTAGATCAGGGTTTTGTTTATCAATCATTATTAACCTGTTTGTAAGTTGAAACCTTATAGTACATTAGCCCACCAATTAAACTGATGATTATGCAATGAATGCCATCTGTTCTTAGGCTGCAGACACATTCACAAAATAATTTACATTTCATTTGTTATACAGCAAAAAATGATTATTCAAAAACTTAAGACTTGCACAAAAGATGTAGTAGACCGACGATATTTTTGCCTTTAATAAAAATAAAATTCTACAAATTCTATTCAAAGCTCATTGAAAATTCAAGAAAATCCCACGGTATACAACACTGCCCGACCGTTTTAGAGATTATTTCGAATATATCATCTTGTGAAACTCTTTTAGAGTTTATTTCGAATAAATCATTCTGTAAAAAAAGCAGTTCTAAACTTAAATATTGCCTACCAAAGCTCTTAAATCGTTATTAAAAATAAAAATAATAATATACTAAAGACAAGGATCAATTAACAAAAAAGTACCATATCAACGATCTTCGTAAAAATGCTGCACCCTTAGAGAATACACCTTTTTTTTCACTGATAAAAGGAGTAGGTGTCAAAAATGTGGAACGATTTAGAAACTTCTGTAACACCACGGCAACCCTTAACAAAGGAGAAAAGATACTTAACTATCCTAAAGCAGGATAGACTTTCTTTCTTATAACAATAATTTTCTGTTTTATTTAAAAAACTGTATAATAAAACGATTTGGGAGTTTATTCCTTAAAAAAAAATACTTCTGTTTATAATTAATAAAATAATGGATACATGCCAAATCTGGGTACAAAAGTACTTTGTGGTCTTATTAATTTAGGTCAATGTTTGGCTTTTAGATATTTTTAGTTTGTTTTTCTCTCAAAACAAGTCAGTTTATAATATTTAAAATAGACAAAAACGTTTCCATCTGTGTACTCCCTACAAAATGTTAATATTCCTCGATCGGCATAAGAGAACCACACGCAATGGACTGTCTAGTTATCTTAAGTCGAACTATTTAAGTTTGGACCATAGATGTACCCTGAATGTAAAAGCTAGACCGGTCGGTAGTTTCACGTTCGTTCTTCGTCAGCCACATATACGACTCTCATGCTTAGTGCTCAGTCACAAAATTCTTGACTAGATTTGCGAGCTATCCCTTCCTAAACTAAAACACAACAAGTCAGTCAACTCCCAGTGTCATAGTTTTTCTTTTTGCAAGGTTTGTTCTGATATTTTTGATGACACTTCGTCCTCCGAGAATTGGTTTGAAGTATACGCCATTTTTACCTTTGCGGGAAATCGCACTTTAAGGTTTGCGGTTCAGCAGAAAAAAACCGAGAATTTAACTTTTTTTTTAAATGTTACTTAAAATATCCACTTTTTAGTGTAGGCATTACAAAAACAAAATTTTGTTTTAGTTTTATAAGTTTTCGATCACGAACATACGGCAAAACAAAAAAAAAAATAAATTTATATGGTAAATTTGACAGCACTTTCGTAGCACTTAAGTTACGATTACACGTGTCATTTTTCGACGCAAAATTTTGACGTGCTGGCGTCAGAAAAATTCGGCCATTTGGTGGTTACGCGTTCGTCTTTCTTGAGAGTGCGCCAAGAAACCTAAGAAACCCTTGCCTTTTCTACCTACCGACCCACCGCACGCTCTACGGATCCAACGAACCGATTTCCCGTATGCTCCGCAAGGTAAACTCAAACATTTCCATTTTTGATTTCAACCACAGCACTCTCTCCGCTAAACTCAGCCTCCTTCACTCCAAGCCCTAACTATACATAATAGTTATAAGTCTAAGTGTCTAGTGATCAATAACTTTAGCGATACGAAAAAGACAATATTTCCCAAAACGTTATAAATTAATGTTATATTTTATCTAAAGCAAGATCAAGACAATGACAATCGGTAGGATGATGCTTCGCGGTTGGTGGTCACTAGCTAAGAGAGCGAGTAAATTCACTGCACCTCAGCACAAAGCATAACCTAGTCCCGTTGCCCAATGTTTTGCAATGACATTTAGAGGGAATTAGCGGATTAATTGTTACAACAAAAAAATGATATAGGAAATATTACATAGGGTGTGATAGAAAGATTGGTTCAAATGGAAAAAAGGTTAGAAAATACATTAAATTTAGTTTCACAATAAATTTACGTAAAAAAGATTTTAAGTAACAACATTTTAGATAATATACATTGTTTAATGGTCAACGTAATCTCGAACATCTAGTTCTAAGTCTTAGTTTTAAGTTATTGTAATAGCTTGTATTAAGCCAAATAAATGGGGGTTTCGCCCCCACCAAAATTTGCGAGCCAAAAATTAAGACAAATGTTAACGTCATATAATGACGTCGGAATTGCAAAATTTGACATGAAAAGTGTCATATGTAATCGTAGCTTTACGTCAGAACAAAAGCCAAGCTTCCTAATTTTGGTGTCACCGAATGTGACACTAGATATCTTAGGATTGGCTAGAGATGTATATGAAGTGATGAGCGGACGGGGAAACGTAACTCTATATTTACAGTTCGCCAAAATGCACATTATTTTGACGTAACCGATTACGTCAAACCAATTTTCGACGACATCTATTCTCCAACTACTATTTCTCTCAAGCTATTTAAAAGACCACAGGCAAAAAAAATATACATAAGTACACAACAACTATCTGATTACATTTACAATTGCACTTTATTGACAAAAATTCAACAGAAATATTTCTCATTGTTTATTATTAAAATAGAAAATTATACAAGCTACAAATATATTTGCTATTTATTTTTTTAAAATTACACCCTTGGTGTTAAAATTCATTTTAGGAAAAGTAAAACATTTTTCCCTGATTGCTATATTTTTTACGAATTAGAAGAAATTAAACTATTTTTCAGTTAAGTAAAGTAAAAACAATTTTTTTTTTCATGACTACTTTAACTGGGTATACACGGTTCTTGGTTTTCGTTTTATTTTTTACAAAATCCTTTCATTAAAATTAATTTTTGGTGTTGGAATGGTTTTTTTTATGGCAAAATGTTTGCTGTTATAGTTTCATTGCTTCTTCAATTATTCGAGGACCTTTCTGGAATGCCAGTACTAGTTATGACACTGGTCGTGATCTCACCATTGACTGTTCTGCCGCCATCTATTGGTGGAACTCTGCAAGAGTGTAGATTATTCAATTTAATTAATGCAACGATAATTATTTGTATGCTTTCAAATTACGTCTGTGTGATCTGGCGATTGAGAGTGCTGGAGTTTGGTAAATGCGGTGACTGGCACGGCGACTGACAGCTGTATTGCGCGGAAAGATTTTCTCCAGCTGAGGTTGGCACCTCCGATGTCAGATGATGACGGCTGACATTTATTGAATTGACATCGTTGTGACTGATGCCGATGCGATTGGTGCCGTTACTGCCCGGGTTTGGTATGTCATGCAGCTCGTGTGTAGAGACCATCGGTAGTCCGATGTTCTGGACTTGTGACGGATACATCGCATGTTGAGGCACAAGGATACCTGGGGGGAAGGAATGAATAAGTATGTTTGAATACATCGGTGGTAATGAATGGACCTTTAGGATGGTGGTACGTCATATAGCTGTAGGATAGGGCTAGAATTAAATTAGGTATTGTAGTTTGTTTGTTGATCGACTTGAGATTTTAGAGAGTAAAACAAAATAAATGAGAGGGTGGACAACGCTGCAGAGAGAAATGACAAGGCTCAGGTATTTAAGGAAGTTTCAGTGTAGTTTTGGCGTTAACTATTAATTTTCAAGTAGAAAATTGATAAAGGAGTCAAATGTCAGTCCATTGTACAAAAGTTTGTCAAATAACTGATTTGCTCTACCCTCCACAATAGGTTTGTTTTATTGAATATCTAACAAATGAAATCAAATTGAATAAGGCGACCGCTAAGCCTGCAATTATTTGTGGAAATTTATGGATATGTTCAAAAAAAAAACCTAATTATTGTACACATATTTTCTTGTAGCTCATACTGTCGAAAAAGCGAGCTATACTTGTGTGACATTTTGCACTACATAATGTAGCACGTAGACGAATGGGGAATAACACGTGAATGAAACCTTTAAATTGTATTCTCATCAGTGCAAAATTTGGAAATGTTACTGATTTATTTGACAGTTTTCAACTGTTTCTCATAATTCTTATCCGTATTCGCTTGTATTCTTTCTTCACAAATTCTGGACTGCAATTTGATGAATATTTTTTAATAAATGTACACGGAAACAAACATAAAACAAAATTATTTGAAGTAAACCAAATCTTAAGTGAATGATCGCATTCAGTGCCAATTCGGCTTAAATTTGCTTGTTTGTTTTGACATTCAGTGTTTCTACAGAGCAATCTGTCAACATTCTCGGCAATTGGAAATTTTTTGACAGAATTTTAAATAAACGACAACTGAATTAGGTATTAAATAACATCCAGTCGGAGAATCTAGAGCTCCAACAATTTAAGTAGACTTATGCCATTAGAAATCGGAACTTGCTTATTTTACTTAGTACTAACGTTTTCTTTTTACGAGTAATAAGACTTGACACATTGTTCTGTCATTTTAAAAGCAATAGTTGTCTCAACTTTAAAACGCATATAATAAATTTATTCCTTATCCCCTATTATATATACGTTTGACATAAGAAAAACGTATTCTTTGGAAAATACATATGTCAATTAATGACAGTTCGTGTGCGTTTCCTTTGACGTTTGCATATCTGGCTGAGAACACACTATGACGGTAAGTATTTACATAAACCTCAATGATAAGAGGTAGTTGGACGGTGTCATGTTTGTAAAACAAAAAAGTGGACCCTTTTTGACGTTTCCAAATGCACCACTTTATGAAATTGGAAAATGACAGTATTTTCTGACACGAGTAACTGTTTAAAAGTCTGTTAAATCTCACATCTGACATCAAAAACCATATCATGCAATTCACATTAGTTTCGTGTCGTGATACAAATTATATTTGTAGGTAGATATTTGTTAATTTCGTTTGACAGTGGGCTTGACATGGTTTTTTATTTATTGACACGTATTTCCCTTGATGGATCACAATCATCACGACGAGGACTGATGACTGATCGCTCAACTAATTATTTAAACGGAAGGAATTTACTCAAGAACCTGCTGCATAAGTTCTTACTAAGATGACATTTCGTTTTATGTCAAAGTTTATCGGCAATTTGACATATTTTATGGAATTATAATTTTCGAAAATATTGAGAGAAAATGTTACCAGAAAATTGAGTATGTACATATAATTTTATGTCAAATGTTAGCTGTCAAGTCACCGAAGCATTGTAGGATATTAAAGTTCCGACAAATGCAGTGGAACTGAGGTTAGACCTCGCAGTTAGTTAATCCAACTAAACCGGACAATTTTTATAGGCTCCCTGACAGCCAGCTGTAAGGCGAAAAACTACGTCAGTGACGTAAGACAATTCACTCGGACAGTTTAGTGAGTCCTTGATTCGCATGAGATATTGCAAAAATGTTCATTATCCATTTGAAAGCGGTAAGTTTAATTTGCGACTCGCTCAAATAGACTCGCCCCCTTTAATCCCTCTTGGCAGAAGTCAAAAGAGCTCCCCCAGCCCAACCCACCATGTTCCCTCAAAATGGCGTTAAAGGATTTTTAATTTTCTCTCCCATACCACCGGCAATCGATAAGAACACGAGAAATAAAACCCAAAAACTCACTTGGTAGGGGGCTCCTCATTGGTGCTCCATTCGTCAGCTTCGGTTTGCGTTTCCTCTTCTGGATGCCCTCCTTCTTCATGGTAAGCGGCCGATTCATGTTGTGCAGCTTGTAGTACAATCCGCACGCATTGCAAACCGGTTGACTCTCGTTGTTGCGTCGCCACAACGTGGTCGATGTGGTGAAGCAATTCGCACAGCTAACTCCATTCCGTCGATTGTTGTTTGCAGTGGACGCCTTCGGTTTGGTTTGACGCGGTGGCAGCCGTGTCCCATACGTCATACGCGATGCGGAACACGCTGTACAGATGTACTCGTTATTGTCCTTTCGAATCAGTTGACTGCCACAGTATTGACACTTTAAATCGGCACCATTCGGATCGAAGGCGGATGTGACACTGGAGCCGCCTGCCGACTGCACCCAAGAGCCGCCATTCGGCGAACCGTATTCATCGGTGATCACCGGATTGTAGGGATTCTGGAATTGGACAAACGAAATGAGAGTGTTGCCATCTGGCAGTGACTGCGAACACTTACAATATTGGAGAACTCAATGGAGGTGTTGGTCCAATAGGACTCGGACACACTAGGATTCTCGTACACTGTTAGCGGGAACTGACTGTTGGGCCGAATCGAGCTCAAAGTCGGATCCGATTTGTACAAGAGCGGATTGGCATTGGTCATGTTGTAGGTCTGTGCCAAGCCATACGCGCCGTTGTTGCTGTAGTTGCTCGAGACTGAGTATTCGGTGCCGGGAGCTGGCAGACTGCCTGCAGCGGGACCTAGATTGGTGAAGGTTTTGCCCTCGTTATGGGCATCGACGACAGTGGCGCCGTTCAGGCCGCCATCGTAGTAGATGATTTGAGTTTGGTCACCGTTTTCGATGGCCGTTGGAAAGCGTTCATCTTCGTAAGCACGTAGCGTGGTGTGATGTTGCGTATGCTGGCTGTGGTGGTTTTGCAGCGCTGCAGCTGAAACTACTGCGGTTTCGGTGAAAACTGCTGTCGCACTAGCGGCTGGCTGATCGGTTTGCTGTTGCAGCTGCTGTTGTTGTTGCTCCTTTTCCAGCGATTCGATCTTGATTGCTGGATTTTCGCATGCGATTAGAGCGGTGCCCGTGGGGGTTGTCTCGTAGGTGTAGACGGTGGCGGACTCCTCTGTGCGCGGGGTCATTTGAACAAAGTCCGACGGTGAATGCTGATGGCTGTTGTAGTCTGAATCGGCGTCGGCGTCTCGCACCGGATCGCTCACTTCTCTGAAATGGCAGTGGAGAGGTTTTCTTTAAAATAAACATTAAACAAAAATGATTTAAAAACGTGATCGGATTCATATTTTGACAGAACAGCAAACATTTGATTTGCTGCCAAATTGACGAATGTGAAATTTTTGGCAGAAATGAGTTACATTGTACATTTTTAGCCGCCTTGATGAAATGTCTACAAGGATTAAATTCACCAAAGAAGTTCACCACGGCAGCATTCTATTTGCGCCCAAGATCGGGTATAACAGTAGCTCTGTTTTATTGAAAAACTTTCTCAGCAAAGTTAAGCAAATGAAACAGTTCAGGACGCATCTGTGATGAAGTGTGGTTCTTTTAGTTCTCCTAGTTCCCCATCGCTTTCACTTTCATGAACACATCACCAGAAAAGTTCGCACATGAACTGCGCTGCTGTCAAGTCAATTCCATTTATTGCCAATCACGTAAGTGTCAATTTGAGTGTGGTTTTTGTGCTTAATATTCGCTGACAGATGTCATTGTCGTATGTTCTCAAATTTTAAATCGTAAAACTGATTTGATAACGAAAAACAAAGAACGCACTACATTTGTTCTTTTATTTGCTTTGCCTTGAGATGAATGTTCAATAAAACAGTCCTACTTAAAATCTAGTTATAATCACCTTATGGCAAGACTGCATTATTAAACTAGCGGAATAATTTTCTGACAAATCAAATTAGCCACAACTTTTCACATTTCTAAGAGCACAAAAAATATGTCAATCGCTTATTTTATGGAATAATTGAAAAACCTGGGGTCAGATTCTGAAAACGTCGAATCTTTTTCGTGCCCAAGAATTATTTGCTCTAATTTGCAGAAGTAAACCGTTTCGTCTTAAAGAAAGCTCCCAGGTTTTTTTGTGTATTTTTTTAGTGCAAATATTGAAAAACTGATGGAAATCCTATCAGACAGCGAACAGAATTATTTGACGAAACTTTAAATTTTAATCTGACAGATTTGAGAACAACTTCTCAACAAAAATTTGTTCGATTTTTTGGTGAGAGAGTACAGAAACAGGATTTAGTAAAAATATTTGGGACTTACAAGTCTAAGTTTTGATTAATCTGGATCAATGATATAAGCAGCTTTTTCTGTTGACGTTTATGGAAAGGTAGCCAACGATTCTAGTCAAGAAATTTACACATGAATTGGAATGAACACTTTGTGGTTAGATAAACCAGTGGTAATTGTTTAAGAAAATGAGAAATGTGAAAAATACGTAACTGGGGACCAAGTTGCGAAATTGGTATGGAAAGTATAGCCACTGTGAACTACAATTTTATTGGTAAGGCCCTATATGATGGTTGGCATAATATAGTTGTACACCTAGCGAACTGTCAATTACAAAAGAAAACCTGTAAGAATGCTGTTTCCAACTTAATCTCATTTAGTTGCCTCTTGCGACCAAAGTGACAGTTAGTAACAACAGTTTTTATTTTGCCCCTTGAAAATGTTTCCATCTACTGGCAGAATATATCTCCATCTGTTGGCCAAACTGAGTCCGCTAATCTGGTGCAGTTTAAAAATGACCGCTGAAGTAAAGAGGATGCCATTTAAAAGTAGCTTTCACTCTTTTTTGAAGGCACATCAGAAATATCTGTTGTTGTTTTTTTGACACAACTAGATGTCAAAGATGTAAGTGGCTCAAAGTAGCTCAAAGTCTATAAACATATACTTTGTATTATATTTTTCGCTCTCGGAGAGAGTTCCGCCCAAATTTTTGAGTTTGACAGATGTTTAGTGCCTGGCTCTGGAAAGTACGCGATTAGACACAATATGTCAAAAATTATGACACATCCGAGACATCCACATTGCAGCAGTATCAAGAAGGCGCAGGAAATATAAATGGAGGTACCGGAGAATCTGCTCCGTCGCAACTACCGCATTTGACCGAACATTGAACTGACAAGCATTAGGGTGTGTTCACAAATATAAAAACCGATAAAATCAAATTTCTATTGGTTTATGCGTCCCATTTCAATTCGAGGTTTACCGACTGTTAGTTAACGACAACACGTCATGAAATTCACAAATCGACTGCGGCTCACATTCAAGTATAAGGAAGAGGAACGTCCATAAGCAGTGGCACGAATTCCTTCCACCGACTTGCCTAGGCATTGGCTATATACCTGCATAGCTTCATCGTCTCAGAAGTCAAATGAACTTATTGAAGCGTGCGGCTGCTTAACGTTCCTCTGACATTACCCCGCACTGTCCTCTCGCTGGTGCAACTCACATCCCATCCCGGATTCATAAAACGTTGTGACTTGTGACACTTTTCCCTGCCGATGCACATTTGCGCGCGAAAAAAACAAAAAAAAACCGCCACCAGATACTCGTAGGCAGCGATGCACTTGTACGCGTCACGCAACTGATTATCAATTAGACCCCCTCAAGTTAAATAAAAATCACTCACCTCAGAGTCCCAGATGTTGTCAGAATGCGTCGCTGTTGGGTTCGTACAATTGGTCCTGACGATTGATCGATTAGGTCGCCACGCAAGAGCCTAGATACATTCAGGGCGTTATCCTTGCGTTGCTGTTGCTGCTGGTGTTCCTGTTGGAGTTGTTGCTGATGCTGCTGCTGTAATTGCTGCTGCTGTTGTTGTTGTTGTTGTTGTTGCTGCTGTTGTTGTTGATGTTGTTGTTGTTGTTGTTGTTGTTGTTGTTGTTGATGATGTTGTTGTTGTTGTTGTTGTTTCTGTTGTTGTTGTTGTTGTTGTTGTTGCTCCTGTTGTTGCTGATGCTGTTCCTCAATCGTTGGTGTCCGGGACGGTACTTGGTCACTGAGGGGCTCTGTTTTGATTTCAGTTATTAGATCGATGGGTTGTTGCTGCTGTTGCTGGTGTTGTTGCTGACCTTCCATCTGCGAAATGAACAAAACACTGAATCACAAAAGAGTTAAACACGGTGTACCGCACCGAAGGTGTGATTTAGTATACGAAAATAACTCTCGCGACTATGTCCGCAACATAATGCAGAGCATTCGACGCATACACACTTGCGCTCTCTAGCCTGCGTGCAATGAGACGACACATTTGATGATCGCAATTTCATGCCGAACAACAAGTCATTCAGAACGGCGAAGAAGAAGATGGTTGTGGGTACAAAATGCGGTCTTGCCTCGAAAAAGTCAACACAACAGTCGCATTGGACCGGGGAAAGCACTTTTTGCTCTTCGCCTTGTTCGGTGTTCTGCCGGTTGTATTGGTGTCGAACACAGGAAACATTTGACAGAATTTGTTTGCAAATGAGTAAAGGTGCCTGCTCTGTATGTCAGCCGCAGGGAAAACGACGAGGAAAATCGGAAACAAAACGTTCAAACAAGAATTGGTACCGACTAATATTTGCTTTTTCATTGTTGCCGGTCGGTCGTGTCTTGTGTGTCGGTGTGGCTTTTTATTGCCTGTCGGTTGTTTTTGTTTCGTTTTTTTTTTATTTGTCGGACAACAAACAATTACAAAACCGTCGGAGGAATATAGTTCATCTAGAGCTGGTGATGCGGTGCGTATGTGCTATAGCGCACCAGGCTGTGGAGTGGAGTTCGTTTTAATTTGTTTTGTGTGTCAAACGGAAATCACGGCGTGTCTCTGTCAGTCGGATGTTTAATTGAAAGTGGGTGTACTTGCGGGAGAGTGTCAATAACACGGCATTTGCACTTAAACGAGTGTTATATGTAATTTTGATGACTTGTTTGGGATCGTTTGAGATTTTTCTTCTTTTTTTCCACCCCCTGAGAGGATGTTGTCGCGGCATGTTCATGTTCATAGGTCATAACCTCTTCGAATGTGAACAGATTATTCACCTTTGATGGGTTTGAGTATGACAAACGATCCTACAACATGATTGTTCCAGTTACTGACAGATAGTCCACAGCAATGACATGTCGCATCAATTGTCAGCTGGAATTCGCCCGAAAGATTTCGCTTACTGAAAAATGCAACCTTTGAACTGTCAGCTATTCGAGTTCCTACCTTTCAGGACTAGTGAGGTCAGAAATAAAATTCCCCTTTTTTGGGATTGGTTTCAGTATAAGTTTGGTTTTGATTTTTCTTTTTTAATTCAAATTTAGGGAAAGAACATTTTTTTAGATTTCTGACTCGTGTCAAATTTCTTTGATATTGGTTGAGGCCAGGTCCAACCCCGGATTGTAGCGCCACCTAAGCAAGTCAGTAAGTAAGTCGAACTTTTTTAAGCTCAGTCTTCTTAGAGGCTTGTTCATAAAGATTCAGTTCCTCAAGCATATTTCCGAACTCAATGGGAATTTAAAAAGGTGTTTTCAGAATTCACCAAATACTTTGAAGAACTCTTGTTAGATCTCAGAAGAAGTCATCCAAATGTACGAAAAAAAAAAACACTCTGTATGTATAATTTTTTCGGAAAAGCCTAGAAGAGCCTTTCAAGGACTTGCTGCAAGTCGTGTATAGCTCTGATCAGAATTTATGGGATCTCTAGAAAAAAAATCAAACTTTTCGAGCTCTTTTTTAGAAGGCTTTTTTATTAGGTATTGAGCACTTCCTGTAACTCTAATCAAAGCGTTTCTGAGAGCAATACTCAGAAAATAGCCAAATTTTGTAGATCAAGTCTTGGAAAACGTGTTCAAAAAGATTTTTCTCAGAGTTCAAATCGAAACTGCTCGACATCTCTTAAAAGATGTGTTTTTAGAGTTAATTTGCAGACCTCTTTTTAGAACTCAATAAAACACAAGGAAACTCTATAAAACTAAGCAACTTTCGCTGCCTTATTAATTAGAATTTTATAAAAGTGTCGCAGACTACTTTGAAAACTCTTAAGAACTCTAAAAATGCGTTTTTATAGGTTATTTTCACAGCTCTTTTTAGAACTCAATAGAACACAAGGGACTCAATGGAACCCTATAAGACTTAACAACTTTTGCAGCTTTATAAATTCCTTTAAATTTTATGAAAGTGTCGCAGACTAATTGGAAAACCCTTAGGAAAAATTATTTTGAAGAGTCAATTTCCACAACTCTTTTTAGAACTCAAGTGAACTCTCTAAAATTAAACAATTTTCGTAACCTTATTTATTAAAGTAAATTTTATGCTATTCTATAAACGTTTTGTGGACTTGTTCGAAAACTTTGTGGATCTGTTTTCCGAGCTTATCGGAAGTCTTTATTTTTCGTTTTGGATCAAACTGATTTTGTTTTAGATTTCTTGGTGATATAGATATACTTTACAGAACTCATGCGAACTCATCTGCTGTCCACTTCTTTAACCAGACTACTTTAAACCTGTTTTTCGTTATATCGTTGAATAATGTAGATATGTATTGTAAGAAATAATTTTTTGAAAAAATGTTCAGTTTTCTAAAAACATTTCTGATTGTCCTAGGAATTTAAGACCAGAATCTGATTACTTTTATACCAATAATAACTCTTAAAAAGATCGAACACGTTCGAAAATATTTCATATGTTTTATTGGAAAAAAAATAGAACTGTAAAACTATTGGTCACCTCCGGGGTTCGTTAAATATGCACCGAAACTTCAAGCAATCGAAGCCAAGGTGTTCGGAAAATTCTCAAGGAAGGCCCGTTAGTTGATACTACTCATAGCGATTTAAGTTCTACTTAAATACCTTATGGGCTGCTTTTTCTGTGTCATAAAATGTCACATAAGATTTTCAACGGAACTTAAATCTCTACGAGAAGTAGAAAGATATCAGCAAACGGGCCTAAGTAGAGTGAAGTTTGTTTCAAACTTGCAAGGAACGGAAACAAAACCTATTTGTAGGACGTCGTCAGTTTTTCAAGAAGAATGTTATTCATTATCAATACAAAACTTTCATCTATTCCTTCCATCTAATCCGAGATACTTTCCCCTCCAAAACTTAAAATTTCGTAAATTAAACTCAAGCCGTTCCAAGACTTTTAAAGATTTCTGTTCTCACACTTTCCCGAATTATTATTTTACGAATTTTACAGAGAAAACGACAGTAATCCAGCTTAAGCTATATATAATTTGCGATTAAACTTAAATTTCACGCTGCACACCCATTTTTATTGCATCAAATGAATTTACCGTTTTTGGTGTTCAATTTTGACAGCAGCCTAAGCCCGCTTAATTTTAGATAAAATGCTGTTTTTTTTAATATTACATCTGGCATCATGACATTACTGTAACATATTTTTATTGCGGTATATTTTTTTTTGTCGCTGTGCCTAGAGTTATCGATAAAGTAAGAACCAAAAACCTTATTGCGAAAGAGACATTTAAGACATTTAAAGAATAATCCAGCTAAAGCCAGTATTACATTGAAATTGTGCTACCTGAGAAAAAAAAACAATATGTAGGAGTGACCAATTTCAAGCTCTTGACTTACAAAGATATTTGCTGAATGTTTTTTTCTGTCACCAGCTTAAGTCAAGTAAATCCTTGTGGTTGACAGAATTTTCTCGCATCGGACCTTTTAAAAGCGCGATCCTTAAAGAAACTATGCACCAAATTTAATTGCCTTAATGGAAGAGTTTCGTTGAGCTCATCATTTTACAGATTTTACCAGTAATCCAGCTTAAGTCAACTCGATATTCGATTGAAATTAAATGTGGTGACGTTTTCTACAGAAAAACAAAAAACAATTTCAGCTGAACGTAAGGGCATTTTTACTAATTTTCACACCACCTTAAGCAAGTTCACATAATTCCTAAGGTTGACTTCTTAAATGCCACTACCATTAAAGTCATGACCCGCACTTCCTCGAACGATCATTTTTGATATCGCGATATTTACAGAGATTGCGAAGTGCTTCGAAATGAACTGCCACAGCTGACCTCATCATGTGACACATTTTACGAAGAAGTCCCAATAATCGCGTCTAATAACATCAAACACGCCTGTCATTCAAGGCTCATAGAGCGCAGTCAGTTTGAGGGGGATTACCCCTGAACATTACTCATTGCCAAACATAGTCATTTTCACGAAATACCTTTGAAGTGCGTCCAAGGTTCAAGTGGGTTTTCGGGGAAAACCGCCGCCAACTGCACCCAAAGAAAACCTAGAAACTCAGTCAGTTAGTCGTCACATATCGCAAGTGCGAAATATCTTCACATTTTAAGGTGTGTGCGGCATCCGCCCGGAAGGAAATGACTCGTGCCATTCCACACATACCAAAGGTTGTTCGGCTTGCGCCACTACATGACTAAACGCAAAGTTAACATAGTTTTACTATCTTCCCGGGTCATACCAAAGGTTAAACAAACTCAAATCGCACCTCAACCGAGCGTGAAGATAAGATTTGCTTGTCCCGTTACAGATAAGTGCTGCATCACGTATATCAGCAAAAGTTTTGCCACGTAACCGGAGATATCATGCACGCGGGGACCATTATCGCTCGGCGCGCTAAACTGATTTCAATGTTTTGTTATGTAAATTTGTCATATTCCCGTACAGACTTGGGCCAGACAACCAAGGAGGTCCTAGACCTACATTCATGAGCAACCGATCGACCGATCACACAACCGTGCTTATTATCATAACTTTTATGGCCGGCTTTTCTATATAGATTATGATTTATCTTTGGCCAGAGATACACCCGCATGTTTGTCTTGCGGAACAGGCCCCTTACTGTCCCGTTTCAGTCGAGAAAGTTTTTATCTCTGCGGCGATACGGAACGATTCTCTATCAATTTGGTGATTAGTTAAGTTAATCTGCGCGTATTTCTACTATCGAAAACAGCTGTTTTGATGGATCGTTAGTATGACAGTGAGTTAATGGATTCGCTTGTAATCGGTTAACAAACCGCAGCGATGGCACTTTGCTTTTGGAAAAATTTGTAAAGTGAAAATTCGACTGAACTGCCAGGATGTCATACATTCAGTGAGTGATTATTAATTTTCCCAAAAAATCCAGACACATTTCTTATCTGACAGGTGATAAACCAACTTTCGACCTTATTTCAACGGCGAAGTTGTTTTTTCTCCTTTTTTTTTTCAAAAAAAGTCGTTCCACGACTCTGCAATAAATTATAAGATGGCTGACTAAGTCTTTGTGGAAAAAATATTGATTACTTGATCGCGCCTATTCGATCATAAAAATTAAAAATAAAAATTTTCATAGGAAACAGTCATGTAGACCACCCTATGCTCCAATAAAACCGTAACAGTAAAATGCAAGAAAAAAGTAAACGATCGGTGAAATAAAACAATAAATAAATAGGGGTCCTAAAGTGATCGAACTTCATTCAGAACTTCCGCTTGGAAATACCAAAGTTCTGTGATAAAAAAAAATGCCGGCTTAGGGCCACAACAAAGTGTTAGTTTATGACACTCTTGACACCTGATATAGCTTGTGGTATTGGGCCAACGCCAACCTATAAGCTGCGGTTCAAGGCGGTGCATTTAGAAAATTTTCTGTTTACAGATCAAGAGCGTGCGTTGATACCAAAGATGTTTTGCAGGGTAGGTACGAAGTGCCCAAATGGATCTTATATTAAAGTAGATCGGTTTTCACCAAACACAGCAAAGACTCGAACCACTACACCACGGCCACCGTGACACGTATTTTGGTCGGCCATCTTGTTTACGTGGTAGGAACTATGGGCAAGTTCAGCATGTTGACAATTTTATTTCTTATAAACAAAATGGCTTCCGGAAGTGATGAACGGACAATTATTTATTTATTTCGTATAACTGATTCATGAATTATTGGTTTAATTTACTGACACTAATAACCACTCTCATTACACATGTTTTAAATCAGAAATACAAATGTTTTCGAGTGATTGCAGAAATGTTGCTAGCCGGAACTTTTGTTTGAGGGTTACACCAGTCCAAGCTGAAGAATGGAGAAGTGACTGGCGAGCATCTAAAGTCCAAGTGACAGAAGGAATTTAGGTATTTAGGTATAGTTTTTCCTGACGAATTCTGGTTTGGAATACATGGGGTAATAGCTAATAGGAAAAAGTTTTTGTTGCTTTTAATTTGGATTTTTTGGGGGAAACAGTAAGACACATGAATGTGATGAAAACAAAGCGCAAGACCAAACACTTTTCATGCGATAAAAATAAAATAAAAAATTTGCATGTCTTGTGGAGGAAGGCCAAAAATCCCACTACAAATTGGGATTTACGAAACACGAAGGAGAGTGCCGTCTTACTTGCATCTGCAGAAAATATTTCAGCTGCTGCAGCAATGATAATGGGTAATGTCCATTATCTCCGCAATATGGCACCACAAATTCATGTAGGTACTCTTTTTTGGACAAGCAAACTACTGAGCTGACTACCGAGCTTTGATATGATTCGACGTTTCAGGTCTACGATATGTTCTGACTTCAAAGTCGGCTTAGCCGATAGATAAATCAATGAATATTATGTATTCGTTGTTAAGATATAGTACTCTTAATAGTTTGTCGAAAATCCTGTCAGTTATGTTCCTGACAAGAAAAGGATTACGGCGAATCTGGGCTGTACACAAGTTGTTTTTTTGTTTTTTTCCGCTGAGCAGCCCTAGTTCTAAAGAGCGTTAAGCTTTATGTACCTTTACAATCTTTTCATAGAATATACAAGTAGACAAGTTTCTTTTGAGAGTAGCAACAATAGCTTATTTGAAATCGTCCACTGATCTAGAGTGCTGCATTCATAAAAAGTATTGTAAAAGACTCAAAACTCGACTTGACGAGTGCAAAGACTGCTCGTGGTACTAGCTTTACACTCACAACTCTGGTTTAAGTGTGTCTTTTAAGACAGTCATCTTGCCTAGCACAGGTACAATGGCGCGCCCCATTCTGCGACATGCTGCCACTTATATAGTTTTAAATTGAAATGCTCTATAGCGATTGCGGTGACGAGTCTTTGCGGTTTACAAGTATGTCCAAGTATGTGTCTATTTAAATCTTTGTTTCGATGCGGAAAAGTAGATCATGAGTTCCTTTCAAGTGATCACATTGCATCCTTACTATCAATGACTTTCCTGTGACACCAAGAAGATGCCTGGCTTCAATTGAACCAAATAATTCATCAGATCGGCTTTCGTTTTCGAATTTCCTCCCATCGTTTGCAGAATAAATCATTCGCGCAGTTAGATCTAACTAACGTGTCATCTATCGGTGAACCACATTCCTGGTTTGTCTAGATACAACCTCTCGCCAGCGTCTCTGACATACACACAATTTGCAAAACATCCATCAGTTTGCGTACTGATAAGCTGTTATCACAGCAAAAAGAAAAAAACTCGTTAATAACTTCAAGACGCATTTATGGCGCTTGTCTCCCTCTCGCTCTCTTACAACAATGTAAAGCCGCATCCATGAAATACCTTTCATTAGCAGCGAAACGACAATCGCTGCCATTCATTAAAACACATCTCGCTTATGTAATGGCCTCCATCCATCTAAACAAATGCTCCGTAGGTGTCCTGTTTGCAGCTCATCGCAAATGTGTTATAGACAAAGCGATAAGCTGCATTTGATTTATTCCCTGTGACTCATCATTTAATTTAAACTATCCCAGAGGAAGTAATAAGAATAGAGGAACAAAAAACAAAAAAAAAAACTGTCCCCGTAAAGATCCCCTATCTGTGATAGCATACTTTGCGCATTTAAAACCTTTTAGGGACAATTTTTGTTGATACTTTTTTATACGGTCGTCCGCATATAGTGTGGCCGGCGTCACACCAGGGAGCTAGGTAGTCACTTTCATTCATAAAGCAAGAGTAGAAGATCCTTCGGCCGTTTGATCGGGCAACCGACAGGAAATTAACCTTTCCATCCGCCTCTTTGTGTCACTTCTTTGGGCGTTCTTTGTTTTATTTGAATTAGACACGCGCCGGTCGCTTGAACAGAAAAATGCCAACCACTCGTGGAAATTGAGACATTTCGGCCAATGTGCACGCACTGTCAGCTGAGTGCGCATTTAGAGCAGGCTGTCTGTCCAACCAAACCAAAAATGCCATTAAAAAGTGGTATCAGTTAATTGGACTACTCGATAGATTTATGCGCCGATGGATTACGATTTTGATAAGGCGTCAGACGTCGTCGTCGTCGTCGTCGTTTTAATTATCTGAAACTTTTACTCTTATATTTATTGTGGAACATTTTCGAGAGATCGGTATTTTTCAAATTGTATTTAATAGAATTGACATTTGCAGTGCGGCGAAGCGTTCGCCAATTTTCTTGGCTCTTGGCCCAATGCGGGTCCTTAACTTTCTCCATTTCGTAGTAAGAGAAAGATTTTGTTTTCGCACAAAATTTCGAACTCGAGATGTTAGTCAATTCTAAAATTAGGATAATAGAGGAACTCAAAAATGTGGGTCGCGAAATTCTGTCCGTCTGCGTGTCTGTCCGCCCTTTCACGGGTCTACAGCCTAAACGGATGCCCTGATTTGGTTCAAACTTCAGATTTGGAGTTTGTGGGCTTACAGTTCGGGGAAGTTTTTTTTTTTTTGCAAGGTAACCTCAATATTAATGGTACTTAAATTTTCGTACCACTTTGATTTGATCGAAAACGGCTCCAACGATTTCAACCAAAATTGATATTTAAGCTTAAGTAGGTGAGGTTACCATGACTGCATACTCAGTTTTTGGCTAAAAATTCGATAACGGTACTCTTGAAATTTCGACATGTCTCGAAAACGGTCCATACGGTTGTAACAAAAATGCATTTCTAAGGTAATGTGATCATTTATAAGTCAAAAGCAAACTCAGTTTTTCTCTATATCATCGTACAATGGATTTTTGAAAATAGTCATATTTTAAAAATTTAGTTTTGTTTAGTTTTTGACCAAAATGCAAACTTAGAGTCAAATTGATGTTTTCCAAATTATTGTGTCCTTAATTTTCAATTCGAAGCACCGAAAAAGCTATTTTCTAAAGTATAACCTAAATCGCTAAGAGTTTACGTTATCAGCAAACGGGCCTATAAGTTTCAGTTGCTCATAAACATGCCACCTATACTCGTAGGAAGACCAAAGGGACGAAGAGCTTTTAATAGTTCCGAGTTGAGGAGTTGCCTAAAATGAGTGACTGAGAAGCATGTTTAATCTTTTGACGATCTGGAACTCTCTATGCAGCTTAATTTAGAATTACGTAAGGTCTGCTATCAGGTATATGCTTTAGAAAGATAACAGATAGAACTTCTTTGTACTAAGTTTGGACTCCGACGAGTTGTACTATAATAAAACCTTTCGTGGCCTCAAGCTCGCGTGACACTAGCAGCGACAAATGGCAACACCTATTACATTAATATAGTAATCACATTCAGAATAAGGAAGTTATATAGATCAAGAGGGCAAAAGATTCGATTCTCAATTCAATAGAGCCGCCCATATACTGCTCATCACACAAACACAGGTCCCCAGTAATTCTGGCGCAGGTCTTGGATTGGATTTATCTCGTATTTACGTATTTTTGATGGAAGTGGACCTGGAAGGAGTCGTTTAGTTTTATTTTTAAATATTAGGCACCTACGTTGAAGGTCTATGACTTTCCTTTACAAAGTGGTCCGCAAGACGTAGACGAGCAGCATTTTTAACTTGTGCCTTATGTTCTCACAGACTTATTCGAGGGATAAAAGGGATTTCTTTTATTGGGCACTAACCAAAATTAACCAGATCGACTTGCAGCTATATTTGAACTTATTATTTTAACTGTGTGTGCTCTGTGATCAAAAAAAAAAAAAAACGCCCTCTCTGGTGCGTGCAATGAGTACATTCAATGCAACAAATGTCCGTCTGCAGTAACGTAGCCTTACAAAAATGTCCCAGTTAAAGTTGGGCAAGTAAAATTCTATATATATCTCCATCAATCGCGATCATTCCTTGCAGGCGGTCGAAAAAAAAACCCATTCGGAGTGTCAAATGTAGATCGAGCCGCAACAAGAACTAATCGCTTTTGGGTAATTCGTCACTCTTGGTCAGAAAGGACCTCTTTCTTCCATCTTACATCAATGAGATGTCAAAAGGCCAGGCTCTTCCCTGGAGCAGTTCAAAATTGCCCAGTTACTAATGGATTCCCATGTGAGAGATCCCTTGTAACGCTGGCGCCTTCAATCTCTATGTCTTACGAATTTGCGCTGCGCAATGATGACAACACACAATTTGCATAAAAAATCGAATCCCCTCCATATTGGATCACATTCTGTAAGCAGCGTCAGCACTCCAACTCCTTCGAAGAATTCAACTGTTTACCACTGAAGTTGGTTACCTTTTGCACAACCACCCCCCGCCCCAACTAACCGCACTCAACACTTTCTGAACACTTATCTCCATTATCCTCTATCTAGCGATAGATATCCACGGCTAAGAAATATCACTTTTTATTCTGCACTTACTTTCATTGTAAAATCCAAGTGCTGCCAGTCGGTGGTATTTTTTTGTGTCAAAATAATTTCGAAAAGAATACACGAAAAAATCTTTTCACGAAAACTCAAACTGAAATTTACCGCTCAACGAAAGAAAACACCGTAATCTAGTTGGATTAATGCGAAACAGTTTCGGCTCTTCAACGATTGGTTTTATGGCAATCCATCGATCATCAATCTGGCGACGCGAATTTTTTACCTCAAACTGAGTTCGAAAATTTTGTCGAAGGCGCGAAGTGAAAAAACTGTTTTTTTTTTTTTCTTTTCTTTTGTGTGTATTACCTACAGTTCTTTATTATTTTTTTGTTCTGAAGGAAATATATTTATTTCAACATATTTTCGATGTCACCTTTGCAAGTGAAGTAAATATGGAAACAAATACACTCACTCTAGTTGTTGATGAGGGTTTCGTGGCGTCGTTATCTTATCGGGAAATATTTCCACTGCGTTCTCCATTGACTGTGTATCTGGATGGCCATCAGCAAATATAGAGAAGTTATATGACGCCTCTGGAAAGGTTTGAGGGTGGCCGTGCTTAGCTATCGCAATATTGTTTATGTACTCGCAGGAGTGTATGTAGTTAGTTAGTAAGCGGGTGTGGGTGCGTGTGGAGTTCTATTGATGGATATACTAAAACACCTGCCAAGGGGGAGCTATACATATATACAGCAGTTTATATTGTTCTTTTTTCATTTTAATTTTTGGACAGAAATCTTATCTTGTTACTGCCCTTTGTGCACGTGGTATTTCTGTAAAGATTATACTTGTTATGCGAGCGGCCTGCAGATTGTCGGTGGCAAGTAATCGGTGCAGGTCGAGTTAACAAACAAATATACAAAATGCAGATCCCCCCCCAAGAAGTGGCTGTCATATAAACAATTTGGTTATCCACTGCGATGAGCGGTTGCAAAGTTTGCTGGGACAACACCCTGGAGTGCTGCTGTTTTCTGGACTAGAAGCTGAAGTATATTGCGCATGATATTTTCTTTATTGAAATACGGTTTCTGACAGCTGTCTCCCAGTCAATTTATTTATCATTAATGCTGCATTTACACGGTCACACGTTCCGAACACGTTACATTAAAGGGATGCTTAATACTGAAAAGCCGTGTGACTGAAAGGGACAGCATTAGCTAACACGCAAAAAAACGTGACACGATTAAGGTCGGCCATCTTGCTGACGAGGTGAGAACTAAAGGAAAGCTTTGCATGTTGATATTTTTATAGCGATGGCTAACGAAATTCCGCCTTCCTATAAAACAATATGGCTTCCGGAAGTGATGAAGGAACATTTATTTATTTATTTCGCATAGCTGATTCGTAAATTGTTGGTTTAATTTACTGAAACTAGTTTCCACTCTCGTTTTAAATAAGAAATAGAAATGTTTTCAAGTAATTGCAGAAATGTTGGTGGCCGGAACTCGTGTTTATTTCCGCTTAACGTATCTATAATTATGGGTAGAACATCCATGACACTTTAGGCGTCTGATTTGTGATCTCATTCTTATGCCCTTATTAGCATTGACTGCGGATACACGGCTCTCTCGGTCCCGCCTCGCGCAAAAATGCGCGTGCGTGATGGTGTAAATCCAGTTTAACCTAAAGTTCGACGAGAACTTGGTCACCCCACGAGTGAGCCCAGTATGTTCTATGCTTACATAAAGTTTACCTCAAGTAGTCGTAAGCACACAATCCCTGCTAAGTGCATAAGACCTACAATCGATGGGATTGCAGTTTGCTAAATGAATGGAAGGTTGGCACCCGATTTCGTGCTCTCAAGAGGTTTTTTTTTTTCAATAATGAGCCACATCAGGCTCGTCGACAGATCTTTCCATTAACTGCGCCCATTTCTGGGCACATTTGAACCCATTTTGCTTAAACGAATCATAGGGACTTAAGTTATTGATAAGAGAATCTCAGAAAATGATACTCAACACATAAATGTAGTTCATAGAGTACCTCAGGGCTCAAGCTTGAGATCACTTTTACCGAGATTTAAGCCGTTCGATGGTCAAGCGCTTAATGGAAATAATTAATGTCTACGTTTTCTACATTTTTGTGCGTATCTGAATGCACTCACTCTTATTATTGATATTTCGTCTAATAGAAAATGAAATCAATACCAGTTGAAACTTTTGTATGATTCACTGAAATGATCCTTGTGTGATATGAACAATTTCAGGTTATATAAGTTTCTTTATATATTTTCTAAAAATGTTTTCCACATGAAAATAAAATAGATAAAATTTTACTTGTAGATAAAAAGGGGATTTTTTTCAAATTAAGGGGAAAACTAAGATAGATAGATTTATAGATATATAGTTAATTGTATGTACAAACAAAATTAAACATCAATTGTACAAGGATAATACATAACAAAAATGAGACATTCCCTATTTAACAAATTGAACAATAGAAAATTAGTGATGAAAGCCACTTCAAGGGGCTTAACAGTACAAGATACAATTATGTGGGTGGGGTGACCCTAGCGAACAAATTATCAAATACAAATCTAAAACAAACAAGAACAAAATCATGAAGCAAGTTATAGTTACTTAAGCTAAATAAGCTACTAAGAAAACAAACAAATTCAAATTAGAAAAATTAAAAATTACGACAGAATATCAGTAATCAAACCAAGAAATCGGCAGTAAGTGATTCTAAATTACCATAATGAAATCGGAAGAGTACAATAGGAGCTTCGTTAACTCATTATCGTCGGCAAGATCCTCAACTTAATTTTGGAAGATAGTGAAATCAGTGATTAGAGCCAAGCTAGCTATTGGGTGCAACCTAAAAGCAGCGGATTTAAAGAACTACTTTGCATCGTTACTTAACACTGAATGGTTTTTCCTTCAAGTTTCAATACGCGGCTGCACGCATTGAGGATGATTTTTTGGACTCTTCCTTTTCCGAAGCAGAACTGTTTGCAGCATTATTTAAGGCTAAATCAAAAAGACAGGTAGAATCCCATCTGAATTCTTTAAATATGCTACACCGGATTTTATATCGATACTTCCTAACAGCTACAGTAAGATATTTCAGTCCCGAGATATACCCACTAGTTTCCTGTCCTCTGTGATTTGTAATTTTCAAATAAAGCCATTCACCACTCAACAAAATACAAACTGTTTCAAGCAGTTGCAAAATCAATTGTGTTACACTCGGCCCAAGTTTGAGTATGAGGATGTTGAAAAACCTCTCCGTTTCTTCTTAAAACGCGCTTTCGCTCACCAAATTACCTGCTTCACATTGAAACGATTGACTCTCCTAAAACTTTGACTACATGCTCAAGATACTGCAAATGAACCCCTCACTTTTAGTCAAAAGGATCTTAAAATATCTAATTTCAAACCAACTCAACTTTGTGAAAACCTGGCAAACCCTTTTTAATTCTCTGGGTGATTCTATAAACCTAAATATAGAAGACTTGATAAGTTTCCAAGAATCACTTTATTTGCTGATCTCCGAATTGGACTCAAAATTTCGGAAGGACTTCATCACTCAGGCCACAGGACCCCAATATAGGGAATAATATAGTAGATTGGAGTTCGATCTGGGTGATCTTAATTAATTTAACGATACGCATCCCACCAACATGATAGCAACAATTCTAAGAGCCAGAGGTGAAATACTTGCTTTGAATTTTAGACCGGATCTTCCTGTAGAATGTAAATTCTGCAACACTCACGAAAGAGAAAAAATCGCGCACTTCATAGGGTCATGCCCCATTCTAAGAGAAACTTGTCGGAACATTTTCCGAAGAAGCCATTTGCTCCTTTCTTGAATTAACTAAAATCATTCTTTTTAATTATTATTCTGTTAGCCTGACCGACGGTTTTTAAACCAGGCACTACTAGTCTTAAGTGCACATTTGTAAACTTGCATTTTTTTATCCGATAAAGTCTATTATAATCTAAAAAAGTCTAGGGAAAGTTAAAGAGCCGGCGTTTTACATTTTTAATAAACAATCCAGATATTAATATAGTCCTTATCGACAGCGGAAATTTGTTAAACAAGCGCTAAGAAGAAACATCAGTATACAAATTACATAAGGCAGTGGTACGAAAATTGGGTACAATTGAAATTAGACGGAAATTATACGATATACATGGTTAAAAATATGGGGGTGTTTTTTAATACCTCCGCAGTATTACAGGTCTATGCAATACGAGAAAAATTAGTTTTCAATATTTCCAATTTATTAAACTTTTTCTTTATATTCAAATTTAATAATTTGTTCATTAAAATGCTCATTTTAATACGAATTTTCTGAACTAAGATTAAAATCCAGTATTTTTGTTCTACAATCTAATCCGGTCTATATTAAAATAATATTTCAACAAAGAATTTATTACAATTAAGTTATAGTTGACCTGGAATATAATATCTACTCTGATTACATTTAATACGAACTTATTAAAGCCATAAACTTCAATACATTTGTGTTTGGTTTTAATGCAGGACCTGATTAGACTTAAATATATCGGTATTATTTTTGAACCCTAATATATTATTTGGTCGCTTTGTTAATGATTTAGAGTTAGTTTGCGCGTCCTACTCAATGGAGTGAATGATTTGGATAAAGTTTTTGCAAAAGAAAAATGTTTGAAAAATACAAACAAGTGAAAGTCATGATTAAATAGAGAGTTACATTGATACCTAATGAGAAGAGGCTATAATATTATATTAGCTTTTTGTCTTAAAGTTGTGAAGCGCCAGAGATGTTCCTAGTGAATTTACTTTGGAAGATAAGGGCGATCTAGAGATTCCAGTTCATTGTCTCAGAAATATAGCTATTTCATTCCAAAAGGTAAGTCTAAGTATATATATAGTTGGCGCAACAGGTCTGTAGAGACCCAAGGCCTAGCTTCTCACAACCATTCGTTTTGTGTGAGTTTCATTTTTGAAACGAATGGAAGGGATCTACAATTTTATGCCGATTCCAAACGGCTAATTGAGAAGCTCTTAAGACAGTTATACTCTCGGATGTTTGTCAGGCGTTCGCGAGAAGTCCAACTTAGTAGTCCAACACACTAACCACTAAGCCACTGCGCCACCAAAAGGTAAGTAATTGACTGAATAATTAATAAGATAGTTCGGCCATACATGAGTTCTCTTTCATTTAAAGATCTAGATCTAGAAAAAATATACCAACTAAACGAAGCACAGCGGCACTCTATAGGAATATTTTCAAAGGGGATAAAAGGCCACAAGAATTTGCCTTCACTCGACAATTTTGTATACATATGTATAATGTATGGTAATATTTAGAACCAATCAGATTTGTATTAAAAGAAACTGTTTTTGGCGTTGAAATGTATCCCATAGATATTTAAATCAAATCTAAGGAGTATTAAAATTTAATAAGAGTGTATTATATCTTCATATTCTATGGGCTTATAAAAAGCAAAAGAAGTATTGAATTTGAGGTGAAAGTATTATATTTGAATCTGCAGTTTATTTAATTCAAATACACATTTATTGAGATTCGTTAATTTTTCAATATAAATAGGATTTTAATTTAAATACTTTTGCATTGAAACCCATCTCCATCTACATTAAAATTTTAAATTTCAGACAGATTTTGTAATAACAGATATTACTTAAAGTTAATAAATCTTTTATTGGTTGTTAATTTGAATATTTGCAAAATATAAAATTTTAATATTCTCTCGGCGTGGACTTATTATACAACCCCAAAAATATTAAATTTAACGCCACGATTTTTAACCGTGTACCAGACTTCATAAAGAAGGTCTTCAACACTTTGAAGCAATATAATTGACGGACGGGATGAATTCCCAGGTTACAAAACAAGGGATAACTAGGATATCTAGCAGGCTTACGACACATTTTTCTTAAGACATATTTTTCCAAAATTAGTAAAGGTTGTATTTTATTAAGTTGTTTTAATATCAAGTTGTTTTTAGAAGTTTTTTGAAATTGTTTAGAATCTTGATTTTGTCGTTTTTCGGTAGAAAAAAACTTCGTGGTAGAAATTAATATTGTGAATGTCATAACACAAACGAGTGAGGTGTTTGTAGCGAAGACAAGAAGGATAGAGGTGAAACGGTCAGAGGGCGGAAAAGGTATCGGAAGGATACCGAAGACAAGGAAGGACAAGGAATCCAACAGGTTAAGGAAACAAGATAAGTAGAGTGATTGTTAAAGGTAATTATGATTTTAAGGAAAAAGATTTCGGCAGGCTTTCATTCCGGTTAGTTCCCGAAAAAGCGTGACACGCGACCCATACATACAGACCGTGGCCCGCTATCGCGTTGTCTTTCGAGACAACGCGATAGCGGGCCACGCCAACGGTCCACGCCAACGGTCCAAACGCCATTCTTTTGCTTCATCGAAAAGCACCCAATAACATATTGTCCTTGTGACAGTAATTACATCTTCTTAATCTGGGCTCTTACCCAGCAACTGAAAGACCGTGCTAAACATTATAGACATTATAACATTTTGAAAAACAACCTTTGTTTCCTTTTTTTTGTTCCTTAAATTTACAGAATTTCCAGAGGCTTCGGAATTTGCCGAAAATTACGTGGCGCCCATTTTCGTTCAACCCTTATAATTCATTTATAGCAGGTAATCCTGCCATCGTCGTTATCGAACCCGCCCCTCTCTCGCTGACCAAACCGAACGCAGCCCCTTTCACTGGCTGCGGTTGCAAAAGTTCGCGATCTCTTGTTGCCGATATCTGGCAAGTGTCACTTTTGCACTGCAATTTTTCTTTTTTTCGTTTGTTTCGCCAATTAAGTGATTAATTAGTAGTTCGATCGCGATTAATAATCATAATAATAATTTCGCAACATTTGGCAAAGCCTTTATTGATAAAAAAAAGGGGTAACAGTCTTCAAAGTTTGCCGGATACTGCATCAAGGGTTGCAGCGGAGGAGATTGATGGTCAAAGTTAAAATACTGAGTGAGTTACTCAAAATTAATTGATAAAACCAAAAAAGTCATTCTACATTAACCTTGGCGGGTTTCATTTTAGTTATAGCTTGCTACACTGCTACATCGGTCCCTGTATTTAGGTCTCGGTAACAAAATTGGGTTCATATTCCAACAACTCGCTGAGAAAATACAGTCGTGAAAAGTTATGAAATTTACTAAACGCACCCATCAATGAAATGTAAAGTACTGAACGTGCCCATCAAGATAGACTGGTGGTGGAAGGCGGAGAGACGATTATTATTATTTAAGCAGGGCAATCAAAAGCATGTTAATAAAAAGCTTCCAATAAATATTCTTATACATAAAATATACAAAGATTAATAAATAATGAACAATTTTACATGGACAACATGTCAATGGAACAGATGGCATCAGTCAGCCACCGCCGCAAGTAGAGGAAGCACTTTCTGTATGTATCCACTCCTCATGATGTGATTTTTCACAAGTGTGGCTATAAACCGTGACTGTACATCCACAGAAAGCTGCCTTTTTAAAGTACCTATTGTCCTTAGGCCGCAGAATTTAATTTATTTCGATATTAATTCCGCCACTTATGACCGCAGACAAACGACACTGATAACACTGACTTTGAACAGCTTAACGCTGCTACTTGCGCTAGGGAATCGTATATATATATAAGCCACCCCATTCAAGTAGGGATTTTCCGGGAAAACAAGGCAAAGTAACTCCAAGTAATCCCCACGGACATTGGCAATAAAACGTAGAGCGTAGGCGGCCAACTCTTTGTGGCGTTAGCCAAAGACACCATGATTAATGCCGCACACACAAAGGTAGCCATTTTCATATTTGTTTATGCACAAAAGGCCTATACCATTACCTTGGAATATACAACAACTGAATTAAGTTATTTGTTCCAATTCGATTAATTAGGATTATTAAGTCGCCCACATAGGAATTGCGTTCGCGCAACTACATATATAGCATCGATGGTTCGCTTTGATAAATCCCCACAACCGATGAACAGGGGGGGTTGTTACATCGGGTATAACTTAATCTGTCAACCCACCTCAAGCGCCCGAATAGGCTCGGTGTTGAGAAACCGCCATCGAAATGACATCGAAAATCAATCGACGGTCCGCGGCTACTGCGCGCGGCGGGCTAATTGACTTTCTTGCATCGCACCCGAAAGATCTCGGTAACAATAAAAGCCGTTTTATCTGTGGCACTGGATCCGCAGATCCACATATACGAGAGCTGCTGGTATCCGCCGCCCCCCCCCATCCCTAAACCAGGATCGCACCGTAATGTCGAATTCATGTTTTACCATTTGTAATACGCCAGACGGCAGATGAATAGATACTTTTATGCCACACGTAAATTAATCACATTCCATGCCGAATCGGACAGATATTTCTTTCGGTCAACTGTGTGTGTATGTGCGATGGCATGCGCGTTTGGCTGTGCTTCTGCAGTGCTGCGCCTCTATCAAGTTCATGGGATGTTTCGTTTTAGATTCAAAAAGAACGCGTGGACGGACGGCACTAAATGATCGCCGATTGTTGGGAAAGCGTTTAGAAGAGGGACTGTGGCGTATGGATGCATTTATGATTGATATGATGGACGTGCCCGAGAGCAGCAGCTGTACGGGCAAACTTCAAATAGTTGGGGGGAGCTATACGAACGGATCGCGGTTAGCAAATGGATTGTGATAAGGTGTGCTTTGATATACTCTATTTAAGTGGGAGGAGGCGTACATCTGTCTGCGTTTAGTTTTATGGGGAGTTATCTCGGGGATAGCTACATGAACTAATGTATGTTTTATGGTTCCCAGTCATGTGCTGTCGAAAACAAACAAAACTTTGTCGAATGCGGTCGGGAAAGAAGTTCTACAAAAAGCGATCGATCGGAAGAAAATGTTGTATAATGATTCCGCGGCTAAGTCGATCCTATTTACTACTGTGACGCTTGCACCACTATTTATGGAGATTTGCTCGTTTTTTGTTTTAAGAAATGGCGCCCAACGTGAGGAATTTCGGTCGATGGACATCCAAAAGAAAACAAAACAAATTAAAATCACCCAAAAGATTGGGACAAAAAGGCAAAGAATCATTCATATAGATAACCCAAAAGGCTTTGCCATAAAAAGTTCTCAGTAGGTTCCTATCTTCTGGCTTCTTTTAGCGAATGTGCGCCCAATGTAAGCGGCCAAAAATTGTAGCTGTTTTGAAAAGAGGAAAATCTGGTGACGAAGTCTTAAGCTACTGGTCTATCACTTTCCTGTTAGACTCTAGAAGTCTAGAATATCTTAAACATACAATGAAGTTGAAATTGTCGTTGTCAGGTTCGTGTTTTTGCCGAATTTTTTGGGCTTTTCGCAAAAGGTCCGCAGATGATGTCCATACCCAAAAACGGACTGTGTGCGATATTATCCTGCAAACTGACGCGTGATCTAAAAAGTACTAACTGCTGTGAAAGTTTCAAAAAACGGATGCTTTAACGTATAGAGTGGTTAAAATAGAATTAGTGGAAGCATCCAACTACTGAGTTTGCCAGTCTTGGGACGCATTTGCCACCTGTTTGCAAATTATAAACATCTACGATTTCGTACAAATCAGCCTTCGAAGTTGTCTGAGAATTACCAAGGTGGAAGGTTTGTAGCTCGAAAGGGCGATGAAGTAGTGGCAAAACTCGCCAAATCATGAAACATAATTTGCATTACAATATGCAAAAATTGGAATATGGTATAGCGAACTCCTGACAGACACGAGATGGAAAAGCTGCTTAATTTAGCCTTCGACATTAAAAATTCCTTCCATTCGTCGTATGAGAATTGTGTGAGCCTGTGTCCCGCCTCAGTCCCAACCCGGCGCACATTTTACAAGATCAGTGCACTCAGATCAGGGCTTAAGTTTTGCGAATTTCTGAAATGGGCTTTTCAACATACGAACAGGGGTTGAGAGCGCAGGAAAAGCTGATTTAATTATAGTTTATGCAGAAAAACAGCCTGCAGAGTAGAAGTGAGAACGTCATCTGATTGAGAACAGTCATTTTTTATTTAAGTTTCTTGTCAAAATCGCATGACTGACCGTTTGGCAAATGGCTGTTTATAACACATCTAAGTTGACTTAAATATTGTTTTTTTTTTTTTTCTTCCAGCGTTAAAACGGGGTTTGAGGAAACTAAGCTTCTATAAAGTCTGATTATGCCTATAGGGGAGGTATACTGAAATGAAAGCTGAAAAACCGCCCAGAGCTGTCCTCAAATAACCTAAGTTTGAAGCAAATTTCTCTAGTTGCTTGCCCGGCAGCAAATGACACATTTCGAAAGGGCAGATTTTAGGGATCCACTTCCGGTTATCTTATAACTGTACACCCGGAATTGATTAAAACCTCCATAGTTCGAAGTTTCGAGCAAGGAAATTGGCATTACCATTTTAAGTTTCTACATTAAATCTAGGAGATTCCCAATAAATAAATAAATAAATAAATAAATAAATAAATAAATAAATAAATAAATAAATAAATAAATAAATAAATAAATAAATAAATAAATAAATAAATAAATAAATAAATAAATAGTTGGTGCAACAGATCCGTAGGTACCCTATAGCAAAGGCCTAGCTCCTCACAACGGGCGACCAGATCCACGACCAGCAAAAAGAGGACACCTTCAAAAATCTCAAATGCAAAATTTAAGAACAATTAACAACAACCTAAATAACAAAATACATACATATGTATTTTTTTTATTCATTTAAACAATTAAAAACATAAATTTCAACAAATTCAATAAAATTGCAAACGAAATTGAGCTGTCAAATGGGTGTGTTCAGGCGATTGTTGATTGTTAAAAAAAAGCAAAAGATGGCGTTGTGTTCAGAAGTGAATGAGTTCGGCTACAAACATATTTTGGGTCGTGTTCACTCTAGAAAGATGCAGACAATTTCTGAATTAGTGTTGAAAAAAAGTTTTGTTGTAGTTTTTGGTGTCGAAAAATTCCGTAAACCGAGAAACCCCAAAAAGAGGACAAATTACATATTTTTTCAAAAAGATGCCGTGCATTTTTTTTTTTTCGATAAAGAGGACATGTCCTCTTAAAAGAAGACGTCTGGTGCCAACTCAGAAAATCTGATCCGAATCAGATCACGAAAATAAACAATACGGATCATAGAAGAATTGTATTTTGGAGTTGTTGCTGTCAAACACGACGGATAATGTATGATAATGACATACTTCATGTGCCATGTGTCGGGGGTGTTACCATAATAATTTTTATTTTTTGGATATTGTTTTTATAAAATGTTCAAATTTGCAACAAATAAACAATATTTTGCTGCTAGTATTTCGGTATTCATGCGAGCGAATGATTTTTTTAAACATTTATGAAATGTTCTCGATTTCTCGATCTCAGCAACATTTGTCAAACATTTCTGTTATTACCAGTGTAGACGCCGATTAAGTATTTTTTAAATGTTTATGAAAAGCTTTTTACTGTCGGAAATAGGAAAGGGCTAATGAAATTGAAACTCAGGAATGAAGATACATGCAGGGGTTGCGAAGACGCACCTTACTTCCTCTGTCACTGCCCAAGTTGCTGTCACTTGAGGAACAGAACACTTGGAAGATACTACATCCATGCCGTACAGGAACTTTCGGTTGTCTCTTTACCTAATCTTTACAGGTTCATAAATTATAAATACATCTGTATGGCTGGACAAGGTCAAGTAACCGAGTGGGAATAAATACCATCGCGAAAAACATCGACTAACTCCCCAACAAGGGCATCACAATGGATCCACATGGACCTATGTGGGGTACTGCAGGGCTCGCTCTGACGTACCCACCCATAAACCTAACCTAACCTATGTCAAAATTGATCTTCTATTTAATGCACCCGACATTTATTTCGCGAGCTTAATGAGTGGAGACTTTTCATCGGCCCATCTATATGAAGTTAGGAATTTAGCTTGCGAACAGGATACCGCGCTTTGCTAAACTGCGTCGCTTAATTGTATATTTGTAGACATTTTTGTATGGGAGATCAAATTTAGCGTGCGCAGGATACTACCCCTTAACAACACTTTGGTTTTTTTAGTCTTTTTTAACAGAAATTATAATTATACCCATTTCATTATGTTCGCTTTTTTTAGTGATAAAGTTAAAGGAATTCTTTGAAATAGTGCTTGGGAAAAAAGGGAAATTTTAACTTTCGGCGTAGGAGTCTCTATAACAAAAGATTGGCAGTACTGGCAGGGACTAGAATTTGTATTCTTATATATAAATAGGCGAAGGCAAACATTAAACAACCACTTTCGCTGACTTAAGCACAACATATTCGCTTGATTTTTCTTTTGTTGGCGAGAATGTATAGGAGAGATATGTGTAATTTGGTTTCCCTATATGTTGTGTGTAAGCCGTGACACTATAATGGTATAATGGGCGAACTCTAGTAATCTTAAGGGCCCGAAAGTCCGTGCCGTATGTAGGTAGCGAAAAAACAAACATTTAAGGCCCGTTTTATCCACTCGAAGTTGAACACAACTTGGGGATTTTTATTTTCAACTTGAGAACTTAGTTTTATTCGCTCAAAGTTGACTCGCTCAACTTTGGATATTCCGGAGCTTAGAAAATCGAAGGTTAATCAACTTTGGGTTCTCTCAACTTCCCGAAATAGTAGAAGTTGTTGAGTAAACTTGGGATTCTTACGTCAAATGTCAGATCTTTTTTTTTTTTCTCATTTCTGTATTTTTGACAAGTGGCAAAAATAATCAAATATTAATTTTTAAAACTTAAACGTTGTATCGTTCAAATTATTTCTGGTAAGATTGGCCATCGTCTGATTCGGGCAGTAATGAAGACGAGCGCAATTTGGTCTGTGGAAGATGGCACGTATGTTGAACTCGAAAAATGGGACGACCGCGTCCCTCAAAGCGGACGATAATGATGGTGCCTGGTGCTTCATCTTATAATGAATTCGTTGCCGTGTGTCTGGAAAAGATATTGTGTGCCGTGAAAGAGTTGGATTGTATTCCATATATTGAATCAGTTTCGTTGTTTTCTTCTTTATAAGATAGCTTGAATTACGACCCACAACAAGGATCAAGTGAGTCCGACCAATAACCCAGTTATCTATTAATCGTTGCTACGCTGATATGATGGACTTGGATCAATTCAATTGGCGTTAATTGTTTGTTGAAACGAGTGTCCACAGCAATTGGCAATCTTGCGAGAACTTCTGCAAACAGCTAGTGACTTTTTCGCAAGAGCGAAATTCCCTCCAATAAATTTAAATTTTAATAAGAGGTGTTATTTTGGTATTCAAAGAAAAATTCCATTTTTTGAGATGAATGATCGGATGCTTATTTCATAATAAAGAGGAAGATATGCCGTTAATAATGGAAAACAACATCAGCCAAATGGCCACAACGAGCACGCATACAGCACCATATCCTTTTCATGAAATTTTCCATAACCAAATCGCAAAGTGGCTGCCCTATGTCCTCGATAGCCTCACGAATTTTATCTTTGAGGTCTTGAATCGACGTTGGGCTGTTGGCGCAGACTTTATCTTTCACGTGGCTCCAAAGGAAGAATTCGCAAGGTGTTCAATCACAAGATCACGGTGGCCAATTGTGATCACCTCTTCGAGAGATAACACGGTCCGGAAACTTTTCCCCTAAAAGATCAATGCTTTCGTTGCTTGTGTGGCACGTAGCGCCATCTTGTTGAAAGTAAACGTTGTCCAGATCAATACCATCCAACTCGGACCATAAAATACGGTGTAATGACGTTTGTGGAAAGCCCAATTCCAAAGAACAACGAGGAATGGGTTTTCTTCAACACTTTGGGCTACAGCAGAAATATTCTCAGTTGTTCTTGAGCGACGTGCACGGGTTTTATTTTTCACATCACTAACTTGTCCCAACGGCTCGAATTTTTCCACCAATTTCTGTATTGCGGTCCGACAAGGTGCTTCACGACGACCAAAAAAATTCTTTAGTTTTGCGAACTGTGACTGCAAGACTTTCACAATTTTTGTAGTGAATTTTAATAAATTCAATGCGTTGTTGAAACGTGTTCTAGTTTTAGTAATGGCTAAGTTTCTACTTGTCAAATATCAAAGATTAAAAGCTTCAATAGTGACATCTACCGAAATAGCGGGTCATTCACAATAACACCTCTCTTTGGAAAACCCTTTAATCTACTCCCTAAAACGAAAATCATTAAGTATGCTCTGTCTATGACGAAAGTGACGGCCGAAATTCAAGTGCAAAGTTGAACTGACATATTTGGTGTCATCTGTCACAAATATCGCAGGGATATTTCTGAAACAGCAAGTACGGCAACTTTTGAATTTCAACGGAGGAGTTAAGGTAGTGAATAAAAGCAATTTTCAACTTGCGGCTCAACTCGGCTAACCTCACTCTTATCGGCAAGTTGAACGATAGTGAATAAAATGGCCCTAAATGCTCCCAAATCAAACGTAAAAAGCCGCGCAGCTAAGCCACACTCATACTTTAAACAGTTTTGATACACCAACGTAAATATCCAACCGATATATATATCTACAAAATCGCCCAATAAGGTGCGGGAAACCTTATCGCATTGGTCCATCAATTAAAAGCACTTTAAAAAAAATTGAGAAATCCCCCATTTTTCTCGGAAAATAAGTAAATTAACTAAATTAAAAAATATATTAATTATCGCCCGATAAGTGTTTAGACTACGTGCTTGTCGTTATCGCCTGCGATAAGTCAATTGATTATAAAAAAAAAGAAGGATAAACATACACACTTATCCGTCGCTAAATAGAATAATCTCTGACACTATCGCTGCCCCCAATCGGTGGCCACAATAAATCCACCAACATATTCTGTAGAATGTAGATGCACCCCATATTTAGTCCGCCACATATTCCGTGTGTTGAATTCGTTTCAAAAGGTGAATACAGAGAATGAAGCCCAGAAATTAATACACGCGAGAGCGTACGCGTTCGCCACTCAAAATAAACAAATAAAATCGGGGAGGGTGTTGCCGCAGTTTATTGTTCCATTAATTTGTGTTCTTCTCTCCCTCTGTCGCTGGTTCGGTCTTGGCCAATCAGAAAATGGGGTCATAAAGCCATTATATTCCGTGCACGACATCCACAACGACAACGACAACGACTCATAACTCATCGATCGATCGAGCCAAACAAAAAAAAAAAATAAATAAAAGAAATCCAATCGAACACATTGCGACAGCATTTTGTGTCCACAATCACACATATATAGAGCACTTGAAAAACAAGCGAAAAAAAAAACACCTTCGAGGTACAAAAAAATAAAACACTCACCCTAATCAATAATGAGAATCAAAAACGACAAAAAAAATTAATAAATAAAATTCTCCCGTTGTCGTCAAAGGAATTTTTTTTTTTCTTTTTTCATTTTTAATTTTGTTGGTGGAGTTTTTTTTTTTTCGTTTTTAAGTGGCTACCTGACATATTTTTCAATTTTCGTCGTCCACCGCCTTTTGGGCGTGAGATACTTTCAATCGATGGAATTAATATTTTTATTTGGCAATTCGTCAAGCCGTCGACAGCCATCTTGGGCGAGAAACACTTTTTCAACCACAATGTATAGGTACATGAGCTTTTGTTTCTCTTTATTCGGCGTAAATATATTTTTAATTTTCATTTATAAAGTCTGCACTTATTATTTGTACCCGTTCCCGATATCCCAATAAATTAGGGCGAATTTATCCGACGTTTTAATGCGACGCACAGCGACGTTTTTCAACTGAACAATTTTGATTATGTTTAAATGGCATTTTCCATTGAGTTTTTGTTTTTTTCGTTGTTTCCTTTGCGCTGCCTTTAACTCGAACTTCCCTATCGATGATTTTTCCTATCGTTTTTTTCAGTACACAAAAAATCGAATATCTCAGAATAGATAGTGGCATTAGATAAGTTAACGTATCATTTCAGAGATTTCGTTTTACACCCGATATAAGCGTGCGAAAAATGTACGTTTATTTTTCTTTTCTATAGTTGATGTTTTTTTTTTTTCTTTTCTTTTTTTTTAATTTTTTATTAGCTTAGGTAAAGGTCGTCTGCTTTGGCGATGGCTGAGGCTTATTTGTCTAAGGTATGGTGACATGAGCGCATATATGCAGTCAGATACAGATATGCTTCGAGATAGCTGTGTTTTTGGATAAGATACGCGTGGTGGACACGGGAGGTGGTTCAAGTGGCGGCTGCATTATATGAAAAGGTGCGCCGGACTAGTTTCGTTCAAGTGGTTAAGAGGGGAATGTCCAGTAGTGCGTTGTCAACCGACCACTGTTGGATGCACTTCGGATGCATCGAGGGGAATACTTGTGCAAGGAACAAGCTGATGCTGCGAAAGACTGATGAGAAGGACGTTTGGCAAACCTCTATCGTTGTAATTTGATGAGGAACCATGCTCGAAGAATCAATAAACATCTGATGACAGAAATATGACCTTGCCGAAGAGGAGGGCATTTAGTTGACAACTGACGAAAATATCTTCAAAATCGTGCCGCTTAGTCCCTTGGAGGAAAAAAAAATGTGTTTCATTTTTGAGGGTTAAGCCAGGAAACTCTTGCTGAGCGTAGCCAAGGTCCAAAACTTTAACTCTGTGCCTCTTCTAAGCTCTGTGAAGTCTCGTGCAGAGAATTAAAATTATATTTCTTTCGGGGGCTCAACCAGAATTCGTTCAACACTTTGACCACTAATGCGCTCTGCCCCGTACCGTGCAATTCAATTCAGCTCCCTTAAGTGTCATGCTACACCTTGTGACAGTTAGAGGATGATTTTTTTTTGGGGGGCTTGAACCACGAACTTCAAGCACAGTAACTACTGAGCCATTGCCCCAAATCGTGTGTCTCTATTCAGCTCCTTTAAGCCTCCTGCCAGTATTGGACAGTTAAAAGAAGTTTTACTGTTTCTTTTGGGGCTTGAACCACGAACTTCTAGCTCGGGCAAACACAGTTACTACTGCGCCATTGCCCCAAATCGTGTGGCTCTATTTAGCTCATAGGTTTCGATGCATGTTTTTAGGGTGTATTAAGCATTTTTGCTTAAGCGCTTCTCGTACGGCGCTGCTTTGCTTCAAGTCAAATCTCCAACAATTTAAAAAGCTCCAACGTTCCTTGAAGAGCACCGTTCCTAATAAGTTGTCAAAACTTAAGATGGCTTATTTGTACTTCTGTTTCAAAATATCTTATCCCTTCTTGCCATTGATGGACTCGATTCAAGTGTGATTAGCGTCAACGAGTTTAGAGTCATCTTTTTAACAAGCTTCCTTATTTAAGTTGGGTGAGGCAAATCAGCCATGTCCAGCTAGACAGAGTGCGGGTAATAGTGAGCATTTCCCATTTTCACCGAGCAATCTTACAGCTCATCCTCCTCTACTAAGAGTCTGTTTTGTGGTCAACGCACTTCTGCCTTTCCCGTCCGTAGATCGATGGGACTCCTTCCCACCAGCAACGGGCTTCTTAAAGTTTTAACAGCCATTTCATTAACTTATGGCCCAATCTTATCTGTAGCAATGCCATTTGTCTGCAGAATGTACCTCTTCTATCTATGTAAAGTCGCTAAACAATATTTCAGTGATACCTGAGACGAAAACAAATTTGCTTGCTTTCGGCGCGATAATCTTATTTTTATTTCAAGCTTCTATTAACCTATTTAAAGATGCCGTGACCTCTACAACCTTTAAGACTCTTTAAGACTTCTTAAGACAGGCGCCATTTTTAAAAAAGATTTGGGGAGAGATCGCCTTCAGACTTTGGCAAAGGACTTTTGTCTCCATTAAATTTTCGCCTAATTATACGAGGCTTTAATTACTTAACTCGTTCACAATATTCTGTATACCTTTGGGGACATATGCTGAAACAGGCCCGTATAGAAGCCAAGGCCTTGCCTCCCACAACGAGCGCAATGCGCAACAATTTGATGCAATTTGAATGTTTCCCGTAATCAAACCTGAGAACCCACGCGCAGTAGAACAGCCACTGCTCCCACAATATTCGGTTTTCTCCACGAGAAAGATTCCACCGCTCCTAACCACAAGTGGACCACAAGAAGCTTCAGTATAGCTCCTAGTTATAGATGTGTCATTCTTTTGGAACGTTATAGCCGAACTGTCTATGAGCAGTAGCTTAGGCGGTTTGCATTTCTTCGGGCTATCCATCTGTGCTGTCGTATTTTCATTCGCTCTCTTGTTTTGAGGTTAGAACTTCACCATCCGCTGAAGAGTCTGAAGGCGTCTGAGGCCTCTTCGACTTGTAGTTGTGAATTCTCTTTTCTAAGTTGATTTTTCGGATCACTTTCTCCACTTGTAAGCTCATTTCGATTTCAACATGCAAAGTTGATCCTCCAAAATCCTCTCTAAGAAGGCTGCTTTGATTCAGCCGCTAGAGTTACAAAAGTAGATGACGAATTTAAGCACGCGACTTTAGCACATTGAGTCCTATTTTAGTAGCAATCTCGAGAATTTGTCTTCCTCTTAAATCCGAATACCTGTCATTCGCTAGGTTTTAGTCATTAAAGCCGTATTCAATCTTATTCTATACCCGAACCCGAGGAGTACCTTTGTGGTACCTTTCATGAATTAATTTGCTGGACCGCCAACATTTTATTTTATCCGTCATTACAGAGACAAGATCTTCTCTGTTCAATAATCAAGACAGACGCAACTCTTTTATTTCTACATCGCTTGGCAGTTAGAATTTCGTATATATAATAGTCCTCGATGATGGACGGACTCCCACGGAACCCTGATCATAAGTTTTCAATCAATCAACAATCATGGTATGACTATACTACCAATTCGAACGAAGGTGCAATGAACGAGAAAGTTTCATACGACACAGTCGTGTCAATGTCGGCGAGTGTTCCCGAACTTAGTTTTCCCCTAAATTCGAAAAAAACTTAGTTTTCCCCTAAATTCGAAAAAAGTTCCCATTTCTCCTTTTCATATGGAAAAATCAAAAAATTCAACTCGCTATTATTAAGAAGCATAAAATAAACATATAACAAAAACAATTTCATATTACACAAGGATCAGTTGAGAGAATCACACCAAAGTTTTAATTTGTAATGATTTCCTTTTCTATTCGACGAAAGAAGAGTGAGTGCGTTCAGATACGCACAGAAATTGTTACTTAGACGTTCGATGGGCTGTTTTCTTTCATATTTAGCATGAACATTTCCCTCTGAGTAAACTGTAAAATTTGTTTGTAATGCAAATGAACCGTAAGTCCACAGAGAATTTTTATTTTTTCCCCTTTTTCAGCTTGTCCCTCATTTTTCTCTTTTTCACTATAAAATGAACATGATTTTCGATTTTCTTTTCAATCTGTGTTCACTGCCTCGCCGATTATCTTGTTAAAGTTGACCAATTATATTTATATTGCTGGTTCAAGTTGAGTCGGCTGCATCCAGGAGTGCATAATAGTTTGACAGAGTCAATAAAGTGGGCGCGCCTGGCACACGTGTGACGTTCGTAATTACTCTGCGAAGTTGCCCACTTAATTTCAAAAATTCATAACCCCTTACTTTGTTCTTTTTTTTTTCAATCAATAATTAAGCAGTAAAAGATACACGAGGCGAGTGTAAAAAGCCCAAACGATACCGATCTAACACGCACATGCACAAATCGAATACACTAAATTAACAAAATATTTAAACACAAATAAATTTGCGTCACACATGTTGTTGCAGTTGCATTGCACTTTGTATTCTTATAATACTGTGGCGCACTTGAGGAATAAATTCTCTTTCATAATCTAGAGCTGGGGTAATAACTCTTACAATGTTTAAAAATGGCCACCGCCAGTGTGTTTCTTTAATGGACGGCATTGCCGTAATAAATTGCAACAACTTATTACATGCAGAAAGTGAATTTATATGCAGGAAGCTAAGAGTGTTGTTTTTTTTTTCTTGTTTAGAGGAACATAGCAGCACATTGCAAAATACATTTGAAGTAATGACGAAGTGGCGTGTCACGTCAGGTAGGTACTGTGTTTCTATTGATGACATTCATTTTGTATGATTTTTAGTTCGTGTTCTAGGGTTGAGGGTGGTAAATACATTTTTATTGGTACTACCTAACATATTTTTGTATTTTCAGGTGTCAAAATATTTAATTTTAGTTTGAAGGCTCATTGCGAAGAGGCCATCTAGAATTTATCTACTAACCTTAGGATAGCAACACACTTTTTGCATACGCGAAGAGCAACAGGGGTGAGCTGTCACCCTAATGGATTCAAAAAAATAAATAATAAGATTTTAACTAAAAATTTAACTTTTATTTTTAAAAACATTTTAGTGAATTCAAAAGAAAAACTAATATTATTTAGATTTTTGGGAAAAATTACGAAAAAGTACTTTTTTTCAAATTAAAAACAGTTTATGCAAGTTTCACTTTGGTTCTCTGATGGATACATTAAAAACAAGCACTTTGCGCAAGCTGTCTTGACTTTTCTGTCGCGGTTTCTTCGACAAATGGTACATTCTTAAATACTATCGGCGGTTCTTTAAGGCAGGGCTCCTTGAACTGCCCGAACATTAGTGCACAAATCTCGAGGTAAATTTGTTAGCAATCGGCACCTCAGTGACAATATTTTGTCATGGTGTGCTGCTTCTTGGCGGTGGTACTGAAGACCAAACGTGTCACACCAAACATGCCTGTAAAACAAGAAGTACGACCTTAACCAGTAAGGTGTGACCCAGAACCGACAGCTCAGCTGTTAATTTGAGAACAGAGACAAGAAGAGAGCGATTATGTGGCCGAAATGTGCGGAATGAAGAGCTTTCTGAGCTGTTGCTACACGCTCAAAAATTGGCTCTAACAGAGTGCGATTTTTGCTCGGTTAAAAAAAAGGGGTTAAAATCAACCAAGTCTCTGTTGAAAAACACCGAGTATTCGTTTTTAAATAATACCGATATAAATAGGTAAAATCCGTACTGTTAAAAATAATACACTTTATCAGTTGCTAAGAAGTTTCTAAATAAAAATCAACCAGCTGGTTAAATTCAACAGAGTTAGCTTCTTATTTACAAAATTGATAAAAGCTTCGTTAAACAAGTTGATTCGGTTATTTTTAATCCACTAACTCTGTAGGAGCTATATTAACAGTATCACTTGGTAGTTTTTACCCGAGAGTTGGTTGATTTTAAACAAGCGATTTTTCTGCGTGTATCCTAAAACAAAATTGTAAACAAGTTTTAAGCTCAATAATTATTGTGAGTGCTCAACGTTTTGTTGGCCCCTGCATTCGGCAAGCTTCAAAATAAATCAAAAACAAAGCTGATGCCAAAACGTTTTTCTATTATAGTTTAAGCTTGCTGTGCCCCACACTTGAACGCACAGAACACTTGCCGCTAAAAGTTGCACATTGAAAAAGCACTGCATATACGTTCCAATTCCATCTGATGCCTGTGAATTGAATTCTGTAACGAGGTCTGCGGGAAGACAAAATAAACCTATATCTACACCTACAAATATCATGGGGTTGACAACTGACAATGACATTCAGCCTGTTTAAGAAATGTTTTATTTGGGGACGTTCAAGTTAAGTAAGACCAAGTGACAGTTCAGTAAGTCTGACAGCTGTCTGACTTGATTTATCTCAGTTTTGAATGGCTTAGATCGGTCATATCGGCAGGGGTAGGCGACGAATCTAATCAAGAAATTCGTGATTGAGCACTAAGTTGACAGTTCGCGCATATGTGGCTGACGTAGGAAAAGTGACGTTGCCGACTGTTATATCCGCGAAAATATTAAAACGACAGACGACCGTTCTCTGCCGTAGCCATATATGAAGTGCCTTTTTATTAAGTATTTCAAATAATTTTTGACATTTAACTATAATGTTGCTAGACAACACATTTCTAATATTTGATACAATATTTCCAGTCTGCAATTTTTTGCACACAGCTAACATATAGTTCGGACCAATCTAGTCGACTTCACATAACTAGATTTTGGAATGTGCTCCATCTTCTGGGCAGGTTAGACGATTGCCGCACAGCCGACAGAATCCGTCGCATACGGTGACAGCCGATGACAGTTTCTCTCTTTCTTGCAGTATGACCATCAAAGAAATTGGTGTCTCTAACGCTGTGCCAACTGTCAACGTTGGAAGCACCAAAGCACTTTCATTAATGCCGGAGAAATGACGGATAAAAAAGGTTTACTTTCTACTTTCTCCCATGTGTTAACTGTCAACAGGTGCAGTGTTTCCTTCGATAAGCTGCTGTGTATATTCTATCAACCGGTCAGTCGAATTCGTTGCCGCAACGGAACCAACGGATTCTATACGTTGGGCCTTTAAATGTTGCTCTACATTAGGCGCTATATAAAATGAGCAATCAATTTGAATTCGGTGACCAGTTTTAACTTAGTTGATGATCAAACCCACACACAAATAGACAAACCTTTCATTTTTATTTAATTTATTAACTAAAAATCATATTTTTAAGCAAACAAAATGGGCCTTACTAATAATCACTCTTAACCTTCACACTAAAAATTTTGTAGGTCACAATATGCAATTTTGTATGGAAATTTTCACCACTGTGAGTTCGAACAATTTAACCTGGACACTAAAAAGGATTATTAGTGTCGCAGAATGGTTTTTTGGATCTTTTTGATGCAGAAACCTAACCTAAAGCGCTTACAACATCGATTAAGTTTTTGCAACGACTGGTAGAAACTAAAGCGTCTGGGAAACCGAGAGCTTTCTTGGAAAGCGCAATACGGAAGTGTTCCTTAAGCTTGCTTGGCTTAGTCAAGAAGCTTTACTCAGTGTGAGAACTGCATAGGAATCCGAGTGTTGCCTACTGCAGTTAAAGTAGTACCCGAAACCTATAATTTCTTGAAAACCAAAGCCGAGAAGGCCGGATTTCACTGCACAGCTTCTTGCGTCTGCAATAGAAAGACCTATTGAACTCAAATCAAATATCGATCACATGGTCTCCTGCTTTAAAGTGAATTATCTTGCGCATGATAATTATTCCATCATAAATGGTGGGTCCATTTGTAGGTACCATTCAGCACACCGGAGGGCTTAAGTCTTTCGCCAATATGTTTTCTACTCGTGGTCAGCGATAATATTCTCAGTGCAGTGTCCACAGAAAGCGGAAAAAGTCGTGCGCTTGGCACATGCTAAGAAGATAAACTCGAGTATTCCTTCCTGGACAACCGCAACGACAGCAAGGGATCTTTAAATTTCTTTTGGCACTTTTGTCTCGAATCACAACCAACCGCAGCCTTTGCCTGTAAAATCAGGGAAGTGGGAGCGGGAGCGGAAATTGCAGTCCAAAGTTTGGCAAAAGCAATGCAAATAGCTTGTACAGGAAGTTGCGACTTTTTCGTTCTAAACAGCTGAAAATGCCTTACCAACAGACAAGGACCTGGCTATCCTCCTTCTATGCTCTTCTTCGACGCAATATTTTCAACAAAACCTCTCTTTAAGGTCGATCCAAAGCCAAGTGTCGCCCGCACAGGTGAATACCTCCCCACAATCTCACGGGACCTTCACAATTTAAGATAAAAATGCCTCCCATATCATATCTTTCCACTTCCCGGCCCACAGATAGGTAGAGCTACCCCTCAGCCCGCACAACTTTCACGTGTGCGTGTTCGCCTAGATAAAGTACAATATCTACATATAAAAAGGAAGATTACCACCTTCCCGGACGCATTCAGTTCTTCAGAGTTCAGACTTCTTCAGCTCGCAGCGCAGCAGTCCTTCCCACACTCACACACAACCACACACCCGAGCACATTTAGTTAATAAGAACTCCTAAGCTGCACCCTGCCAAATAACGACGAGATATAGTTTTTTTCTTCTTTTTTTTTTTCATTTTTTCCCCGTATGGTAAATACCATTATCAAACATATTATCTTTCCAGAATTTATAAATGTTTTCTCTTCCCCTATCTGCGAATACAATATTTTAAACGAAGCCCAAACAGACCGCCGACAAAAATTCATTATATTCCGGATATTGCCCACCTAAGGGTTTAGTATGGAAAGGAATTTCTCGTCGGGCGAATTTGCTTGCACATTTCTTGTACATGAACCATCAAAAGTTCATAAGCCAGCCATTGGAGAACCTGTTGTTAGATCGAAATAAAACAATATTCGGTGAACAATATTTGGCCTTTCGTTTTAGTGTTTTATTTTTGATATCATCAGAGACCACCCTTTTGATAATAATCGTCGTTTTTTTTTGTTTTGTTCTTAAGTGTTGATAAAATATACTCGTACTGTGTGAACGCGCAATAAATTTTGTCGAGAGAGAAAAAAAAAAAACAAGAAAATAAAAATAAATTGTTAATACTATTTTATGGCAACACAAACACCACCTGAGTGCTGGAAAAATAAAACACACAAAAAAAGCTGCGGAGTAACAACGAAAAAACATTCGAAACGGAAAACATGATGAATTGCGCGCATTATACGCAGTACGTGTCATACATAATAAAAAAAAAGTTTGGTGAAGTGCGCAACATAATTGGAGCGTCTTAAAGCGACGCTTATATTTATGTCTGTTAAATATTTGTATATAGAAAAATGTGTCTCGCTCTTCGTACCTACTGCCGTCGTATGAGTGCGCGATCGCAATAATTTCTGGCTGGTGGCAAGGGGATTTATTTTTTTCTATTTTTCAAGTGCCATTGCCAATTTTGACAGTACCTACATAATGTAATCTGGCAAGTCATCTTTTAAATATAAGCACAAAGTGTTTTTGACGTATTAAAGGCTTTGGCGTGATGAAGACATTTGTTGCGGCATGATGGGCAGGTAAACACTCGACTGAAGTGGCTGTCAGAGAAGCTTGTTAATTTCGATTTGCACACCTTTTTGATTGGGTTCGAATGAAGCGAACTGTCATTCATAGTCACAATGCTGATTCACCATCTCTGATGGAGTTTTGGTGAGCCAGAGGGTTCTAACCATGTGAGCGCTCGACTTAGTCACGGTACTCCATCTTGGACTTGTGGCTCAAGAATAAATACTCCCTCCTGCCAGCACGCCTTTTAAATGGCGATTCTCTTGCTTCGACTTGCGTTATAGCTACAGCCCGTTGGTGTATGTACAGAAGAATTGGCGCGCAATTTAAAGAAAACCTGATGCTAAGTGCGAACAGGACACCAGGCCGACATATTTATCGACATATTTATCGACATAGTATCCAGATAGGTTAAGAGCCTACAACCGTTTTTATTTATAAAGCGTTTTAACAAAAGAATTCCTAGACCGACAGCGTATTGCTGGAACATGCATAGAACCATGCACTTTGTTTAAACTTGAACCAAATTGTCGGCCACCTTCTGATATAATAAAATCTCTGTAAAATATCAGAGGACTTTTTTATGTCAAAAGAGATTCCTAAACTCAAAAATCAATTGCTTTATAGGCGCAAAGAGAGAGGTCGCCCGCAAAGGTAGTGTTCGCTTCAACATTGTATGAGCAGTCCGCAGCGCAGTTTTTGTCTACATCTAGCTCTTTTTCTGTGATGAAACTTTAACAAAGTTAAGGGCCCAGCCCATAGAACCCGTCAATATTGACGTAATCGATGGGATGAGCAGTCCCATAGAATCCGTCGCTTACAGAATTTTCGCTATGACCGCCTAAACGTAAAAAACAACTAATTTTCACACTGTTCCAACTTTTTCGGTTGCATTTGACGTATGGCTATAACTAGGGCCTAAACGGTGACAGCCGATGACAGTTTCTCTCAACTTTCATTAATATTTCCAATATTGAAGGTGCTTCCACTCACGTTGTGCCAACTACGAGAAAAGTGAAAGTAAAACATCTTAATCCTTCGCATCCCGTACGTGCGCTGCTTATATGCCACCTTCCATAAGCTGATGTTTATTTTATCAACCTGTCAGTCGAATACGAACAAGCAATGGCAACAGAAAGAACTGCAGAACAGAAAGACCTGCAAATACGGTGCAAACAGGTTCATCCGATGTCTTAGTTTAGATTTAGAACAGAGCTCGAACTGTCAAAAAAAATTTCATGCATCTATTTTCGTTCAGTTTCTTCAGTTTTTGCTTTACAACTTACAAGATGAAAACACTTTTTAGTTCTGGTAAAATTAAACTCGCCACTTCCTTCCGTCCTTCCTATGAATACTCAGTTCAGCTGCCCTATCAATGTGTCAAAGTCATTATTTTTGTGTTTTGTTGGTGAAATGAAATGAATTGAAATGTACGCAATAAATTTATAAATTGCCCAATTGGAATTTTTTTTTTTTTCTCTATAGCAAAATTTCGTTAAAATGAGAATCGGGCCATAACGATTGACTTTTGTTTGGGTAACATTGCGTAATCTGTCAAATTGAGAAAGGGGAAACCGAAGTTTACTTGTTCATTTCGTTCAAACTCTTGTCCTAGTTTTAAACAAAAGGAAAGTAGAGCAAACTGAGATCTTAAACTTTGAGGGTAATGACAGTTTTTTCTCAATAAGCTATAAATTTTTCTTGCTCAAAAGTCGATATTGACAACTGGCTTCCGGAATGTCAGAAATTCGCAAGAGAGCTGAAGGTAAACACAAAACTTTCGACGATATTAATTAGCGCCAAATTATACCAACAGCATTAATGCGGTAAAATTTTAAAAGGGACTACAGTTTTTAAAAAGTTTTAACATTTTTATCACAAGAACTAAGAAAGTTATGTGAGCGTTCGAAACTGCAGTTAAGTAAATCCGATATATGGCTGACTGGAAGAGTTTCAGGTTTTATTATTTGTGTTTTTTAAACTATTGCTAGTCTCGAAGTGTCAAGTATAGCGTGGTTGTTGTAATTGCGTGCTTAAAATCCGACTTTACTTTGTTTTGCTGAGATCGAAGCTCAAAAAAACAGGCCTATTGGCATAAACTGTTCACATGAACGGTTTTTTTCAGTGACGTTCATGGAGGGGTAGCTGAAAAATCTATCAAAGAATTTCTTGGCTGAGCACACACTTGACATTTGATTATATGCGGCTGACTTAGGTAAAGTGACGTTACGGTCCAACCCAGTTAGGTAACATCGAGTGCAGGTAAATCTACTCGATATTAAGATAACAAGATTTTCGAAAGTCCTCTGAGACCTGCCGATTTTATTCATCTTAGTTATTTCACATGATAATAGAAGTCATAAGAATTATCAAATCAATTGACAGTTCATTTAGAGTTTCATGTTTTCGTGATTCATGTGGTTTTGCCTTTCAATCATGAAAGCTGCCAAGGGAGGTACGCAATACTCATGTGGCCGCAATTCTAATGTCAAAATTATCGTACGATTTTTGTTTCTTTTAGTATGTCATATAGATATCCGATGAATGCATTCAGACCATAATTATTTGTAATTTTTCACAGCTAGTAAAAGAAGTCTTATGCAAAGTGCGCTTAAAGATGGATCTGTATTATGCAAAGAAAAATACTTGCTATAATTTTTAATTTATTCTCCCCGCCACACAAAAACAGAACAAAATGTCAAAATTGAGCTTGAGAAAATGCGCCGACTCATTAAATGGGCGCGCTTAATTTTGACAGACACATGAAGTACCTAATATTTTGCTAGGTATTGCAATTATTGCTTGTTAAGTACAGATTCATTAAACTGATCCATGAAAATTCTGCTCAATTTTAGCTCGCGATGATATCGCCGCTTAGTTTTGACATTTCCAGAACAAACAACTAATTGTGTATTGATTTATTTTTTTTTGTGGAATAGGTATGTATTTGTAAAGCTATATAAGTGAGTAGCGTGAAAATGCAGTAATGCCAAACAAACAAAACATTTGCTAATAATATGGAATCCGTCGTGTCCGTTGCGGCTACGAATTCAACTGACAGATGGATAGAATGCACAGACACTCACCAGTCGGCGTAGACAACGAATAGAGAATTTTTCCTTTCTCGCTGTCTGTTCAATAAATCCGTCGACAGTTTTCACAAACGAAGAGTAAGCACAGAAATTCATAGAACTGTCATGGCGCTGGATGTACTGAGATGAAGCACATTCATTGGTGGAAACTTTGAGACGTCAGTGCGTTTGTTCAATCATAAGGTTTAGTTATTGTTATGGGGACAACAATTAAGGGCTAACATAAGCACTTAAATTGAAAACAGCAACTGTCTGAGAGAGGAGCTCTATTACCGACTCGATAAAATAACCCAAGGCGTTGAAAGTTATCGATGTTTCGGAAAGAGAAAAAAACTTCTTGAAAGGACTTCGTATTTATGTAGTAGATCTGCAAAAGGAATACGCTCTGCAGTTACCCTCTGATTTCTAAATTCATGCGCACAAATACGACTACGATCTAATCGTCGATTCACTTTTATTATCGTTCCTTATGAGAAGTGCGAAGTGCATTATTTGCGATTTTCAATTAAGATTGCGTGGACTTTGGAGCCGAAAATTGTGCAAGTCATTCCAAACAATATACTAATCAATCATCTATTTCGATGGAAGGCCAAACTGCCAAGCCGCGGATGGCGGATTTCAGCGCGATAATAATATTCTTCGAAATTCGCTTAATCGTAATCGAAATCGTAAGATGGCAAACTGAAAGCGTTTCAAGCGATTCGATAAATGATAGCGCCGATCACATAATCCGCATGTACTGCGGAGCAGATAAGAGCACGACCTCGCCTCCTGCGCAGAGATCATCAACACGCTGCGCTTGATCCCAAATCAGTGACGTAACTGCGCACCGATAAATATTTCACTTTTCAGAACACACTCTACATAAAAACGCACATTATCACTTTGGTTTATCGAAATTGAACATCTTGTGAGCTCACGATCGTGATACGGATACGGATACGGATACCTATATATATTTTTGTGAAATCTGATTCTAGTCGTAATTTAAATTTTACCTTGGTGCAAATTTGTAATCTGTCGTCGCGTCGTCGCTGTCGTCGCTGCTGCTGGTGTATTGGAAGATATATTCGGTGGCTGTTGGGCCGGTTTTCTCTTGCGCGTATATGTATTATTTTAATCGGTTATGCACTTTACTACACACAATATCTAGTTTGATATTATTATCTGTATCTGCCGCGTGTACTTAGCGATATCTTTTCGATATCAGACCTCGGTTAGCAATGATAAGACAAGAACTTTCTGCATATCTCTCCTCCGATACGGAGCACTGTAGGTGGTATCTGGCTGGCAGTACGCGCATGTGTGTTGGTCCCCTATATATGCCTACGTGTACGTCATAAATTTGTTTTTTTGATAGAAAAAAGAAGCACCTTGTTGCAGTTCTATATGCTGTATCTGTATGCCATGTACCTGGCCTACGTGCGATATATAGGGACCATGGGGTGGTGCTCAATACGCGAGAAGGATCCTCAGCGCTAGAGACTGTGTGCTATGCCTGTTGACTTTGTTAGTTTGTTGAGGTTAAATACGAGGTACTGTGTATGGTGGGCCTTATCTCGGGTAAATATTTACCCACAAACACATAACAAACCGCATATCTACAGCTAGATGTGAAATTTATATTACTTTCGTTGTTATACTTTGTTTCCCGTTGGCTCGGTGCTCGCTGCGCTATATATACGCATGAACCTCTGTGGAGCTGGAGAGGAATTTAATTTACAGCACCGTGCAATAAAGGCTGAGCTACATTTAAAGCCCCAGCGATGACTTCAAACTGTACGGGAATAGGCGACTTCGTTAGCCGTTCAAATATGAGACACAATTTATGGTACACAGAACAGAACGTCAAATAGTTTATTAGACCTGGTGTATATTGTTTTATTGGAACGTCCATTGAGTCATATTCTGTCGGAGAGACAGCTAACTTAATAAAGTCGACTACGCAGAAGTTATTTTACTTTGGTGGATGGTCTTACGCAAAGCTATATGCTCATCCCAGTCACGGTATCGTTGTAAGTTCAAATACAGCGAAGGAATATTTCAGAATATATTCATACATATTTGGAAGTTGTATGTCAACGAAATTGACTACAGACCTGAATACAACATTTCATTTGTTTTGAAATGCAAACATTACCAGCTCCTAGTCAGATCAAAAATAGGACTTGATTTATGAATAATTCTAAGACTTTTCTTCATTTCTGCAAGGCATTTGAAAGAATTGTCTTAGTTTTTAACACTACTCAACCTAACCTAACTTAAGCATAGCGTCAAGTTTACCCTCGGTTTCCTTTTGTTAATAGACTCCAGTCAAGCTTACGAGCAAAATTATGCGACCGCCATGTTTGGTTAAAAAAACAACTCGGCGTATGCAATTAAAAAAATTACAAATTCCACTGTTCCAGTATGTCGCACTCCCAATTGTATGCAATGTAAATGCACATGCATTTTCTGCGGTGCAATTTGTGTCGAATGGATGAGACTTAAATTGTATTCAAGTTGAGCCGGAATCAAAATAGTTCACTTGAGTAATCGAATATTGTAACGGGTGATTTTTTAAGAGGCTTAGAACTTTTTTTAAAAAAAAAACACAAAAAATTCGAAAAAATGAATGAAATATTTATTTGAATCGATAGTTTGAACCTTGCAATTTAATGTTTAAAGATAATTTCATGCAAATGTTGACCGCGGCTGCGTCTCAGGTAGCCCATCCGCTGAGTCCAATTTTGGCATACTCTTTCACACATATCGGCCGGTATCTCACGAATGAATGCATGGATGTTGGCTTCCAGTGCGTCAATCGAAGCGGGCTTGTCCCTATACACATTAGCCTTGGCATACCCCCACAAAAAATAATCTAATGGTGTCAAATCGCACGATCTAGGCGGCCAATTGACCGGCCCGAAACGTGAAATTAACTGTTCACCAAACTCGCCTCGCAATTGCGCCATTGTTTCGCGTGCTGTGTGGCATGTGGCACCGTCTTGTTGAAACCACATATCATGCAAGTCAAGAACTTCCATTTCGGGCAAAAAAAAGTTTGTTATCATCGCTCGGTAGCGTTCACCACTGACAGTAACGCTGCGATTCGCATCATCTTTGAAGAAATATGGCCCAATATTGCCGCCGGCCCATAAACCGCACCAAACAGTGGCTTTTTCGGGATGCATTGGTAGCTGTTGCAATGCTTCTGGCTGATCTTCACTCCAAATGCGGCAATTTTGCTTATTTACGTACCCATTCAACCAAAAATGAGCCTCATCGCTGAACACAATTTTTCGATAAAAAAGCGGATCCTCGGCCAGCTTTCCAAGAGCCCATTCACCAAAAATTCGGCGTTGTGGTAGGTCGGCTGGCTTTAGTTCTTGCACCAGCTGTATCTTAAAAGGCTTTACGCCCAAATCCTTCCGCAAAATTTTCCACGTAGTGCTGTAACAAAGGCCTAACTGCTGGGAACGGCGCCGAATCGACATTTCGCGGTCTTCTGTCACACTAGCTGATACGGCCGCAATATTTTCTTCACTACGCACAGTACGTAAACGTGTTGGTGGTTTAATGTCCAACAAAGTAAATTTGGTGCGAAATTTGGTCACAATCTTCCGAATAGACTGCTCAGAAGGTCGAGAATGCCGATCATAAAATGGAAGCAGCGCGCGATGAACATTTCGAACCGAGCACGAATTTTGATAGTAAAATTCAATAATTTGCAAGCGTTGTTCATTTGTAAGACGATCCATGGTTAAATTGCAAACCAAACTGAAGCTGTTTGACAGTGACACAAGGTACTAAACACACGTCAGCTGTCAAAACCAGTGTTGCCAAAACCAAACCAGCTAAAAAATCACCCTTTACATCCGTATTGAGTTGGTGTTCAACTCCAAGCTAATTATTAGTGCATTTTTAGTCGGATAGTTGAACATTATGCCCAAAAAAAAGGGCACAATTCAATGCGCAGAAAGATTAGAATACACACATTTATATGGATATAGCCAAAACACGTAAATTGTGCGCTCACTGCAACATTTCTCTGTTTCTAAATATGCTGAAAAATTCAAGGGTACCACAACACAAAAGAAAATAAATTGCAATTTCAAGTATTTGGCATCATCGCCTTCTGACACAGCTGACAGTGTTTGGTTTTGATTGGTTGTAAACAGATCAGCTGATTAGTCGACGAATGACAGCAACAGCCTTATTAGCCCATGCAACGCATGTCAATCAATTTTCTGCACATCTCTTTTACTTGCAGCACTGCACTCTGCGCTGTGTTCAGAATTTCTGCACATTTGTTTTGGCCATAAAGTAACTGGTTTTTCCGAACATAGTTTAATCCGCAGTTGACAGTAAGGGAACTAACAAATTTGACGAAATGTGAATGACCCCCGGAAGTACAGTCTTTCCATTAAGCAGTAAGGCAACTAATTAATTTGGCGAAATATAAACTTTTCCCCACATTTCTCTCCAAACATACGCTAAAATCCTAGCTAAATTTTGACATAGACCAAGCCGTGGATAAGTGTCACGGAAAACAGCTGTTCTTTGAAAATAACTTACTTCAAAAATTCAACTCTCACTCTGATTTCAACGATTCCCGATTGTAGGTAATCCTCGTCGAGGTATTTGTAAAACAAAAAAATCATCTTTGCTTACTTCTCCCGTTCTTCGCAATACAAAACCGCAACAGAACACAACGATCTGTCAAAATTTAGCTTGAGAACATGTGCCGCCCCATTAAATGGCAGATTTTGACAGATACATGAATTACCTTACATACTGAAACAAAAGATCGATTTTTTAGGTCGAGCTTCGTACTAAGCTTTAGCTGCGCAGTCGTTTGAAAATCAATTGAACTATATACGGAAGTGAAGTTTCCAAGTTTGCCACTAAAAACACTCAAATCATAATAACTATTGCGAATTCTTGTATTAAACCCTGTTCCACTCAACTCATAAACAACCGACCCGAGAAATCGAAATGCGTTTTCTTAATGACAATGCTTACGGTGTATATTCTGCACTCTTTCTAATATGTCAAACTGAAGAAATTAGTGCACGTTTCCCCACCAGTACCTGCTTTGGAAACTGAACAATTTATAACTTCAATGTTCAAAATCAGCACAAAGATTTCCGCAATCTTTCAAGTCCGATATGTGAACAATAATGGTAAAATCTGTCAGAAGAGAAAACCGCAGCACGAAACAAAAAAATCGTTTACCCTTTCTGCTGTTGAAAAACAAAAATATTGTAACATTTTTTAAACGGAAATACGCTATCAGAGTTTACATCAACAGAAATTTTGATGAGAGTTGGTTGCGTGTTGATTTTAAAAGGTTTCTATGTAAATATAAAAAAATATTTGCACGTAATTTTAACTATTTTCAAAAATCAGTTGATTTTGACACTTTTCAGGAGGCTGCTAAACTTTATAAGTAGATGTAGGAAATCAAGAAAACAAGAGGTGGAACATTTCTTCTTTTTTTTCTCACTTTTTTCCAGCATTTTGAACCCTGAAGCAATTGACACTTAACAAATCTTCACTCATAAAGCGTTTCCATTTTCGTTCAGAGCATAACTTGTGTTTTTATGCGTTCAGAGCTTGATCAGAGCGCGCTCTATGAGCTCAGAATAAATTGACTGAGCAGCCTGAGAAAAAAGCTGATTGCACATGTACAAGCACACTTCCAGTCACATTTGACAGAACAAGAAACACAAATCTGGGTCCAGATTCTGTAAGGCGAAACGATCAAACGTTTTCGTGCGCACGAATGATTTGCCCGATGTTACACAAGCAAATTTCTTCCTGCACACGAAGCGCTTGAACGTTCCGTCTTACAGAATGCCAGCCCTGAGCTCTCATGTGTCTGACCTAAAAAAAGAAACACGAACATTTTGTGTAACAGTTCAGGGTCTGCTCCGAACTAAAACAAAAACGCCTAATGTTACATATGTCAGGTTCAGTATTATACTACCCGCTAAAATAAACAACGCATTTAGCTTCAAATTTCGCTTTGGCGGCTACCATTAATCAAAAACAAGAAAGTTAATTTTGACATTCACCTTGCTGATTACCTACTATTTCCAACCATGTTTGTAACTGCGAACGTATTCAATAGATAAAATAATGGCAAAAGAAAATATATTACTTCATCCAAATTGAAACGAGCAAACATCATTTCTGACATCGGAACCGGAAGAACTATCGAATAACTTATCTCAATTTTCGTCAAATATTATAACAATTATTTTAGCACAGTTTTCTACCACAACTGCAGTGTATACCTAGGTACCTCTAGCGGTAAAACCTTACATTGGATGTAGTGGAAAGGGAAATTATACGATGGATACACCGAATCATAGCCAATGTCGCAACCATACAATACGGGGTTCTGATAAATTTAGGGAAATTAAAAAAAAGCCAACCGGAAATTGGTTTTAGTATTTGTTCAAATTAAAAAACCGTTATCAAAATGAAAGCGAACTATGGCATTATGCACTTTTCACGGAGGGTCAAATGTTATTGTCAGTGTCCACTGACCTGGTGATTTGCCAAGAATAAATTTACACATTGTGTAGTTTTTGTTTTAATTCATTGCAATTACACCCACAATTATTTCCTTAGTCAATGAAGGCGCTCTGCAGATAAAGGTTAATAAAGGCAGAGTTGTTATGTAAGAAGTGATTGGTTACTCCACAATATAGAGAAAAACTGAATTAGCCAGCATTATAAACTCAATAGTTTTTCGGTTGTGCAAGCAAACACATCTTGTAAAATGTTCAACCGAATCATCAATTCTGCTGACAGGCTAGCTGAGAAGGGATTATCAATCAATTGACGATTGACAAATTTGTTAACCAAAACAATTTTTGGTATTGTGTAACTCATTTGATAAATATTATGGTTATAGTGAATAAATTGACTATTGTGAATGCGGCATGATATTTTTAACAGTTGTCAAAAGCAAACAATTGTATTTGTTAAATTCTACTGAAAATGAGTTCCGTAGAATTGTTTTTTGACGCTGAAGAACAATTCTCTGTTTTTTTGACATTTTCAGGAGAATAAGGCAGCTAAGGGATGCTTCTAGTCCTCTAGAATTAGAGGACAGTATGTGAGTACATAACTTTGTAATTAATATTCATTCTTATGAGTAATCCTTTCAGTTTTGTAAGGAACTTTCGTTAAACGAAGCCAGCGTTTTCCTATTTATTGGGTGAAATGACGAGAAGTTAAAACCAGCAATAAGAAGGATATCGATACCAAACATCATAAAGCTTGCAACAGCATTGCGGTTATGTGCTCATGGGTCATATCAAATGAGCGTTGGGAATGAACATTCCATAGGCCTTTCACAGTCAACTGTTTCTTTGTTCCTAAAAGATGTTTTTAATGTACTCGAGGCACATATGTCCGAAATATAGGCCCATACCTTACATAACTGAATTTAGAATTATTAGGAGATGTATTCCTTATAAAGGGTTTTCCAATGAGAGGTGTTATTATGAATGACCCGCTATTTCGATAGCTGTAACTTTTGAAGCTTTTATTCTTTGACATTTGACAAGCAGAAACTACGCCATTACGAAAAATGGAACGATACACGCTTCGTGTCTTTGTTGATTGGGTCCCTGAAATGCATGAAAATGATCCGGAATTCCATCGAAAAATCATCTTGACTGATGAGGCCCATTTCCACTTCGGTGGCTACGTCAACAAGCAAAATTGTCGCATCTGGGGCTCGGAAAACCCAAGAGTTATTGTTGAGAAGCCTCTCCATCCTCAACGTGTGACTGTTTGGTGCGGTTTATGGTCCGGCGAGGTTATTGGACCTTATTTTTTCGAAAATGAGGTTGGATCAACAGTGACGGTGAATCGATTGCGCATTGGACAGCCCAGCGTCGATTCAAGACCTCAAAGATAAAAATCGTGAGGCTATCGAGGACATAGGGCAGCCACTTTGCGATGCGTGCTCGTGGTGGCCATTTGGCTGGTGTTGTTTTTCATTATTAACGGCATCCCTTCCTCTTTATTATGGAATAAACATCCGATCATTTATCTCAAAATATGGCATTTTGCTTTGAATACCAAAATAACACTTCTTATTGGAAATCCCTTTATTTTCTTACCCCTTGTCATTGTTGCCATTCGCGCCGTGGAGGAAAGAAGCCGTTCAACTCTAATGAAAAAAACTCACACTTTTGTTGCAAGATGCTTTTTGCACAAATTCCTTTTGCAATGTTCTCGTTTTCTATCGTAAGTTGAACCGATCATGTTGCTTACAACTTAAAACCACAAATTTTAAAAACAAGCACATGCTACAGTTTTTTACAGAAAAATGACATTTTTCGTTTGCAGTGTTCTAATTTTGTCGTCCACAATAATGCAACTGACTAGACAATTGACATTTATCAAAAAAATTGATCAAAATTGACAATCGCAATACCACTTTGGCTCCATTCAAAATGGAAATTTAGTACGAGTTGATGACAGGCAATAGTGCATTCATAATTGACAGTCACAATACCAACGACAACATTTTTTTGATTAGCATCGTTTATCGTTTATTTTTCTATTTTTTGACACTCGCAATAGGGGTGTTTATATTGCTGACTTTGTCTAATCCAAATCACCCTTCCATTAAACAGTTTCAACCACTTTTCCAAGGAAAATCTCTTTTCACATTTTGACAACTAAGTGCCACAAGTTTGTGATTTAATGGGAAAGTCTATGCAAATAAAAAAAGGTTTCTTACGCCTAAGATTACTGACAGATGATACGTCAATATGCCTGTTAGATCTTTAACTTTTTAATCACTCCTTGCACTTTGGATTCAGCTTGAAACGTTTATATTTTAAGGAAAGTGTGGCAAGAATGTAAATTATGTGTCAAATGACTAATCTAGTACACAAATTAAAGAAATCGGGGAATCTGAAATTCTGTAGAATCTATAGTTAAACTTAGACCAAAGTAATAAATCAATCCGTACTTGATTAATTCCTTGCGAATTCCAACACAAAGAGATCTAATGATATGTAAAACATAAACATATTTGGAATTTAACTGCGTTTATGCATCCGTCATAAATAAATTCTTATGAACGCGATACTAGCTTTCAATAAAACAGTTGCATTTAAATTAAATAAACGGTATTTATTTCAAATTTTTGTGTTTTATGTATGAGTCAGTATGTCGAAAAAAAAAGAAACTAAAAATTATTCCTATAACAATATTAGATTGCGTTAAATTAAATACTCAAATAGAAACAAAAGGGCAAAAAATAAAAACCTAAATTTAATTACTTGCACACTTAAAATTAATGTCTTTTTTTTTTGTTTAACGTATAAGAAATAAAAATAAAAATTGTAACTCGCATAGTTGAATAATTAATTTACTTAAAAAAGACTAAATTACTTTTTTTTTTACTTTTTTCTTAATATTAAACTTTGAATATTGCTTATACATATTTTGCTTATGTAAGAAATATATAAATTTATGTTTATACTTACAAACTACGTTTTCTTTGTCATTTGTTGCTATATGTGTCCCTTTTAGGAATGTTTTAAATTCGAAAAAAAAAAAAAAAATATTTACATTTTCATAGACTATGAGAAAAATTAATAATATCGTTTGTATAAAATGTTTGTTCTTAAACTTATTCAACAAGTCTTTCATAATTGTTTTATTTTTTGTCTTTGTCATGGAAGGGAATGTAATAGAATCTACTCCATTTTAACAATAGTATTACGTTCGAGCTGTCGCTGCAGGTTCCTCTCCATTTCACCGAACGGTGTCATCTGAATGATGTGATGATGCAGTTGCTGTTGCTGCTGACGCTCGTAGTCATCGTCAATGGACGAGCTCCGACTCATCGTTTGTTGGATTATTGGATGTGACGTCTGATGGTGCTGCTGGTGGTGCTGATGGTGATGGTGGAGGTTTTCGATTTTGATGGCATCGTTTTCGACACCAGGCAACGAATCGTAGAAATAAATTGGCGACTGTGACGGACTGTAGACACGATGCTGTTTCTCTGTTGGCGATGGTGACATCTCGAACATCTGATGACCTGTTATCATTTGTTGCTGCTGATGTTGTTGAGATTCCTGATGGTGGATTGTCAGATACCTTTGCATGCATTTTATGTTCGAATTTAGCAGATTGTTGTTGTTTTGGCTCGAACTGTTATTGTTGTTGGTCAGTGCTGTCGGTGAGCCGGCTAACACTGAACCGTTTTGCATTGAGGGCGACGAGTAATGCAGTGGCGACATGTCGTCATGCTGGTTAATTGGTGGCGATGGTGTGCCTGGCGTAACCGCTTGATGATGAGACGACGCCGATGACGTTGTCGGAGTATGCGGTGGTGGAGTTATGGTCGTCGGGCTACTGCTGGCGTTCGAATGATTAAGCGTGCTAGTGTGTTGAATTGATGATGTCAGGCTTTTCAACTCTGCGCAGGGAAAAGAAATGATAAGATAATTGATAGACGTTCTGTATACAGTGTGACTATGACATTTTACCATTGTTTGCCTCTTGCACGTTGTTGGCGTTGCCGGTATTCTTGTTGTTTGTGGAAGATGACGACTTGTCTGCTTTGCTTCCTTTTGGTTTTCGCTTTCGGGTCTGTAAACAAGTGGAAAATTGAAATCGGTTCGGTTTTTCAGGTCTCTAAGGTTGTAGTTACCTGGATGGTGTCTTTTTTCATGGCCAGCGGCCGCTTGACACTGTGCAGCTTAAAGTACAGGCCGCAGGCATTGCAAACTGGCTCGCCATTTGGATTGCGGCGCCACAAAGATGTTTGGGTGGTGTGACAATTCGAACAGGATAGTCCAACGCGACGTGATGCACTCTGTTTTACAAACGAAAAATAATTAAATTAGTTATAGGGAATGACAAACTTGCTTGCGGTTGTTCATTTGGTTTATCTAAATGCACCTATGTTTGTTTTAGGGGGAAATACCTAAAAAGTTGTCTAACATTGTAAGTTCACGCATGAAAGAGAAAAAGGAAGACCAAAGTCATTTAATGCAGGAGACTTTGCTTCAGTCAATCAGATTTCACTTTAAAAACAAGTAAAACTTTGGACTAAATGCACTCAAAATGTGCGAGAAGTAATATACCTATTATTGTTTGAAGCGGAAGAGCACCCAATCGTAATAATTGCGTGACTTGGTAACTTGAATTTTCTCTAATAACAAATTTAATTATGCCGGTGCATAAAATGAATAGTTTTATGTAAACGCAGTCAATTTTGCGTGGTCCAATTCAATAATCATTTGACGTAGGTAGTTGGCTCCTCGTTGTCCTTGTATTAAACCTACAAGGACTGTTTTATTGAAAGTCTATGGTTGCAAAGCAAAATACACAAAAACACGATTTAAGGCGACTTTTTTCGAAACAGCCTGAAGGTATGCAAGTATTTGTGGCAGAGTGGTATATTTGGTCTATGTTTTGGCATTTTAGCATGCATAATGCGGAAGCAGAGGAGCACCAAGCTCATAGTGTTTGGCTTCTGGTCATTCTTTGACAAGTTGCGGAATGAGGAAGATAAGAAAAACAAAGCGCCGCGTTAATAACAACTTTACTATCGACGTTAAATGTACGAAAGCTTACAATTGCGAAATTTGTATGGAAAATATAACCATTGAACTACTAAAATTTTGAGTTGAAACTAAAAATGTTTACTGGTATTTTGAGTAGAAGAGAGTAACTTTCTTTTCTCTATGACCTTTGGTATACTCCTTTAGTGTCAATAAGACACCAACTATTCTTCGCTGCATCTAAAGAGGAATAGAAACTAAAAAAAGTGCAAAGGACCTGTTAAAATTCATAATGCATTTAGATAAATCAACAAACTATAATTAAAATTACGCATGCAATAAAGTACTTTGTATTATTATTATTTAAAAAAAAAAAATAAAGAACAAAATTTTTGAAATATTTATTAACATCTCGCAAAATTAAAACAATTCAAACTAGGTTAACTAAAATTAATTTATTTTAAAAAAAACCTACCAGTCGACGACTTGATTTTGTTTCCTCTGTTGGCCTACTCGGCATTGGATTATACTGATAGTAGCTCTTATAGAAATCCCCACCTTGTTCAGCCACTGTAATAATATTATTAAATTGTTTCAAAGAATTTAATAATTTTCTCAGTACCGTTTTGTTTTCTTTTTTTAGCAGTAAAAAATACTTTATACTTTATAAGAGAGAGAGAGAGAGAGAGTAAAAAATGGAAAAAAAAAACGTTTGGTTTTGTCAAATCCTATTACACTATTGTCCGAATTGCGGATCAATTTAATTTTTTTTTTTAATTTATAATAAATTCAATTAATCAATGCTTTTGGCCCCCGGGAAGTAAACAAAAAAAAACGACGGATTTCTATAAGATTTATTATTTAATTGAATATTTGTTATTTTTCTTTTCATTTCAAAAATTTTGTTCTCAATTTTATATTATTTTTTTGCGATTTTTTTTTTTTAAATAGACAGAAAAATAGTAAAAAAAAGACGTTACCAATCTTCTAGGTTGTTTTACTAAGGGTCGATTCATTCCGTTCATTTTATGATAGAGACCGCATGCATTGCATAAGTAATGTCCGGTATTATCGCGTCGCCATAATGGGGTTGATATAGCACCACAATTGACACATTCACGCCCCTCAGTGAAAAAATTGGCGTCGAAAAATGCTTTAAATAAGTAACAATTTGATGTGTGTTTTTTTTGTAACAAGTATTGGTATTGAATTTGTATTTTTATTTTTTTTTTGTGACTTTTGTGTTGTGTAATTTGTGTGTAACTTTTTTTTGAAATATATAGTTAAAATGTTTTTTTTTTTTTTTTCTTTTATTGTTTTGTTTTTTTCCCTGTGTTATGATAATACCCATGAAATTAATTGAATTTATTATAAAATTAAAGGTTATTAATAAAGCTTGGAACAAAATAGAAATAAATATAAATGTACATGTAGGTAATACAGTTTCTAAAATCGAAAGAGAGAAGTATGTGTAGCAAATAGCAATGCAAATAATATTCATTTATTATCCAAATGTGTTTTTGTTTCCCTAGATTTGGCAAGAATGTGATCATTATCTATCGGAACTGACTACTAATAACAAATTTTAGTCTTGACTAATAAAAGCTCACAATTGGATAATTTTTATGGAAAACATAATTGTTTTGCATTACTCAAATTTTAAGTCGAAACTAAAAATGTTTATTGGTTGCGTTCAAGTATCGAGTTTAGTACCTAAGTCTGACAGCTAGTTGAATTGATGTGTCTCAGTTCTGATTTGTCTGGATCATTCTTATGAACAGCTTTTTCAGTTGACGTTTATGGAGGAGAAGCACACGAATCTAGCCAAGAAATTCTTACTAAGTACTGATTACTAAGTTGACAGTTCGTATATATATGTTGCTGACGTAGGAAAAGTGACGTAATCGACCAAAATAGTTTTTCCATTCAGCTAACATCTAGTCCGGAGCAATCTAGTCGACTTAAGATAACTAGATTTTTGATTGTGCACATTAACAAAGTAACCTTACTGTTGAATGTTTTTCTGCTGTCAAAGTTGCAATTGATGTGGCGGTGTTCATCTGTATCTAGCTTAAAAAGTACGAAATCGGCTTGAATACAAATCTACTACTAAATGAGCTTGATCATGTTAACGTAAGTTCATTTGTTTGATTTAACAGATTGAAAGACTGTGATTATTAATTGAAACATTTCTGTTTTCTAAGATCTTTCCGCAGTAAAAGGATTTCATTCACGGAGGGGCTAATTTGCTGCTCCTATTTCAAGTTGTTATGTAAGATTTTCCTCTTGACCTGTCATAATATTCATTAGACAATCAATTAAGCTATGGAAAATGTGTTTTTCGGTAATTTGCCAGCTTAAATTTTGTAAGGACTTTTGTACAAATTGAGCTTGGACTGCATGCTGATCGCCTGAACAGCTTTGCTTTTTTTATTTTACAGGGGATTGAAATAGTAAGCAAACTCATCTCAATCTATTCGAAAAGGTCAACAATTATAGTCTCTAATATGTTTCGTTTGTTGTCCTAAATCCATCTGTGCATACATTTATGTCTGCCCTGCCACTCAATAAATACTTAACACTTCGACTTGCAAAGAGCGAAAATAAACTATAAAGAAACCCAAAATAGCACTCTCCTACACCCATTGTTATACATTTATAATTCGGGCATTTGTTGCGAGTAAAAAAGGACGATAATTAAACATCCTGTTGCGTTGTGGTTACCTAACATTCTGCTCAAATACGTAGGTACACCCGCGCGTCAGGGTATTTGGAAAACCATGCGCACAGGGACGCAACAACATTTATTCAGGATCCGTGAAAATTAACATACGGCTTTTGAAACACCAAATGTGCACACAGGACTTCTTCTAAGGAGTACGTGATTTTCAGTGTGTGCAACAAAAGACCACAGCACGGCGCCGCCGATAATATAACCTGAGCTGAGGTTATAACTCTCCCATAAGTCCGAGATTCTAAAGCTGCCCCCCTTTCTGACCTGATAATGTTTGTTTCTTTAAATAAATTGCCAAATTTAGAGATCATTTGGAAATACCTACTTCTGTTTTCTGATAAGAAATACATTTTTTTCTAATTCCTTTTGAATAAAACAAAAACAAAGACAGAAAGGCAAAGATTTTTCAACATACAGAAGTAAAGTTAGAGAAGAGAACATAACACAATAAACAAAACACTTACTTGCTGATAACGAAGCCGATGCTGATAGATGTGTCGCTGAATCATTTGCGGTCCGTCCACCACGGGAATTTGGATTCGAGCTGATGGCCCCGGTGATTGTAGTCGCTGCCGTAGCATAGCTAATTGAACTTGTTGGCTCGTAGTGTCCTTGCCAGCCGCTATCATTCTACGTGAAAGCAAATATTGAATTTAATAGAAATTTAAGAAAAAAATAATAATTATAATAAACTCACTTGACCCCTGTAGCTAGTTAAGGCTGTATAATGATTAGCCCCCCGGCCACCGGTTGTGGTGGTGTTGAAATTGCCACTGCCACTTGATGCGATCCGTTGAAATGCCGGTAACGTTCCACTTTTGGTTGAGCCGTATTCATCGGGTGTTGTACTAGTTCCACTAACAGGTGACACTATGAGATTCGATGAGGTGCTGGACCACATGTGCGATCCGTCATTAGTTGGACTACCGTTCAGGTATTGCATACCATTTGCAGCCGACGCTAGTAATGGTCTTGCATAGACTGAACTGCAATTTTTCAGACAAAAGAAATTCCAATTATTATAATAATTAATTAACAAATTTATTATCAACAGTTAAGAGATTGAGATTAAAAGCTCTTGATAAGCTCACAACAAAGGGCAGGGTACATGACATCGATCTATGTTGGACAGTGATAAGTTATTGTTTTGACAGTCATTATTGACGTAATGAGAAGTGTGTATTTTAAGATGTCTTGACAAGCATCTTCAATGGAATGGAATAGACGCAAATGAATAGAAACTGCGACTGCTAGCGATTCTACTCATGTTCTCTCCTCTCCATCTTGAGCATTGATTTTGCACCACATAATATTTGAACAGTGACGATTTATACATAAAATCAGTGACAAAAGAGTAAAATTGACATTCGACTATTATTTGCAGGCAAAATGAAAAAATATTGGTTCACCCACTGGCCACTATGCTTTGTTCTTCCTTGATTTAGACTTTCTAAAAACCAACACTGGAAAATGTTCGAAACCGTTATGAAGGCTCCCATCGGTTAGTATTCTATAGCATTTTTGACAGTAAAATATATATTTTTGCATTTCGAATGACTGAATGCTGTTAAATATAACTGAATTGCAGTAGTTATCACCGTGTGTTATGAAATGTAAAAGAAAGCAAAAGTATGCTCAGTCAGCGGCCTCAGCTACTCGTCTGAGAATTGTCATGCATATACCAAGATGGCCAATAAGATCTAGATGATGTGTGTGAGCGAGTCGTCAGAAGTCGAGAAGGTTTGTCTAGACTAGATTAATATTACTTTTTGTACGTCAAAAGTAATAACGTCAGTCAAAGCTTGAAATAATAAAAATCCTTCCATTTTTCACTAAAATAGTCAAATCACATTAAAGCATGACAGGTTGAAATAAAATATGCATCAGCTAGGGTGCTAGTCAGTTCGATTCGAAAACATTCAGAAGAGTGATATGTAGATTTCAAAAAATGTTTGGTTAAAAAGATTTCCAGTCGAAGACAACATAAAACAGATGTCATCATATGCGCGCTTTTTAATTTCTCATTAGCGTTCCTAAGTGAAACTCATAACCCCATGCAAAGTTTTGACAGCGTGTCCCATAGTTGTAATAGCTTCGCGACAACTGTGTAACTTTTCAATTCGAAAGTGACAAATGCAACAAAATATGCAGGTATCCGACGCAGAAATAAAAAAACGGTATGTACTACTGTTAAGTAGTGATGGCCAAAATAAGGGAGAGGCTGTGAATATACACCAAACAAAACGGTCCACAAGACACCGCCTACAATGTCGGCTATGAGTTCAGACGACATAGTTTATATTTAAAAGTTCAATCCTTGTGAATTGGAAATGTGTTTATACTCTCAAGGCGATGCCAGGTCGTATTGTAAACAGGGAGACATTTTAAGGGCACTTAACACCAACTCGACACTGCACATATTCCTATAAACATGGTGACAAAGTTTGACCTCGCTTTGAATACCATCTTTCGACCCGACTTAGCAGATTTATATTTATTTACCCAACAATGTGACACTGCATCATCCCAAACAAAATATTTTACGCTCGCCGATCGCTCGCCGTTGGAATTGAAAGACGAATCACAGAAACTGCGATGACCGAAATAAAAAGAACAACCGATACCGCTACCCTGCTTACGAAGATGACGATCTATGATTTCTTTTGACAAGCAGTTGTCACCAAAGAAACAAATCTTTACTTATTGCATCCGTATCGTCACTACACGCGGACCTGAACGCAAGCCGGCTACTGGAATGCCCTTGGTCTTAATTTTTTTGTTTGGTATAACCGTTTTTTGTGTTGTTTTGTGTTCGCTTTTGCTTTTGTTGACGTTTCGTTGTTGTTGGCGGTTTCATTCACCGGCTTTAATGACTAAAGCCACACACCAAAGGCAAGGGTCATGGGTATGGTTATGTTTATGGTATACATTGACGTTTTGTCAACAAAACGTTTTTTTCTTCTTTCGGGTCTTCTATTTTCTGCGACTGTTCGCTTGTCACTCGGTCAATTTCATAACGTTTTTTCGCGTGCTGGTGGTCTCGCCGAAAAATTGCATTCAACGTCAAAAAATAAGAAGAAAAAATACAAGAAAAAACTGCATGCGGCAAATAATGTCAACCGATATTGTTTAAGCTCTGAAAAATGTAAATAATAATATGAAGAAGCGTGCAGCGGAATTTAATATTGGCAACAAATATGTGGAGGAGGAAGGAAAGACCAAAGTCAAACTGGACGATGGACAGTAGAATTTTGTTTGGAATACGAGAAATGACGACACATTGTCATCAGTTTTGCGAGCGCCGAGATTTGTTACAGTTTCCGTTGTTGGGTTTTGTTTTGGTCTTATTTTTTGTCTTCAGCAGGAATGCAATGAGAACAAGAGAAACGATGAATGGATGGATGAGTGGAGCTGAAAAAAAACGATTATTAACGGGTTTAACGATGGAGTAAGGCATCCAGTTCGTACATCAAAATTTAATAAGGCGACCAGACAAAATGATGAATTCCAAGTTTCGTTTTCCACATCTTTTAGGACACACGACTCGTATGGAAAGTCAGAGTTAGCGTCATTGTAAGTGTCAAATTTTGCCTGTGAGCCATTAAAGTGTTATTCACCCCTCTTACATTTTTGTATAGGCGATTTGAAGTTTATACGAGGGTGCAGTTGGCTTAACCTCGGTGGGTCTATTGTAAACGGTTTTCTAAGCCTTTTAAAATAGGGACCTTATATAAAATAATATATTTTTGTATTATATTAAATATTAAAATAATATTTTTATAGTATTTCAAATGAAATAATTTGTTTAAAGGGCGTTTAATGTCCCGTACCTGACTTAGGTCAGAGGTTATAACATATCTGGCTGTCACTTGTAAATTCTGTTTGTGTCAATATAAAATTCGCTTTAATGTGAACAATGTTGTATCTACCACATCCGGCTTTATTAAAAATTGTGACATTTGCCTATGAATGTTTAATGCGTTTGTGCATTGAGACAAATGAATTTTATTTTTTAACTGAAAACGCAAGTTCGCACCCAGCCACAGACATCAGCAAAAACGTGATTTTAATTTCTATAAATCTGGTCAAAAAATGTTTTGTTAGTTAAATGATCATAAATCTGACAGCTACCTACCATGAACACCTTTTGTTAAATAGCCTTTCTTAAAATAGTTGACACATTTAAACTGCCGTGTATCAATTGCTCTAAGGCCCGTTTGCTGATTGAAGCGATTTAAGTTCCACTTCAAATCTTATGTGACAGTTCATCACATAGAAAAAGTAACCCATAAGGTATTTAAGTAGAACTTAAATCGCTTTGAGTAGTATTAGCAGACGGGTCTAAATATACTTGTTATGTTTGGATAATATTCTAAACTATTTTTTATGAAAAAGGACAATTCTAGCTGTCAAACATTTCTCTACTCTGACAGCTATGTTTATAGTACCTACATAAAGGATCATGTTTTGACATTTTCTTGTGCTGGAATTAGCTGGAATTTCAATTTAAGCGTGATATAACCTACATAGCAAATGCACTAATAAAGTTAAATAAATCAACAAAAAAAAATTAGCATCAGTTTTGATCTTTTGTTATAGTAAATGCGTATTTTCTTGTCACGTACGAGTCGAGTATCCATCTCGGTTTTCCCCAAATATCACAACATTCCGGGTAATCACATTCGATTTTATTGCGAAATTCCTATAATACTGCGAGAATTACACCACAACACGTCTAGTACAAGTGTAACAAAAACGTAAAAAAACTTTGTTGATTTATGTTGGAAACAAGTGTTTTCCAATAACTGCTGTCAAGAATTTAAATCCACTATACCACTAGTTGTCAATTATCTTTATTTTCTAAGTCAAAGCTTTAAAAGTACCTATGTAAACTTCAATGGGTCGTTTGAGGGAATATGAATTTTTAACTGTCAAGAAAACACTGTCACATACCATCTCTCCATGACGACATCCATATAACGTAAGTCCATCCTAAGTCAGCAACTATTCCATTCAGGAATTATCTTAAAATATATTATTCACACACTTGAGCATTATTTACTGTTCCTTTTTGCTCCTATTTCATCGAATGAACTATCGATAGATCTATTGACTTTAGGCAGCGATCTCTATCGACGTCTTATCACCTGCACTACTCCGATTGAACTATTAGCACGGCCGAATTCGGTGTAGCTTGCCGTTGGCGCACCGGACAGACTTATCGAAAAGATGTGCCACTGGGTACCTATGTGGTCCGTGGAGTGGCCTCCCCTATAAGAAACTAAACTGAGATAATAGTACGATATTACGATACACTACTTGTCAATCTCGTTCTCGTATAACAAAGACCCCCCCACGACATGTTCTTATTGTTTGTCATTAGTTACACTTTTTTTCCCAATGTGTTGTGGTGTGTGTACTTTTTTATTATTGTTTTTCCGTGCATTCGAAACGTGTGTATTTGCATTTATTATATAATATATTTGTATGAATATATAGGAAGTTGCAGGCCAGAATGTATTTTAGAGGAAATTACACAAAACTCCAAAGAATATACGGAAAAAAAAGTCAAACAAAGTACGTGCAAAAGTTCGCTTTTTTTAGCTACACGCGCTCGCGCGCTCCCTCCACCACCGACATCATATGCAAGCCAAGTGGTGTACAATATTAGTTTACGAACTACGAAGCCGCTATCGATTTTTATGGCGCGAACGCAGATGTGACTCTGCGACACAGCTTGGTTGAGTGACTTGTACTTGTACGACGAACACCTACACCATAGAATATACTTTTGAAGGGAATTGTATTCGGCTTGTTATGCATGGGGACGGAGATGAAATATGGGTGACGACATCATTGGTTCCGGTGAAAAATAAACTATAAACTATGCGAACAGCATCAGAGTGGAATTGGAAATATATACAGGGATTTCGAAAGATCTAGGTCATTCGTAAAATGTGCTTGGTAAGTGGGTCAACAAAGGAGATAATAAGAATGGAAGACTAGAACGTTTGCATAGATGTTTTAAGCTACGGGGGGAGCTAAACAATTAAAAACAAGGTAACAAATGGTAACGTCTATATTCTTACCACATATTCGCGTACATAATTCGTGCGTCAAATAAACTGACATCCACACAAATTTCTAGTCGACGTAGCGCTACAATCAAATACATTTCTCTAATCAATGAATTACCAACGCTTTTGCGAATAATGTTCTTTTAAAAAAAACTCTAAGGGCCCCTACACACTTGGGTAATTTGTTTGGGCATTTTGTTCGTGACAATATATTTTGCATGGGAATGTCAACTGTTTTCTAGCTTTTCGAAGTTTTTCGAAGATATAGTCTCTTGTTTTTCGCAGACCGACTACTTTTCGACTACGTTATGTAACGATCCTCAACTATATGACAAACCTCAGCTATAGGTACAAAAAATCTTCGACATGTCATGCGTTAATTCACATTAGGTCTATTCGCGTACTTTCCCGAGCCAAAGACTTAAAATCTGCCAAACTCAAAACAATTAACGAAACTCTCTCAGAGAGCTGAGAATATACTCAAAAGTACGTGAAACGTGGCTTAGTGGCTAGTGTGTTGGACTACTAAGCGAGGGGTCCCAGGTTCGAATCCCACAAAAAAAAAAAACCCAAATTCCAACTTAGGGTTTTTTCCACTGCGCCACCTCTCGCGAACGTCTCACAAACATCCGAGAGTATAACTGTCTTAAAGAGCTTCTCAATTAGCCGTTTGGAATCGGCATAAAATTGTAGATCCCTTCCATTCGTTCCAAAAATGAAACTCACACAAAACGAATGGTTGTGAGAAGCTAGGCCTTGGGTCCCTACGGACCTGTTGCGCCAACTATATATATATATACGTGAAACGTTCTAGGGGAACATTCGACCACCACTGATTTTTGTTTATATTTTCACAGATTTTCTTTTTCTTTGCAATTGATTTTTAAGACAGATTTTGAATTTGTTTCTTGTCAACTTTTTGCATTTGACTTATTTATCAGTACTTGCCGGTTAAAATTCTCTGAGCTGGTGCCTTACTCTGCATCTAGTTTCGAGAGTAACATTTTTCGAAAATGAACGTTTTGTACTCGCTACTTCGAAAGCTGAATGAAATGTTCTACTACTCCGATTTAGAATTCCGAAAGTGTTACAGAGTACCAACTTAAAAGCAATTTCGAATAGGAGCGACATTCGGAACGAAATAGAGAGTAGGGCCCCTGATTCCAACCAAGAGAGGAACTACTCGTAACTCGTTATTTTGCTAATTTTCTCTTTTCCTGTCATTTTTGATGAGAACGTGTATGGATTTTGTGAGATTGCGATCGATTTATATCGATTGCGTTCGATTTAAACCGCGTACCCGAATGAACCTATTTTGTTCCTTTACAAGTTTCTTATCTGTCACTTTGCTGAGAAAAAGAATACAACAAAATTATTAACACAACATCAAAAGTTCACTGACACATTAGGAAGCTACCCACAATAAATACGTGTTATCATGGTGTCACTTTAATTCCGCATGCACCACACGTCCAAAACTAGAGTAACGTCTATAATTAGTAATCAACAATATTGCGCGCTATAAACATAAAAAAAAAACAAACAAGAAACATGTTCTGCGGGTGCAACAAAACAGTAAAACTCCACCAAGGTGCCCAACAATACCGCCACGCAGAACATCATCAAATACATACACACACGTTATGGACGTTAGATGAACAACAATGCGTACCTCCCTCATGACAGGAACATGTTCATAAATACGTACGAGTATGCTCGCATGACTTTTGGGTAAAGCAAACCTACTGCACTATCAAACAATATAGTGAAAGGTGAGAAAACTTGCTTCGAATCGCGCACATGAGTACACGAATTTTCCCAAAGTATCTATATGAGTTCAGTTTTTTTTTTTTTTCTTCTAAGAACACCTGGGCTTCGTCCGTAAACAGAACGTTTTCATTGTTCGAAATAAATTGGCAACGGGGGCACGCGTATGCTTTTGTCATGCCTGCATACTTTTTCCAAGTGCATACCTAGCATATATTTCAATACTTTGAATGTGCGGCCGAGAGTGACAGAGTGTGTCACCTTAATTTGCTGAAATTTTAATTTTCCTCTGCACGAAAAGTTGGGGAAGATCTCACAGGACAGGACGCAGAAGTCAGAATTTTGGAGATGTAGACGGCAGACACTGAGTCGGAGAAATTGGATATTTGCTGAGAAAAAGTGCAACTTGCCATCATCAGGATGGTTAGCTGGAAATTTTTATTTATAGTGAGAAGTAGTTCAGTCTATACCTATGTGATCTGTCAACGGAACGGAACGGAACGGAACTATTCCCCTTATATTTTTTTAAGGCCATACGTAAAATAATGCAACCGAAAAAGTTGGAACAGCATCAAAATGTTCACATTACAAAAAAATCTGTCAGAAAAATGTTCCAAACGAAAATAATTACAACAAATCAACCACCACTGATTGGATTCTATCAGAAAAAAAAATGCCTGACAGATGGAACAGTAAAGAAATGAAATATTTCAGTGGAATGAAATGAATTTTTTTTTTGTGGAGTTAACTGTGAATTTGATCGTACGAAAAAATGAATAAATTATTTTTCTCGAAACTTTAAAGATCATTTGCTTTTCTTTTTTTGATAAGCTAACTTTATAATTCCTAAGCAAGATGTTAAGACCAAGGGAGTTCAACCATTAGGTCTAAGTGGTCAAAAAAGCAAAACAATATGTTTACGGTTTTGTTTTACGTATGGCTATAATTAGGGCCTATCATTATTTTGAAGATTATTATTTAATCCGGAAACTATCATTTTCAAGACGAATGAAAGGGACCCCTCGGATTTTTGTCTGAAGTTAGCGAGAAGTGGCGCAGTGGGAAAAGCCTAAACAATTAAGATGCGTTGTTTGTTTTTCCTCTGGCTCGAAACAGCTCAGATAATGTAGATTCTAACTAATAAATTGGATACTAAAATAGTAACCACTAAAAATTAGATTGTTAATTTTGTATTTCTGTTTGAAAAGTTCTGAAAAGTGAGAGCTTGGCTAATAGTGGCTTAAAGTTGCTTAAAGTGGAAACAAATACACTTATGAGTACTTATGCATTTTCTACTCTCTTAGAGCGTCTCGATAAATTTGTTTAATTCCTAATATGAGCGAAAGTAAAGTAAAGTCGTTATCTGTCATTGGATTGTTTGCAGCGTTTTGATTTGCAACTGCTGTCAAAAACTAAGTAAATTTTCTTATAGGGTGAGCTCTACAAAAAAGATTGGCAGCATTAATTTCAAACTTCAGTTGAATGTGTAAGTGTCCACAAATTCAAACAACAAAAGTCATTTAGCAACGAATCCCAAACGGTTGTATTTTATTTGTTGAACCAATCCCTTACTCTAGCTGGTAAGGCACTGTCAAATTGTTAATACTTTTAGACTGCGTTTTAGCAAAGGTATTCGTAAAAGATTGGTAGGTGATCAGTGGAATACGGGTTACTGTTTCAGTAACAAATGACAGACATCAGTAAATGTACCAGCATATATATTGAGATCAAGTAAGGTGGAATATGTATTCCTGAATACGTTAAGTAAAACGAAAAACTAACAACCAACCCCGGCTGTCAAGTGTAAAGGTCGCTCCTATTTGCGTTTCCACTTAAAACACAAACGCTCTATGGCTCGCTAAAAATCCGCAAAAAAAATACTCCTGACTCATATGGAAATCAGTTTCAGCTTTTCTTATTTATTTATTTGCTCATTGAAATCGGAACCACGCTTCATGTTTATTACGTGCACCTTACCGTAGTTGTATAGGTAAAACACCCTCGCAGCGAAAATAAATATAAATATGAACATAGGTATTTAAGTTGTACTCTTTCCTAAGTAAACAGATCCATAATAAGTACGTTTAGAGAAACAAAAAACATCGACAAAAATTTGGGTTATGGTTATTTGACACACGTTTATGTCAGTTGCAACGTAATGGTCGATCTCAGATGGAATTTGCTTTTTCCTTTGCATTCATGGCACTCGCAGTTTGAAGAAAGAAATAAAGAAACTAATACAGTAAGTTGGCACCTGTTTTTGTTTTACGATACCAATTAGTCATTAAAAATGGGAGTTCAATTTAATCGCTTGCTTAGTCCAGTTATTGGCACGTTCTGTCAATATGTTTGTACCTATGTAGATGCACGCGGGCTGGACATTGGATTGTGATTGATGATTAACACTGATGTGACGTTAAAGCTGTCACTGTCATTTGCAGTGAGAGTGATTTTCAGCGAGTGCGTTGATCACTTCCTTTGAGCTTAAGATGATTCAATTAAGAACAATGACAATTGTTTTCGAGGCGAGGTCGTTATTTATGAATAATTGCGTAGATTTCATTCTTGTTATTTATGATCGGATTATTGCTTTATCATTTAATTTTAATCCTGCCTATAAACTCATCGTGTGAACTATTTTTTCTAAGCTGTAAAAAAATCCCATACCTACAGTATGATTTAAGAGAACATGTTACAGGTTGCTAGTTTTTTGACAGCTAATACATTTTACTAGCAAATCAGAGTGAAATTATAACACTAGATCGGCAATTGTTTGCGCCTACTGCGTGATGCATACATTCGATTATAGATAGTGTCGAATTGACGTACAACCAAAATGGATTATGATTCAGGTATAAGTCTATTTTCAACTCACTATAGGCATAGGCATGCCAAACTCAAAATTTACCTTTAATTATTTGCGCAAGAGTTCTAGTACAAATTGTGAATTTTTCCTCAAAGGCAAGCTTCTCAATCTAGTGCAATATTAAAATTACCAGCTAGATTGAAAAATAAGCGAGCGAAAAAACGAGCTGTCAATTGAAAGCAATTTAATTTACAAAATTAAGATGGAGTTCTTCGTTAAAATTCGAAACGAAGCTCAAATTTAAAATTATTCAATTTTTGCTGTAAAATAAATGTCAACAAAATCAATTGTCGTTCTTCCATCTTTCATAATATGTGGTAAAAGTTCAGCGGGCTAAAGAAAGCGGCCAATGAAATGCCGCTGTAGCCGATATTAAATTTCTACTTTCCAAACTGAATTTTGACGTCTTCGATCATTTTGTCAAATTAGACGTCTCAAAGAAAGCCATCTTTATATTTTAATCCCGTGGATATTCGTGTGAAACGCACAGACCTTGTGACAGCTATTAGCTATGTATTGATGTGCGGTATTTTAACTTCAAACCTCAAGTTTTTCAACAAAACATGACTCAAATTCAAAGTTGACAATGTATATTAATTGTGCAGCTTAAAATACAAAGTGATCCATTCATCTGACACTTGGAATAGTACAGGCAATGCCGATGAATTGCTGTAGAAATGAACTGCAACTATAAGTGAGAAGTGGCAAGAAGAATTGAACAACTATGACAGATGTCAATTTAAAGTGCAAAAAGATGACAGTTGCAGACATGCAAAACTCTACAGCTAAACTTCAAAGTGACGGGGAATATTTTCTCCAACGAACAAAGCATTTCTGTCAGTTTGAAAAAAAAACAAATAACAAACAGAAAACAAATTTAAAAAAAACTCACCCAGTACTCAATGCGGGACTCAGCTCTTCATAGTCATTAACCGGATGGATCAAAGAATGTTCGGGAGTTACACTGCCATAGATGCTATCACGATGGGTGGCGTTTGTCAGCTGCGTGAAGCTTTGCAGTCCCACATCGCTGCCGTGAGGCGATTCGCCGCCGCTACTGGCCGAGTTATTATGCTGCTGATGATGATGATGGTGATGATGATGATGTTGTTGCTGCTGGTGAGGATTGTGATGATGCTCTTGCTGCTGCTGCTGCTGGTGGTGTACATGTTGCTGGTGATGATGCTGATGGTGCTGGTGCAAATCCTCACGACTTGTCAGAGTCAGATAACTCGTTGATTCGCCATTCGTACCGGTACCTGCGCCACCAGTCAAATGATGATCATCAACCATGGAGCACGTTTCATCCTTCAGTGTATCCTGAATCACCTCATCGATACTGCTCGGCGTGGCGTTATCAACAATTGATGCCGCCGTTGTCGCATGCATATGGTCGGCAGACGCTCCACCGTACGTCGAATACAAGGCCAAATTACTACGCATCGTGATTTGATCTAGCGCTGCTTGCGACGCTGCCGTCAACAGGATGTCCTGAGTATGTTGGTGATGTTGATGGCTCTGTTGCTGATGCTGCTGGTGCTCAACGAGCTTGCTGCTCTCAGCGTCCTTATTGGACAAATCGTATGCCCAATTGAACGGCGGCATAGATGTGCTGTTGTTGCTGATGTTACTCAAATTCAAATACTGATCGCTCTGATCAGCCAAATTCGCCACAATCGCCGGCGAGATACTCGTGTATCTCGACTGATATTGCTGGATATCAGCGTACTGTAACGCTGCCTCTGCCGGATCGTGGCCCAGTTGTTGTTGCAAACGATTGCTGGATATAATCACTGTATTGTTCGAACCACGATAACCGATCGGTAAATTTTGTACACTACTACTAGCGCCACCCGTCATATGATCATTGCCGGCCGATAAGAGAATTATGTTGTCACCACTTTCACTGCCACCGTTGTTGGTATTGTTATTCTGATTAGTGTTGTTGTTGTTCACTCGCAAAATGGCATTGCTATCAGTGACGTTTCCACTGGTAACGGTATCTTTTTGCAAATTATTCTCAATCACTGACACTGCACTTATGACAGATATGGTCGACGTTGGCGTCACCGGTAACACTGATAACACACTACCACTACTACCGCCACCGTTCGAAGGTGATAAGATACTCTTCGACACTACTGTTTGCGTAGATAATGCTGCTGACGACGACGACGCTGCTGATGATGATGATGGGGGTGAATTCGATTCGCCGCTGTCTAGACCTGGCTCAGTTTTACAACATAAAACTGTTTGGTTTGGTGTGTCGCTCGCAACTGATACGATCGGTGTACTCGTTGCCAGGGTAGACATCGTCGTCGCTGCTGCTATGGTGGCTGATCGTGGCTCCGCGGTCGTCGCTGCCACTGCGAATGCTTGTGAATGGGACGACGCTGAGGATGATGTAGATGGCGATCGATGGGCTTGTGTGTGTGAGTACTTGTTTTCGTGTTGCTCTTGTTGCTGCTGGTGGATTAGAAAAGATCCTTCGTCCGTCACTGCCCCTCCGCAGTCGGATTGCTGTGCATTGGTGTGGGTTGAGGATTGTGGTGGACTGTTGCCATAATTGCTAGGTACGAAGGAGGGTGGCAAATTGCTGGGATCCCTATATTGTCGGTCATTACTGCTACGATTGTTATTGTGGCGCGTTTTTGACACCTCGACTGGTAGTTTCATGTTGTCGAGCGAAACTGAAATTCAAATTAAAAAAAATAAAAACGATTATTATGGCAAGTGAATTCCATGGGCACAAGAGAAAGAGAGAGAGCCACTATTCAAAAGTAGACTGAAAGAGAGCAGCAACGTTCCTATAAAAAGTCTCACTCGCTTCGAGTGTTCCCCTACACGATCGTGTGCTTGTAGTTCTATCTCGCTTTGTTCAATTGCTCGGCGTGTCAAGAGGATCGCCAGATCGCAGTATATAAGTGCGATTGTGTGCGTTCACTGGTATCCGCCCCATATGAGTAGGTAGATATTTATGTTCTTTGTCTGGCTTGATTGAAGGCAAGTGGGTCTATTTTTAATTCAAGCGTTGGTGTTGGATATGTGCGGCTGAGTGAAGAGCAAATTACATTATGATCGGTGACCGCAACGATCGTGCACAGGCGAATGGCTGTGGGGATTTTAAACTCTATATACAGTGACAGAGTTGCCAACAATTCTCGTAGGAGTTGGATTTATTTATGTGCGTTTATTACAATGGTGGGCTGGCTTTTTTGATTGTTGTACATAGAACTAAGAGGCATGAGATAAAAATGTATGAGGCTTCTTTTTTGTGCGAAAAATATCCTGACCTTACCTAAAGTTTCTATTTGGTAGGAAAAATGTTCTCGCTATAAATGAGCCCTTTCTCAGGTGCGATTTTGTTCCAAATCGATGAAAATCCGAATGGGAAGTTTCACTTCATGCGAATATGGTGGATTTCGAATTTTTACGAAAACCAAGAAGTCTGATGGTTACCTAACCGAGACATTGTTTTAAAGCTCTCATTAATATTGTATGGAAGTTCCTTGCAGCCTAAGCAACAAAACTTTGAAAGAACAACTTTATTGAAGCTGAATGGAAGCTGAAACCGAAAGCCTAATGTGAATTTTAAAGTTTTCTGGTGTGTAGGCATTTCCGAGTGATCTAAAGATCGAATTGCAAATTCCGTGGGTATTTGCGAATCAATGTAGTTATCACTGGATGAACACATAAATAAATACATAAATTACTGAAGCGAAGCGTGCGGTTTGAATTGGTGGCTCTGACACTATAGTTTCGGCGAACGTTTAGCATTTCATTTTCCTGTTAATCTTCAAATCTTAGGTGGGGCAGATGGTCTTTTCACCTAAGTTTTGCAAAACGCCCGCGGTCTTCCTGAAAACATCTCTGGAAATTCCTCACACTACGTACCTAGGTACATAACTACTTCTATTAAAAAAATCTCAAGTCCAATCTTCTGTATATCAATGAAAGTAATAGCCACTGAACTCTTAGTGGCTCTGGAAATATACCCTGGGTAAGACCGGAGCCGAAAGAAGTTTTTGATAGCCGACTTTGGTTGCATTAAGCCTACAGGCGAAGTTTCGTCACATAAGCACTGAGCATGTGGGTTTCTTAGATGTGTAACCTTAATGAAAGAGCTTATTAAGCTTTATTCATTCTTAGCTAACCTCTTCGATAAACGGGACGATGTTACGTGCTTTTTATAGCCCAATCAGTGTCCTTGAAAAGTGCCCAGCTAAGAGCTACAGCTACTATATAAAAATGTTGCGTCGGTCTACTATTCTCTTCGAGCTTCGGTGTCTCTAAGCTTCCTTCGGGAGGTGCGAAATTGCGCGGGAGGAAATAACGACCAAACTAAAAAATGAATTAAGGTCCCAAAATTACGCTCGCAATGCAATAACAACAAAAATGTGATATATTTTGGGTAGAATTAAATTTTCTGGGGCCTTATTTCACTTTTAGAATTGAGGTGCTATCTCATTATGAAAAAATTCTTCAAAGCCTAACACCTTCCTTAGCCGTTCTTCTCTAGCAAGTGTTATTTGTACGAGCATAAGTTTTTCATACGAGTGCCTCAAGCTGTGAGTGGATAATCATTTAATTCTTTACTGTTGTAGATAACAAATAAAAAGTTGTTTTTATTTGATGAAATAATATCTAGAAATTCGTTGAAGCTTTTGCTAACGGCTTGGCCCATTTCCAATGTCCACAGAAGGTCCCTTTGGAAGGTGGCAAAAACGCTTAACGGTGCGCTTTTTGAAAATTAATCAAAGCTTAAGCACCCATTTTAGCTGAATACTTCGAAAACTGCTGAATCCTCCACAAAATCCAAACCAGATGCAATTTGCGCTACCTCACTTCGAAGTAAACATGCTGGACCGACCTATAACCTTCCAGGATGTCACAAGAGTTATACATAGATAGATTTGATGGCGGCTTTCCATTTTGTCGACAGAAGAGCTCAATTTTTTAAATTCAACAACTTGGGAGCTTCGACAAAAGTACTAAGAGTGTCACAAAAAATATACCAAGATAACGCCACAACGGTCTGGGATGGAAACGTGCTATCAAGTTGGTTTCCGACCAACTCTGGGCTGAAGCAAAGATGTCTTTACTGAGTCCTCTTCTGTTCTCAATCTTCCTGGCTAATCTTGTCGCATATATATCACGGTCATGTTACAAATCATGATAAATAACTTGCAACAATATAGCCAAATTTGTAACTTGCAACTTAATGCCAACAAATCAAAAAGTTATGATTTTTCGTAACGGGGGCGCTACGCAATTAAAGAAAAATGGACCTGCCAAAATGAAGAACTAGAAAGAGTCAAGGAATACAAATACCATGGAATACTGGGGCCGAGTTACCGCATCCGTGATATGGCTCGCTCCCTGAATTTTGTGGACTTTACAAGCAAAACAATAACAAATTCAGTGACGTATAACTCGACCACGTATGCAGTAATTCAACCCCTGATTTTCACAGTTAATAAAAAGTAAAAATAACAGCGGACCTGTATGGCTTCCTTCAGGGACGCCTGAAGTAACTAAGATTCCCTTAGAAAAACATAACAACGACATATTGTGTCCAAGTAGGAATTAAACCATCGAAGTAAAGGGCCATAAAATCTATATGCACTTAATTTTTCTAAGAGAATCATTAGATAAACTCTACCGAAAGCGTTCACGAAGTCAGTGTAACTCAGCTTTCTAAAGACGCTATACAAAAATTTGTGAATTCCACTAAGTTTGAAACAGTAGATCTGCCTTTCCAAAAACCATGTTGATATTTGCTGATTTCTTGCTTGATTGTAAGAACAAGCTCATCTATTACAAGGCAAGCTAACATTTTCGGAATAACCGAGAGCTTAGTAATAGGTCTGTAGTTAGAAACAAGATGTCTAGTACCCGGCGTATAGACTGGATCTATGATCTATAGGTGCTTTCCATTCATTTAAAAAGATTTCCTTAACAAGGGATTCATTAAAAAAATCTAACAACGTTCCCAAAATATCTGGCTTTCTTTGTAGTCTTAAACTATTTAAGACAATCTGAACATCACTGACGTCTAACGTGTTCAAAGAGCAATCAAAAACAGATGGGAGGGAACGAATATAGTTAAAATCAATAGAAGGTGAATATGTGGAATTGTAAATACTTTGTAAACCAAGCTTTAAATAAAAAATTTGTCTGCAGACGGTTAAAGCCAACGCTTATCTTGTATTATAGTTATTATTGTAACAACTACTGAATATAAAGTAATACACTACTAATATTGCCGAAAAGTTGTAGAAGATACATTGAAGGTGTTCTTATCAGTTTTTGGGGCATATTCTCATCTGTCATCATTCATCTATGATATGTCAAAAATAAAAATGTTCTTTGCGGCTTTAATTCATTTATTTTCATTTTTTTTTGGGCTTTACTTTCACAAACTAAATGGGGCTTTGTTTCGTTGTGAAAATTTGCCTAATTTTTTAGGAACTAATTTAATTTTGATCTTTGAGGCATTATTTCCTGCGGCGTAATTTCGCAGCGTCCTTAATTCTATTCAGTTCTTAAAGTTGTTTGCCTAGATTGCTTATACAAAATCGAAGAACATTGTTTCGACATTGGGACTCCTCGATCACCTTTAATTTTAAAAGAACCTCCCTCTTCTTTTTTTAAGCTATCTTCTTCTCATGGCTCAATAAAACCTTTTCAGTGTAATTTTTTTGTACCGCAGTTCTTTTTTTGCACTTAAGCATCTTTTTAGATGCACCGGAATGTCCGCCCTACTTTGATTGGGTTAAAACATAGACCTGGTACTTCAAGTTTAAGTTTGTGTCAACAAATGAAGCTGTGAGAAATATGCAATAAGACTCGGAACATTTTTCCATCAAACGATGCAGCCTCAGAGCTGTGTAAACCTCAACCTCGACTTGAAGGTATAGTCTTCACAGATAGAAGGGAACAGCGCTAATTTTTGACGATCCTATAATAGGTTTGTATGACGTGGGCCCGTTTAACCCTAACGTGTTCGATGTCGCACTGAACTCGCCCTGGTTCTGAAAACCTGTGTTTGACATGACTTCTAGGGCGCCCTAGTTGTGCCCTGAACTGACCCCAGTTAATTTGTCGTTGCAAGAACTCAGTGCTGAGTTGCGCTGTCATTTCGCTGGCTGTCATTCACTTGTTTATCGTGATAAAGGTAAATACAAATACATTTGGTATTCAAAAGAATTGAGTTCACGCATTTTTAACAATAAACGAAAAATAGTTTTATGTCTTCACACTTCGTTCACCAAAAGATAAATAAATATTTTTCAATGTCAAAAACTGACGGACTTCAGCGAAAATCATTTTGCGTTCGATAAAGTGGCCGAGTTTTCAGGATTTTGCAGGGTTTTTGACAAGTGTGAAAATCATCTGACACTTCTCAGTGCGCACTAGTGGGCACTAGTGCTAGGCACGTCAAACAAACCTAATGGGGAAAAAAGTGACGTGCATCATTCTTCAAATTCAAACTCAACCACAGCAACTGGTGGCAAATGAAGAAACGAAAAGTTTCTCTTTTCCCACATTTTTGACTACGAGAATTTGTACTAAATTTAAAAAATTCTTATAAAACGATTTTGTTAACTTTTCTCATGCAGAAATGTAGCTATATAAATGTTACTTGTGATTTCTTCTTTTTTTTTCGATTGTAGGGAAATTTCGCTGAGAAAAGGGGGAACATTTACTCTAAAGCCTGTGAACAGTGTTTGAATTGAAAGTATACTTGACATCCTGGATTTTTTTTTTTTGCAAAAAACCAGCAATCTTTTTAAGTGAAAGAGAAAACAGAAACCTTCTCTTCCTTTATGTCTCCTTAGTTTCCAGTTGGCTGTAATTTACTTACAAAGCTTCAGAAAATAGATAGGTAAGCAAAAAAAAGAAGAAGCAGGAAACAATATTCGGCCAGCAAACAAAAACAAGCCGTTAATGAATTTAGACAACAATAAAGTTCAATCTCTGTCAATAAGAGCCCCTAAGTCTCATACCTACTTCCCGTTGTAATAGCTTTTCAGGATGAAAACATGTCTCAGCAAGAACACTCATTTCCATTAATTACTGTATCGTAAAACTATATACCTACGTACGATCTACTTCCTTGTTTATCGCGGTCGTAAACATCATCGACCAAGCCGGTAATAGCAAAAAAAAAAAATGTAAAACAAGGATCTACTTTAAAGGAAAATAACAAAACGCATGTGTGCATCAATAAAAGCAAATACGAGTAAGAGAATTTCGAATTCTGTTCAAAACAACTTTTGTTTTGTAAACAACCCAATAAAGATACAAATAGAGGCAGACAAAGAGACGATGTGTCATCCAAATGACCACAGTAATTATTTTCTCCTGGACGTTCAGTTCCGTTCCGATCAGGCACGTGACCCTAATGGCTATTGAGCATGAGTAGTCGCCTACCTGCCATATGGTATTTGAACAGGTACTTGTTGCATAAAATCCTTTGGGCAAACAAACAACGATGACAAACAACGCCAGGTCCTTACTTTCGCTCTTCATAATAAGTGCAAAACACACAGACACAATTCCATTCGAGTATGTTGAGAAGTTTGTTTGTTTCGTCTGCACATGCGGGATCGGGATAAGTGAGTAATCGTCTGAGGACAAAAGTTAAAATTCTGATTGACTTTCCGAAAATCCAAACATATGTTGGATTCTCGACTTGAATAAGGACCCCCTGCAAATTCCGAAACTAGAATGAGGCTGATGCCTATTTTTATCTGAAGTTCGCGACCTTTGCTGCAGTCCACTAACGCTGCATCTAATAATGAGTCACAAACGATCACATTCAGATCAGATGCTCGACGAGCATCAGATAATGCGTGCTCTCATTAGGCACACTAATTAGTCAACTCCAAGTCAGTGACGGCCCCTTCAATGGTCCAGTGCAAATTTGCCGCTGGGGAATTCATTGAATGGTATCCACTTAGGCGGTTCAGTAATGATTTCACGATTCGATCACTCATCGGAGCGAGCATAGAAACCGCCACAGTTAGGGGGCGTATTGACTGGCCATTCTTTCTGTCACAATAACCAAACACACATATGGATGCAACGCATCTGGTTATTTTGGCGAATTTTTGGGGCGTAAACTCTGCATTTTTCCAAGGGAGAGAGTACCGACCACTGAATTCTGGTCGGAAATTATTAAGATACATCTACATACAGCGTAACCCTTCTAGGTAGCCTGTGACGGTGTTTTGTAAACTGATCAGCAGGAGCCCTCTGGTTATTTTGGACGTGAGGATTTTCCGCAGTGCGGTCAGATGTGATAATGCATCGATTTGCCACGGTGAATGGCAGGCTGATGTGAATGTATGACGATCGTGGTTGACGAGGCGTCAACCATGACGTCCACCCTTTCATATGTGCACAGCGACCGCTGTGAATTGAAAATCTATGGGCGGACTAGCGATAATTTGGCAGGGACGCCAAAGAGGCTGGCGCTTATGATTGCGATAAAAATGTTCCTTTCAGAAGCGAATGGGTTACGACGTCGAGGATGACAGACGCTTATCAGAGTTCTTACCGGCAATGGCATAAATTGGAAGTGATACTGATTTGAGTGGGAAAAAAGGGTTTTCGGAAGGAGTTTCCTTGGTGGCGTTATCGCTGAATTACTTATCGTTAAAGAAATGCACATGCACAGAGATAAGTCACTCGCCTTGTGAAGGATATCCCTTATGCCTTAACTGATTAAGATAATTTATTGTCGTTGTGAATTTTTTGTCAATTTGCTGAGTGTTTTTTTTTTTTATTATTTTCTTTGAAAAGCTGCATAAATAGTAAAAGATTTTGTATTTGTAAAGAAAGAAAAACTCAATGCGTTTCCTAATCTTAAACATAGTACCTATATTGTCACAGCTTTATACACTTTAGAAACAAATGTAGACACGCATTTCTTTTCTGCCTGTCATTTGCATTTAGGTATATTTTCGGAAACTTCATTATCAAAAATTTGTCTTTTTATTCACCGATTTGCACTTATATAATGACTGTTCCCTTACGATAATGCATTCGATAATACATTAGTCAAACTTCGTTCCCTTGCCCAAAAGTTGGGTAGAAGTGAATGAAATTTGGCTAAATTTGGCTAATGTATTCAAATGCATTATTGTAAGGGAACAGACCTATAATATATCTAAAGACCACTCGCTGATTATTTCAACGAACAGAACTTTTAGAATTTTTAATTGCAACTAACTTCATTTACTTTCCCCAGGAATTTCGAAATTTAACTGCACACATATTAGAGGTCTGTTCCATTTCTTTTGTAGTAGGTAAGAATGGAAAAGACTGTCAAAATGTCAGTAGTGGGGATAAATTCTCTCACAGAGAGCGACACTTTATTTTATAATTTAGGGAACGCTATGAAAAATGACTGATAAATGATTCAAATATTCAAAAAAAAGTTTAACGAAAAGTCTGATAAACTCGAGGAATTTGCTAATTTACAAAAAAAAAATAGTTACATCATCTAAGTAGCGATGAAAGTGATCTGAAATTAATCGAACTTCTTCTTGATGAACCCGAGTATGTGGAAGAGTTTGACTGATTGAACTAAATACAAGCATTCGAGAAGAGGAAAACCCGAATTACATGGTGGAGATTGCTCCTTTCTAAAGCGAGGATGAATTTCGTTGCCACTTTTGAGAAAAATCTTGAGGAGAACATTCAATTTTATTTAGCCGCCTATTGATGCCATTTTAATACGCAAAAAATCAAAACAAATGCACGCATTTATGTCAAATGGGGCAACAAGTTTCAAATCAGCTCTTAATTGTACGGTGACTGACAGCCTTTCCAATTCTTACACCAAGAAATTTGTTGAGTAAAAATTCGTAAGATTCCCAGTGCCGGGGTAATATCTTCCTCTCTCGACGCCGCTCTCTTTTACGAACTTTTCGAGCTAAGGAACAGAATTGAGTAGAAATTCGTAAGAATAAGTAAAAAATTTAAAAGTAAAGGTATAGACCTAAGGTCTATTCAAACTCAAGAAATTGAGCGAAGCACTGGATACGTTCGGATACCAAGTTCATGTAAAACGCCAACTAGATTTGGCAAGGCTAGATAAGTATACGAATACGAATGCGTTGACTAGTAAATTGAATATTTTTTCTGCATTCTCGCAGTTTGTTTGGAATTTTGACTTTTCTAAAAGTCAACTGAGTATGCAGACAGGATTTTCATGACCATATTTATCGACTACCCCTCCATAAACGTCAATTGAAAAAATGTGACCTATCTAGGAAAATAAAAACTGAAATACTTCAAGTCACTCAGCTGTCAGACTTAAGGACCATTCAAATGAGAGCGAATTGGGAACTGCGAACTGGCTAATATTCGTAGGTTCTGACATTTCATTCAGTCAGACAGCTGTCAAAATTGCTAAACAAAATACATGAACGTCTCCATAGACCTTCTGTACAGGGAAATTTAGAATAGACAAATCTAGTCGACTAAAGATAATCTTTTTTGGTTTTCAACAGAAAAGCACCACAATTGAAGTGGGGTTCGATTTTTGAAGCCTCTGTCTTTGGATTCCCAACGCCATCTGTCATTTTTAAGGAGATATTAAAAAGAAAAAACAGATTATGAAGATTCTAAAATTTCTGAAGACTAAGGACTCAGGTGAATCAGTTTAGAGCTTAATGACAGAGAAATAAATTCGTGATAGTCGTCGCTTAACTTTCGTTAACCAGAAAAATTAAACGAACGAGTTGTTAGTTGCCAATTTTAGTTCAATATCCTCCATGTTCAGTTCTTTTTTCTGTGCCAAAATTAACTCTAACAAGAGAGACTTCAGGGCAACACATTTTGAGTTCGATATAGTAGCCGAATTTTCAAGTTTGTGTAGGGTTTTTGACAGACGTCATAACTGAAATACATGCGGTAACATAAAATAGCATCCTCATGGTATTTGTGTGGTTGGAAATCTTCCTGTAAAGGACATATTTGTAGCTTTGAGACATGTTATGGTAACAAAAATGTTAAAAAGTTACCATCTTATTGGAATGCCTTATCGACACAAAATTGAGTCAAATATACCGTGCAAGTCAGAAATTTCTACTTGGGCATTGATATAAGCTTCATTCAAAATAGGCGTTATTATTATTAGGCTTTATGTTTTAATTGAAACAGATGACACCAATTATTATGTCAAGGCTTATAGTTGAGCAAAGTATGGAGAGATCCTCTAATCGCACAGAGATTCCCTTACAAAGAGACGAATTCAGCAGCAAAAATGTGGGATGAAAAATGTGTGTTTGAAAAACTAAAATCGATTTATTCACCTGTTTTTGTTGACTCAATTTTGGTGCGTATTAAAAGGCTAATAAAATTAGCTAAACCTGTCAAAAGAGGGATTAAGAACCAAAAAACTACCTTGAAATTGGCTAGAAATGTCATCGCAGATAATCTATCGAGTAAAATACGTCGAATAAATATTCAGAACAAGTGCGCGATGCACTCTGTCGTAAAACACGACAAAGTCGTAAAGATTATAGTAGAGACGCATTTTTTAATGTTCCATTTAATATTTCTTTTGACAACGCTAACGATTTGTTTTCCACAGATATAGGATTTTAATAACCCAGTTATGTTCAGTAATATTCTTCACGTGTATTACTCTGTGCACTGTAAACACATTGACCGCCTTACTCCGCATCGAAAAAGTCGTAAAAAGTCCGCAATTTTATTACTTTTCCCCGTCATCCATAATGGCTGCGTGATCCAAATAAGTCACACAGCACATTCGTTTTAATTACTTTCCAATTTCCATCAGCGAGAAAAAAAAAAGGAACAAAATATTAATTTTCACTTTTAAAACTAAACTCCTTCGTACATCATACACAAGGGGATGTCTGGACGAACACAACCAATAACTGTGTATTGGTTTGCTATTCCGTGACTCGATAGTTTGAGAGTAATTCAATGCCTTGCGGTACTTTACGATCTTGATGACCATTTTTGGGAACCTCGTTAAAGGATCTATGATCGTTGTGTGTGCAGTGGGAAATTAGAATTAGTGCGGTGCTAGTGTGATTTATGAGATAATTTTCTGGTCGATTTCAGAAAATTTGTTACAAGTGTTGCATTGTGAGGCGTTGTAATGTTGGTTCTAGTGCACGTGACCGTTTTTGTGGATTTTGGTTTTGAGAAAATGTATAGGAATCTTTAAGAGGCATGAAGGGTACAATTTAAAACGAAAAGGATTATGAGCTGTAAAAGATTACAAATTAATGGGCCACGGGTGGTTTGGCGACATAACGTGATAACTTAGATCAAAGGGATATGGGATAGTTAAGGATTTTCTTAGATTTTCATTGATGTATAATATGAAGTCGGACAAGCTAAAAAAGTGTTGGTGAAAGTGATATTGATCTAGTTTCCATAACCACCGCCTCGTTTAAGATCATTAACAGCGACTTCTCGTTCTTTCTGTAAGTTCTTCTTTATCTGTAACACGATGCTAATCCTTCTTTATTACTCGTTTGCAATTTGTTACAAATATTAATCAAAAGAAGCGGAAAAAATTATGTTAACGGTCGTAAGTTTGTCAAAACCATTTTCCATTTCTAATCAGGGAACCCTTTCTTCAATTTTACAATTTACTGTCAAAAGGGTATTACGGAAATAGCCCTAATACCCTTTTCACACCGAGTCGAATACCGGGTTTTCGCGAAAACAATCGAAAACTTCTTCGAAAACAAAAGTTTTCCCATAAATATTTCAGTTTTCTAAACGAGTCGTTTAAAGTCGTTTTCCACGAAAACACTACAAAAACGACTTCCAATCGTTGGGTTGTTGAAACAAAAACACCTTTTGCAATATTCAGCAGAATAGCTGACCGAACAAATGTCACAACTCACAACGTAAAATCATTTTCCACAATTAATTGATTGGTTGATATTATTTTTAATTTTGTTTTAGGTATTTAAAAGTTTGCCCCGAATTTTAACGACTAGTGTCTCACAGCTGATTGAAACGTCAAACGAAAACTAGTTGGTGGTCGGTGTGAATAAATGCATAGACGAGTTCTCGAAGAAAACACGGTTTTCGGCTCGGTGTGAAAACGCTATAATGCTGCCATCTATTTTCCATACTTTCTGTTTCACCAATTCGATTGACAATGCACCTTACCAATAAGCATTTTTAATTCCGTTTCGATACGAATTTCGCAATTGCGAACTTCCGCATTTGTATCGAAAATATAGCCTTTCACAGTGGCTATATTTAAAGTCGAGACTAAAAATGTTTATTGGTAAGGCCCTTTGTCTGTCGCAATGTTTCTTTGCCCTTGTTCTTACCGACGATTTTTCACACCCAAACTTAATTTATAAAAAAGATTCTATTTTTGTTCAACAAAAACTAAAAAAAATTGTGTAACGTACATTGCGAGCGTACCTTTGACTATGGGAATGCTAAAGAAGTCAAAAAAATGCAGCGAAAATGATTTTGCAATATATTTTTGTTTTTTTGTTTATAAATAAATAGATTTTAAGCCGAATAATGTGTGTAAAATTTGTTATCTCAGTTTGAAAATTGAATCTTTGTCCCAATGATGGTTTCTCCGTGCCAGTCTTTCGGTATATATTTATGCTTAAAGCTGGCAACAGTGACATTTAGTACAAAAATTAAAAAAAAAAAAAAACAGACATATTTTAAAAGCCATCCTTGCTTGTTTTGACAAAGAGAAATGTGCCCTAGAACTCTGTCCAGGGAAGCTAAATTTAAGCTCCTCTTCAATGTTTGCTAAATGTCCGCTTAATTTTAACAGCTTTAAATCATCCATTTGGCGATTTCATTCCTATTCAACTTGTTTTTCTTTTTTTAGATATATAATGTTTTTAATCTGATTGTTCTGTCAAAACTAAGTTATGGAAAAATGTATTTTCCATTTATACTCCAGCTCAGCTTTGGTGGAGACTATCTTGTTGTAAAGAAAGGTACAAATTTTAGCTTCATTGTGCATACTGATCGGCTTAACTGGTTTGCTTGATTTCATTTCTGGTGACGTTCATATATTTGGGCTTAATTTTAGCCCAAGCTTTCAACAAAAAAGGTAGCATATCTGCCCAAAGGTGGTCGAGCGAAATTTGAGAATTCAAATCGAATGCCACACAGACTTCCCCTGGAAAGATCACATTCCATTAAATTTAAGTGAGTGACTGACAGATGAGAGCAAAAAGATTTTGCTCGAATCTTTAAGAGGAAACTTTTTAGAACTTAACCAATAAAATTTACCTACTTTTCGCTATAATATGTAAGCCACATCCTGGTTCGATTTTTTTAAGCGGTTATGCGCCAAATCAGTGCAGAGACTCAACAGATGGTGTTACGTTTTTTCAAATAAAATGTCCGTCAATGTCCGTCAAACTCACACAATCTGAGTAATAAGTACAAACGTCATAATTTAGGCTGCTAATTTGTAAATCTAATTACAAGTGTTATTTGGGCAATTGTGAATAAAGCATTTACAACATTTAAATACATTTGATAATCACCGCCCAAACTGCATAGTAGCTCTATTCGGAACCTCTTTTATTGGACCCAGTCTCAAATTTGACTACCCTTCATTAGAACAGGTACCCAAAGCAGACCCTTGCAGCATATTGCGATCTAAGGAAATACAACAAGTCCAGACGAACAATTAATGCCCAGTGTTTGCTTTCATTTCACGACTTATGCTCTCCATTGTTGTGGTGGCGGCATGACAGAGATTTGTACAATATGTGCGCGCAGATAGAAGGAAAAATCTCCCTTCTGGAAAAACACATAAGACATAACTTGTGCGCCGCGTTGTGCTGTGCTGCATGCAATTGAGCGGTGATGGAGACACACGCGAAGCAAATGAAAGGAAGAAATACCGACAGATGACAATAAAAAACTGGAAATGTTTTTCTGGGCAAACAAACCAGACAAACGGAAATGTTTTCGAAACAGCCAACAGGATCCAAGCACTTCAAATGGTGTGGTTATAAAATAACCAAACCAAACAGGCGTCGTTTTTGTGGTTTTTACAGACCATAATTATAATTATGTAACAGTCTACTGAACTTTATAAATGGAAAAAAATTGCTCGTTTTTGCAATTTCTTTCTGATGCTGATTCACAATATTAATTTAATTAAACGTTAAACTCAACCAACAAGAACATTGCGTCAAAGAGAATTAAATACAAGATTGAAGTAATTTATTTTGGATTTAACCTATTTGAACTTTTTACCATATTTTTCGTTCGCTTAATAAAAAAAACACGCTTCACTTATCAGTATAATAGGCAGGAGTCTGATCTAAAAGGTTAAATGACGACATTTGTTTTTCTACGATCAACATTTATTAAACGACGATCATTTATAAAATGTCCACAGTTTACATTTTTGTGTATTAAAATATAAATTAAGAGATGGCGCCCATTTTTAATGGCTTTTGACTTTTACCCAGACTTTGCTGTTTTATGCCGATGTTCTGGAAATTTTCCTTTATGAATGTGCGCTATATACAAATATTTGAGAAAAGCTATTAAAGCCTATATTTGCACTCCCATCGTGGGCAAATAAAAGTCCGCGGTACAGAGAAAATGGAGACATTTACGGTCCGATCTGCAGTTTGTTGCAAAGTGATCGAGTACGTAATTTTTATAGGAGAGGGCCCCTCAAAATTTAAAACGTTTTCCAATCGACTACCGACGAAAATTCATGAACGAAATTTGTCTGTAATCGAAGACTAAACTGAACGATAAATGGAGTTATCACATGCATTGATATTGACACACAGATGCCATACGAGGCATAGTCATTACAATAGTTTTCTTAGTGACAGATCTGTGTGAAGTTTTGGAAATTCAGATTTCTAGTTAAATGAGTCAATCTACTAAGCAGTCTGAAAGCATTTGTCGCTCTTTTGGTTGTTCTTAATCGATCACATGACCGATCTTTCAATTGATGTTGATGAAAAAGTAGTCGAGTCAAGGAAATTCTGGCTGAAAACTCATTTGAAATTTCGAATTTAAAAAATCTATACTCCGTTCCAACTAACAAAAATTCTTAGTATTTGGCAGATAAGGCAGGCATAAGGTTTCGTATGAATAAAAACTGATTTCAGCCAACACTAGCTTTTGACATGTTCGAAAAGTGGGGCCACTTACCTTTTACTCATCGGTATGAATGAAACCTAGCAATTGCTACGAAAGTCAAAGTCTGCCATTTAGCTAACTCAGAACTTTTGCTAAATATTTTATACATAAACAATCTAAGCATTTTCGAATATTTATGAACAGTTAAGTTAAATTCTGTTTGTACTGTAAAAACCAACAAAAAACATATGAAAAAAGCGCAAATTATGGACTGCGAACTATTTGCCTTATTTCTTTCAGATGAAAATTTAGACAGAATTACTTCTAAGGTATATATAGGAGATCATTTTAGGTTGACTGTTCAAAAACCTCTTGGTAATTCCTTTCATAGTTCTTCTTTTAATAATTGGCTAATCTATCATAAAATATTTCCAACAAGATACCATTCCCGGCACTTGAAGCACTTGAAATGAAACATCAATAAGCTATATGACAAACAAAAATCATGTTTCCAAGTTTCTCAATTTCGATCTCCACTAAAGTCGTTAGAATCTTAAGGAAAACTCAAAAGTTAAAATTTACTGGTCAGGTTTGACAGGAACTACACGTAAAACGAAGTAAATGCTATGTTCGAATTTTCGAACTTACTTTAGCAAAGAAGGTTTTTATTCATATACCGATTCAAAGCAATTGGGGGGCCTTTACTTTGCTACATCCTTTTCCTCAAACAAAAATTTTATTTATCATACCCATTGTTATACTTTCGAAAACACTGTGCATGTGATTTTCATTGGGATAGTTTTATACATTTGATGCGCTGTCAACTTTTGTCTTGTAGTTGGTTCGTTTTTGTCACTGTCAAAAAAAATCGTTCACCGTAAAGCAACAAAAAACAAAAAAACTTTATCACAATACTATTTTCGAAGATCGCTTTTTTTGGAAAAGTTAAAACTTGTACATCGAACAGTAGGGTGCTCCCGAAGGTCGCTCACACTTATCCTTATTCAGTAAATTTCAAGTAAGTAGTTGCAGTTCGTAAATAAACTTTCAAAGCCCCCAGAAAATGTTGGATACCAGCACATTACCACTGCTCTGTCTAATAAATCTTCATCTTTGACCTGACAAACCATAAACCAGACCTTTTCCCACAGAGATACCAAAAATAATCCTGAACCTGTGTCACTTTTGGCACCACATAGGCACATTATCATACGGTACGAACACCGCTTTTAAGGTTTGCTTTATCTCGTGCCCACTTCGAATGTAAACAAGGAACAACTCGATTTGATCACGGCCTGTTTGTGTGTTTCTGCCTTCTCACGCCTGGCTAACTCTCGAACTCATCCATAAAGAAACCGCGCTCGATCAATATGATTTATGATCCCTGAATGTATTTATTCTTGCATAACCTAAATCACAATTTATCTTTCTTTTATTTCCCAACATAGGCACTCGTCGTACACTTCGAGCGGTCTGAGTGCGAGAGGTTATCCAATAGCCACTTTATAACGGCCGCTCTACAAACACTAGCAATCATTCGAACTTCATAAAACGATCATCGAAAACTTTCTCGAAATCGATTTAACACGCGATAATGATGCCCAAGCAGAAATTAGCGCCATACAGTCGTCCACTTGCTAAAAAGGGACTTCAAGTACCCGCCTGACACACGAGACCACATTTGACTCAAGTGACGCAAGTAACGCAAGTAACCGATCGATGGTGGTGGCGTTCCAACGATCATATTTTCTTACATACATTTTGATCGTAAAAATATTGAAATGCATAAAATATGCGACTGCAGACGTAAACAACAAATTTTCAAATAATATCTTTACCCAAAAGTTGTGTAATAAATACGTCATCGAAGGGTTTTTTTCCGAGTTTGGGTCCCGCAGGAGCTCATAAATTTGTCAAAAGTAATCCTTGCGATCGCACTTTATCTGTTTGGACGCACATTGTGTTTTATATGGGTTTTAGTGGATAGATAAGTGCATTTGAGAGATGTCGTTCGGTCAGGTTCATTAGCACTGTAAAAGAGGATCTATGCGACTACATGAAGTAATTCTACACTTTGTGTCGTTTTGTTTTGGAGTGGACATTCACGATCATTGACAGTTGGACGTGTGAGGTTTTATTACTTTTTTTTTTTGTGATAGTTACGCTACAATAGTTTTCTGTTCCAATTTCACACAGTGAACACGCGCAGAATTGGAACAGTCATGCATAATGGATGTGGACTGGAAAAAAAGGTCAGCTATACACTGACGGCGATTTCTATTTTGGGGGGCGGCAGCGTTGTTATCGCTCGAAAAATGCTAAAGTGGAGCTCGAGTGTCTAAACTCATTCCATAAGAATTCCCAGCGGTAGCCATTAGAATAAGTAACGGTGCAGTGACGCACTGTTGGTGTGGGAAAACAGCGAAATTGGATTTGAAGGCGGATTGAACGTGGTTAGAGAATGGAACTAACGAAGTCGCTGCGTTGATAAACAAGAAACGCGCGAATGAAATTGATACCGCAACTCACAAAAAGAGTGCAGTTTTGAATCCATTTGCATTTCCAACTGCAACAACCTAGGCTGACGGGTATTTAGGACAAGGTTTTAGGTATGAAGTTTCCCTAGTTATCCACAGTGAGCTGTATACAAATTATACTGCGTTAATGCGCCATCTGCATTTTTAACTTAAACAATGTAATTCAGCTTAATTCGAATTAACTGCGGTTTCTGTAAATGTAGTTCCAGCTCTTTGGGTGAAAATCCTAATGTGGTATTCGATTGTTCTTCTTCAGATTGGCTCTCAGATTTCAGATTTCGTGTGCCTAATCGAACATAAAAACGTCACTTGTGTTGATATTCGTGCGATCTGAATATTTGTAGTCTTCGACACTTTTCTAAGCGATTTCCATTCACTGGTTAAATTTTATATGTTTTATATTTCCATTCGAAATTTCCCTCCCACATAAATAATTTACAAAAACAGAAAAAATTCACGAAAACCTAAACAAACTAAAACATTTGTCAAACTCAAATGCACTCGTATTGGTAAATCTGAGGCAAATCTGAGGAAATATCTAGATTCGCAAAGGTGCTCTGAAATCTGAAAAAGATTGCTTTTTTTACCAAACGAACATAAAAATTACTCTGAGAGCAAAAAAAAGTGCTCTGAGAGCGCCCAATCGAATACCACATAAGTGATATACACGATTCGTTTGACAGCGTTTATCTGCGAAATGGCAAAGTGTCAAATTTGAATTTGTGCTCAAAGCATTACACTGTCAGGTGCATTTGGAGAAAAGTTATTCCAATTGATTAAAACGGAAAACGGACAAAAATAAAAAATATAGGTTACGAATTTGCACACAACGAATCCTAACAGGACCCACAGGAAATGTGACTTTTTTTTATTTTCCTTTAAATACTATAGTAGGCACAATATGGACGTTCGGGTATCTAGTTCATGTAAAACGTCTATTAGATTTATCTGGACTAGGTACACGAACTCGTTGACTAGTTAACTTGAATTTCTTTTTATTCTTGTGGTTTGTTTTGAATTTTGATACTTGTCTGGATTTTCATCACTATAGATTTGTCTGCTTCTCCCCCATAAACATCAACTGCAAAAAATATTGATGTGACGAATCTAGGACAGTAGAAACTGAAATAATGAAAGTCAGTCAGCTGTCATACTTACTAAACTAGAAATCCGAACGCCCCTATTTATTTTAACTAGTAGCTGTCAAACACTTTGACGTCAAATCCGTTTTTGAACAACTTTTCCAAATAGTCAATCATAGGGTCAAGATATCTGCGAAATAATTTGACACCTTACCTAAATTAAGCAGTTTTTCAAACACTTTTTGGACTCCGCAATAGAATTTCAAATTGGAGATCGGAAAAAACACAAATATTTCTTGCCAACTGTCAACTGTTTTGCATTTTATTTTATTTTAGAGAAAAATTCTCTAAGAGTTTATACTCGTTACTCGTTATTTTATTAATGCTCTACCTATCTGTCATTTGTGATGAGAATTTCATGAAATCTGTTGGACAGTGTTAGAATACGTGAGTGAATCTATTGTGCCTATTCATTTGAGAATTTGAAACGAATAAGCATTTTTAAAAAGCAATCTTTCAGGTAGTGCTGTTGGTTCAAGTATCAAGTTTTGTAAGTCTGACAGGTGGCTGACTTGATGTGCTTAGTTTTGATTGTCTTTAGTTGGTCACATCATGAACAGCTTTTTCAGTTTTTTTATGGATTGATAGCTGACGAATCTAGTACTGGAGTTGACAGTTCGCATACCTATATGTGGCTGACGTAGGAAAGTTACATAACCGACCAATTAAGTTTTTGCGTTCGGTTAACATCCAGCCGAGACCAATCGAGTCGACTTAAGATAATTATATTTTTGAATGCGCTCAATGCCAAAGCAAACCTTAAGTCAAATGTACTGTCAAATGCTCACCAGAAAAACAAAAAAGGTAATGAAGATTGGACAATTTCCCTCCGTCATTTGCGGATCTTCTTCTTCTTCTTCTTCTTCTTCTTCATAAATAGCATACTCGTCTTCGCCTCTAGGCAATAATCGTTTTTATTTATATTTATATATGAAACCCAGCGTAACGAACAACGAACCACATATTTGTCATGGCAGCCTTATCAGTAAAACAACGAAAACAAAAGAACTGACTGACTTCCTGTCAAAGTTCAAAGCAGCAGAATATACTCGTACGACTACGATTTGTACAGCACCAGAGGCGGCAATAAATATATTCATATACCGCCTTCATTTTTATTATTTATACGAACAGTACAACATCCATTCTGCTGGACTGAAAATGTTGTTGTTGATTTTCTTATGTATAAAAGAGAGAAGAAAAAAAAGATCCAACGAAACATACGTACATCGGTAGGTACTAGTATTCCTTTCCCGCATTGGAATTTTCTTTGTAAATTTTTGCTCCGCATTTTCTGGATCCACTCGGTGGTCGTTACGTTGCGTCCATTTGTGTTTTAAATAGTACATCAATTTTTTTTTTTCACTGCGGTTTCCGTTTGGATCGGAATGTGGCAGAATGGTCATTACGAAGGACAGTATTGTATTTTTATATGTTTACAATGTGAACTAGAACTATTGCTACATAGGTAGCTTAATGTATTGCCCGTGCTAGGCCACATAGGTACTCAGGCGTCACAGTTTCATGAATTTCTGTAAATAAAACGAAAGACGTTAAAAGTAGTCAGCTACCTAAGGGTGTGTGCTCTTATCGCTCGCTAAGTCGTGGGAGTCTTGAAGCATTAGCGTGAGTTTGAAGCACATAAATTATTATTCATTCACATATCCAATTCGTAGGTGCAATTATGGGGGCAAGCCCCTTCGGGGTTCGGTTAAAAATTTAAGCTACGATCTGTCAAAATTTATTTGGGGACATTAGCTTTAAAAAAGAATGCTGCTGGATAGTGACAATCGAACCAAAACCATTGCAATAGTTGAATTGCCTTAATTTCCACACATTCAGCTTAAGCCCACGACTTCAAATATACATAACATTAATTGGCTATGTCCGATAGAGCAGAACATGCAAGGAAGCCAGTTAAGGATTTCGCCCGCTCGCGGATTCCGGACAATGCAAGAAATTTCAAGAATACCTTCAATCTGTTTCTTACAACAAAGTCAGTTAATTACGAAATTATAGTCTTCGCTCCTTTAGAGAATTCGTTTTATGTCCTAATATTTCCTAGAAGCGACAAAGCGACATTAGGTATAGCAGATATATTTGAACAGAGTGTCTTTGCACCTTTTGCCATGGGTGCAAAAAAGCAACTACGACGGCAAAGAAACCGTGTTTTCGTCGAAAACTAGTTTATGCATTCACACCGAACAACAACTAGTTTTCGTTTGACGTTTCAATCAGCTGTGAGACAGTAGTCGTTGAACTTCGGAGCAAACTATTTTGGTTAAAGATTTCGATCGCATTAATTAACAAATAAAATGAATTTAGTGCATTTAAAAATAATATCAGCTCATTACTTAACTGTCTAAAATGCTGAATTTGCTGAATATTGCAAGAGATATGTTTGTTTCAACAAAACAGCGATTGGAAGTCGTTTTCGTGAAAACTTTAAACGACTCGTTTTTAAAACTGGAAAAACTACTGTTTTCGAGTGTTTTCGGGAAAACTCGGTTTTCGGCTCGGTGTGAAAATAGTATAAGAAAGTGGACGTTCAAGTATCTAGTAAAGTAAGTCTGAGTTTTTATTGGCTTAGATCGGTCATATGTACAGCTGTTTCAGATGACGTTTATGGAGGGGTAGCTGACGAATGTAGTCAAGAAATTCCCGACTGACTATTGAGTTGACACTTCGCATATGTGGCTGACGTAGGAAAAGTAACGTTACCGACCAATTTAGTTTTTGCGTTCGTGTTACATTTAGTCGATTTAAGATAACTGGTTTTTTGAACGTGCCCAAAGCTATTGAATTTCCTAAAGGTTCGCGAGCATTCAGTTTTTTGTTCAGTTGCTCTGTCTTTGAATGTTTAGTGAAATGCGACGGATCGACATCAACAACAGGTAAACAAAATCGGGTAATATTTTTTCTTTGCGTTTTCGGAGAGTTCTACTCTATATTCTGTATCACTATAGATCCGCACAATCCCGGGGATACACAATCCTCGAAGGCGGATGTGAAATGTCGCCCAAGAGCAGTTCAGGCATTCTTAATAACCTAAATTGTGAAGAGGCAGCCGGAACAAACGGAATTCCGCCAAGAATGGGAGTTAAGGAAATTGTTCTTGGCTAAACGGATCTCAATAGATCCCTAAAAATCGACGGCGAATATCTTCAAGCCGATAACGGGCAGTGGCCAAATCTTACTCAGAATGCAGAGTTGAAATGAATAACCCAAGGCTGCTTAACATTCTATGAACTTTCGAATTGGAACCTCTTTAATTTATAAGCACACAATAGTCAGTGACACCGTCAGTGTCAAATAAGCAGAAGAAAAAACCAAGTGACAGCTAAAAAACTTGTACAAAGCAAAGCAGATTTTATATGGCTGTAGCACAATTATGTTAAAAAACAGTAATAAAGTACAAAAAAAAAAACAGGACAAAAGCATTGTTGAATTGAAAAATTAAGTTTATCAAACGTTTTTGGTATATAATCTGAGAAGTTAAAGTAATGGGAATTGTGTGCTTTTTAACAATATTTGAACAAAACACTACTCTGGTTATGATAAACCGGCTCTGTTATCCTGAAAGTTTTTTTGACGTGTAAAAAGATATCCCATCTGTCAAAGGATGGGCTTCGCGAAACACTCTATTAACCCGAACCGTGCTTGTTCAGATCGATCTGATTTATTGACGAAACACATTTGAGCTGTCATTATGACTTTCAAAATACATCACGTGCAAGGTATTTGTTTGGTCCGTTCCACTTCTTTACCAACCACTTTCTTCATTGTACTAGTTTTAGTATTTTAGTTTTTTATCAATCAGCAATCATATGAATGATATGATATCGAGCTGTCAAACTATGTTGTGCTCAAATATTTACTTAAACTGTCGTCTATTTGTTTCTAAGCTCAACGATTGCGATCTGATCATGGTCGAAAAGAAAAAAGAAACACAAACTGAAATTGAAATACGAACTTCTTTTGACAGTCAAGGGTCCGCTCCTCCGGTGATTTTCATGTCCGGTAGTAGGTATTTTGGTGCGACAGAAGCCACCGTCACAAAATAGTTTTGAAATTTCTTTTGTATTGACATCCACCACTTGAACTAAAAGTGTTCAAGTAAGGGCAACGGCAAGTTACAATCGCTACTCGGAAGATCATTTCTTCTCTTTCGCAAGTGTTATCTACCGTTCAAATGGGATTTCCTATAATTCTTCTGGGATATGTGGCTTGAATCCGTGGGCACAATCAAGGCAAGGCTCAACCAACTATTTCACTTTTATTTTCCTCATTTTTTGACGGATTTGTTTGGACACAAACACACACTGCTAGTTGAATTTTGATCACTCTCCTCCGCATACTACACATAGGTTTCATAATAACAACTCCTACTTTGTGAAACAATGCATTTTATATTTCAACGACACTAAAAACAAACAAACAAAAAAAAAAACAGAGTGGGAAAAGCTAAGTAACAATCAGTTTAGGAACAATTAACTTCTCATTGGAAGGACACTTTTCAGGCATTCGAACAAGATGCAATCAAATCGATTCACTTCACCACTCGAGAGCACAACAAAATATTTCAAATTCAATCCCAGATCGATAACAACACCACATCGTGTGTCTTCTTCCAAAGACCATCCATTCTACATCAAAACTTGTCTTCAACTAACTGCCCACAGTACCCGGGAGCTTCAGTGAAAACAATTCTCAACCATGAATTTTCCCGATTAGAAAATACGCTCGCCGATGATTAAACTTATCGCACAGAGTTCACCTTTAGTTGCCATTTGATATCTCTTCGCTTGATATCCTTATCAGACCGGGAGGTGTGGTCAGACGCCATACAATATAGTCCAAATCAATGCACAATATTCTGCCCCAAATGCATGTGCATTTGGATTGGGTTTGGGATTGACGATTGGAATTGGAATTGGTATTTCCTTCCATATGATAACACACGAAAATGTACCACCATTATAATATCAAGAAACCTATACTCTCAGACTACCCCGAGTCGGAGTCCCGTCCCGACCATGTTTTACACGACGATAGCAGCGCGCATAATCAGTTAAAATTGGACGAACAAAAAATGTGCGGCCATAGTATAGTCCGCCACTGATAGGAAAAGTTTAATGATAATCAAATGAAATAACAAAAAAAAAAATTGTTAAACAAACTTTTTTATCAGGCTCGGGCTACATACGCGCTGAAAATCAGTAGTTGGTGGCAAAAGCCAATCACAAATTAGTCGCCGGCTTAATACCTTCTTCGAGGTCGCAGCAATTATGCACTAAGGTCCTACTTACTTTGGGGTTGGATCTGTCGCCGTGCGTCGGTGGGTGATCCTCACTTGTGTGTATATTTCGTTTGAAGGAAAAATTCAAAAATCCGTCGCGATTTGTCGAAACGGTCGATTCACAGAGTAGCGCGAAGATCTATGAGGTTTCTAGAGTGACGGTCTTAAATGTCGGCGTCGTTCTCGAACGAGAGGAGAATAAATCTGAGGCAAAAGCTACAGAACGCGTTTAATAGCGCGCACACGACAAGTGCCACAGCAATGTCGTGAATTATTTTTTTATTTCCTTTCAATGTACGTATTTGTGTATAGGTATATGCAGAGTGTGTACAGTATATTGGGGAATATATTTTCGATTTCTGATGATCCGTATGTATAGCATAGTGTGGATTGTACAGTCGTACATATGAAATTAAATTGTTTGTGCCGTTTCTCATAATTCATTTATTAATTTTTTTTTATTTTTTTTTTTTTTTCATTTACATAAAAAGGTCTACGCCATTTTTTAATATATATTTAAGAACTGTGTACATACGTGAGTATAATTGAATAGAGTAAATGTATGCATGTAGATCGGTCGGTTTAAATGGAGCGTTAAATATTGCAAAATGTTTTCATTTATTACTATATATAGAACTATATATTTTGTTTTATGCTTAAGGCCTGAGGCGTTATTTGCCAATTAAGAAATAATGTGTATTACACAAAAAATGTGTACGCATTTCAAGCAATAAGTGCTTCAATAAATAAATACTAAATCCTATCCGCATTTAAGCATCACCGTCAACGTTGAAAGGTTTTTTAAAACGCAATATTTTCAACTTTTCGTTTTTTTTATAGACGGAATGGCTTCACACGTTATTCTGTGAGAATCTAGTACATTCCTTCTGCATAAATATTGCTCATCTCTATTGTACCCAATGATACACGTCCCTAACACATTGTTAAGTTTCGTTTTTCCTTTGATACTTTTCAATAAACTTACTTCCGTTTGTGCGTTCACTTGAGCTGGATCGTCTTTTCTCTTTCCTTCTGCACCAAGGCGTAATCTTTAAACATCTCAATAGTAGGTAGTTCGACATTACATGTCCGAGAGAGTTTAAGGATTGTAAAACAGTGAGTTTGACATTTGAGGTTAATTCTTTAAAACAGAGCTACGCGTCTAATTTAAAAGGATAAAACCTCTTAGTTAAGACTGCAGCTTTGAAAAAAGCCGTAAAAAAAATTAGTAAAGATCTTTGTAGTGTTTTTTTTTTTTTCTTTGTATTTTCCAATATTTATGTAGACATTACGAAAGACTTACCCAGTGTGATTTAAAACATAAATAATTAATTCACTATACGTTGGCTTTAAAGTATTAACTCATTTTGGATTTGCAGGCAAAACAAAAACAAGTCCTTACTCTTTAATAACAAGCGATAATAATAATTAATGAATATAGAAATATAGACAAAGTTATTAAAATCTAATATTACTGGTACATTTATTAAAAATGCATTAGAAAAACAATATAGGTAATCCATAAAACACAGCGTTATATATGGCTGAACTTCACAGCTGATATTGAATTTTTACAAAAGGTTGCAGTTAGTGGTATTCGGTTGGTCTTCTTCAGATTTGCTCTCAGATTTCAGACTTCTTGTGCCTAAACGAACATAAAAACCTCACTTGCTCTTTTTTGTGTTGAAATTCGTGCGACTTGAATATCTGTAGTCTCCGACACTTTTCTAAGCGTTTTCCATTCACTAGTTAAATTTATTTTAGAGCATTCGAAACTAACGTCCCGATTGATTTCAAAATATTTGCACATAAATAATTTACAAAAATAGATTCACCCGATGCAATGGCCGGGTTCCACTGCCCGCTAGACGTCTAGCACAAAATATCCCACATGAAGGAACGCCCGCGCTAGAACGATAGCGCCAGCCGCAAAATGACATTCGACTTTTTTTTCGCATAATTATTTCCACACTAAAATTAAAGAAATGATACAATATGTTGAAAAGAATATCTAAATTCCTTTTTGAATTACGTTATTACAAATTTTATCACAATTACAATTGCTCGGTTTCGTATTTTTTTATGTTATAAACTTTTGAACTTTTGACAAGCGTTTTTTTTTTTTTTTTTTGTTTTTCTCTCAATGCAACGGGTAGTTTTGCGCTAGATTGAGAAATTTCCCTGAAAGGGATATTTCACAAAAAGTGCTAGACATCTAGCGCAAATGGTGGAATGTCAATTTTTTTATATGGAGTTTCTCGTGCCGCTGGTCATCTAGCGGGCAGCAGAACGCAGCCAATGCCTTTCTTTGCTGCAGAAAAATTCACGAAAATGTAAACAAACTCGACCAGTTGTCAAACTCATATGCACTTGTATTGGAGAATCTGAAGCAAATCTGAAATCCCGCATTTGTTTGTGGTGTTATGCGCACCTCAACGGCGAGGCATTTCCACTTCTCTTCGACAACAAAAACGTCCATTCGCTCTGTATGTACTTTAGGCTTTGAACTGAGCGTGCTCAGAGCATTCTGGTGTTTTTTTGTTTTTCCTGTTTTTTTTTTCTGTCAAATGTGACACCTTGCTCAGTCAATTTATTCTGAGCTCATAGAGCGCGCTCTGATCATGCTCTGAACGAAAAAAGAAACACACATTTGAGCTCTGATGTATCTGAGCTAAAAAAGAAACACGAACTTTTTGTGCAATAGTTCAGGTTATGCTCTGAACTAAAAAAGAAAAACGCCTAATATAGTTTCTTGAAATGGAGTTATAAATCGATCGGCAGAACGCCGCGATGAGCCAACTTATTCAGAGTGTGCGCTTAAAGCTGTAAGTCAAATACGTATCATATTTCTATCAAATTTGTGATAATTACTCTGCCAACGACATTGAAGTTAGAATTCACAGTTTAGAAGCTGTCACCTTTTAGACATAGTGGGTAAAGGGAGACATATAACTTCCAACTAGATAGTGAGAATGCCCAAACCTGAAGACTTAAACCCTTAACGATTGAGCGCATTCAAAAATCTAGTTATCTTAAACCGAGTAGATCTATCTGGGCTTGTTTACAATAAATACGTCAGTTCGGAATGAAACACTTTCGCAAGTCGTCATGAAATTCTTGACTGAATTTCTCGGCTCTATTTACATTATATTTAGGAAAATAAGAACTGAAACACGCCAAGTCAGCTATCTGTCAGACTTATTAATGTAGATTCTTGAACGTCACCATAACCATACTATACATCGTTGTTGTGGTTATTTATAATCCATAATCTATCTAAATATATACTGTCTGTCTGTACATTAGGAAGTAAGTATTGCTCTCAGTCGAACTATCATTTCACAGTGCATACAAATAGCACACGACATTTCATTCTCAATCTAAATGAACTTGTACAATATTAACACACAAACGTCAAAATGATGCACGCACACTTGCAAAGAAACAGCAAAGCTTATTGCAACTAAAAAAGCAACTAAAACAAAACAAAAGATAACTAATCTCTGAAAGCAATTTGTCGTAACCGTGACCTTGATAAGATAAAAAGTTATGTTCACACACCGACACCGACATCAGCAATACAACAAGTTAACTGTCTGCCGGCTTGTCTGGGGAACTCCAATCAAAATTACACCAACAACATTCGATAACGAACAGCGATAAACTCTAATCGCCGTCATTCGCGAAGAGGCTCGCACCGATAAAAAAACGAAACGAAACTCTACACTTTGATATCAGGCAGCCAAGGTAAGAGCCGGCTACTGATTGGCTTGGCGGGCACATATGGAAAACGGGATGCAGCACGCTTCAGGTCGATAAGCAATGAGTAAATTATATTGCAGAATAATTTTTTTATCAGTTTTGGTTTGTTTATTAGGTACCTTTTTAGGTAAGGTGTACCTACTTTGATGGTTTCTATTCCGGAATTTTTTTGCAGACAGACTTTTGCAAAACGTAGTCGTTATAGAAAGTGTTACGAATTGATCATTAGGTTTGTTTGACGTGGGCCCGTTTAACGTGTTCGATGTCGCACTGAACTCGCCCTGGTTCTGAAAACCTGTGTTTGACATGACTTCTAGGGCGCCCTAGTTGTGCCCTGAACTGACCCCAGTTAATTTGTCGGGGCAAGAATTTAGTGCTGAGTTGCGCTGTCATTTCGCTTGCTGTCATTCACTTGTTTATCATGATAGAGGTAAATACAAATAAATTTGGTATTCAAACGAATTGAGTTCATTAATTTTTAACAATAAACAAAAAATAAAGTGAAAATACCACTTCGTTCACCAAAAGATAAATATTTTTCAATTTCAAAAACTGGCTGACTTCAGGGCAACATATTTTGCGTTCGATATAGTAGCCGAGTTTTTAGGGTTGTGCAGGGTTTTTAGCAGATGTGGAAATCATACCGAAATATATAATATAGACGTTCCTATTGTAAAAATCACTAAAACGATCGGGTTTTTAAAGTTACGGGAATACCTCATCATGGACCACTAAAAGAAGGCGAATCAAACACAGATAGGTTATTCATGCAGAGGATCAGATTCCCTGTCAAATGATCAAAAGATCAGAGCTGTCAATCTTGTGATGTGATGAGTTGAGAATTCTTATAATTTCTAATTTCGACATTTCGTATAGGTAGGTAGCTTCTTGCGCTACTTGATTGCTACCTACGTGACCTCGTACGTGACTTTTAGAAATCTTAGGGCACATTCAAGAATTTAGTTATCTTGTAACTGTAACCTGAACGCAAAAACTAGATTGGTCGGGAACATCACTTTTCTACGTCAGACACATAAGCGAACTGTCAACTAAGTACCACCGAATTTCTTGACCGATTTCAGCCAATCAAAACCGAGATACATCTAGTCAGACAGCTGTCAGACTTACTAAACTAGATACATGTGTCATGCTCTTACATCACATAAAAATAATATTGGCAATATGTCACATTTCTCTTATTCCGAGAGGATTCGCTTTGTGTCTCTCTTCTGCCCATCTTTTGTGTAAGGGAACAAAGTTTGACTAAATTTGACTAATGTGTTTCAATGTATTATACTTGGGGAACAGACCTTAAAATACTGTATCGGACATGCTCACCCTCCACGACTATGTAATGCTCATTTTGAAAGCGGACCCAAAGCCGTGCTTATGAACTTATATTATCCCACATAATTTGTGAATAAAAGTCTTTTTAACATTTTCATTTAAAAATGTAATCCCTCGTATATGCTGTCTTTCATAAGCCCGCCCATTCTACGCACATTTTCAAAACAAAAGACGATTTCAATTCCCGACAAGTGGCATTTCAAACAGAAGCCATCATCATCACATCATCATCAGTAGACATCCCTCTACTTAAACCCTACAATGATAAGGAAAATCATTTTTCACAAAAATGGCGGGCAAAGAGTCTTCTGTCAGTCTTGTATTGCTTGCAACGGGTTATCACAGTAATAATTCTCGTTCTAAATTGAATTTTTATTTTCATAAGCAACAACAGTTTTGGTACGTAAATGACGTTCAAATGGGCATTAATGTCGCCATAAAACAAAAACAAAAATACCATAATAGCCAGCAGCCGTTCAGGCGATAAAGTGCTTGGCACGCTGATAACGAGATGTCATGTGCGGGAAACCGAGCAACAATTTCAATACTTTGTATAACCGTCCTGGATGATAAGAGTCGGCTTCCAGTCTTGATGGTGTTCGTACTCCTTTTGTGTTCCTTTATCATGATTTGTGTGTGTGTCCCAGTCCAGAGAATTTTATTGTGGTCATGTCGTCGCTGTTATCAATAATATTCAAACGCCCAACTATATGGTGTCCGTTGCGGTTTATCTCAGCGATTGCAGCTCAGCAGTAGCCTTGTTGTATTAACATAATATGCCCATTCCTAGATAAGCTTATTATTATTAAATTACAGCTAAGAGGTTCATTTTCTCTTTACAAGTAGGTACACAACTCAATACACACAGTGCAATGATCTGAAAAGAAGGCGAAGGCGGCGACGCGCTATCGATGCTGCGGTTCCACCTTGAGAAAGGCTAGTGGAAAGTTTGTAGATTCCATCTGACACTGGCAGCTAAAATATCGATATCAATGAGCAACGAGATATCAGCAAGATTATCACTAAGCTGCTTCTACTCTATAATTGATTAGATAAAGGCAGCGCAGCGCTAGCTGCTCAATGGGGCGTAGTGTTGCCTTATAACTGACGGAGAAATTGTGACTAGTTAGTTTAGGTTGACTACTTGTTAGATAAGCACGAATTTTTCATCATTCTGTGTTGAGAATTTTGTATAATGAACGGACCACGTGGGTCATTTGTTGTGCGACGAGCAGTTGCACGTGATATGACTGCGGTGCAGTCAATGATTCAGGTGAGAGAAGAAATAAATTACGGAGTACTTTCTTATCACTTTTTGACAGAAGTATTAAGAGAGGACACCTTTGGTATTAAATTAGCTGATCACTGATTTATTCATTATAATAAAATAAAAACATATAAAACGTTTTCGTTTTGAATCGAACACGAACCCAATATATCTCCTTGTTATTGGGGACGTTCAAGTATTTCTAGTTTAGTAAGTCTGACAGTTGTCTGACGCGATGTACCTAATGTGGTATTCGTTTGGGCTTCTTCAGATTTGCCCTCAGATTTCAGATTTCGTGTGCCTAATCGAACATAAAAACGCTCTTGCTCTTTTTTTGTGTTGATATTCGTGCGACTTGAATATGTGTAGTCTTCGACACTTTTCTATGCGCTTACCATTCACTGGTTAAATTTTATATTAAAACATTCGAAATTTCCGTCCCAGTTGATTTCTTAATATTTGCTCACATATAAATTTACGAAAACAGATCCACCCGATGCAATGCCTTTCTTTGCTGTAGAAAAAATGCACGCAAATGTAAACAAGATCCACCAATTGTCAAACTGAAATGCACTTGTATTGGTAAATCTGAAGCAAATCTGAGAAAATATCTAGATTCGCAAAAGTGCTCTGAAATCTGAAAAAGATTGCTTTTTTTGGTACCAAACGAACAAAAAAATTGCTCTGAGGGCAAAAAAAGTGCTCTGAGAGCGCCCAAACGAATACCACATAAGTTTTGATTGGCCTATTTCGGTCATATGAACAGCTGTTTCAGTTAACGTTTATGAGAGAGTAGCTGAATCTAGTAAAGAAATTCGTGACTGAGTACTAATGTTCACATATGTGGGTGACGTAAGAAAAGAGACGTTCCCGACCAATCTAGTTTTTGCGATCAGGTTACCTACATCCAGTCCGGACTAATTTAGTCGATTCAAGATAACTAAATTTTTTAATGTGTCCGTCATATTTCTCTAAAAACAAATTTGGTAAGAAGGGGTAACAATCATTTCAACTACTTAAGTCAGCAACAGTTTTATCTTTCTAAATTACCATTTTATTTAAATATTAATAGGTACAATTTTTTTTTTTTTTTTAAGGAACTTGCTGATTTTGAGAAGATGAGTTCTGGACCGAATCTCTCCCCGCAAGGTATAGAAAATATGATTGTTAAAATGTCGTTTATCTACTGATCTTGATCTTTTCAGATTTAGTAAGAGATGCCGGCCTTGATGGTGGCAAAGAATTTTTTCACTGTTATATTGTAGAAACACCGGCGTCGATCACAACTGAAATGTATGTATTGTACTTCATATTTGAAATTACGACACCGATGACCGTTACATAATCCACCAGATTAATGAAAAACTCCCATTCAAAAGATTTTGCTGTCAAATCATTCCTATATGACTTATGACCCCGTGTAGCATGCATGTTACTTATCTGTCGAATACATCAAGCACAAGACTGTCGTAACTTTAAATCAAACTGAATAATCGTAGCTAATGAATCGATGATGACTGTCGGCTGCCACAGAAAGATAGTCGTCTCTATGGTGTGCCCCTCTGTCCATACACTCTACAACCGTGTCTATAAAATACTTCACGAGCTATATTATGACAAGACAAACCCAATAAAATCATCGAACAGCGCGCAACAATCAGCAAATATTTGCCCCGCCATCTCTCGGGTACTGTTTATTATAAACATGCCCCGACCCCGAACAAATACAGAAACGAAAAGTACTGCAATTTGTATGTTGGCAGAGAACAGACAGTGGACTGCAGTTTGATCGACACGATAGGTTTTTTTTTTTTTTTTTTGATTTTCAGAGGGGTCTGGGTGTCATTTTAGTTATTTGACATAAAGTTAACTATAGGTATTCACGGATCACGGCCGATTTCTATCGCGATCTTGTGTAAATATTCAAATTGGGAAAAATATTCTTCTTCTGCTTGACAAACACGGGTGCCTATGGGTGAGTGATAAAATCAAAAAGTGGTTAGCAGAGATGACATTTCGCAGGTTTTGGGAAAAAATGAGACATGCTCTATGCACATAAAATGACCTTCCATTTTTTTTTTTTAGTTTTATTAGCTTACTTAGGGCTTATTCGTTCACTGTGGCATTGAAAATTGAAGTAGGTATGGTTAATGGTTATCAAGGCAAATATTTGATTTTCTTATGACCCCAGATCTGTGGGAATGATCCAATATTTTTTGTTGCTTTGAGACAATTGCATTCGGACATTTGAACTCCATTTATATATATGTGCATATACAATATACCTGTACGACATGAGTAATAGTCCCGCTTCGGCTGAAGTAAATTTACTTGCCAGAGACCTGCCAAAGAAGAGTTGGTCTGAAACGAACGCGAACATGAATTTTCGTCGGCCATCTTGTTTGTATTACGTTAATGTCGTTTTCTATTGGGACAAAAACTGGGCAGAAAAATCAAACTTTTTTTCGATTTGGATCACTTTTTGCAGATCTCGATATTTTTTCAGATTTACACATACCAATATACTTTGCACTGCTTTTTTACGTCATTCTAAGAAGTTTGCTTTCAAGCCAAATGCGCTAAGTTTCGTGAAAACTAAAATAACGCAATACCTACATAAATAGTCATGGATATCATTTTACTCGATATATATCTACAACAGGGGAAACATTTTTCAAATCGCTATCCATTTGTGATTTTTGAAAAAACGAATGCAATTTGAACAGCTGATATTGCTGTCAAGTAACGCGCTAGTGCATTTACAAAAGCAGATCAATTTCCTTGCCTGTTCCATGTTAGCAGGTACTGGGGTTTTGTCTCCGTTTTACATATCTAACAATGAATAGTTTTTGGTTTCAATAAGGAAAGATATTTGACAGCTTTGCATGGCTATATCCCAACGAGAGGCAGACCCATTTATACATGAATTGAAAGAAATTGGCGACATTGTCAAATAAACTTATCTTACGCCAATTTTACTACTGATTCTCTAACATCTATATCTATCTGACTTCTTTCATTACAGGAAACCCATTGGCTATGCGATTTGCTTCTTCTCCTACTCTACGTGGCAGGGGAAATCCTATTTCATGGAAGACATCTATATTCAGCCGGCATTCAGAAATCTAGGAGCCGGTGCAGTACTCCTTAAGGAAATCGCCAAAAACGCCAAAGAATTTGGTTGCAAACGTCTTGATTTTCATGTGTTGGCCTGGAATTCTGCTCGGGAATTTTACGACCGAATGGGAGCAACAGATATGACAGAATTGGAAGACTGGCACTTTTATCGATTACAGGAGGCAGCTCTAAATAAGTTGACGCAGTAATTAATACAGACAATTCTTATAGAAAGCTGTGGAACAAGCTTTAATGGGATAAATAAAAAATAATATTGCGGAGAGTGAGTGTGTAGTTAACTGGTATTTTACTGGTCACCACTGTTACTGGCCATCACGTGAATCTGCATACTTTTTGTTGCATTATAAACCTGACCTGGTGCGAATGGCATCACTTTTGAGTGCGCAGTCTTGTACTGTGAAACACGAATGCTTGGCATTGGCAGAAAGCCAGTGCTCAATGGCATTACATCGAGCGAGATGGAATGGCTCTCCACGTCCTTCATCGAAACGACTCCTGCAAACAAAAGAGTAAAAACATTTAAAATTTGGGTTGTATGACGCAAGCGTAAATGAATGCCAATAGACTGAACAGCAAAAGTACTCACCAGCAGATTGTCCGCATACAGCCCACATATGATCGGTCAACACTTCATACATCAGATCGGCGAACTTATTGTCGCGCAACTTCGTAATTTTCAAATTCATATTACACACTGATCGCAAGCGACAGAGCTCATTCGGTACAAGCTGTGCCTGCACCTTAAACAAGGTTGTGTAGTCGCTGAGATCAAATGCATATGTGTAGTCCCTCACATGCTCTGGCTTGTCCTCGCACCAATACTTCACCGTGAACTCAATTTTAATGTCTGCGCCAATGTCGGCGTTCCAGTCCATTTGTAAGCCCCAAATGTAAGCTACTGTGAGATTTTTATAGATGCGCTGAGAAACATATGAACGGAATAAGTTTTTCTTTTCGGAACATGGATTGTACTCACAATTTCCTTTTGTGAGGCCGGATTCAAGTCAGCCAAATGAACGCCGGGCACTTCGCATTTCACATGAGCGTCCGTGAGAACAAGCTCCGCGTTGACGCCCTTTAATAGCACCTGAATAAACTTTTGAGTATAACAAGTGTGTAGGCGAAAGGACGCCGTCATTGCGGGCATAAAATCTAGTGGAATGCTTAGTTCGTTGCGCGACCACGGACAACCAAGTGCAATGTGGTGCTCGACGTGCTTGGCTACACTGCCGCCAGGTAGCTTGGTTATCACTTCGAGAGGAATCTCACGTTCCTCGAATGATTTGAAATTTGGGAGAGGAACACTGAGAGTACTCTCGAAGTTGCGCTGTGAGTCGGCGTTTGACACGCGCACGCGCATGTGCTTCCCGCAGCGTAGATTGATTTTGGCGTCGGGGGGAAATATGAAACTGCCGCCAGAAACTATTAAGCGAACGGGTTGTACGATGCCTGCGATGAGGTTCTTAAAGCTGAGCACAGCAGATGCTGGTTTGGTGGTGATTTCAAATGGTGTTGTCTTGAAGGGAATGCGATCAGAAAGGAACTGCAGTTGGTTCAACCGGATTGACATCTAAAAAGGGGTGTTATTAGTGAAATTGCTTTTGGAATGTATAATATCCTTCACAACTCACCTGCTTGAAGATCCATATGCCTACTCTCGTCGCCTTGGTCTTCATCTCGATAACATTAAGTCCTGGGTGAAGGACCATTCCTTCGGCTACCACCAAGTTTGTAAAGTCGGACTGCACTGTGGGCAATACCTTTCGCTTGGTGCTACTTGTCCGTCGCACTGGTTGGGTCTTCTTGCCCCTTTCACATGCCACGGATGCAGCCTCCAAGCTGTTATCTTGCTTGTAAGCCAAATGTAGGGATGCCTTCAATCGTGGCTGCATGTTTGCCAGTGCTGCTTCCGCCTGAGCTTCCTCGTCAGCCGAATTTAACTCAAACGACAGAGAGATGTTTTCTACGAACACCTCGCGTGGGAATAGACTCTCCAGCTTCACCTGCACCAGAACAATGTCGTCCTGAATGATTGGTTTGACATTTATCACAACAATTTCACAGATTTTGAAGTGATCTTCTAGAACACAGAAGTTCGCAGTGTCCTCCATCGATTGCACAGTAATGGTAGCCTTCAGGGTGCGCAGGCACTTCAGGAACTCGTCAAAGTAGAAAGTCCGTACCAGCATCTCCAAGTCCTGACAGCATGAGATGGCACTACACGTCTTGGTGTACGAGAGATGGTCGTCCATCTTGCGATAGCAACTGGCTAGCTCAAGCAGTGTTTGGCTGGCCAAATAGTTCCAACTCTCCGCCTTTAGCTCGCGCAGCAAGTCGGTAAAGAACACCACAGCCTTGTGCGGTTCATTGAGAGCGCAATAAAAGTTGCCTAGATCTAAACCTGCAAGGCGAGCGGAACGAAGACGGGACACGTGCTTGTACGTACTGATGGCGAGTTCACTCAGCTCCAAGTAGAGCTTCTGAAAAGCCTGATTAGAACCGAGTGCCTTCTTAAGCTGCTCGGTGGCGCATTCTTTCGGCTTTCGATTTGGAGAGTGTGCTCTGTCTAGTTGCGGCGTTGGATTGAGAAAGTGCTGCTCGACGGGAGTGTCACCAATTCCAGCCGATAGCCCAACTACTATGTGCAATTGCTCCGAGGTGGGGGTAAAGCCTGGCAGCAAACCACACAGCTTACCCAGTTCATAGAGCTTGTCCTTGGCCAGATTCCAAATGGGCGCACAATTTTGAAAGCAGGTGACTTCGTCGGGTTCCATTGCAAGATCGCAAACCTGTAGAACCTCCCGCGCGCAGACGAATTCCCAGCACTGAAGCGCACCCTCCTGGCAATCGACTTTGATCACTTCAATCTCGCGTAACGTCGAGAAAAGGAAGTTCAACAGACGTTCGGCGATCTCCGGCGTCTTGTTCGAAATTTGCAACAAATGCGACTGCCGTTCGAAGAGATAGTTTCGAAATTCAAGAATCGAAACTGCTGATTCGCGTATACGCTCCCGCATTTCGAATTTGTTCTTTCGCGACAGGCAAATTCCGTGAAAAGAGCTAAGAGGCTGCTTGAAGTGCTCCAGCCACTTCTGCTTCTCTCCGAACCCTGAATTGGTAATAAACTGGGAGAACATGGCGTCCAACTCATCATACTGAACCAGGGCATCGGAATACAACTCAAGTTTCTCGAATACGAGTGCGAGGTCCTCCTGTAGGAAGAAGTATTTGCGAAAATCCCAGCCATCCTGATTACGTTTCTCTCTGATCACACGGATGAGTTCTTCGTACTTGGCAATGTTTCGGTTGTAACTGGCTAGCATAAGAAATCTGCGAAAAAAAAATATTCATCGCACTCACTTTGACCCAGTAAGAAGATAGCCCTCTACCTGATTCTTTGCACTAGGCAGCGAAATGATTCGGTCGACTTTTGCTCGTACTTTGCCGGATTCAGTACAGAAATACATCGATCATCGTTTTTTGAACCAAAGTCCAACTTAATTTTATCCAGAACAGTAGTTCTTGGAAGTAAGTTCTTGCTCTTCCTCACATCAAACGTTTCCACAAGGAGAATCATCCAATCGGATACACCGTACGAGGTGAGTTGCTTCAACCACGCATCGATTTCATCGCGAGTGGTAGACTTGTAGGTGTCCAAGTCCTGGAAAAACACAAAACATTGAATTTTTATTTCCATCATTCATTCATCAATGAGCGGGACCTACACTACACTCCGTTACAAAAATGTGCAATATGGGATGATCAAGAATACTCCAATCGCCCTGCTTGTATTTTTCCAGCGCGTCCAAGTTAAGAGGTTGAACCGCCGCTTCTAAGCGGACATGCTTCGATGGGCGATGGTAGGTGCGCCTCCATTCGTAAGTATCGAGTGGTATGGCAGTGAGAATATTCGTCTCTAGGGATCGAAACAGAGGTCCCGCACCAGAGTCTACAGAAAAATTGCCATAGAGCTGGTTTTGATGAACATTTTTGTTAGAAACTTACAAGTAATAATTGGTTTGATGTTCATAGGTACTTTTTGCTACGTTTTTATCAAGGGGTGTCAATTTACTTGCGTTTCTGTTAAAGAAATTACTGCCACATAATTTTGTTTCTTTTTTTTAATGTTGTGATTAGAAAAATTTACGAATGTCAAACACCTGATTGTGATTTTTTTTTCTATAAAAAAAAATATCCCAACCTATAGGATTATTTTTTTCCAAGAGATCAATAGCTTAAGCTGCGCTTGCACTTGACATAATTCTACACATCAAAATGGCGCAATAAGAAAATTTACATAACAGATAAAACAAACACACCAAAACATCTGCACAACAAAGAAATAACAAATTGACGCTAGTCTAAAGTTTGAGACGAACTTAAGACGTGGTTTTATTACCCCGCTCAGATCTATAGGCGTATTTCCTTTCTAGTTCAGCGCAAAATCTGAACAGGTATACAAAAAGAACTGTTATGCATCAAAATCGGTGGTGTTCCGAAAAGTACCTACACCACGCAGGCGACCGAGCACACTAACAACTTTAAAAAATTTTTTTTTACTTTTTGTTGTACATTATTGATAATTTTTTTATTTTTTTAAATAAGGTTGTTTAAAGCAGTTTAAACAGTATTTGTTCTAATTTGGTAAAATAGCACACTAGTATGCAAAAACCTTCAGTAGGACAAGCACTTTTGAGGAACAATTGTATGTTTAGATCATTTAAGCACTGAATTGGTGTTTGGTCCTTTTAGGCCACCTTCCCCGATCTATTTTTCTACACCTGTTTGTTACCATAAAAAAACCTATCCTAAATTTCAAACCACCCACGAACACACCCGGAAAAATTCCTTCAAAAAAGTCCACTTTGGAAGAACAACAAGTTGGCCTATGTGACACCTCGTCTGACGTAGCTGTCATTTTGTGAGAGAAAAGGAATGACAAAATAAAATTCTGCTTTGTTTACTAGTAAATCAGGGAATTCTTTTTGGGAGAAAAGTGAAATTAGATGTAAAATACTAAAATCTCAAAATGGAAATGGCAAAATCAATTTTTGGCTCCCGCGACCACGATGGATATGTCGGTCGTGAAGAACATGCTGTAAGTTTTTTTCTCTTCTCAATGATTCGTGAAATATGTTTTTTCTCACACCCACGCTTTTGTTAGAAAAAATTGCAATTCAACAATTCCGAGGAGGATACCGACCTTCCCGATCTAATTGATGAATTAAGCGTTGTGGATGGTCTGCGCCCAAATCCTGGTGGGCCTTTCTCAGCGCTCACGCCATCAATGTGGCCACAGGAGATTCTAGTAAAATTAGGTCAACCAGAGTCGGAAACTGGCCCGAATGACCAACCAGACTATAGGTTTGATGAATTTGGATTTCGAGTGGAGGAGGAAGACGGTCCCGAACAGAGTTCAAAGAAATTGCTGGGAATTCCATTTGTAGAGAGTGCCGATCAAAGGAAGCACTGGATTGCCCATTTAGAGTTTTCGCACAACAAAGAGGCGTGTGAACTCACTTGGGAGAATGTGGATGTGGTTCTGCCACGAACAGAGAAGTTGAGGCAAATGGTTCGTGACGGTATCCCACATTCGTTGCGGCCGCAGATGTGGATGAGGTTGTCAGGAGCCTTGCAGAAAAAGATTAAGTCGGAAACATCTTATCAGGAGATTATAAAAGCATCAGGGAATGACGCCCTTATGACATCGAAACAGATTGAGAAGGATCTACTGCGAATTCTTCCGACGAACGCATGTTTTAGCAATCCACATGGAACTGGAATCCCGCGTCTAAGGAGAATTTTGCGTGGAATTGCCTGGCTGTTTCCCGACATTGGCTACTGCCAAGGAACGGGTGTGATAGCCGCTTGTTTGCTGCTCTTTATGGAGGAGGAGAATGCTTTCTGGATGATGGCAACGATTGTGGAAGATCTTCTGCCAGCCTCTTACTATTCTTCGACACTTCTCGGAATTCAGGCCGATCAGCGAGTGATGCAGACCCTCATCGCCAATTATCTATCCTCCGTGGATGAGACGCTTAAGAAGCACGACATCGAGTTGTCGCTCATTACGCTACATTGGTTTCTTACGATCTTCGCTAACGTTGTGCACATGAAGATTCTAGTCCGCATTTGGGACTGGTTCTTTTATGAAGGTTCAATTGTACTGTTCCAGTTGACGCTGGGAATGCTTCGAATTAAAACAGAAGACCTGCAGCATCTCGAAAATTCTGCTCAGATTTTTAACTCCTTATCAGACATTCCTGGCGAGGTAGACGACGTTGAAGTGCTTTTTCGCAACGCAATGGAAGTTGGCGGCTCCCTTAGTCAAACCGTCATCGATACCCATCGTCGGCGACATTTGGCCTACTTAATGGCCGATCAGGGAGGTCTGGTTGGCAATCCTGAAGCGGTCCCGAATCTACCAAAGCAACACTTGGCCAGACGGCAGGTTAAGCGCACAAAATCTGTGCTGCAGACACTGCTCTTCCGCGGTGGTGATGATAGCGAACCGGACGAACTGAAGAACAAGAACATTCGTCAAACAGAGATTTTGGTTGACCTGCGTGAAGCCATTTTAAAGGTGGCTCGCCACTTTCTCACCATAGAGCCCAAACTGCAGGCACACATTCGTCTCACTGCCGAATACAATAGTGATAGCCATGCCAAAGACCACGAGAACTTCATCAATGTCGCTCGAACCCGCAAGCGCCGAGCTAAAGCACTGCACGATTTCGAGCGACACGACGATGATGAGCTGGGTTTTCGCAAGAACGACATTATCACCATCATCAGTCAAAGGGACGAGCATTGCTGGGTGGGCGAGTTGAACGGCCTTCGTGGTTGGTTTCCAGCTAAATTCGTGGAACTGCTGGACGAACGCAGCAAACAATACACCTCAGCTGGAGACGATGCTATCTCAGAGACCGTCACCGATTTGGTTCGTGGCACTCTTGCTCCGGCCATCAAGCAAGTGCTCGAGCACGGCATGAAACGACCATCATTTCTTGGCGGACCATGCCACCCTTGGCTGTTCATCGAAGAGGCAGCCACTCGAGAAGTGGAAAAAGACTTTGACTCGGTCTACAGTCGTCTGGTGCTGTGTAAAACCTATCGTTTGGACGAGGACGGGAAGGTACTCACCCCAGAGGAGTTACTCTATCGGTGTGTGCAGGCAGTCAATCAAAGCCATGACGATGCTCACGCTCAGATGGATGTTAAGTTGCGCAGCCTCATTTGCTTGGGTCTAAACGAACAAGTGTTGCACCTTTGGCTGGAGGTACTCTGCTCGTGCGTGGAAATCGTCCAAAAATGGTATCACACATGGAGTTTCGTCTACTCGCCCGGTTGGGTGCAAATCAAATGCGAGCTGCGCATTCTCTCGCAATTCGCATTCAACTTGAATCCCGATTGGGAGCTACCGCCGAAGCGTGGAAAAGAAAGTCAACCACTGAAGGATGGGGTGCGTGACATGCTCGTGAAGCACCATCTCTTTTCGTGGGATCTATGAGGTGGCATAACGGCTGAGTAGCAGAAGCTCGATGGTAGGTGATGATAGCTTTTTTGTGCGGTACCATTCCTGATTTAAAAAAAAAAAAACATTTACATTCAAAATTACTCTGCATTATTGTGAATGTGTTTTGTGTCATATGAACTAAACTTTATTCTGAACTCTAACAATTACAGTTGTTACCAGTTGCAATACATTCTGCTTCTGATAGTTACTCTCGGTATAATCAGTGTTGCCAGTTCAGGTGATATGTTTTAAATGGTAGGGTTTATTTTTACATGATTTTGTGTTGATGTGTTCTTCGGCTTCTGCCTGTGCCTGCCGCACGTCTTTTATTGGCCGCCAAATATCAAGCTCGTTTTGTAAAAGAAAAAAACGGTTGAATTATTGCAAAACCAACCGATAGTTAAGAAAACAACCTGTCAATCTATGGAAAATAAAATTCTATTCTATGTTAACCTTGTTCACTTCCTAGAAAACAGATTATTACATCTCCAAACTGGTAACACTGATCGACGTCAACATCTGCCTTAAACGACGCTTCTTGATTTTTACTATACTTCCTTATCTCGTTATTTTGGCGTCTTTATGTTTTTTTTTTTTTTTTTGTTACAATTATTTTATTGTTTTTTATATTCTGTTTTATTTTTTTGTTAAATGAGAAGAGTTAGTTCAGCTTATGTGTTATGTGTCCCTCCAATTCGTTTAAAGTTATATTTATAATATACGTCTATCAATTTTTAAATATTATACACACAGCACTTTATATAAAAGATATATTATTATTATACATAACTTATGAAAAGATATATTGTACAATTCCTACTAACATAATTTAAATAAAATATGAGGTAAATTATAATTTTTAAAAACATTAAAATTATCAATAAAGTCTAGAGTATGATGTGTTTGTTTTTATGTGTTAAAAGAAGTAATCAAACATTCGAGTACGCATTTCAAGCGTTTGACAGAATTTACATGGAATTCCATTCATGACACGCGCTTAAGCCAACTACTACTAATGTTTTGTATTCTCTTTAAATAACAAGTATACGCCTCCGATGTTAAAAACCCATTCCGGAAAAATGTATGCAAAGTGAAGCGCTCATTTCCTAAATGGAGAACTATAATAGGATTTGTAGGATCGACCAAATCTGTACTGTATTATTATAATGTGGTATTCGATTGGGCGCTCTCACAGCAATTTTTATGTTCGTTTGGTACGAAAAAAAAAAACAATCTTTTTCAAATTTCAGAGCACTTTTGCGAATCTAGATATATTCTCAGATTCGCTTCAGATTTACCAATACAAGTGCATTTGAGTTTGACAACTGGTGAGTTTGTTTACATTTTCTTGAAATTTGCATCGATTGAATCTATTTTTGTAAATTATTTATGTGCAAATATTTTGAAATCAATCGGGACGTTCATTTCGAATGTTCTAATTTAAATGCAACCACTGAATGGAAAGTGCATAGAAAAGTGTCGAAGACTACACACATTCAAGTCGCACGACTATCAACACAAAAAAGAGCAAGTGACGTTTTTATGTTCGATTAGGCACACGACATCTGAAATCAGAGAGCAAATCTGAAGGCGCCCAATCGAATACCACATTAGTACCTATTGTCTCTGACGGAAACTATCTGATTTTTTATGATGTGCACACGACCTTAACCTTCGGAATTTCATTTTGACATTTCTCCGAAATTGTTATTCGTTACTTTGCTTTGGTACATACCTATTTCGGCTTGCGGCAAGACAATTTTCTGTTTATACATCACAAATAAACTACTAGTTCGTAACTACAAACAAATAAGTTCGGCGAAGTGAATTTTTACAATAAAATTACATTCTAAACGTACGTTTGTTGACAAATAAACACAATGCGTCGTTGTATCGTGGATAAGTGCACTAACACAGACCATATAATTCTCTGCCATCGTTTTCCTAAGAATCGAACACTTGCAAGCAAATGGCAAATAAGCCTCAATCTCACCGATTGCCCATTGGATACACTAATCTCAAAGTATTGCGTATGTTGTCAGCATTTTGATTCCACAGACTACAGGAACTATGCAACAAACTCGCTAAATACTACCGCAGTGCCAAAGTTACAGTGCTTTAATCCACGGCCGTATGCAGCTATGCGCACCAAAAACGCACCGTTGGAGATGCTACCGAAAGCTAAATATACTGACGGACCTACCGTTTCACCGGTCAATAGTTCGGATAGTATAGAGCTTCTGCACAAGGATGATGATTTAACTGAAATCGACGAAAGCATTACTAGCAACAACGATGAAATGTATATTCTGCAAGAAGAAGATATTAATGCAACAGACGAACTCATTCAATCAATTGATGGAGCCGATTTTACAATGCTTGACGCCGCCAGCTGTACCGCATATATAGACGAGACGAAGAAAGTGGACACAACCGACGGATCGTCACCGTTCGTAGTGGAAAGCATCGAATATAATACTTCAAATCATTCGCAAGAGTTTCGTTCAAACAGCACAGATTCTGATGTAGAGGTATTGGTATCCGAAGCTGTTTTTGAGTCAGAATGGTCCAATACCGATCGGAGTGCGGTTGTTCTCAACACTAGTCAGACAAATACTAGCGAAAGTGTTGCGAGTGCCTGTATATCCAATCAATCAGATCTTCCAACAAAAGATAATGATGGAGGAGCGACGTTGTTGGACTCGGAGCTTGGCCACTTGGATAGGGTCCAACTGATAGATATCATCAAAAGTCAATCGAAGAAGATAGAACAGCTGGAGAGCAAACTGAGCACATATAAATTAGCACACGATGAGTTGTTTGGCTACTTTGACGCATTTCGGAACAACGTTTGTGATGTGCACCTTTAACTGCATTTTATTTATTTGTTTAAGCACATTCACAATCTACAATTAGATGGATTTTCACTCTAATAAAGTTTTCATATTTTACATTCCAATAGATTGTATGTAGTTTCGTATTTTTGACTCCGTATGTCGAGTCGTATGGCTACTGCTTTATGAATTGTGCAAACAGGACCTTAGAAACGTTGTCGGTCAGCCGACGAACCCCATTTGAAGTCGCACTTTGTCGTTCCCAATCTAAAGATCCTTAAGACCCAAACGAACTTGTGCTATCGACATGCGAGCAGGGTTAATCTATTAACTAAAGCGATTATTGAGACAGTGCATAGACTAGGTATACCATCGTAGTCTGAATTCCTTTTAATTTAACCAAATAAAACATTTGAATGCAACAACTACAACTTATCGATTTTTATTTCTTCTTTCAATTCGTTCTTACCAGAGATGGATGTGTTCTCAAACGGAAAGGTACAGACTTTCGGTTTATTTTGCTTCACTTTTACTTAAAGTTTACCTACTGCCTAAGCAGATGCGGAAATAACGTCCGTGTAGAGCTTGACTTTGCTGGCGATGCTCATGTCAACATATTTGTCGCCAATGGAAACAATAAGACCACCAATGATGCTGGGATCAACGCGGGCTGTGAGCTGAATGTTTTGGTTTGGCTTGAGGAATGCCTACAAACGAACAGAGTCAGTACAAATGCTTCATGGAATTGAAATGCAAAACAACGCTTACCTTTAAGGCACCTTCCAGTTCCTTCCTTTGCGATCCATCCAATGGTTTGGCGGAGACCACCTCGCAAACAACATCACCGCGATGGGCAGACATGATGGTCTTGAAGGCGTTGATAACAGTGTCCAACTTCTTCAGACGACCATTGTCAGCCATCAGACCGAGCAAATTGCTGGTAGCTGGTGCCATACGCAATTTCTCGCAGGTTTCCCTCAGGGCATTGCCGAGTGCCTTGCGATTGATGATTGGACTGGCAACGTATTCACGCAATTTGGGATCGCTCTTGATGTTGTCTTGGATTTTAACCAAATCCTTTTCGACTTGTTCCAATTGCTTCAGCTTAGTGGCGGCTGTGTACAAGGCTGTGGCATAACGACCCTCCAAACCGAAAACTTGAATCGGAAGTTTTACGGTCTGAGCGGAAGCGCTCATAGCACGGCTCTGAAATTAAAAATATTGACATTTGTAAGAGTTCTAGTCTGTTAAATGAAACCAAAGAATAAGGAAAAATCTGCACGGCCATTACATAACCAAAAGAGTTGGATAATTTGCGGAAAATGTTTCAACAAGGTTGATGTGTGTTTTTCCACAGCCCAATGCAATTGAAACGTCGACGGAATATAAATGAATTTCATTGTTTATACGTACCAAAACTGCTAACTTATTTACGGCTGCCATTTCGGATGAGAATTATTTTCAGAGCTGAAAAATCCAAAAATCGACGTCGGTGTGCTGCTCACGGATGATGCTGCTGTCAGAAATGATTTTCGTTAAATCAAGTTGGCACGAGTGGTTGTCTGACATTTCTAGCAGGGATGAGAACCGAATAAAGTAAAAGGACTGTTGTTATATTTCAATAATAGGTGGCGGAAGGTTTTTTTTTTCGTCCCTTTTTTAACTTTTGAATAAAAACCCATCAGGAATTAACTGCTTAAGGACGTAATGGATTCAAAATTAAATTAATTTCTAATCTGTTGGGTGTTAGATTTGTAGGTTATGAAATGAGACGCCCTGAAGAATTGTGACACCTAAATATTTATTAGGGCATTCAGATGCGGTGCGGTGCTGGCCTTTGTGCAGCATTTACAAAAACTCAAAAGTTGTAGAATAACCGATTTATACGAATTACGAATATGGTGCTAATTTCGACCACTAGCATTTTGTCATGTTTGCGCCAAATAACGACGAACTGCGCGATAACCAGGATAAATGCATTCGTTGACACTAATAACACAGGCAAGACCCCAGTGATGTATTGCAAGAAGTTTGTAGCTCGAACCCCCGACATAATAATGAAGATCATTCCAAGGATCGTTTTGGAATGGCTTAAATTGACATTTGCCTAGAATTCAGTCATTTCGCACGAAACATGTACCGCTTAGGATTCGCAACAAAACTCGCTGCAATCGACTGCAATATGGGACAGATATTTTTTTTTCATGTATTTTGATTAAAATTTCAGACCAACAGGCGCATATAAAAAAAAAAAATAGTTGGCACAACAGGTCCATAAGCTCCATAGGTCTTGCTTCTCACAACCACTCGTTTTGTTCGAGTTTTTCATTTTTGGGCCAAATGGAAGGGATACACAAGTTTATAACGAGTCCAAATTTAAGAAGCTCTTTCATGAGTTATTAACTCGGATGTTTCTCAGACATTTCGCGGGAGGTGGCGCAGCGAAAGAAAAAACAGCAAGTAATTGTGTTTAAGTTGATCAACAACGAGGGACGGAAAGCGTTTGGCAGTTACCTGATCAAATCTTAGTCGAATGGAGGTGCTCAACGAGTCCTCTTGCATACGCCACACGTTGCTTACTGTACGACAGACTTGTTACTTTACAATGCTGCAAACGAAAGTTGTCACAATTTGTACGAGTGCACAGGAACTACTACGAAATCGGTTACAAAGGAGTATATATTCTGATCATGCTCTCTACTCAATCGCTCTTCGGCACTCATACCGTGCCAGACCTTGCTACGTCTCACCTAAAGCCACCAAGGACAATAAAAAGCGTTTTGTTTTCCGAAAGAAAGAGAAGTTTTTATTATTTTGAACTTCAAAAAATTCCAGCTTATTAGTTTGTGGTGTATACAATTAGTATGAGAAGATATAATCTTTTCATGTCTATGTTTGTATCGGTTTTTCTTTTGCTTGATTTTATTTTATACTTGTTCTTTTTGTTTTCAAATTTTCCCGGAAAAAAGTTATACAAGACATAACGTTAGTTTTTCTTTTTTATTAATATCCAATGTTTTTTCTTAAGTATATGGAATTGCCTTGCGCAATTTCTATTTGTTTTCTGCTCCTTCATCTGGAAGAAAAAAATGGTAGTTTAGGAGATTTGTCTTGTGATCCGGTGAGGTTGTTTTACCTTCTTCCTCCTCCACGTTTTCTTCGTCAAACATTTCATCCCTAAAAGTACAAGCAAGTGTTGATGGCATGATTGAATAAGGGAAATCTGGTGTAGTACTCACTCATTGTCATCATCGTCGTCTTCATTGTCATCCTCGGGCTCAACTTCAATGTCAGGTACCAAATAATACTGCAATGGATTTGGCCACAGATCGTCCTTAATGAGTTCAGCTATTTCATCGTTTACTGGGTCACTGTTGTCGGTGAACCAATCGAAGAATGTCTTGTATTCGGAATTCCGTTTCTTTTTGTTATTGAATGGCTTCGACAGCAATTGCTTCAGTAAGTTCTTTCCCTCCTTCCATTGGATGGGCGTACTGGTCGATGAGGGATGATCGCTATTTTCTGCTGCTACTAATTTGGAACGAGTTAATTGCGACGTCAATATACAAATAGTAGATTAGGGTGCAAATTGTGTAAAGGGTTAGTGATCAAATATGTATTAAAAAGGAAAAATAACTGACAGCTGCAGTCGACGAGTAAATAAGAGTATTCTTCGGAACAGATACAACATTGGACGCGTCGAGTACTTAGGGCCGTTTGATGATATCTGACAGCAGTTTACCGTGCCCAAAGCATCATATTCAATGTATTAATTCTAACGTACAAAGCGCCTAATTCTGTCCAATCACTTTTCGATGGTTGTTGTTTTAACATGGTTCAATTAGTGTACGAGCTAGTGTTTGAATGATTTAGTTAAACTACGATACGAGTTTATTTTATCAACCAAGTCAATGAGAAATTTGATGTAATTTATATAAGTTTCGCGCTTAATCTCTCGTCTAATTTAATCTCTTCGAAAAAATAACGAAGTAGCCGCAATGTGAAGCGTATTGCTGGCAATGTACCCACTTTATTGGGCTACGTGAACTATGAATGGTGTAGGAAGGTTGTATTTAAAACCAGTTTATGTTTGTATGCGAACGGTGAGAACAACTGCTACGGCAGCATTCAATTCAATGTACTACTAATACTTTTAGAAGAAATTCTAATAATTCAAAAACCACCCATCCATGCATCATGAAAACAAATACTCAGAACTTATTTAAACAGTTCGTTTATGTGTGATTGAAAGTTACATGTCTTCTTTCTAAAAGTGTGCCTTTTACCCAATTCTCTTGTTAACATAACAACATTTGTATTGGCCTTGTAATTGGTGCACTGAAGTATGTAGTGTAAATATTTCATATTTGTGCAGTTAAATAAATATCGAGTCGCCATAGTAAAAATATTATTCTACAGCGATATTCAATTGCTAAATATGTACACGACTGCATTAAATCCAAACGTAATAAGAGTACTTTGAATTTTTTGTTTCGTAGGTACAGTTTCTACACGACATCGAGCTTTCTAGACATTTCATTGATTAGTGAGATGTTCTAACCTAAGTTTATATTGTGCATACGTATTAAGAACTTGAAATGACTGTACCACCAAAAATAAAATCAAAAATGTTTACAAAATTGATTTATAGGCAATTCGATCGGATTTTCAAGATAAGCGGCAACTAATTACTGTGCAGAAAAAAAAAATAAAGTAAAAATACACACAAGTCTCTCAACTTACCGCCAGAACCCAAGTGAAACTCCTTCGTGAGCACTTTATTCTCAAAATAGGGATTCTCGTCAAAGTGGAAGTTTATACGATAGCCAGACTTGATATCTTCAAATTCTTCAACCTCAAGCTTGGTCAACGAATGGAGGCAATCCTCTTCTTCTTCGTCCAAAATGCCCGAAACTTGTGGATGGTTAATGAACTGCATATAATTATACAAAAAAGAAAATATGTTGATGTAAAACAAACTCAATTCGTGTATATTTTTATTTCATCAAAAACAAAGCATGCAAATAATGTGCGCATTTTTTTCGAACAAACGGAAGCGTGTGTATACTGTATGCGGTTTTGCGTGCTGATGGGGCTTGGCTACACTTACCGCTGTTACCCAAAAGTTGGGAATCCTTTTAACCAATTCACTGCGTTTCTCGTAGCATGGTTTACGAAGTTTATTGTATTTTTGTTCGACTTTTAAAATTTCCTCGCTAGCTTTCTCGTTGAGGGCGTCAATTTCATTTTGACAAGCGTCAATCAATTCTAATGCTTCTGATTCATCCTCGTTTGGCGCATCATCGGATGTGATTTTAGCGCGTTTTGCTGGTAAACTAGACATGTTTATTTGTAATTAAATGGATTTTATGGAGGATGATTGTAAATATAATTGCTAAATGGCAATTAATTGCAATTTGTGGCTAGTTTTATAACGAAATTTCAACAACTGTTGCAAAGAATAAAAAATGCCGGCTCCGGCTTTACTTTTGATTTCCCGTAATACAGTGCGAGTACGTCAAAAAATGAACGAGCGTTAAATTTTTGCAAGGAAAATGGCCGGCTTGGTAACATATGAGTGCGTTCAGTGAGAGGTGGGTTGAGGACTAAGCATTTTCGAAAACAGTACTGCCCTTCACTTTTTAGCGAACTGGCATGACTTTTAAAAAATTTAAAATTGTAGGTAAGTAAGTTCAATTTGAGCTGGAGTTCATAGAATTACAACTTTTATAATTTATAACATAAGATTTGATGACATTTTAGCTATGTTTACACAAAATGTTTGTATAGGTATGTACACACACCAAAGAAAGATAAAATATGCAAAAAAAAGTCGGCTAAATTTCATAGTTTTAAAGTAATGTTACGCCTATAATCTATGCATCAACAAAATATCATCTGATTTACTGAATGTGTTCATATTTGAAATCTTAGCGGAAAATGTTTTGCTAATAATTGATTCACACTACCTACCAACGGGAAATCATACGGACATCCATCAAATCGTCAGGCAAAAATGCTTTTTTTATGGTAGGAAGTACGTGGTACATGCTATAAAATCTGTTTCACAGAAATTAAATGTGTGTTCGATTTAAAGGACTATTCACTGCTATTCACATGAGACCGAACTGCGAACAAGCGAATAAGTTTCTAAAAAATGAATTCACATGAAAACTTTTCTAAGTCGTAGATACCCACGATTCAGTTTCAGTTTTAAAGTTAAGTTCGCGACTGTATTATGCGGATTGTGAATAAAGTGTTAAGGACTATTGACATGAGCGCGATTTGCGAATAGGCGAATTGCGAACAAATCAATTTAATTGTATTTATGAATTGAAAATTGCTATTTTGTTCACCAACAATTATATTTCATTAATCTAATATCGAATCTACAAAAAAACGTTGTCTCAATTGGTTTAAATAGTTTAATTTCCCGCGAATTGAAAATCCTTGCCGCGAACTGTCACATTTTATTCACAATTGTTTGTAAATCAATTACTAATCATTTTATTTTAGATTCGATTTTAGATTAATTAAATATAATCATTTTTTAATAAAATAAATAGCAATTTTCAATTCATAAATCCTATCGCTTAGTTGGACTGTTCAATTTAGTTAGCTATCCAATTTGTGATGTGGGACTGGCATCACTTAATATGCACTGAATGCTTTCAAAGTTTAGCTAGCTACAACACATCTGATATCTGTTAGCTGTAAGCCACGACGACGAAAAAAAAGTCTTTTCAATAGTGTCGACAATTTTGATGTTTAGGTGTAACGAGGTTGGATTTTACTTTTATTAATTTACCAAGTGTTCCAACATAATTAAATCGAGAAAATGTCTACAACGGAAGGGCAAGTTGGTGTCAATACTAATTTACAAAAGCAGGATCTTAAAAATCTTGTAAGTATGATAAAAATCAAGCCGCAGATTACCGCAACTCACACCCTTATTGGTGAAAATGTCCGAATTTGTTGGCGTTGCAAACTCATTTCTAGAGGGAAAATCTTGAATCATTGCACGTGGCCACTTTAAGCGCAGCTATCCTGAATAAATATGCTCATTGGCGATGAGCAAAAATCTCTAAATTCAACTGCATGTATGAAAATAGGTGAAAAAATAGATCTCGCCCGATAGGTATTAGTTTATTAAGTGCAGCTGATGCAATCAACAAAATTCTAACCTATTAAACATGACTGATGAGGAGAATTATTCATTGTCCTAAAATTGATAGTTTAATATATATATTTTTATTTTGTTACAGGACATCACTAATTTGACCGCCCTTTCGCCGGAGGTTATATCTCGCCAGGCAACAATTAATATTGGAACCATCGGTCATGTAGCTCACGGCAAATCGACTGTAGTGAAGGCACTGTCGGGAGTGCAAACTGTTCGCTTTAAAAATGAACTCGAAAGGAATATCACTATTAAACTTGGTAAGTGCCGTTTGGTGGCGGATCAAAAACGCAATTTGTTTAGGTGAAATAAAGTACAAGTTGGCACAGTAGTTGTTACGAAAGAAGTGTTGTAAAAGTGGCACAAGAGGAAACCTGTATTAGAAGCCAATTTGCCAGCTACATATCTATATCGGTAGGGTTCGTTGTGAAATCTGCATGTCCCAGAGATGTTATCGAGATCGGAAATCACTCGAAGAATTTTACGTTCAGAACAGCCAAAGGTATCTTTACCCGCCTTCGTTGGCGTCAATATCTCACTTGGGTGTGATGATGAAGGGCCACCGAGGGTTTACTTAATGTTTTTGGGGCGACCGTGCTACTGGCCCTTACCAAGTTGTTAACTACATAGAATTTGAAGCATAATCAGAGTACGTTTATAATCTAATTAGAGTGTTCTTGAACCTATAAAAAAAAAACTAAGTACTAAATGAAAAGAAATTAAAGCGTTGGTTGCCCAACTTAGCCAATTTTTGTCGGTGACAGGATGTCAATGTCATCGTAGATTACCGGGCCTAAGACCGCACGGTTTAAGGTGTTCAGGAATTGCGACAAAAGGGGCTAAGGAGGAGTAGTAATTGATATGCTAAAGTGAAATAGTTGTAGTGGTTTCATGTGTAACGAGTTCGTAGACTACAGTTGCCTGGAATGCCCTATTCACCGGTACTCAACAAAAAGTTGATTATAAACTAGGTACTCTGCCACTAAGAGGGACGAATTTCCATCGAAGAACTCCAAGAACTTGGTAGTTGCTTGGCTATCTCAAATCTTTTGGATATCTTTAATGGATGTCTTGACCCATGATAGAACTTTTATAATCGGATTCACTACTGATTCACGCTATAGACTTGGAAGAGGGAAGGAAATATTAAGATTAAGTCTTATCAGCGAAAGTGGAGCGGCAGTTCTTACATTAGTAAACGGCTGGTTATTTCAGGTGTCTAGTTTTTTTTTAAATAAACACCATGTTGCTCTACAACAATAACAACAGACACAGTTATCGTACTAACAAATATATTCTAGAGACTGTCTTTATTTACACGGAAAGCATCTTATTTTATTCACACGTTAATTTACAAGAATGTACTAAAACTGAACATCTGTCGTGATCGGTGCGGCGTACCAAGTTACTTTTCACTCTGAATTTGAGTGAGATTTCTGTGCTGGTAGTTGGAGAAAGACACTTCCATTAGGCAGACAACCTCTAGGGTGAGAAATGCTTAAATGAAGTATCTCTCCTAGGTATATCCTCTGATATCTCAGATTCGGTGACGAAAGATCAAGAGATCTATCGAGCGTCGACTTGCGAAGGATATGCGATACAGTAAAAATTGAGGGCGATGATAAAGCAAACAATTACTGTGACTTTTGTAGTATTTAAGTTTATTTACGTATATTTAGTGGTGGCATTTGTGACTCCCTATCAATTATTTAAACCTCCTCAACTCTGTTTACTTTGCTTTTCTGAATTTTGTATTTGTTTTTATATATAAAACTATATTTTTCATACGCTCTGTGTTAACGTTCTGTGTTAAAAGAGAAATAAAAAAAGAATTAAATAAATTGCTGGAATTATAATTATCTATTCAATTTCAAACAAAAAATAACTGATGGGGTATCAAAGTCTACTTTCATATTTTCCCCTTATTTTTGGTTTTTTTTTGTACTTTTTTTTTTTTTTGTTTTTGTTTTTGACCATCAATTGTGTAAGCCTCCAGCAATTTATTTATTCTTTTGTTTTTCTCTTATAATTGCAGAACGTATTCCATATGAAAAACTCTTGAGCATAACTAAATCGCCAGAAATGCTACGCGAGTTCATTAGGGACCTCAACAAAAAATATAAAAAAAACTATCGTGATCAGCTTTACGATGAACAGAGATTTCAGCCCCCTCTGACGCCGAGTCTTAGTGAGCTGCACCTAATTAGAGTATCGTCTAGTCCTAGCTCGGGCTATGAGAGTGCATTCGATTTGCATGATGGCTTCGATTTGGAGCCTGTACAAAGTGTCCGCATTCGCAATGGGACGCCGACAACGCAGCGCAAGCCACAAAAGAAATCAAAGAGCAAAACGATCGAGTATGTTGTGGAATCGATTGTTAGCATGGAGTCGCATTGTGCGCAGCCTTTGTATTTTGTGAAATGGAAGGACTATCCGTCGAGTACGAATACGTGGGAGCCGTTTGCCAACGTGAAAGAGTGCCACCATTTGAGTGGTTTTCTCGAGGGAGAGATGGCTAAGTTTGAAGCTACAATTTACAAAATTTACGATGCGATACAACAGGAAATCGAAGAGAATAACGAGGTGCTTAGTGAGGCCGAGGTGAGTACAGAGATGGTGGACGCGTTCGATATACTAGCGCATCAGTCGGATTTGGTGCTGCTGGCGCAGTTCTGGCTGTCGGGGTCGAAGAGTAAAGTGGAGCGACGTAAAATTCGCGATCGCATTAAAAAGGCCACCCTGCTGAAACCGTTTTTCATGCAGCGCATGCAGCAGATGCGAGACTTAAAGCTCTGGGAGCTAACAATAAATAAGGTGGAGTCAGATGCCAAGGTGACAGTGGAGAACAATTCCGATTTCGAAGCGCCGGATGCTTCGTTCAACTACATTAGGAAAAGCATAGCCGGGGAGGGAGTGAAAATCCTAGAGGACCCCCCCATCGGCTGTAAATGCGATCCTGGTTGTGAGTCAGGGTCGTTTTGCTGCTCCAAAATGGCTGGCGGAAAGTTCGCCTACGACAAAACCGGCCGCCTGAGAATACACGCAGGCGAGGCCATCTACGAGTGTAACAAATTGTGCAAATGTGGACCGGATTGTTTGAATCGCACTATTCAACGTGGACGCAAGAATGCCTTGTGCATTTTCAAGACTAGCAACAACTGTGGATGGGGGCTCAAGACGCACAAGCCCATCCGTAAGGGGGAATTTGTGTGCGAGTATGTCGGCGAGATTATAACCACAGATGAGGCGAATCTACGCGGTAAGCAGTACGATGCAATTGGACGGACATATCTCTTCGATCTGGACTACAATACAGCGGCGGAAAGTGTTTACACGATTGACGCCGCCTTCCATGGCAACGTGTCGCATTTCATCAATCATTCCTGCGATCCAAACTTGTCGGTGTTTCCCACGTGGATAAACTGCTTGGACATTACAATGCCTCGGCTGGCCTTCTTTGCAATTAAGCCCATCAAGGCTGGCGAGGAATTGTCATTCGATTACATCAGCCGTGATCATGATGCCGAGTTGAAGTATGAAAATCTTTCCGATGCCGAGAAGGTACCGTGTCGGTGTGGAGCGGAGAAATGTCGAAAGGTTCTATTTTAACGAACAACCAAACAGCCCTTTGAGGTCTAGGATATGTACAGTTTGACTAGTAAACTAACTTGTTTAAAACTTAAGTAATAATGTAATTGTTTTGTAAATGCTCTTTACTTGGAATTTTGAGTATATTTATAATTAGGAAAATAAAGAAAACAAAGAGAAGAGTAATGTTTAAATCTATCTATCTATCTTCTATTCTCCTCTATCTATACACAGTTCGTAACATATGAATAGCCTCCCGCTTAATTTATTTTTAAATTAACAGTACCTTTTTGATCTGTACATATTATGTAATTGTATATTGGGTTGAAATAGAGGACTCAGCTCTTTGGACTAAGCAAAGTTTCAAATAGTTTCGAAAAGCTAACGGAGTTTTCTGAGATCATTTCGTTTTGATTCACTAAAATGCATTTTTTTTTGTAACATTAGAATAGAATTACCTTGTTTTTTTTTTTAGTTAAAATGAAAACGATCTATTTTTTTTTTTAAGAAAAGTATTTACTACAGCTTACACAATTATTTTAGTACTTTGTACAATCTCCCTTATTTTGAATTACTTCAAAAAATGCGGTCTTTTAAAGAACCATACAATGATTATAAAAGATCAAGGGAAATACTGGCCCAGGTCCTCTTTGTTGGTATACTGCTTCCCACCTTTCGATGATGTTCAAATCTGGGCAGTAAGGCGGCCAGGAAAGTTGTTCTATGTTTTGGTCTTGTAACCAAGTCTTAATTATTCCAGCTGTGTGAATTGGCGCATTTTCCTGCTGGAAAATGATGGGCAGTGGTCCGAAAATATCCTAGAACTGAGGTAGAGCCGTTTCCAGTACAGTTTGGTAGTAAAGTTCTGTCATTCTGAAGTTCACAACAACCAAATCGATCGTTCCATAATATGAGATGGCGCCCTATACCATAACTCCTACCTCACGGCTGTGGTGACGGTCCAAAAACAAATTTTCTTTTCTTAAATCATGGTAGTAATTGTTGTATCTGTCGGGCCCATCGAGGTTGAACTTCTTTTCATCAGAATATATAACTTTCCGCCAATCGTTTGAGTGACTGCTGCCGGCTTGAAAGTACAGTAGAAGTACGGCATTTGTAATTTTTCCGTACAATAATGGATTTCTTAAATAACTGTTAGTTATTTTTGGACTTCGATCAAGTTTTCTAGCTATAGCGCGATTAGAGAGATTTTGCTCATGGTAAGCCTCTATTTTAGCAATTTCCGTTGCATTTAAAGAATTTTTTCTACCCATTTAAACTATTAAACCGATCATAAACACAAAAAATAAACCGTTTATCACTGCCGATAGCTTTCGAGTGATAACGCTGCTAAACTCTCGCTTGCAATGAGTAAGAAAGTTAGTTGAGGCTATTCTAATGTTCGAAAAAAAATTCATATTACAATTACAATGAATGCAGACAAAACTAGCTCAAAATGCCCCAATAAATTAAAAAAACATTTTAAAAGCTCTCTTAATCTCAGAAACTCTCGCTATTAGCTTGTCACTCAGTGCATATTTCCTTGCGTACACATGAAAGGGCTCTCAAAACAGTTAGTTCCAAACAAAACAATATGTGAGGCTATCCAATTGTTACGGATTGTATATAAAAGAAGTTGTATTGTGTTCGAAATTGATGTTCTTTGTAATAAGGGAACCGATTCTGCTTGTGTAAATTTTCCAGGAAAGGTGACATCAAACCAATTTTTGTATGTACATACCCTTTTTGTATATGTGTTGGTTCACGAGTTATAGGCATAGTAAATATACGTGTATTTGTGCGTATAGGGTGTATTATGGTGTTGTCGATCCCTGCAATCACTCAACCGATTTCAATGGAATTTTCTGGAGGTGTACGGTTGGTTGCAGCTTTAATGATAGGATAGTTTGAATACTTCTATGATGGCACGCTTGAGCTGAGAAGGGAACTGGTGATTTTTTTTTACGGAAATTGTGATATGGTGAGGCAATGGAAGTGAATCGTCTCGAATTTCTATGTGTAAAATTAAAAAAAAAAAAAACTTATTTAAACAAGGAATTAAACATGAGACTGTGAAATTCATAAGCAAGGTTTTACACAGGCACTAGACTACTGAATCCGTTGATTAAATTAAATCTGACTTGTATTCACATGAAAACAAAAACTCAAATAACAGAAATCGTTGGATTCGATTGCGTTATGGACATTTTTAGATTAACGAATGAATGCACTTATCTGCTGCGCTGTATTAAGATTATAATATTATACAGATTTGGTTTTAAATTAAATTTCTTAATACAATCCAACTACAATACAATTAAATTTAACATATGAGAAGTAAAGTTAATAACAGAAGTTTTTCGGTTCGTTAATCTGGGTGCAGACTACCATATACGAGAATAATTATAACAGTTCCTCGAACAATCCTTTTGTTTAGTGGTTTTCTTAAACGCCCTTCTCAATTCTCTTTAATTACAGGTTATGCGAATGCGAAAATTTATAAATGTGACAATCCCAAATGCCCTCGTCCCGCCAGTTTCATCTCCGGAGGCTCCAGCAAGGACGACAGCTTCCCCTGCAGCCGTCCCGCCTGTTCCGGTCGGTTTCAATGTGTTCGCCATGTGAGTTTTGTCGATTGCCCCGGTCACGACATTCTTATGGCCACTATGTTGAACGGCGCCGCCGTTATGGATGCAGCTTTACTTTTAATTGCTGGTAATGAAGTTCGCCGCCACAGTACTGCCACTCAGCGTATTTGACGTTCTTTTCGTGTGTGTGTGTGTGTTTTTTTTATCTTTGCAGGAAACGAGTCATGTCCCCAACCCCAAACCTCGGAACATTTAGCTGCCATCGAGATCATGAAGCTGAAGCACATCATTATCCTTCAGAATAAAATCGATTTAGTTACAGAAAGTCAGGCCAAGGAACAGCACGAGGAGATAGTTAAATTCGTTCAGGGAACTGTCGCCGAAGGAAGCCCTATTGTACCGATTTCAGCTCAGTTGAAGTACAATATTGAAGTGAGTTTTTTGTTGGCTGATGGTTTTTAACTGTCCGTAAAAAATAATTCATCTGTTTTGTGCAGGTATTATGCGAATACATTGTGAACAAAATTCCCGTGCCGTTACGAAACTTTGACGCACCACCACGACTGATCGTCATCCGTTCGTTCGATGTCAATAAGCCGGGTTGTGAGGTGAACGATCTGAAGGGTGGTGTTGCTGGTGGGTCGATTTTAAGTGGCGTCCTCAAGGTCGGCCAAGAGATCGAGGTGCGGCCTGGCGTCGTGTCGAAAGACTCTGAAGGCAATATCACGTGTCGACCGATTTTCTCGCGAATTGTTTCGCTATACACTGAGCAGAACGAGTTGCAGTTCGCCGTGCCCGGAGGCTTGATAGGTGTGGGCACCAAGATTGATCCAACCTTGTGCCGTGCTGATCGTTTGGTCGGTCAAGTGCTGGGCGCTGTTGGCCATCTGCCAGAAATCTACACCGAACTGGAAATCTCCTATTATTTGCTGAAGCGTCTATTGGGCGTGCGTACCGAAGGCGACAAGAAGGGCGCTCGTGTACAGAAGTTGGCGAGGAACGAAATTCTGCTTGTGAACATTGGCTCGTTGAGTACTGGTGGCCGGGTACGTGCAACGAAGGACGATTTGGCAAAGATTGTGGTCACAACACCGGTGTGTACCGAAATTGGCGAGAAAATCGCTTTAAGTCGTCGAGTGGAACAACATTGGCGGTAAGTCTACCAAAACAAGTCTGTCCGGTTGTACATTCCTAACCACACCTGTTTCTCTCTTTTCAGTTTGATCGGTTGGGGACAGATTCGCGGAGGTAAAACAGTGCAACCAGTTATCGATAGACAGCCCAAATAAATATTAAATTATATTTACAAGAATAAGTTTTTCTTTTTTGTTGAAAAAAAGCCCACAAACAAAGAAAAAAAAAAAAAAACAACTAAACAGATCAAGAGATAAAGAAAGAACGCATTTTTAATAACAAACGGAAAAAAATATTTTTTATTATTTTGATTACAATTTTTCTATTTAAAATATATAGAAACCATGTTAAGAACCAAAAATCAAGCATGGAGAACAAACAATTATTGTTATTTCAATTTTTATTTATTTATTCCTCCCTGAAGTTCAATGCAAATAAATCGACTATTTGGCTTAGTTCTTTTCTACTCTATAAAATGATTGATTGTGTTCTTACGTCATTCCACAGATTTGGATCAATTGGGTCGGAAGATGCCGAAATCGCAATTGTATCAAAGACGACGAAAACCTTTGCCGAACCACGTTTTCATCGTTTAGCCGAAGATGATATGATCTGGAATCAGGCCTATTCGATTCAGCGATCTGGGTTTATAAAGCGTCCTTCGTTCAAGAGCAATACGTGACGGAATATGTTTTTCGGATGGAAAATCAAATCCGTGAACGTATAACTTGTTAACAGATGTTGCGATTTTTGGCCCGTGATTTACAGTGCTGACCGAGGCGCTGAAAATGATATTTTCCATTCAAATTTCTATATGTTGAGAAAAATCCTTTCTGCTTATGCCTATAAACAGAGCAATGTATTTCCTTGCAATTTTATTTAACCTTTAAATTGTTGCTGGACTTCGAAATTAAGGCAGAAGCAGATCTTCCCGAACACAGCTTATATCATAGTGGTTTGCCATTGAGCCAAGAGAAAGGATAACATAAAGATCATGCGTTTTGCCGCATATAAGGACTGTATGAACGTTTTAACCGTTTTGCAAAACACACTAATTAGCACACACGAATATCGCTCCAAGCCCGGCAGATTAACCGCTAAATAAACAGACATCAATTAAAAAAAATAATATTAAAATTGATCATTCAGCTAATGACAGAATGTGTCCCGTATTTCAAAGAAAAATAAAAGTGTATGTAGAAAGAACTCAATCAACCAACCCAATTGAGCTATTGGTGTTTAAGTGTCCAAGGACTTATTAATAATTTTAATGAAATTGAATTCTTAGAACAAGGTAACTTGTTTGATATACTTGCTTTTTTTTAATCGTATCTTACTGATGAAGTAAAAGACTCAGAAATAAACCTACTGGGGTACATTCCTTTGCGCTGCAATAGCACACACTCACACAGGCGGTGTAGTACTTTGTGTCAAAAATGTACTTCAGTACAATATTATAAGTGAAATAAAGTGAAGAATAATGAAAAGCTCAAAAACTTTGATTGACTTTGTTATATCTCCCATGGAAAAAAAAAATATTTGGGCTGATACAGACCCAAATCTAAAAGTTAGCGGCCACTAATCAATTGTGGTTAAAATTGCTGTTAGAAATAAACAAATTAAACACGACAGTAAATACGTCGACCGTTTCAAATATAATAAGATTCAGTTAAGAGCTATACTAAGTGAAAAGTGTGAACAAATAAATTACGACACAGACTGTGATAGTCTCTCATCATTATTACATGAGAATTTACGATGTATTGTGTTAAGAAACAAACTAAAAACATGAGAGTACATAACTAGTTGTAACAAATGGTTTACAGAAGAACTTCGTGCTAAAAAAAAAAACAAAAAAATTCAGTGCTTTAGGAAAGCTAGCATATTCGATAGACCCCAAGACTGGAACGTTTATAGAAACATACTTAACAGATTTAAAAATAAAATGCACCTCGCGAAAGAAAACTGTATATGTAATAAAATTGAATCGTTTCGTAACCAAAAATCCATGTGGGAAACAATAAAACAATTAGTGTTAAAAAATGAAATAGCTGAAATAAGTGAAATTCGGTTCAGTGAAAAATTAGAAAATAAGAGCGCTGTGATCGGTAGTATGTTTAACATGTACCTACTTCCTAGAAAGCATAAAGAGTAGGTATCTATGATTCAATACCTCAAAACAATAGCCAAACAATCACTACGTTGCCTGAATAACAAAATGTTTATATATGTGTGTATAAATATATTTAAATAAGCTACAAGATCCATGTAAAAAAAATTACCACAAATCTCTCTAAATACCAAAAATTGTTCGAGATTGTTTTGACATAACTGGCCCCATAATACTAAAAATAATCAACGAATCTTTTAACCGCGGTGCATTTCCTAAAAAAGAATCTTCCGTTATTCCCATACCACAAATAAATTCATACAATCGACTGTGATAAGTTTAGACCCATTAACATGATGACATTACTCGAAAAAATTATTGAAAAATGCCCGTACGACCAGTTTTATAAATGTGTCTGTGATACTAAATTATCAGTTGAAAATCAATCCGGCTTCCGTCATAATCATTCGTGTGAATCGTCCTTAAATTGGTAGATCATGACCTTAAAAGAAGAGAGACATAACGGAAACAAAATTGTAGCTGTGTTTTTAGAGTTCCAACGAGCATTTGAAACAATTATACAATAGTAATATATTCTTTTAAAAAAACTTGAGAAATATGGTATAAAATGGAGTGAGATTAACTGGTTCAAGTCCTACCTGTCCGAGAGAACACAAAGGACTTTTATCAATAAATCACTCTCACGTGCAAGTGAAACAAGTTTTGGTGTTCCACATGGAACAATACTTGCACCCTTATTGTTCCTTATTTATATCAACGATATCTGTAACGTCTTCAAGTGTGTGAAATAACTCTATTTGCTGATGATGCTCTCATCTTTATAATTGGGAAAATTCGGAGTGAACTTATTGATTTTTAATGAAAGAGGACCTGAAAAACATATGCACGTGGCTGCAGAACAATAAAATGAAAATAATTATAAACACAGAAAACTAAATCTATGCTTGTCAATAATTGTGAGCCAATAAATTTAATTGTGGAGGGATTGAAAAGTGAGCAAGTGACCGAAATCAAATATTAAGGTGTGATACTAGACAATAAACTTGATTTTAGGAAAGAGGAAACACAGAAACTAGGATTTATAAAAAGAATACGCAAAAATATAACAACAATGTGTGCCATCAATGTATTGTTCATACGCCTGTGTATCGGATGCTAAACTGTCTGCAGTGAATCAACATCAAACAACGAATAATGTTCGTGTTCAAAATGAAGTACAATATGGTGCCCGAGTATCTAATGTCAGCCCTGATACCTGATCCCCAGGGAGAATCACAGCCGTACAACTTACGTTCGAACTCCGATTTAAGACTTCAATTGTATCGAGATTGTAGAACCAAAAATATGATCAAATATCGTGGATTAAAATTATTTAATGAATTACCATTAGAAATAAAAAGTGAAACAGTTTTAACACGATTCAAGAAACTTCTGATTTTACTAGAGAAACTTTAACATGATTCTGTATTCTCTAGATTTTGTTTAAATTATTTTGTTAACTAAAATTTCGTTATTAAACATGAACCAAATGTAATTTAAAAAAGTTATAAATAGGAACTAAATAAAAATATACATACAATGAGTCCGAAGCAGATCATATTCATAACAGAACTAATCGAATCCGTGAGCTAAAAAGTGTAAACCAGAGTCTTGAGAATAACAGTTGAATATTCTTAACTACTGTCTTAACACGTCAATATAATTATTAATGTCCCATTAGATAGATTATGTCATATTCTGTTCAAGTGCAACGCGCTATAGCGCGAACATTGAATTTCTAGAAAATTGCTTTCTTGCAAGATGGCAAAAGTTGGGCGTAATCGAGTATGATTTTCCATCTACATAATTTAATAATGGTACCCCAGGGATAGTGACGGTTGCATAGTGTTTTGTGACAGTTCTCAACCCCTTATGTCGAACTTAACCTAGTCGGTAAGGATACAAAAAATATTGGTTTAGATCAAGCAAATTGTGCAGCGGCTGTGTACCATGCATAATTAGCCCCTGGTCATACAAATACTAATTCTATGCGGCCCAAATACGTATAAATTGGCTAAATTCACCCATAGATTCGTTCACAGAGTGATGCTACTGTCAATAAGTACGGGTCGAATTTGAAATGGAATAAAACAAGCTGTGAGTGAGGTATTAACAATTTTTTTTTATTGATAAGGCCATTATGTGTGGTGTATGGAATATCCGCTGCGGCTTCTTACGGTGGCACGTATCCGAGTGGTCCAATTTTTAATTACTCCTCCGCATAGATCCTCCTGAATTAGAGGGATGACATTGGTTATGTTGATTGGTATCAGTCGATTGCGACTTATTGGCATAGACCTGCGAACTCCCAGAACAGAAGGTCTACCGGGGTCAAATCGTACGATTTTGGCGGCCAATTCAAGTCATCTTTGCGAGAGATAACCATACCCTCAAATCGTTCTTGCAGAATGTCCAGCGTGACGTATGCAGTGGCATGGAGCCCCGACCTGCTGAAACCACGTGTCGTCTACGTCCATAGCACTTAACTTGGGCCAAAATAAATCCTTTAGTCCTATAGTGCTCGCAATTTATAGTGATGGCCTCACCACAGTCATTTTAATAAACGTAAAGACCAGTGACTCCGCCGGGTAAGAAACCGCACCAAACAGTAACTTTTTTTCGATGCATTGCCACCTGGTGAACCTCGTGCGGGTTGGCATCTTACAATACACGGCAATTTAGCTTCTACCATAGCCATTCATCCAAAAATGCTAGAGATGATTTGTATCAAGAGCATGTTCTGGCACAATCAGTGGATGAACATTAAACACCACAATAGACTAACCCCTCCGTCCCGATTTAACAACCCTTCATTACGGCGTTCCCACTGCCTACCTGTTACCTCTTGCAAATGTCTGACAAACATCCATTCAGCATTAAACTCTTGTTTGTTCGAACTTTTTTCAATTTTGAACTGAGTTGACCTGCAATTTTATGCTGAATGGATGTGTTGAGTTGTGTCGCTATGTCGAGTTCACCTATCGAATATAAAGCGCGTTACTGCTACCAAAGTAACCCAATTCCAGTCGGAATGTGAAATAAAACGTCAATCTCATGTGGTCCGTATTTAAATACAAAATCAGTTTTTATTTTTTTGCAATTTTATTTATTTTGTTGATGATTTTTTTTTTAATGTTTGTTTTTAATTTTATTTTACCTATTTGTACATATTATTACAAATAAAAATAATAGTTTTTTAACCTCACGTTTTCTTAATATTTTTTTTTTCTTTGTTCAAGTAAATTAGAAAACAAATAAACAAAATTAATAATGGGATAGTCCCGGGAGGCGTGTTAAAAGGAGGGGGTGGGGGAGGAAGGACAGAGATGTCAGAGGATCGTGTTTGGCAACATAAACAAAAACAATACAACTTTGTATATATATGAATACACTCGTAAGGGAAGATGAAGTTTACTTCTGCGACAAGTTCTGCCGGTTTGCCGGTTTCTCCTGTTAATTTTTTTTTCCTTGTAATCACAACAATAAATAACTAAATTAGGAAAAAAATACATACATATAATATTATGTATATTTTTGTAATAATAATTTAAATGGATAAATTGAATTCGCCATTTTTATTATTTTTTTTTTTTTGATTGCTTAGTACGGCATTTTGTGTTTTATTTTGTATTCTTTTTCCTTGCGCTTACTCTTTGTCTGTTCGGTTTTTTTTTTTTTAATATTTTTAAAAAATATTTTCAGTTTTATATATTTCTTGTGATTTTTATTTTCATTTCAAACTTATGTTTAGTTACGTTGTTATAGTTTTATTGTTTAACTTTAAGAGTGATTGAAGACCTCATACAACAAGATGGATAATATTTCGTTGATGGGTTTCGTGTTGTATTTTGTTGTTTATCTGTTTTAATTTTTGTTGTTTGTTTGTTATAAAGAGAAGGTTAAGGTACATTTTAGGCGATTTCTTCGATTTATTAAATATATACTTTGTTGACTATTCGATTTTTGTTTTGATAAAAACATTTAATTTTTGTTTCGGATATTTTACAGTAAATTGTTTCAATAATGCCTTCTCTAGGTTTTATTGTGTAAAGGGTTGTGTTTTTTGCTTCGCTTAAAGTTTGTTTTTTCCTTCTTTCTCTAGAAGTCTGTGTCTTTTTCTTTCGGTTCTTTTAAATAAATATGATTTTCTGTGTGGTCTGCATTTGATGGAATAAAACAATTTATTTGCTGAAGGGAGGAAAGGATAAAAATTGGGTGTTTGTTTGTTTCTTACACACACTACATGCGTAATTGTTATTAATTTTATTATTATTATTAAGGTTTTATTATATTTCCGTTTTAATGGGGTTTGCCTTAAAACTAATTAAAAATCCGCGGATTAGATAATTTTTTCTTCATTTTTCTTTGTAAGATACAAACTCATCAAACAACTCCATAAGGCCCTCGGTATGACCCAAGGCGAAATTGTAGTCAACTTCTAGCGGCGGTTCGATCGGTAGGAACGGCGTTAAATCATCAAAATCTGCAAGAAAAATAAAGACAACGCACCGACATTTAATTAAGTACATTCAAATGACTGGGTGGAAATAGGAGAATAGATGGGGACAGAGAAAGCAGAGATGGGGCTGGATTTGCGGCATAAAAGTGTATAGAAAACGAAACAAATACAAAAAAACGTCCAATGGTTTTTGTTATACATGTGAATGAATTGAAATTCACGCCAGAGCTGAATCTCATGGTGCTACAGAATTTCATAATTTGCCCTTGCAATGCAGACCCACGAGAGTTCAGATCCAAAATGAATTTGTTTATTACTGCGATATGCGAACTATTTCTTTTTTGATTAGTGACGATTAAATGTGTCGGTTGGATGATGGTTAATTGTGATTAGTTATTGCGATAAAAGTTTAGCGATGATAGAGCGGCAGCGCAGATAGATGGTAAATTAGAGCGAAGCACAAAAAACTGTTTTAAATTTGTGAATTATTGTATTTTCTATATTTTAACTGACAAAATTCAAATTTGGTCTGATTTCTCGTTACAATAGTGGTGTCCGTGGCTATTTATGCATAAGATTGTCTGTTGGAATTGAGTTATTTGTTTTAGTTATGAATTATGTGCGTTTTGGGATAGTAACAATTGCTTACAAGTGCTTACTTAAAAACGAAGATCCTTTCAAAAGATATTTATTGCTTGGTCTCATTTTACGTTTTCACAACAGAACGGTTGGGGGGAAATGGTAATCGTACCTCAGGTGGTGAGCTTTTGGGATGGAACCTTCATCAGGAAGACAGCTACTCGACTAATTTGTGCGGATAACGTGAAATAATATTCTCTGAAGTGTTTTAACACCTAACAAATTTTTCCCCATCCATATTTCTTGCGGTAGATAATGTCACAAGCTAGAATAAGAATAAGTTTCAGTATTCATCTACCGTTTGCGTTGTCGGGTTTCGAAGGAGGAACTCTATGAGGAAAACATTTTGAATAAGTCGTTTAAGATGTTTTGGACATGTAGATAAAACATGAACACCAACCAAAACTCCGAAACGAGCTTCTCCGTTTTGAATTGAGAAAGTGATCCTCTTAGATGCGCGCACAAGTGGAAGGCGTCCTCACCAAACTTACAACTGCAAGAGACCTATTAGTTAAGGACTAGGACTCATTATACATATTCGTCAACAATAGTTCTAAGATTTATTCGCAACTAGAGTCGCTTACTATAACTGGAAAAATTCACAGTAAAAGAAACAACTAGAGCAATATGCACACCAACAACCGCTCCGACCCGAGCGTTTCCGAACATAGATATGTGGGGCGCTACTGTAGCCATCGAATTGACAATAGAAAGTTTTAGTCGTTTTCCATTTTGTTCACCCGCCGATTCATTCCTTCTGAAATCCAATGGCACCAGGAAACTTCACTCGTGTTCATAGAGGTGATATGTTAAAAATTAAGGCTGTTCGCAGTTTGCGTTTATAAAATTCTGTTTGGAATCGAGAAGCAAAACTATCTTATATCGGAGTCATCTAAAGAGTATTCACGATTTTTGGATTATTTCATTATAATTTCTAATCGCTTGCATATGGCTCTTCCTTAGCTTTCATACGACCAACGACTGTAATGGCCTCAACAGAATACATCAGTGTTACCAAGGTAAACCTAAACTTGGATACAGTGGATGTAGCTATACTTACGCCCTGACTTATTTTATACAATGTGCACCATTCGTTATGCACTGCGACTTAAGTTAATACTTTAACAGATTTCTTGATTGACTTATTTCATTTTTGGTGTCATTTTTGTCTAATAAAATTGATTACGTTGTCATTGAGTGAGTACAAAAAATGCTGCATTTGGTCTTCTGATATCTTGTCGATTATCAAAGACAAAGTAATGCCTCAAGTTCAACCTTAAAGTAAAAAAAAAACAACACTTAACTTTCCAAAAAAAAAAAAGAAGACTTTCTACAGTTATGTGCAGTTTAGCAAACAAACTTTATTTAATTGACTGCCCACATACATTTTGTCCAAAATGGTCCCACTAACATCCGAGGGACAGCATGTATTTCGTTACTGTCAAATTGGGGGATAACCCAACGAGATTCAATCAATCGAACTCAAAAGACTCACAAAACGCTCACGAATAACCTGTTAGACAACACCGAATAGGAAATCCTTTAACATATAAATAACTTTAGAGATTCTTCTTTTGTTTTCTAAAATGTGATTTACAACTCGTTAAAGATTCTTCAAAAACTTCCCTACACCAAACTTACTTAAAAAACTTCACTCAAAACACTAATCAATAAATTAAAAGAATTGGTCAAATGTTAATGCGCTTCCAGTTGATTAGTGCAGTTATTTCGATTCGCTTCACCACTCCGCTTTGATGCGTATTTTTTGACATCGTATTTACATGTTGATCTATGAATACCGCCCAGCAAGAACTCAGACTGTGATGCGGCCAAAAAAATACGCAAATCACAGGCAGAGCTCCCGAAGAGCAGAATTCATCGTTTAGTCTTTCCCGAAGTCTCCTATATTGAAAACAAGTGTATAATAAAACAGCAAGAGAACGAAAAGCAAAACAAAAAACCAAGTGAAGTGGTGACGGTTAAGGCGGGGGGAGGGCGAGAAAAATGCTCAGCAATAATATATGAACGCAAATATAGCTTTCGATTAGTATCGTACAGCAAGGAGAGTATAAGAAAAAGAAAGCCGGATAGACGAAAGGAAAACAGAAGAGCAAAGGGACTGTGTATATACTTACAGCTGTGTTCGTGATCGACGCCGGGATGCAATAGATTAGACGGACTCAGATCCGACATTAGAGCGTTCCGGACGCTCTTTCTATTACTGCCGAGCAACGATGTGGGCACACTCATTTTGTTTCTACTATCACCTATCGCTGATAACGAGTGATGCTGCTGCTGCTGCTGCTGCTGATGATGATGATGATGTTGCATATGATCGTCATCATCCTCACTAGACGTATTGTGCATATGATGGCCACTTACAGCGCCACCAGGATTGCTGCCGCCTACACCACTATGTGCGCCACCGTTACCTCCACTAATTGAACAATTCACCATTGCGACGTCATGTTTAAGGCCTGACTTATTATTACAACTACTAAGCGTATTATTTGAATCACTAGAGTCGGTGGAGCGTGGCGGCGATACACCAGGTAATGTACAACTTCCGCCAACAACAATACCACCAACACCATTATTTCCTCCCAAGACTCCTCTATTATTTCCTCCTACCAAATGTGTTGTCCCCACAACATTGCCATCACCCACTGCTCCTACTGCACCGATCCTGTTGGAGACGACCACATCATCGCCCGACGTCTGCTGCTGTTTCAAGTAGAAATCATTGCTCAGTTGGTGTTGCTGATGATGTTGATGTTGGTGCTGCTGATGGTGTTGATGTGCATGTGATTTATTGTCTACGTTTTGTGTGTGGGCGGCGATGTGGGTTAGTACGGGTTTTGTTGTGGTCGGGAACATATTAAAGTCACCACAGCCCATATAGCTATTCACAAAGTCACCAATGCCGGCCATCAGAAGCTGATCACCAGAAGCTGTAGACGCTTCGGCTGCATCTTCGATTGACTTGCTTAAGTTTCGTTGTGCCGAACGTATTGGATATGTTGACGATAATAGACCTGCAAATGGAAAAATACAAACAAATTTCCGTTTCCTTTTTCTTCTTTGGTTTTGGGTAACACAAGATGACTAGAATCGTCTTCGAGCTCACCTCCTAATCGCGCTTTCCTTGTGGTGTCCATCACCGGTGTCAAACGATTGATATTATTGAACAATGGATCATTCGAGAATGTAGGCGAGCTTTCCGGTGAATTATCATGACACAGAAACACATTGATTTCTCCATTATTTTCAGCCTTGACGTAAATTTCACGAGGCTCCTTACCATCAGGAAGCTGCAAAGACAAATCAAATTAATTAAAAAAATACTCTTCGATTGATGGGGAAAAAGGAAATTTTATTGTAAATGTCCTACACCTACTGGAAGACTTTAATACAAAACGACGACGCACATTGTGATTCGACTGTGAAAATCTAAGAAAAATCTATCTAAACTGACTTCTCTGGTCGTTGAGAAGAGACAGACAAGTCGAATTTCTTTTTCGTCTTTTCAGAGACGACGAAATGACAAATCAGCAATTATTTTTAGAAATGGCATATTCACCGCCGACGAACGTAGTCTTTTTTAGGCATACAATGGTGCCGATCGAAGGAGCATTTTGGATTTCGATTCGTTAAAACGACATAGCCCAGCACGCTAAAATAACAGACAGCGTGCTATTTATTTTGGTCTGACGCACAAGAAACTTAGCTTTTAGAAAGTTACTGTAGTCTACATTGAAGGTTTTCAAAGAGTGAAAGGTTTGACCCGATGCGCAATTTTACATATGAATGAATTTTCCGGGCGTAAGGATTCTTTTGCAAAAATTCCTAAAGAATATATGTACACAAGATTCCTTCCGTCTGTGAGTAACCTTCTGCTATAGGAAGTGAGCCACATTAAAAAAATGAACCATTTATAGCTTTACGATGTGCGCTTGTATTTTTGCGCACTGCTTTGATTATGCTATTGGAAATAAGTATATTTAAGTATGTGTGCTATGACAGTGAACAATAAATTGGAGATATTGAACATAGAAATAAATTTTGTATCAATTTTCGGTACACAACAAATAATCCACTGTTGGTCCCACTGTCCAATGACCATCTTTATTTCGTTATCCTCTCCCCGCCATCATCTTTTATTTTAGAAAATTCACAGACGACAACGAAGAAGTCCAATGGCCTGCCGCATAGCCGCGTACGTCAACGGAAACACATTTGCGTTTATTTTCAACAAAAAAAAGAAAAAAGAAAAGCACTAACGATGGAGAACACGTATGTAGACACAAACGCACAGGCGGCGTCGCCGAGAACATGGCCGAAGGTGAAAGGGGTAAATGAGCGATCACTTTCTCTCTCCCCAAATCCACACGGGCTGCGCAGAGCATGCACTATATACAACACACAACCGAACCCAAGATCGAATATTTGCTGCCGTCTGCGAGATGTGATGCTATATTTAGCGCCCCTAATGCCAGACGGCAAGAAGCAAAAAAAAAAAGGGGGTTAAAATAAACTGTTCGTAGACTTACCACAAGCTTGGCTTCGGGCGGCGCCTTCACCACAATTATGATTTGGTCCTTGAACAAATGGACATTCTTCAAATCACTATGCGTCACATACGCATACTTTGCGTTTTCCGCCATCTCCGCACATAGCTGCCCGCGCATTTGATCGATTAGATGCTTTATATTGTTCTCCTTTTGTCCGAGCCGAACCTTCTCCGACTGCATGTCATCGGATGTTTCGGCACTGACCAGTGAATTGCCACACCTCCATTGGATGTTGTTTTTTGATTTCTTCTCAAGGATACCAATACCTTCGAGGACGTTGGTAATGTCATAGATACGACGTTTCAACACACAGAGCTTTTGCGAGGCATCGTTCAGATCAACAACACCGTCGGGCGATTCCTGGAGCAGATCGACGAAACGTTTCGTTAAGATGCCAAGAGAGGTATCGCCACGGCCATCCGTTGAACGTTTCTTTCCAGTCGCTGAGGCTGATGCAGCTTCGACAAGCGAACTACGGGTGGAGGTATTGTGGGTGGTCGTTGTTGTGCTTGTGGATCTACTATGTGAGTTTTGCTGTTGACGTTGATGATGCGCGGATGAAGCTGAAGACTGCTGCTGTTGTTGTTGTTGTTGTTGTTGTTGTTGTTGTTGATGAGGTGGTGCGGAGATGTAGGGCGTTTGATGAGAGCTACTGTGTTTTGCCTGCTTTGAGGGGTGAGGTGATGAGGCACTATTGCTATCTGCATTCGGAAGTCGCCGTTTTACTTGCTGTGGAGGGGAAACGAAAAATGCATATGATTAGAGATGGTAATCTTTGGAGGGCTAAGAAATGTGGATGGACCGTCGATTGTGTAAAAGACTCATATCACGTATTTGTTGATAAAAGCTAACAGATAATTTTTGGGAAAAATAATCTTAACTAAGAATTCCCAATGTAAAACGTGAAACCTGGTACACAATTTGACGGTGTCAACATTCGCTTCAAGCATAATTAACCTCATTCACAATGAAAAAGGTAAACCTACCTTATAGTAATCTGTTATATGTGGTTCGGAATTCCTACTGGATGGCGCCGTACATTTGCCCGTAAACGTTTCCATCGTTGCTCCATAGCCATGGTCCAGCAAGTGGACATTACTGTGCTGATTCAATTTCACGGATGACGACGCTGTCGCTGTCATTTTACGAACTCCAGAGTTGCCATTCCCACTATCCATCTCCAGATATGTTCGCCCTGACGATGAAACGGACACCCTGTTGCTATTGTTGTTTTGGGCTTTTGTGACAACAGATGTTGTCGCCGGCGATACCGCTGTCTCATATGACAGTTTTCGTACGGCTGAATTCGCTGAACTTGCTGCCGACGATGCAGAGGAGCTTGCTGATTGCTGTTGCCGTGATGTGCCTCGTGACTGTGCCGTTGTGCCATTATATATGTTACTACTGCTGTTCGAGGTAAGGTATTTGGACATTTTATCTTTCTTTCACAAAGAATACTGTCTTAAGAATATTAATTTTCTCTCTCGCTCTTCTCTCACTCTTTTCGTTTACTCCTTGTTATTGTATTTTATTTGCTTATATCTCTTTGTATTTTATACTAGCTTCTAAAGTTTATCGTGTGAGTTTTTATTATTATTTTATTAGTTTTTAAAACTAAGGTAACAAGGTGATTATTAGCTTTTAATCATTAAATAAGATTTCCCTGATGCATGTGCAATATAGAAAGTTTTCTTCTCCGCCTAGTTGCTTCTTATTTGCTTAGTTGCATTTGAAGATATTCTTTGTTGTTGGTAGAGGTGTGAGTGTGTGAGTGAGTGGGTGAGTGTGTGTGTGTGTGTGTGTTGGTGTATGTATACGTGTGTAGGTATTGTACTTTTTTGGAAAATTCAGCTCATTATCTTATTTCCTAACTTAGCACCTATGGATTCTTCATATCTGAAATGAAAAGAGAAGGAAAACAAATATTAGTCAAATGTCAAAGGAGTTTCTATTTGCTTCTTACAAATAGCAATTCGAGCGAGGTATGATATAGTTTTTCGTGAAGGTGAATTTTTGATTGCCGAACAAAGCAAATATTATACAAACAAGTGCTTGGCGTTCAGTTAAGGATTGCTATCAAAAAGAGAATAATTTCAAACTTTTCGTGAGCGATATGAACAAGTCAAGTCAAGTGGACGCTCTATAAAAGATTATTATTAAATGTGCGTGAACGAAACTGATATTAAGGGCTAAAGATTATCTGCCAAAAAGTGGCAGGAATCTAACTATGCCAGCGGCACATTAACCTGCAAATTACTAGCGAAACTTACATACTTATTGCTATTTAACACTGGCACAAATAGTTGCATTTCAATTTAACTAAATCCAATGTAACAAATCAGCAACACTTGAATAAATTTAAGGAAAATTGTCTCGTTCCATGCACCGCTATGAGTTTAGAAAACGATTGTCTAAAGGTCCAGTTATGGTCTGCATTCCCTTTTAATCAAAATTAGATATTATCCACTAGATTTAAAAGTAAACATTAATATCTATCACCCCTAGTCATCAAGTGTTGAACGGAACGCGGTCAATGAATAGCATTTCTTTTGATCGGTTGTTTTTCATTTCAAAAATGTCGGCCCGCTATCAAATAACAATTTTATCCACGTAAGTAAATAATCTCTTTGGTTAGTATTTACTTTGAAATGGGTATCACCATTCTTTGACAACCTCAATGACATTTACTTGAGCACTTGAATTTCTACAAATATCACATCTATCGACGTAAACAAAGTTCATAATGGAAATGCATTTCTTGTTTTATTTGTTTAACGATGATCATAAATCAACTGATACCGTTCGATAACATCATTACAAGCTGAATACCCAATGCATGACCTCATCTTCACAACGTCAAAACAAAATTAAATTCAAACATCACAAAGTCTGGCTCATATCAACAAAACACCTATATCGCCCGCACAAACCTAAATCCATTTCATAAAAACAAACATATTAACAATAAAATAAGAAACAAATATTTGTATAATCCATCAGCGGAAATAGGCCGCCGTCGATCGGTCGTTACAAATTCAAATTCGTATTGTCCCGCGTTCCTTATTCTTTTTATTCTCATTCGTCGAAATAAAAACAAAAATTCCATTGCGCGAATATGGAAGGTGTCAATAAACCTAACCACACACTTACTCCGGTTTTGGTTCACTGAAAGAATGAACAGCGATGATGACAGCGTATCGAATTAACATAACATTTAAGCTGTTTTCGTGTAGGAAAAGGGGCACGACGAGCCCCTACTACACTCCAGCCAGCTCAAGTCGCAATTGTTGAACTCTTATTGAAGCACATGTTATTCTGGTGCGTGGACGCATACATAAACGAAAAATTTTGTTATTTGTAATCGCAAGCATTTCAAATGGAACAAAAGAAATGGAAGCCCAGCTCTGCCGTCATCGATAACATGATGATGGTGATGACACACATTAAATGACAAAAAAAAAAAAGAAAAAAGGCGGGTGTTTCCGATGATTAAATACTAAATGGAATGGATGGAAATACTTGCGAGGGGAAATTCGAGTACTTGAACAGTGTTGTCCATTTTTTACCATAATTAGAAAAGAAAACACATTAATAAACTAATTAGTAAATTCTGACAGAAATGACAAAAAAAGACTTATTTCGGTAACAAATAGCTAATTTTAATGGTATCAAAAGTACCTTTGTTCGCAGATTCAATATAAAAAAAGGGCGTAGCTCAGAAAAGCTGCACACAATTTTTTTTTAACATTTCTCTAGGTACTACGCATATAGGAAAACTTAACATTTTCAGCGTAGATTTCAATAAGTTTTAAAACAACTAACAACCTCTGTAAATTAACATCCCTGAATAAAAAAAAAAAATGTAACTTATTATCGGAGTCGAGTTTCTTTGTTACGAATAACATTAGCAAAAGATTACTCCTCGCGATATTTTGTAACATACCTGCATATCCGATCAAAAAACAAAACCACGAAAAACAGATATGGCAAAGTATGCAACACATTTTAAGACCGATTCGGCAGTGGTTTTCCCCTGAGAAAATTTAAGTGTGTAACGATATGGCACCATGCGGCATTTATGAATCGCACATTACCTTTACTATGTGTAATTTTTGTGCCGAGAAGTGTTTGCATTGATAAGCAATAAACCACAACCGACAAGCAAAGGATTCGACGAATATTGTTGAAATTGTTCTGCGAAATACATTTCTCACCACTTGCTTATCGACATCGACAAAACCAACCCAGAAAATATTTATTAATATGAGACAACAATAAGTAAGAAAATCATCGTCAAATTAACAAGACTTCATTGTGTTATGTGTTGTGAATAGTAGATTTTAACCAAACACAAACGTCAAATAGCAACAATTTGGCGCGAAAGCCAATTAATATTCACTTCACAATCACACTTTGATTAGGCACATCAACCTGGAAACAAAATCAATATTTTCTTGTTGGAATTTGAAATTTTATTTAAAAATGCAAATTAGTTTGTATTTATTGAATACGAAATTGTATACCTACCGGAAAATAACCGTTTAGCAAAAATGCTTGCTGTGCCGGTTCAGCATGTTCAAACGACGGCCGCACAGGTAGAGTGTGTACTGAACGCATACATTCTTAGGAAACGAACGTCGGTTTTATTCTAATACCACTACACTACCTTACTGTCTACTGCGGGTACCTTTTTACGATTCTACTAGGTACATTGCCATTTTAAGGGAACTTTCAGGCGAATATAACCGGTGATACCAGTTTCATCTAATACCTTTAAATCTTTTGTTCCCGTCCCTAACTTAAATGTGCTGACTGCTGAGCTGATATGAGATTATGTGTGTGTTTTTTTTTCTTTTAAGAGAGAGAATAATATTAATAGTACGCCAGTGAATATTAACGAGAGGAAAACATATTTTCATGAGAGATGTACCTACACCGGATTCAGGTAGAATAATAAAAAAATCCACCAGAGAAAAACACCTTCATCTGGATGATGTAGGAAGAATATTTCAGTTTCGCAGATTAAATTTCCAAGAAACATTTTTCGATTCTTATTATTTTTTATGGGGTTCTCTGAAATTGGATATAACGAGTATAGTATAGCCTCCACACTATGCACACGCAGTTTCGTATCACGGTTCATGGATGAATGGAATTTTTTGGACTCTTTTTGAATGAAATTGAGTTTAAAAGGTTTTAAATTACTGTTTGCGAAGCTTTGACGTTTGAATGAATTTGACAGTTTATTATACGTAGGTATGTTAAAAGTGACTTTAATTAAGTTAAAGTTGGTGCTGTCAAGCTTCATTGGAAGTTGAAGTAATCTAAGATCAAGAGAAGACCAATAAAGGATAGGAACGTTTAGGTGGATATGTTTATCTTTTGGAAATCACACCGCTACTGACGTAATTAAGTGTATCTGTCAAAATGTCAAAATAATGTTCCAACCAAAACAAAGAAGAAAAGTAAAACTTATGTAAAAAGCTTAATAAATTCGTTCCGTTGTTCGACTTTTATTTAACACTTTTAACCGTCATTAATCTACGCAACAGTGTAATTTATGACGTGTTATTCAATTGGACTGCTTGTCAGTCTGATTGTATGACGGCAAGTGTGAAAATTGCTATTATACTTCATACACAGTGCTACTCTATAAATCGAAACATGACATCATCAATTTGTGAGTTCGATGGCATAATCGCCAATTAACAAGAAAATGTAGATGTATCTAATAATCGCGAAAATAGAGACAAGTGCTTATGTTTGACCACAAATGAAGTTTAAGTTCACAATGACACACTTAGGGCAAATACGGCTGGGTGGCAATTGATTATATCAGTCGGATTCAACTATTCCGGTGGGCGCTCGACTTAGAATAGTCGTTGAAGCAAACTATTCAAACGGGTAAAAAGAACACAAACTTAACCAATATTATCGACACATCGTATCGTTGACTAGGGAAGTATTTAAATGGGAACAATAAAACGTCACTTATACAATTGGAGTAAGAAGCAGTTATGACATTTTAAGATTCACTTCATAGGCGACTTTTGCATATGACAACTTCATTTACAGTATTTCTATATCGATTGGGTATACCAAGTAATAAAGTGGACTTTATACCACATCAAGTTGATGTAGCCCAATTATTTGCAGTGTTAACCAAATATAAAAAGTCAAGTGGCGCCAACTGAGAGGTCCGACATTTTCAATTCACAAATAGATACAGTTTAACTTGTTTCCGCACAAAACAATAGAATACTCAAGTGAGAGTGGCGCCCAATGAAAGCATTCAATTTAGAAATGACCGTATAGCCGCCAGAAATCAAGTTCACAAAATGGAGTCGCACCCAACAAAAGCTGGCAAATCGGACGACGTTACTCTGAGAGCCCAATTGGCTTGTATTTTCGGTAACCGCCATGATTTTTAATATCCACAAGGGTAAATACTTTAATTCATCTCGCATTATGGCAGTTGATTCATAGGCTGTATCGTTATGTTCCACTTATGTTCCACAAGGGGGAAAACGCGTCTAAAATCATTAATTAATGTTTGCAACTTACTCCCCCATGATGTCCCAGAAGAGAGCACAGCATCTGCAGGTATCAGATAGAGATCTTTCTTAAAACCTCTCTCTTTCCTCAAATATTTCCACAAGCGTACTTTTCAGCCCTCAAATTGCGCAGACGTCTCTGTGGGACAAAACTCAAGGGTTGAATGTGTACCTAAATAGCCAGTCAATGAAAAAATATTAAACGGTTTTTTTTTTAAACAAAAAAAGAAAAGGAAACAACCTCAAGCTGCTTCAAATTATTGATTAAATTTAATTGATCCACAACAAGGGAGCGAAGGACCGGTGCAATGCCCTACCCTGTTAAAACCAAACACAACTAGCAAAACAACATAATTATACAAAAGCCGCTGCACTCAATTATAGTAAACAAACTTTAGAGTAGGTAGGTACAGTTTCAACTATACTCCTGTCCTCGTACTCCCTCACTATAAGAACAAAAAGAGGGAAGTTCAGTGCCACTTCTATGCAAAAAAAAAAAAAAATAAAAAAATACTTCTCCTCAGAAAAATGGAAGCCGTTCGGTGACTATTATTTGATGCCACCCTGTGTTTTGTGTTGTATCCCCCTTTCTTGTAAACAACATGACATAAAAATTAACCCTCGCTCGAAATGAACAAAACCACACTCGTTCTCAAACATATATACACACAATTTCCCATCTACCAGCAGTGTTTTGTAGGGGTAACTCTATAGCTGTACCGAGTATATAATAAAAGAACTGAATAGGGCATGTATACATATACATATATATCGCACACTTGTATGATGCATGCGCGAGTGTTTGTACGCCTATATTAAAACGAGGGAAGACATTTTCTTTTCCGGTGTCGGCGTTGCGCGGAGAGGCGCATCCTCATCCATAGACGCGTTTGTCGAATTTTGTCTTTTTTCTTCCTTTTTTTTGTTCAAACTGAAAGTTTCTTATTGATTGACGTTGACATAATGTTATAATTAGCAGAAAAACAACAGCAGTTCAATGAACGTGACGGTTATTTTTTGTTTTTCTCATTTTCCCATAGCCACGCCAATTAAAAAAAAAAATAAAAAAAAAAAACATTAAACCGGATGTAGTGGAAGGGGGGCCTTCTGATTCTTCAACTAATAAGAACAACACAGCGCAAGGACTGTTCTTATTGAATATCCAAAAATTTGATTTGCAACGAAACGGAAAAGAAAAAAAACGTAGATGTTCATCACACACCCTTTTTCGTAAAACTAAAATTCACCAACAAAAAACCAAACGCAATAAATTCTAAATAGGAATAAGTATTATTTAAATGTTAACAAACCCAATTCACTTTCGAATGCGTCACGAAAACGCTGTAAACCGCTCGATTGGTGGAGCTGTTCCGGCAACAATGGGCCTAAACAATGGTCTGGCGCCCAACGACATGTTTGAAACCGGCAAATTCCACTCTTACACATCACTTATTAAATAAATATTAAAAAAAAAAAAACGAATAAAAAACACTACACGCGCGACATGAGGCGCAGAATTACTAGTACCGGCATTAGCAAGCAGCAAATACCAGCACTGACGCGGCGGCCAGCAGCAGCAAGTCGACACACAACCAACACACCAAGCGTCATATAAAACACTGGACGCGGCTGCTTTACCCAACTTACACTGAAGTTGGTCTTTGCCAAAACGAAGAGCGAGAGAGGAACAAACGAACCACAAATCTGCCTGCATCATCATCGTAGCTATAGCCATGCCATCACCACCACGGTTCTACCATTTTTTTTCCTTCTTTTTGTTGTTCCTTTTTGTTTACCATTCAGAATCCAATCATCCACCAATGTACAGTTAGCTAATAGAAGGAATTCCATTTTATCTCTTTCCCCCTTGAGAGAGCGTTTCACTCGCTCTAATTTGAGAATTTGTAAGATAAAATTTCGCCGCGTTTAGCGTGTGGAACGTGTTTATGGAACGTAGACAGATAGGAGGCTTATAATTTATATTGATAAGGTGGGTGAGTATATTGAGTATGTGTGAATGTAATAGTTTTCTCTTTCCAGTACTTTTCTTTTTTACAATATTTACGATAGTGTACTCGACATTAGAAAAAAAAAACAACCACAAGCGAATTACAATGCGACGCAATTCTACTCGTATTCGTGCAGCGAACACGAAAAGGGTGCATAGCCCTTTTGTGTAGATACACACTCGTTCGTTCTCCTTCGTGCGTCTGCTGCTCTGGAAAATTCACAATAAGTCACACATTTCGCATTCGCGCATACAACAGCCAACAACAATAACAAACCTAGACGAGGGGGTCGGTATACAACTTGAGAACAAAAACCAGGCTTATTGTGTTTTCTTCGTTTTTTCATCGTAGGAAACGATGAAAACAACGAAAATATGTACTATACGAGTACAAGAAAACGTAAAAGTAAAACAAAAAAAGAAAAAAAAAAAAAAAAAAAAAAAAAAACAAGAAAGAAACTGCACTCTACGTTCTTTTGTTGGTATCTTTTGTTTTGGCTATTTAGCTTGGAGGATCGTGGGAAGATTGCAATTCAGGGATTCAATTCAATTCCATCTTATGCAGCATACAAAGAGCTTAATCTGCTATTTTGTTTTTTGTGTCTTCTAGTGTCAGCGGCATCTCGAGTGGGAATTTACGATATTAGATGTGTCTTCAATTGAGAATGGCTTTTGGGTTGAGGCGATGCTAAGATAGTGCAGTCTGGAAGTAATCGTGACTTAGACCTTTTGAAAGTGCCAGAGAAGTTGCATAGGCTTCGCCTACACATGGTTTTCGGTAAGTGATTCGATGGTTGGTCGCGACTTGTGATTGGATTGGATCTTTGGCACTCTTGCTGGCCAATAGTGAATCATTGATGGCGCATCTGTTTTGGATCGGTGCTACCAAGTTGTGCTTCCCTTTTGGAAAACAATATTGTGAGTTAAGAGGCGCATTTTTAATGCAATTTTAAAATGTGTATTTTTATTTCGAAGAAAAGTTTGGTCAACACACATCGACACTTAAGTTAAACTTTTAGCTAAAATTTATCAAAATTTTTCGATTAATTCAAATTCTTGGAAGAACGTATTAATATTGCTCCTTTTGGTAGGATAATGCAATTAACAATCATTTGTCCGGTATAGGAATACGTGGCTGTAATCCAGCTTAAGCTAATGTGCGGTTACGACTTGACTTGACCCAAAATGGGATTATGGTTCGTTTTAGGTTTCAGCTCGCATACAATCCTTTGGTTGATCCTTAGTTAAAATGTTAGGCTGGAGAAAAAAACGACGAAGATCAGTTGCATGTATAAAAAAACCATACTCTCAACATCCGATTCACTATAGATGTCAACGCGTGACAATAAGAGTACATTTTACCAGGACCTTCAGTTCAGTGGTATCCCGCACTCGAATGACAGAATTCTTCGCGAGATGAAAGTCTTTGCGCGGTAAGATTCGACACTTCCAAAGTCTAGGTTAAATTTTACGATTAAAGGCGATATTTTCCATACAAAAATATCTATTGTAACCCAAAAAGTTGAAGTCAAGGTTAAAAATGCTCTTTACATTTTCTCTATTTATTGCACCTCATATTTATATATAACTACTATTGCAATAAACGATAAACCTCAAAGGACTATCGTTCCGTTGCATGCGATTACCCACACAAACACAAATTTACAAATCAGATCACTAAAAATAAAGATGACAATAAAACGGGTAAGATTCCGAACCCGAGTACTTGGCATCACCAATGTAGTGTTCGGTAAAGCAAAGTTGTATAAACAAACAAATATTATAACATATGTTTCTGATGTGATTTTGGCGATGATAGGAAAGTAACAAGCAAAATTCTTGGAAAAATAAAAATTAAATTCTATTCTCAGAGTAAAATGACAACATCCCACTTCCCCACTCATTTGTAGACGTTTTGTCTATCAATTTACCGAAGTTTTCAATGGTTAAATGAGATGTCTAGAAGTACGAGCAGATCATACAGTTTTTTTTTATGTTTTCTTAATATTTGGTGACATGCCAATTACATTCCTAAGATCTGTGTGAATTCATTTACAATACCAAACGCAAATACGATTTTACCAACTCAAAAACATTACAATGTTTAAGGTTTAGTAAGTATCAAATTAATGAACACGTTCCGTATAAAAAGGGTTTGCTCGATTTTAAAACACTGCTCCAATTGTACCTGAAAAAATGATTTTTGTTCCAAATTACTTGGTGATATTTCATTTCTTTTTCAGTACCAGAATTAATTTTTTTAACAGGCATGTCAATTAGATTAAGAAGAACTTTTTACTACCGAGAGGTTCTTGTAATGTAAGGATATATACCTTAGGAATGATTGTGTCTCAAAAGTTTCCATCTAAAATATTAGCCAAGTAGTAAAAATTGTGAAACTAAAAAAAAATTGTTCTATAATGTGACATGTAGCATCCATCTTTTGATAGTTTTTCCTTTACTATTTATAAACAAAACGTAGAAAACTCACAATGTTAAGATTGTTTAATGTAAAAAATGTGTATTTATGTTTATGTTTAGGATATGCCCTGAGTCTGCAAAATAGCAGTCGTAGCAATTGCTTTGTATAACACATTTTATTCATATGTCAGTGGCGCCACTTTTCGCCTTAGCAAATGATGCGATTTTGACATTTCTTTTGAATAAAAGCATTTGCTATTGAAACTTCACTTAGTGTGACACCATTTTCATCTTCTTTTTTTTTCACAGATTCCTATTCGGTGAAATTTAAATCTGTCAAATTCAGTCAGCAATTCAAAATGTAGTGAGTAGTTAGTAAATACTTAGTGGCTTATGTTGATGAAAAATACTTATTTCAGGTATATTAACTGAGAGATTTGGTTATAACTTTATCACTTAAACATCACTCAACAGGACCCCTGTTGGACTACCATTTTAAAGCTTTTTAGATCAACAAACAGATTTGGCACATCAAACCCTTTTTCATATATTTAAAATGTTCTTTAATTTGCTTTAAAAATGTTCGACTGTCAAATTGGTTATGCCATAAGAAAGACTACTGTTCACTTATTCACTTTTACAAAAGATCGTCAGCAAAAAAACACTTTCCAAAAATAATTTTTACCAAAACTATATACTCACTCATTATTTTCAAATAATAAAATTTGCGTCCGCAATAACAAATTGATACGAATTATCCAGAAATATGTTTGCTTTACTAGTACTTTACTTAGTAGCATAACTTTTAGTGGGTTTTTCGATTTTCGAATTTCGAAGAGTTGTACTATAGGAGGCGCGCTTTTTTTTTCAAAGATAAAACAAATATGGCTACACCGTTTTTCTTTACGTTTCTTTTCTCGTTTTGTAATTTACAAACTAAACATAATCAATTGCATGTGTATAGAGACAAAAACTTAATATAACAATTTAAAAAAGACGCAAAATAATTTAATAAAACAAATAAATAAATATATAATAATAACTATTTAAATTTAACATGAACAAATAAACATCAACAAGAGGAGATTTGAATTTTTCAACACTGATTTCTACTGACGTTTTAACAATATTACTTTTATAATTTAAATTTACAAGTCGCGGATTAAAGAATTGACTAATATTTTTTTTTTTCAATTTGCTAGATTTTAAAATTTTTGGTTTCGGTTACAGATGGAGCCACATTTTGTTTTCTTTTTTTGGTCGATTTTTATTTATTTTTCTTTTGTTTACAAGTTGCGCGGGTAATTAGAATTTTGAAAACAAAATTAAGTCGTGCCGTTATCTCCTTCTTTTTTTTTTTTTTGTATTGTTGTGGTCTTTCAAAAATTGCGTACGTACGTACTGCGCGTAACATAACATGCGACTAAATTTGAAAATGCAATCAGAATCAGGAATAAGGGGCGAAGAAGGGCTTCCTGCTGTTGCTTATAATTCTAGTAGGGAGGAGTCTTGGTGGTGGTTGTGTAGTGTAATTCAACTCTATAATAACTGGTTATTGTGTTAGTGTGCTGGGTATATGTTTTGTGCGATGCATTTATGCGGCGAGTGCCTGCAGTGGCGGCAACGGCAAGGGATGCGACAAAGCACCACCACCATACCATCGCATAAAACTTCACAGGCAAGAGCAAGACATACACCGGGAATATTCACTCCTGGAAGGGATGAGTGCGGGGAGGAGAACACACCATTGAGCCGAAAAGAAGGCCTGCTGGTGCTGGCTGAGTTTGGATGAAGCCTGGAATGGAACCATTATAATAATGACGCGAATGAACGGATCAAAGAGCAGACAAAGAGAGACACAAAAATAAAAGAATTAATTTAAAAAAGAAAAAAAAAAAGAATACGAAATGAAAACGACAACGGCGAGGGGTGCAGAAGGAGGCGACTGTCGAACCAGCTCACACAGATAGTTCTATTTGTGCGGATAACAGTGACGGAAATTGTCATAGAGTAACGATGTGATTTTCGAACTGCAGTCCGAATTTTGGTCTTGCATTTTAGAAGTTCCAGCGAAATGATACAAATCAATTCGCCTTGACACATACTATGAGTGATGGGACAAAGTGTGAACATTTTACGGTCTCTCTTGTCAGTCGGTCCCACAATGCGACATGAATTGCTGCAGTTTTAAATACTCCGTATGCTTGTACTTGGTTAATTTGATCTTAGCAGACATATCTTTATACGGGAGCTCAAATTTAGGAGCACGATTTAGGGCTTTAAATGACAGTCGAACGATGAAGCTACATTTTTATTTCTCTTCCTGTCAAGCTCTGGTACTTTTTGAACAGTGAAAATAAAGCTTTCACCTTCAATCTGTCAGATTCGTTAATCTACCTAAATTCAAAGTGAACATATTTCACATGCCGGCGACTGTAAATGATTATACATTTGAGCGAACTAATAAACCGGAAATCAAAAATGAAAGGGACTCGGCAGATAGCGGAGTTGCATGTACCCTAATTTGTGCACGGATGTGGAAGCTAAGTGGAAGGGGAGGTGGTACAGGAAATTTTACCAAAAAAAAAACATTTGACGCATACCGAAGTGTAGGAAAAGGAATTCATGGTAGGTCTGGGAATCGAAGCCTTTATCGGAGGACTGCAGGCGAAATCCGACCATTTACCCAATAAGTTATGCTCTTCTTTCAGTAACGGTTTGTTGGGCTCAAGAGGAGTTAATTTATTTTTGAAATTGTAGACGAATTTGATGCGTAGTCTGGTGTACTTTTCTCGCGTGGTATGGGAATAACTTGTCTTCACAGACAGTCGACCAAAATAATATTGTACGTGTTTCTGAAGTCAGCAAAAGTTCATGAGAATCAAAAGCAGCTGTCAAAGTATTTAAGAAAGTGACACTCAAAGCCAAAAGCCTGCGGAAGGAGACTCTCAATAATAAGTAACAGATGGATGCAGGTTATTCCGTTAATCCTTTAGTAAACTCACTCTTACCGATCTTAAGGTCAGTAATTAGGCAACTGATAGCAATGGCGCCCAACGCGGGGCAAAAATCGATAGAAAATCTAGATAGAACTTTCGCATGACATCTTCTTGTACGACATTGATCGTCATAGTTACGAAGGTGATGAGCAAAGGAAATGGATTCAGCCTCACATTGGGCGCCAAGTCAAACTTTTACTTAAAAGTTTCATAGAATTCCCTATCACCCTTCTCATAGTCGGACGAGTAAATTCCGACATTCCTGTTTCAAATAATGACCTAAAATGCATAAGTTTCCCATGGGAGTCACGACCCAGTGCAGGTAGTCTCTCAAAAATTCCGGGAGTCCGTGTAAAGGCAAATAAAAACTCGTTTCAAGTCCCGTAGAACTGCGCAATCATCTCATCTCCTCCGAGTCCCTGTCAAACACAATTCGGCAGTATCTCCACACAGAGATTCGTTTAATATGCTCACGACGCGACGTTCAGACATGTGACAATAGAGAGTGTATCAAGCCAGTAATGCAAAAAAAAGAAAACATTTTCATATCCTACATGCAATGGTGGCAGCTGCCAAAAAATGCATCAGCACACCACCACGAGTAGCAATTACCATGTTACCTACATTCCACAGGAGGAATACCCATTGCCTGATCCTTTAATGCTTTCGACTGAAATGAGTTCATCTAATTCCATTCAAAATGAGTTCGAAAACAAAGGCAAAATAAATGTCGCTCTGGGGTAGCGCCCTTAAATCAGACAACACGGTGGTACACTATGACGACTTTTTGACGAGCACACAGCACACTCTACACTGTAGTTTTTTTTTTTTTTTTTTTTTGAAAGGGCCTCAAAATGATGACTTCTCCCTCCCATCGACTGGTCGGTTCTTCTTCCTTCTCCTCGAACAAAGGCGAACGCATTTCAGACGTGAATTATTTTTTAAATTCTATAAAAGAACACATTATTCGCTGTGTGTGTGTGTATGATGACGATGACGACCTGTGGTCATAGAAATAGCATTGAACCAGGAGCAGTCATTCAATTCCGTCTGTCACTCTTTTGAAAATCAATTCCAAAGAGGCGAGCTTATAAACAGGGTTTCCAAAATGGACACCCTTTTCACATGTAGATGTACACGAGTATACCAAACCAAACACCACTCGAAGTTGGATACAATTTCTATTTTTATTTAGGCGAGGGTTTTACTTTTAACAGTAAATGAAATTGAAATAGGTGATTAGTATAAGGGATCATTTTTCTCCGGTTACCTAACGTTAAGTTACTGACTGTCGCCGGGTTTATTTTTCGTTCATCTCTCTCTCGCTCGCTGTTGTTCTGTTTAGTTTGTGTGCCTTGCGGTGTTCGCTGCTCTATTGTTATTGTCCTCCCCGGTAGTTTGAAGGTGCCAGCCATTCGAATATTTCTTCCTGTTGAGAGTGGAAATCTTGTTCAGATTTTTAGGTAGTTCCAAGAATGAGAAAATGTTGTTTTCTCTTTTCTTATATTTTTTATCTGCTGCGGATAAGAATATGAGTAGGAGATTCATAGATAAACAAAATCCTTGGCCGGCAAAGGCAATTATAGTTTTTGTGCGATGGGATTCTGAGAAAGTAGAGAATGTCATCGTTGTTGGTCCTTGAGAATGTATACGTTGACTAATTTCAACTGCGTATTATGTATAAAGTGTGAATCATCGGAGATGGGGCATTATGGGACATGCATCATGGAAACATTGGAGAAATGCCCATCAACCCACAGCCGACCTGCTTATGTCAAGTTCTTCTCTACTCTGTTTATTGACATTTAAAAATTAACTGTTTTCCATTAAATCTATAACAAATAAACAGTTAAGCATCCGTAAAGGACCCATAGTCTGGATTTTTTCAACCGTTCGTATGTGTTTTTGTTTTATGGGGCGAGGAAGTTTCTCAAACCGATGAATTGAGGTGATTTCTCGGGACAGTTTTTACTAACCTGAACTTGACCTTGTAACTTGAAAATACTCAAATAGCTCATTCACCACTAGACCCATTTTGTCCGCTTCTGCACCGAAATTTGCAAACGCACCAGTGATAGTTCTCTGTGTTCTGCCAATGTCTCCAATGTCTTTTGGAATATTGCGCCCCTGTTGTTGGCTTGTGAGTTTCGCACAATTTTCTGAAGTGTGATGTTGAACAGGTCACACGACAGCGCTTCATCATTTTTTTGACATCGAAGAAAGACTGTTTCCGACCTTTTTGTTCTCCATTGTCATTCTGCACAATCTGACAAGTTTGGCAGGGATGCCAAAACTAGACAGGGCTCTGTATACCTCGTCTCAATAAATGCGGTCGTATGCGGTTGAAAAATCGATAAAAAGATGGCGAGTATCGATCTGTACTTCTTGGGTTTTTTTTTCAGAATCTGCCGCAGTTCGAATATTCAGGTCATTGACGAACGGTTTCAGGCGATCACACAGTAAAGCCGACAGTGTTTTATAAATACTAAGGAGACTGTTGTCTCTACAGTTCGCACAGTTTAGAGGATTTCCTTTCCAATGAATCAGGAAAAAAATGCTGAGGCTCCATTCATCAGGCATACTTTCTTCCGACCAAGTCATCTCCGGCTTAAAAAGCTTGACAGTTAAGCCGTCGCAGGCGGCTTAGTGGTTAGTGTGTTGGACTACTAAGCGAGGGATCCCAGGTTCGAATCCCGCAAAAACCCAAATTTCAGCTTAGGGTTTTTTCCACTGCGCCACCTCTCGCGAACGTCTGACAAACATCCGAGAGTATAACTGTCTTAAGAGCTTCTCAATTAGACGTTTGGAATCGGTATAAAATTGTAGATCCCTTCCATTCGTTCCAAAAATGAAACTCACACAAAACGAATGGTTGTGAGGAGGTAGGCCTTGGGTCCCTACGGACCTGTAGCGCCAACTATTGTTGTTAGTTAAGCTGTCCAGCAGCCTTGCTGGACTTCAGCTTGGATGCTGCTATACTCAATTCAATTGGCTATTCGTCCCGAACCCAAAATGGAGGTAACATTAAGGGTATTGTTTGTCATTATAAATAATACCAGCTAAAAAATTATGAAACAAATAAAAAGTTTTTCATATAATCCACTTATCACATTTGGTCCACCCTGTATAAGTAAACGAAGGATATATTGTGCCGTCCGAATAATAAATTTCAGACTTGACTTTAAATTTACTGAAGCTCACAATTGCGAAACGATGTATGAAAAATATAGACACTGTGAACTACACTAAAATTTAGAGTCGAAACTAAAATTGGTAAGGCCCACTGATTTAAATACAATGTATAACGTTCGTGTGGGCTGTTGATGGGGTAGCTTTGCGCAGTATCGTCGGTCGCAGACAGGATATGCAGAGAACATGAATTGGCAAAACTTAATACGTACGCGGCCACTTGAAACGCTACTGAACCAAAGGCCTTTTCACATGAGAGCGAATTGCGAATAGGCGAATTTTGAACAAATCAATTTAATTTCATTTACGAATTGAAAATTGCAGCAAATTGAAATTTCTTGTCACACTTTATTCACAATCCACATAAAACAGTCGCGATCCACAAACCCATTCATGAAAAATTCGTTCGAACTTAACCTTTAATAGCGAACAAGCGAATATTCGTAGATTCTGACATTTCATTTACATGAAAACATTTTTTAGTCGCAGGTACCCGCGAATCAGTTTCATTGTTGAATTTTTCTTGCGTTGGTTTGTGGATCGCGCAAGAAATTTAAATTCGCGGGAAATTTGCAGTAATTGTAAATTTCGCTTCAATTGAGACGCAGGTTTGTTTTTTTAGGTGTTAGATTAATTAAAAATAAAAATAAAACTTAATCGCGGATATCTGCGACCACAAAAAGTTTTCATGAGTGATTGGAAATGTCAGAAACTACGAATATTCGCTTTTTCGCAGTTTGTTCTCATATGAATAGTCCTTAACATGACCAGCTTGACTATTGGAGTAGAAAAGCTAAAATTCTAACATTGATTTCCATAGAAGCAGGAATGCATTTCGTTTGTTGAAATCAAATCAAACCTGCACCTTTCATGCCCAGCATAAAAGTGATTTGAGTTTTGTTCGCTTTCAGTTTAAGGCCCTAGTTATAGTTATCATTCATTGGTACAAATCAGTGGAATAATGGTTTAATTTTTTTGACAAGTCAGTTATAGCATAGAACTATATAGAAGGACCTGTCAGTGAAATTAAACAGAGAAAACTCGAAAAATCCAAAAGCAAGTTATACTGTTTAGTAGTCGGAATTATGGGATTGCATAAAAGAAATAAAATGTTATTATTATTATTAACAATGCTCAGTTGTTGATTTTTAAATTCTTTTATAGTTGGTTGTTGCATGTTTATTAAATTTTAAAGCAAAGACAACCAAAACAAGCACAACAAAAGAACAACTTGCAATTAACAATTCCAGGTTTCGAGGTTGGAGTTGATCATTGAAATCAAAACTGACAGCTGAGAACAGAAAGAGAATCGAACACATCAGTGAAACGATTGGGATCCAACTTAGAGAAACGAAAATCAGCTCTTCATTGAAATCGATTTCAATCAGTGAAATAATTAAAGTGGATTTAAAGAAAAGTTTTAATCAGAATTAGGTTATTTTTTTCTTAAAAACATTCCACAATTGATAAGCTTTATTTTGATACCAACTAAAACCAATATTGTTTGATTAATCGTCTTAAGATCGTAAATCAAAATTATCAATGATGCATTTCAATGAAAGCTATAACTGGGGCCTAACGACAGAAGATTTACCTAGTTCGTCGGCGAGTTCAACTGGATATCTTGGGCGATTTTGGGTATTTTGACCTCGCGCTGAATATCGATGGAAGAATCGCATGCGAACATCCTGAGGAAGTTTATGCGAATCGGAATCAGTTTTTTTCTTTCAGATATTACATTTTATTTCAAGTTCGAATTGGATTACGTATCCGTATACGAGGGCGACAACAGTTTGAGAATATGTCTTTACGTTTCTTTCCATTTTCTTTTTAAATGTACAGCAATGTTCGCTGAACATTCATCTGTCGGAAGGCATTTGCCAATCGGTTTGCGGATATTTTAATGGCGATTTAACTGCCAAGAGGGCTACTCTAGTAGCACACAGCTGCGGAAGTACGTCCTGGTATTTGAATTTGCAAAACAATAACAACTCCCTTATTCGTACCTAAATCAGCAAAAACTATCTCATGACATTCATTTGCGAATAATGCTCATATGAAACAACAAAAGGCTGAAACTCTCTTCCCTTCACAATGAGCTTCAAAATTATGTCACCTTGGTATGGTGAACATTTGTCTAGTTTATCCCAAATGCCAAGGATTACCCAACAACGCAAAGGTATACAGTATACAGACAGATACACTTTCGTTCTTCTCTAAGCAAAAAGGACAATAATACAGAAAAGGCTTTCTTCTATGGAACAGATGTCACAAGACGACAACCTCTCGCTATTCTCCAGGTACAGACAAATCTGATAACCATGGAGAATATCAATTGTTGCGTCCTCCATGCGGTGCACACAATTTACTTCCGTATAAAATCCAATCTTGAGTATACAGCAAGCGGCCATGAGTATGCGCAAAAGTAAGCTATTGACATGTGCCGATATGTGCGTGTAATCTCGGAACCCAACCTAAGTAGTTGGCTAATATAGGGTGTGCAATCATTTCGTCCCCTTGTCCGCAAAATGTCTTCCAGGGAATACACATTTTCCGTGTGTGCTGCTAACGAAACTCATTATCTAAGAATAACTAGGCGTTGTGAGGAGAAAAGCCGAGCAGATGTGGTATTGTGTAGTCGAATGCTTTTTGATGCATTATCGAAAGTAAAAGGTGTAAAATTCAGTCTGGGATATATGTAATTAGATTTGTCAGATCGGATCGGATCTTTTGAAATCGCAAAGCAGCAGCATTAAATCCTTCCTGGGAAGGGATGTAATTTGTGCAGTCCCTTTTTTTTTTTTTTTTGTTGCCGTGTAACGCGTGTGCTGCAAATTACATGGTCCCACCCTTCGGACAGATTTAGATCGACATTTTTTTGACAAATAGCTAAAGGTACGGTGGGGAGATCAAGGAATGCAATTGATTTGCATATTGATGTGAAAAACAGGCAGATGAACTGCGACAATAAGAGAAAGTGTCAGCACAAGTTACTGATTGTAAACTTCAATTACTTCGTATATTTACAAAGGCTTTAGGTAGGTTTTGACAATGCTGCTCCTTAGGATAACTTAACATTTCCCGTTGTTCCTGTCTGTGATATGTGATAGATAACGTCAACCAAATGATAGACTCAGCCAGATGTTTATAATAATTATTCAGTCCAGGGTAGATTTAACGAACTCACAGTTGGTCATATAACATTTATTAAACTACCCATGGTGACCTGCAAAATGTTTAGTGTGTGAGAAAAGTAGCCCAATGAATCTGTGATAAGGGCAATACCTCCGGAAGGTGTCACATTCTTTATTGACAGCTAGGCAGATACAAAAATTAAAGTGCTCCAGTAATAAGATCGGAGCTTGTAAGGTTCTGTCAATGCCCTCTTCTATACATAAAATTGATTGCAAAAAGTATGCCTGTTTGTCCTTATTGCGTTCTCAGAATCCTTACCCCTCCTACCTCTTTTGAGGAAAATGCATCACACTGAGACAGTTTGACGTACTACTCACAAAAAAAAAACCATTACAGGCCTTTCCTAGAGACGACATGATCAAAAGATTTGATTTCCAAAAGAACTTTGTTACTAAGCTGAGCAATAAAAAGAACTGGAGCAATGAATCCACAATTCACAGACTGAGCAATCATACAACAAAGTGGTACACAGATGGGTCGAGAACTGACGAGGGAACTGGAGCGGGAGTTTTTGGGCCTGGAATCAAATATTCTGAATCAATGGGAAAAAGTACCAGCATCTTTCAGGCTGAAATCTATGCCATAGACACATGTGTCCAAATTAACTTCGACAGAAACAAAGTCAACTGTGATATAGCTATAATGTCAGACAGCCAGGCTGCTATTATGGCACTTGATTCCTACATCATTAAATCCAAACTTGTATGGGAATGCGTACAAAAACTTAATGAACTTGATAGGAGAAACAAAATAAGGCTCTGCTGGGTGCCTGGGCACGTAGAAATAGAGGGGAATGAAGTGGCCGACTCCCTAGCAAGAAAGGGAGCATCAAAAACTTTCATAGGTCATGAACCAATCTGCGGAATAGGGGATCACACCCTCAAAGAAGAATTTAGGAAACTAGAGAAAGAAAACAGGGCAAGAACCTGGCATAGCACTCAGGGCATGAGGCAGGCTAAGAAACTTCTGGGGCAATACAACCAGAAAAGATTCCAAGCTTGCATCGGCATGAGCAAAAATAACCTCCGTATCCTAAACGGGGCACTGTTGACTCAATGAACACTTTAGGAAACTGGGTATATCTGAAGAAGGTCCTGCAGATTCTGCGATGAGTCCAATGAAATCCCAGAACACGTGCTGGGATCTTGTGGGGCACTGACCCACAAAAGATTGAAATACTTGGGCAAGTACCAATTATCTGATGAAAAAATACTGTCATTGGAGTCAGCTCTCATCTTGAGATTCTTAAAGGAAACTGGACTGGAGATAATGCTATAGGACAGATTTCTTCCGCCAAGGAGAAAGAAGAGTACAAGAACCTCTAAAATGGTTCCGAAAGGAATCATACTGTGAGGGAACTCTTATGAGGGAACATACCTCTCTGAGGTCGCAGTACAATAACCCCTTTCACATAATAATAATACCTCTTTTGATTGTCGAACATTCGTGAGTTTCTGGAGAAGGTCACAAGCTCTATTTGAAACATTTAGGACAAGGGTTGCCAGTAAAAATCTGTATTTAATTCCTTCCACTTATGGCAGTTACAGTTGCAAATTTTGGTACACGAATCTACATTGCCAGCGTCCAGTACTTGCTCAAAATGTTGGCACAATGGGGCTTGGCACCTCTTACTCAACAAAAATGTTGAAATAATATATTGTGACATTTTGACAACAAAAAAACTTCAACTCGAATTAGTTCTACCGACACGCAAAGGCAACGAGGTAAAATGTTCAATCTTTTGGAGGAACTAAGATACCCTTGCAACAATCGCTTCGTGGACCCTGTTTGCACTGTGACTCAGACTCTCCTAAGACTCTCTTAAGTTTCAATTCAATCGCTCCATTAATAATTTATCAGTCAGAGAAACAAAATGCCACTTTTTGCACTTTTGATCGATTTCTGGCTAGAGGCCTCTTAACATGACACATGACACCTTCCCACTTTCTGATAGATGAAATACTCACTAGAGTTGCCCTGGGTGTGGACACTCTGACACTTTCATGATAAAAAGTGCCCAATTTTAATGGCTGCCAAAGTTTCACCGCAACTTCAAGAAATGGAATTCACAAGTTGAGTACATTTTCAAGGCGTTCTTAACCTCAATTGCCATACTATATCGTTGTGTTTAACACTGAAATATCACAATCTAAGTAGGTAACTTACAAACGTGCACATATCCTCAAGGTGATATAACCTCAATTATATAGGTTGATTGACACACTTTACACAGTTGGGCTGTTGCGAGTTGCTTACTCATGCAGTTTAAAACACTTAAAAAACAGACCGATTCTAGAACAATACCATCGGATTAAATTATTATTAGAAGAGCATACGCACATGCCGGTGTATTTCCCGGCACAAAACTAAACATTAGCAGCGTCGAGTCTCGATTGCAAACGTCTCTTTTTGGTAGGCAAGGAAAAAAAAAAAAAATCATTCGCATTTAAAGTTCATCGACACCAAGCTGTTTTTTTTTCGCTTGCTAGTGAAAATTATTACAACAATAACAATTGAGTATATCTCCAGCTTGCGATAAGAAACAATCTCTTTTATTTGTTGCTCCTGCTCTGCCACAACGACCCATTATACTAACCGTCCGAAGTTGTAATGGCGAACTGGAAAATGATGAATGAATCAATGACATTGTTAAATATTTTGCTAGCAACAATTTTCAAACAACTTTAACATTTGGTGGGGCATGTAGGTACACATATACATGAACTTTTACTTTGCATCTACAAGTAGGTAGGTAATACTCCAACACTTTGTTAGGGCAGTAGTTTGGGTTTCGCGAAGTGGACTCGGCGTGTCGCCAGTAAAAGCGGATTATTTGAAGTTCAACGTCACCGCGCGCTGAATAGTAGACGCGAATCGATAATGGCGAAGTTATAAACATTAAAAACACGAGTAATGGCGACAGACAGATTCTGTTGTAAGCCTCTTGTGTGGCTGTTTTCGTGCTTCGATATCCGATTAGTTCAGTAGGGCTTTTCCACTATATTAGAGTACATTTTTGTTTGCAAAGTTGAAATTGGATACTTACAATTAAAAAATGTTTCGCGCATAATCTGCAAGAGAGAAAAGAGTCTATTAATTAATTATATTGAAATGTCAGGCGTATTTAATGACAGAGCACACGCAGAGAAGCTAATGAAACTCTTTCTCAACTTCAACGCCATCTGGATGTTGGATGTTGCAACAGCTGGCATACATATTTACGTCTTCTTTAAATCATAATTTAAAAAAATCAAAGAGATCAAATTTACAAGATGGCGCACAGATTTGTGAAAAGACAGTCCGTAAAAAAAAAACAATACACGCTTATTTATCGCGATGTAACCGCTGTCAAAAATGTTGACAGCTTGCGCCTACATTTTCCAATTCCATATAGAAAGCTTTCGAAAATTGTAATGAAACTTTTAAGACCTGAGCAACGCTTTAAAATTTGGGAAACATGTTTGAAAAGATCAATGTTATGGCCATCCGATAAAGCTGAAACAAATATCACAAATAAGGCATCGAAAGGCGTGTACTTACGAAAATATTTCTGTTTCGAAAGAATATCATATGCAATGGTTGAGTTTATCGATTGGCGGAATTTTCCAACTCATACGAAAACAAACGTACCCACCGAATCTCAGGCTCAAAACAATTCCAATCTCTCAGTTCCAGCAAGTTATACCCTTTTTACACCGAGCAGAAAACAGGGTTGCGCGAAAACACTCGAAAACTTCTTCGAAAACAAAAGTTTTCCCATACATATTTCAGTTTAAAAAACGAGTCGTTAAAGTCGTTTTCCATGAAAACACCACGAATATTTTGCACCGAAGTTTACCGACAGCTGATTGAACGTCAAACACGAAAACTAGTTGGTGTTCGGTGTAAATCGACGAGTTTTTGGCTGGGTGTGAAAAGGGTATTAGATTGAGGCTTTTGTTTTGTGAGTAAATATTTTGTTAACCTAAAGTACGCTGCTGAAACTTAATTTAAGCAAATCTCTTTAGCCAAGTGGCACGCACCTCGAGCTAAAAATTCAAACTTTTGTTTCAGAATGTACTTCATGTATCTGTCAAAATATAGTGTGCCTATTGGGTATAGTCGCAAGCTAAATTTTGACAGATCGTTGTGTTCTGTTGCGGAAAAGCGAGAGTTTCATAAGCTTATTGAATGACTACCTCGACGAGGAGTTCCTAGAAATGGGTGAAATAATGAAATTTTTGAAGGAAGATTTTGTCAAACAACAACTCATTTCTGTATGACACTTATCCACTATGTCAAAATTTAGCTAGGAGTTTAGCTTATGTTTGGTGAGATAAGTTGGGGAGCAGCTAACATCTTGTTCAGTCTAACGGGGGCCTTAAGATCCACACCACAACTAGGCTCAGGAATATCAACAAACGTTAACGTACAAGCCCATAGAGCTCTACACTAAGAACGTATCAGCCAAAGGTGCTGTCAGACAGAGAGCGAAACAAATGCCTGACAAGCACACATAAAGACACAAGCATCATCACAGATTCCCCAAAGACGGAAAATGGAGCAGGAGTCTTCTCAAAAGAACTAAGTGCCAACCAGTCTGGAGGATTACTGTAACATTTTTCTTGCTGCGACTTACGCAGTTAAGGCAGCGTTCCAAAACGTCTAAGAAATGGAAATTGCCTTTTGCGCTGACAGTTGAGCAGCACTTACAGCGATGAACTGGAATCCAGTTAGTTCAATTGCTGTTGTATTTGGTTCCTAGACATGTTCTTGCGGAAGCCGAAGAGCCAGCAGATAAGCTGGCCAGATGCTGCTCTGATTTATTTATTCGATCGGAACGGAATTTTCTTCGATTCGTACGAAATCAGAGGAATTCCATTGGAGATATCCGTTCCGATAAATCTTTCGGCAAAATTCTCCGATGATACGAGTACAAAGCGCACTTTGCACTTAGTTTTAACAACTAAACGGGACAGTTTTTTGAAGCTCTCCGACAGGCTATTTCTGCGCGTATTTTAATGTCAAATCGCGTTTTCTTTCATTCATTTTGTTCCGAAATGAAAAGTTCAAGCGCAATCCGAGTTCCCAACAGATTTGACTTTCGTTTCGGAACTTTTTCTGAAAGGAAACGTATGGATAGCGATTATTAGTAGTACAGTCTTTTGACTAACTAAGAGCTTAATTGATTTTAAATTAAATTGGGCTTAGGAACGATGGAATATGGAACAACGCTTATGTTGCCATAACCTGCAGCTCGTGACCCGTAACTGATATCAAATGGTCAAGGATCCTAATATGCATCGATGAAAACCAAATCAAAGTGTTCGTTAGGGTTTAACCGGACACTGCATCGCTGAAAACATAATAAAAGACTAGAAATCTCTACAAATGACTCCTGCAGAAGCTGTAGGGTTGTAGAGGCAGTAGAATCGGGTGAAGATTTTGTTCCCACTGTCCAGCATTCCAAGACTGTTTTACATGGGAGAACGGTTCTTTGAAAGCTTGGACGATCCGTACTTAGACGCCATATTGGTTTGTGTCGCTCAATTTGTAGTTTCATAGTTCGATCCCCAGTAGTCATGAATATTTTAATTTATCGCCCATACACATCTCGCCTAAATATAAGATATACCAAACAACTGTCATTAGAAAATTTATCAATTTAGTTTCTTGACTCCGCGATGGCAATTCAAGAAGCTACACCGTTTAAGTTTAACCCGAATGAACGAAGCCATTTAACTGGTATTATACGTGGAAACCAAAACCTATCGCTGGAATCAATTTTCAAAAAACAAAACAAATTCCAACGATTGATGATCCATAAAAATACTGCACATAAATGTCGCCAAGGAATGTATATAGACAAACGTGGTCTCCTTTTAAGAAAAAGAAGAAAATATTTCCCACGATACCAAAAATAGAAATTCATTGGGTAATAGAAAATTTATGAATGACTTTCGAAAGCCATTAAGAGTTTTCCAAACCACATGCCAATGGAAATTTCGATTGCATCGCATTCCAAAACCGAAGGAAAAAAAATCCTTTTGTTCATACTCAACATCGTGTTTCTTTCATCCTTCAGAGTGTTCTGCTCTTGGATTTCGTCGATTAAAATCGATTCCAGGAAAACAGATTACAGTGAATTATATCCCAACCCAAACAGAGTGCACCAAGAAAACTGACGTGATAAGAAATAGACAAACAACAAGGATCTAAGGGAATTTCACCGCCCTATCTGAGAGATCACCATCATAATAAATAATATAAATTGGTATCCTGGGATTTGTTTGCGTTTGATTGAACAATTTTCTGGTTTTAAGTGTAAAAGTAGACAAAAAAAATGCCGATAGCGCGATTGAATAACCAGTTAAAAACCGGCTCCAACAAATTGTAAGGACATTTTCGGTAAAATATGGAAAACTATTCGAAAAACTATTCGGCATCATGTAATTTACTCCAGGGTCAAGTGTGTTCCACAAGTGAAAAGTACTCAAAATGGATTTTGTGGTGTTTATTTTTCCCTATAGAAAATTGAACACCGCAGGAGGTGCTAACGATGTGAGAAATTCTGTATGCAAAAGTGTGAAGGACACCGAAAGGAAAAAAACACAATCAGTGAGAGACTGTGTACATGATTGATTTACACTTCAAAAATGCTTTTAACTTTCTTCCAACCGATTTGAGTTCTCCTTCGTCTACAGGGAACTTTAAGTCTTATTGTTTCAACATAGTAAATCAAGCATTGCTACGAGTACATAACAAAGGCATGAGTTTTGGAAATAATTTAAAACGACGCATTATCTGTAGTTGCAGGTAGAAGAGCTTACTTCGACTTAGCGTCGCCATAAAGAAGGAAACGTTATTGTAAGTGGATTATTGGTGCACAGTTTTCGAAATTCAGCGGATCATCTGTAAACTGATCATCGCTTCAAAAAATACAAGTCAGTAAATCTTAAGACAAAAGATATGCATTCCTCTATACCTCCTCCGCAGAGAAAACAATGGCAATGTCCGGAAAGACGCAGTAAATCTTTTTCCTGCTAGTTCTCTGGAATCTCAGCGCACAGGTAGAACCGAGAAAATGTTTGCCATGTACAATATCCATCCATCCAATTTGTCTGGCCGCGCGAGTTCAAGGACAACGATAGCGTTAGAGATTAGGCGATAAAAATAGGGTTTTAAAAACATATTCCTGCGTAGGATAAACTGAATTTGGAAAATGCAAAGTTATGTATCGCGTAACAATACTAAAATTGAGTTTTTAAGAGCTTAAGCCTAGTACGCAGCTGTTCGGGAACGGAAAATCCAATACAAAAAATACACAACGAAATCATGAACGAAAAATATCGGTCGTTTTGCAGTACGCAGCTGCTGAGAAATGAAGGCGGAAAAGTGGGTAGTTGTAGAAGATGGATTGGTACAATTCTCCACTCTCTTTTCGCACAAGTTTTTTCTCCGGGACATTAGGTAATTGCTTGCGAAAATTTGACATTTCTACTGAAAATGTTGCCAGCTTTTATAAGAGGTAGGAGGCAAATTGAAAAATTTTGGAGCCTCAATAAGGATAATTCCAAAATGACAATTTTAAGGAGCTAGTGAAAAGTCCGAGTATCCAAATTGGAGATAAATAGCCAGTGCTCGTAGCACTGCTTCTTGTGGAGCAGCTGAAGGAACTCGCCGAAATTTTCGCTGACGTTTAGCTGTCCATTTGGGGAACACAGGAAAATTTCTTTCCGGAACAGTTGCGTACTAGGCTTTAACAAGCTTCGAACAATTGGCTTAATTTATGCCTCGATTTATGCAGATCAACAGGTAAATTTAAGACAGAGAAGACAAGAGAATCGAGACACTCGATAGTCGAACTTGAACTGATGAATTTTATAAATTAAATTTTTTACTTAGGCGTGTTAAAAATGTTCAAATTCTTTATGGGCTGCTTGAGTTTGAGTATTAAATCAGCTACAATCACAAAACCTCAGTTCTGAAGTACGCACTCATTACCTTAGTTCAGAAGTTTCCAAAAGTTACAGGTTTTACTTCGAATTGCTGTCATTTAACGCAGTTGGTCTATGCAGATAAGCCAGCAAAGATTTTAACCTTGGAAACTAAGATCAAGCACACAACTCCTGTTCACCCAAATCTGTGGAAGAGGCAGCAACATTCCAAGTTCGGCTTGATAAGGAAGACTGAAGCAGAACGCATTTGTCACTCTTAAAGAATTGGAACTTTAAAGACGGCAGGCGAGGGAACTGTATGATACAGACAGTAGGAACTTCTGCACGACTTTCTTTGTAAAGGTAGATATTGAAAGGCTCATGGAGAGCTTGGAAAACGGAAACTGACAAAAATGTTGCTAACTTCGTTTTTTGCCTTTAAATTTGTGGTCAGAGAAGGTTGCTCTTCACGTAGGCTTACTTCGTGATTCAGCTTCATTGAGATGGGCTTTTGACTCTTTTTTGTATACCAGGACCCATGTTTAGGCACAGTGGCTTAGTGGTAAGTGTGTTGGACTACTAAGAGAGGGGCCCCAGGTTCGAATCCCGCAAAAACCCAAAATCCAACTCAGGGGTTTTTCCACTGCGCCACCTCTCGCGAACGTCTGACAAACATCCGAGAGTATTACTGTCTTTAGAGCTTCTCAATTAGCCGTTTGGAATCGGCATAAAATTGTAGATCCCTTCCTTTCGTTCCAAAAATAAAAAACTCACACAAAACGAATGGTTGCGAGAAGCTAGGCCTTGGGTCCCTACGGACCTGTTGCGCCAACTATATATATATATGTTTAGGTTCAGATTTTCTTTTTTGCCAATCTTCACATGATGTTTTATGGTAAGGTTAGGTTGAGGTGAATTATTATTTGAAGGTGTCTGATGATACCACACGAATCTATGAAACTGCTTCGCCTTGCTCGTTGGATCAGTTTGAGCTGATAAAAAAGGAGTAAGAGATCGCGAATGTCTGTGTTTATTAGATCGTTTGGATATACATATTTACAATAGCTCTTCGGGTTACTATATTAAGGCGCTTTGAAAAGTTACGAAAGTAAACGAAACAAAGTTCCATACACGAATACATCTGCATCGGCTGTATTTAGGAGTTACCTTTAGCCAATACCCGAATTACATCTTAGGGTGTTTTCCACTGCGAACGTCAGAAAAACATCCGAGAGTATAATTGTCATGAAAGAGCTTCTCAATTGGCCGTTTGGACTCGGCATGAAATTGCAGATCATTTCCATTCGTCCCAAATATGAAAAAAAAAAAAAAAAACTCACTCTAAACGAACGGTTGTGAGAAGCTACGCTTAGGGTCCTTACGAGTCCGTTGAGCCGACTATTTATTTTATTATTTTTTGAAAGTCTCGACCTATCACAAAACCCTCAAGCAATATTAATGCGCAAGGTTCTGGCCTACTTTGTTCAGTCTTTTCGAATGATTCCTAGATGCTGGATGATCTTTGAGTCCCTAGCCACTCGCAGGATTGCAAGCTTACTTTTCATATTCTACAGCTTCAATGTTTGCATTGTCAGAGGACGTGTGGAAATTGGTGGCGGAGCAAAACGTGGTGGCGGTGAATTAATACCTACCAAGAGTACATATTAACAAATTGCCAGTGCAACCGAAAACTTTTTCATTTTGTTGTTACCCTAGAGATCTTAGTCGAGAGATAGAGCAGTCTATGTTGAAAGGATGGGAGAAATGTCATTTTAGCGCTCAAGTTCTTTTCGCGCTATCAAAAGTTCAAGCTTTATCTACTCCTCACAAAGGTCCTTTTGACACACCCAACCAATACGAATTCACAATGTCAAGCCCGAGCTCAGTCTACAGGTAACCTGTTGCTAAATATGAAAAAAAAAAACTCCTTCCACCATAATGTTGTTATCTGTTCCTTATTATACTTGTTATTTGCGACTTTTTACAGGATCTAGTGCAGTGGTCAATGATTTTCTCTGGCACTTGAATTCTCATCGCAGCGCACCTCACACGCAGCCTATACAATCAAAGGATACATCCACTACATTCACATAAGCGACCCATCTTTGGTCAATGACTAGCTAAAGTGCTGGCTATCGACCTGGCAAAGCCACTTGCCCCCCGGGTTCTCTTCCTTTGAAAATTAAAGAAATAATAAACAAAAAGATGAGCACCACCATCATCATCATGGACTCCATATAGATGGGAAGAAAATAGAGGAACGGATCAGTAAAAATAAAAAAAAAAAAAAAAAAAAAAATCGAAAAATTCCTTTGGCCATATTTTGTTTTGATGATGCGATCCTATCTTGCCCTCGGAACTTCTCTTTTATCCTCGGTTTTTGTTTTTCTCCATATTATCCTAGCTTGGGCCTGCTTAGTGGTGGATATGCGTCGTTCTCTAAGGCTTCGCCTTCCCCATGTTATATTTATATTCATTTCAGTTTCAGGGCTCCTTTTCGTGCTGTTGGCTTGGGCTGCTCTTGTGTGTTGTTTATTAGTCGTCGTCGTCGTTGTTGTTGGCTAGTTTCTCTCCTTACTTTGTTGAGTGTTTGTTTTGTTTTTTGTTTTTGTGTTCCTCGTTTGTAGTTTATTTTAGTCCTTTTTAACCATTTCCAAGGAATTTTTCATTTCATCGTGGCGTCGTTCTTGTAGGTCTTCATTGTGCCCACCAATTGTGTGCTGGTCGTCTGGTGGTGGCATGGTAAAGCTATCGCGCGTCGTCAACAATATGTGTGATGTGCTGGGCTTCATGGTTCTCTGCTGGGTGTAGAGCTGTTGCTTCTGCGCCCCTTTGTTGCGTCCTGTTTGAGGTTTTGTTTAGCGCACTCTTGATTGCAGTTTTTATTTTAACTTTTTTTGTTTTGTGCTTGTTGCAAGGAATGCCCGAGGCGAAGGCTTCTATTACTCCTGCTGTTTTGTTGTATTGTAATTCCGTTGCACAAACTTCATGGTTATGCATTGTTTTGCTATACACAAGGCTGAGTTTTAGTGCGAAGGAAACCTTGTGTAAGACAATCGTTAAATGATTTGCTATTGTCATAAGATGTTGGTAGCAAAAGTAATAAGATGTGTAGATGGACCACAACATAGGTGGACACAAATGAAAGTGGGTTGCATTGTTGGAAGGAATTCTGTGTTCCCAAATGAAATGCTGAAATTATTCGCGAATTGCTGCGGTTTCTTCGAACTGTTGGCTCTTAACATTTTTATTTTGTATTAAGGACAACGCCATCTGTAGAAATACTCGTATAGGGGGCGCCGTTTCTCGACATTCGCATTGAGGGGTGGTTGTAAACGGCGGAAATTAAACCTCATTTACATCAGCCCGTAGACAGGACTTCTTTGCGTGGATTGGACAAACAACTTTTGACTGCTCAAAACTTGGTTTAAGCACCGTAAATGGAGCTAATTAGTGGCACACTTAGGAAATCAGGCAATCTGACATAACCTACTAGGACCCAAGCCTTTGCAACGTATTTGACCCAATGAATCATGGAAGAGATTCATAATAGTATGCCGCACTAAAAAGATCAAATTAAGAATATTACTGCAGACAAAGTAGTTATCTTTGGACTTTATCAGCGCCATGTGATGCTTGCAGATAAATGTTAGTCATTATCACAAGATTTATGGTTGCGTCTATGCTTTCATTTGACAGTAGTTAGCAGAAAACAACTGATTTCGAAATATATTTGAAGGTTTTTCCGTAGTTTGTCGAATTTGTTTTATTTCGTGCGAATTCCCGCACATCCTTTGCAACGTTGGTTTTTAAATTTGGTTTGCGTTGTCATTCCAGTCGGATTTTATTGTCAGTCTTTCCGAGTTTCTTTACTACACACTTTTGCGATACACTGTTTCATTCAATTTCGAAGATCACCTAAATTAAGATAGTTGTCAGTGATCTTAAGTGAAGTGCAACTTCAAGTGTAGTGAAATATTGCCCTTATTAATCTACAGATCTAAAGTTGCATTAAACCAGTGCAGCTAACATTGTTTACACTTATTGCTAGCTAAAAGACCTTGCCAACTAGTGGTTTGCCGTTGTAGGGTTTTTTTTCGAACTCCTTTTGCTGCCTTACTTTTTGTACCTACTATTGCACAATGATGCTAAGAAGTAGAGTTAGACTTAGCACACAAAGAAAGAAAACACAATACCACAGCAATTTGATTTTCATTTTCATTATAAAGTATGTATATGTATATAATTTTTTTGTTTATTAATTTTCTTTATATAAATCTAGCGTTATTACATTTACAGAGTATTTATAAGATTCATCCAATTACATTAAAAAAATAATAATAATATACAACAGTTAAAAATACAAAATTATTCTTAAAAGAAGAACAACAAACGAAAAGAAAATAATAATAATCGCTTAAATATTTGAATTTTTAGTAAAGATAATTTATATATTTCTGTATATATATATTGTATTTGTATATATTATAATTACTTCATTCGAATACTTGACTTGTACGCGCCATCGTAGATAGAGTATAGAGAACATAATTCATGTAAATATATGTGGGAGGGTAGAGATTATTAAATATATAACATTTTTGATTTAGCTTTCTTTTGTAAACATAAAAAATAAATAAATAAAATAATAACAAAACACTTCATTATGAGTCACAGTTAATATACTTAGCTCTGGAGGCCATGCTTATTGTTTTATCTCGTCTATTTCGATTACAACAACACAATACGAACGTAGCGAGTAGTTTTTTGTTCGTTTTGGAACATTTTCTGGTGGCGAGAGTGAAGAAAATTTAGAAGCAAAATGACAGAGAGAAAAAAAAAACGAGAAGATTCTACACCAGTTCCAAAAAGAGATAACAATTTTGATTTTTGTAATATCTAGAGCGCGGTTTTGCGCGGTCAGTCTTCCACTTTTCCACTTGTTTTGGTGTATCTGATTTAGTTGTATTTTTTATTTTTTAGTTTTTATTTTTTATTTTGTAATTTGTTCTTCATGTGCTATGAAGTAGCTCTTGGAATTTGTTGCCCCCTGGAACCTAACCATTCGTTGTGGATCGTAAATCATTGTCCATTGGCAGTGGTCCAAATTGTGGTCGTTCGAATTTCGATTTGTATTTTCGTTGTCTGTTGCGCGCGTCGTCTCATATCCTTAAATGTGTAAAAAAATCGATTAAAATAGAATCAAGCGCTGGTTGAGAGACGGGAAGTACTTACATTTGAGTTGAATTTCTGCGGGGATGTTGTGGAACGTCTGCACAGCTAGTGGCTAGTGGTGGTGTCAGTTGCTGGGTGGTGGTGTCGGTGCTGGTTCGTGTTGAATGTTGAAAGTAAAACGGTTTTCTTCTTCCTTTTTGGCAGTCATATTGCTTCTGAAGCTACTCCTTCTTCTACTACATAATATACACATGTGGAATGACTACTGCAGCATCAGGGCGTTCAAGTTCCGCTGCAGGATTATATCTTTGACTGAATTGAACACAAGTTCAATGTTTCTTGTACTAACTGCATTGGTGAAATGGTGATATGTGCGGGTGTGATTGCCCGTATGGACTCTCATGAACAGCTGCAGAATAAAGTTCTGTACATCGACCACCGAGTGCGAGTTGCCTGCGAATTGCGGGTAATACCAGCGGATGTCAGTCTCAGGATCGCGCACTTTCTGCTCCAACAGGTCCTTCTTGTTGAGGAACAGTATGATTGAGATGTTCTTGAAAGTTGTATTATTTACAATGGTGTCGAAGATGTTCTTCGATTCCTCCAATCGATTTGTCTTGCGATCTTCGGCGAGCACCTGATCGAATTCCGAGCTCGAAGCAAGGAATATGATCGATGTCACTGAACAGTCAAAGCATTTGGTCCACTTTTGGCGTTGGGTTCGCTGACCGCCCACATCGACAAACACAAAGGGAATGTTCTGTATTCGAATGCAGAGTTCGTAGACGCCTTTGGTTGCTTTCCGACAGTGCAGAATATCTTTGTACGTTGGCACATAGTCGAGCTCTGATATTCGTTCGATGTCGTTGAGGAAATAGCTAACAGAGTCGGAAATTTGAAACTCGTTCCGACGCTCGTAGGCACGGCGAATGGCACGATCGTGCCATAGTTTTTTAATTATGGACGCATTCTGTCTGAATAGCTTCACATCGAGACTTTGGCATTGCATCAGATTCCCATAGTAAGCATCTTTTTCCGATGTTGCGTTCTCCCATGGGATTTCGAGTTTCTCTCGAGCATCGATCAGGACTTGCATCCCCTTAACTATGTTTTGGTATATGATGAACTGGTACTCGCGTATCAGTTCGGCTTCGAATTTGACGCCGTGAATTATTCGCATTTGCTTGAGAAATGTCGATTTTCCCGATTCGCCAGCTCCGAGGAGCAAGAGTTTCACCTGACGGCGAAACGCACTCTTGTCCTTTTCGAGGAATTTATCGATTTCGTTGGATATATGGCGTTGTTCCATTTCTTCGGGACTGACACGAAGTCGGATTAGATAGTTGATTAGGTCGCCGCAGCATTTTAGGCAAGAGAAACGTGACGAGTGGTGTCGCCGCCTTGAGCGAGTCATGTCATTGTTGATGATGCCACCATCGTAATTCGGTTGGAATCCACCGGTTAGACTGGAATTGAATTCACCACTAGCTTCAGCCATGATTATCATTCTGCATTTTGTTTTGGCGGTTCTATAAAACGATAACAAAAAGGAGTTGTTGTTTTTTTTTGTTTGCGCAACAAGGTTTTTTTTTTTGTTTTTTTTTGTGCGATGCAGCGATTTGTGCAACGTTTTTGTTTTTAGTTTATATAATGACACAGTATACATAATAATACAGTAGCGCAAAACACTGATCAGAACTTTTTTTTTTTTTCTTTTCATCAACTACGTTTATACTTCAGCGGATACAACACGGTTTTTTTTTTCGCATGACAACACGATGTTGTCACATACATTTCGGAGCGGTTTAGTGACTTTGATACGGTTGACATGACAGCTGTCAAAAAAAACACATATAGAGTGAGATAGATGTAGCAACAAGTTTAGAATAAGAATTAGAAAGGTTAATTCATATTTTCCATATAATTCATATTTATATCATATCTTTGCACAAGGGCTAACAAATTGTCAAAATATCTATCTATTTGAACGTTCTATAAGTTTGATCTTGCCATTGGGGATATAAATAAAACCGTCCATAAACAGGATATGTATAAACGATAACTTAAGACATGTGATGAGGTTGTTAATGTATTGGATAAACCAATTTGTTTCTTTTATTTTTCGTTATTGGCAGTTGCGGATAAGAAGTGAATTTTTGTTTCTTGCTTCGTGAATCAGTCGGTATTGATATAGTATTTTCATAAACAGTTTTACAATTGTGAACGCACTGATATAATGCCACTTGACAATTGGAACTGCAACCCCAAGTTTTATGAGCAAGTTATAAAATAATGACAATGTAAATATAATCTTGTAAGGACTTCGCACGGTTGACAGTTCAAGATGTAATTTGATATTTCTCCTGTAGTTCAATTCAAGATTTACTGTCTGTCACAATGGAGTTTCTTTGCTTAGAACTGCTAGTTTATAATGTGCATAAATATGTATACAAGTCTGAACGCGCTCATTATGATTTTGAATTTCAACACTCTGATCAAATGTCACTTGCTATTCCACAGTTGAAGTTAGGATTCACTTTTATAATGAAATAGCTTAAAGAGCCTGAGAATCTTCAAGTTATCAGCTTAAGGAGGTACACCATATGAGAGATTTTAGCAAATAATTAGAATTCTTTGAATTCGACCAGTTAATCTTGAGTGTTTCAAGTTAGGAAATGAATCAGCGGTCCCTGTTATAGAAATACGTGGGTCACCGCCTAAATGTCAACGACATCGTATATTCAAGAGCTTTTCGCTAACACAACAAGGACCAGGATGCAAAATACTTTGATTGTGAACTGAACGGGCAGTGCCAGCTACGGATAAGTCAATGATTATAGGTGGCCTAATGACATCCCAAATGGCATTAAGTCGCCTAAAGAAACTTTCAAAAACAATTGAAAATTCAGTAAAGTTACAACATACTAATCGATTGTGTTCTTAAATTGGCTTAAGCTGTGTTAATCCAATGCAATCTTTAATCTTTCTTACTTAAAAACATTGCTATCGATCGACTAAGTTATGATGTGACATGTATTTCGAAGATTATCACAGAATCGAACGATTATGTTGTTATGAGCAAACTTAAAGTCGTCGAATGAATTTGTTTTTATTATTTGATACACAGACCAACTTTGCTCACACAGTACGTTGAATATTTTACTCAATTTCGTGGAAAGGTTTATTTTTCAGTAACTCAATTGTAAAATTATTTTGAAGAAAAAACACTTTGTAGAGGATTTTTGAGAAGTTTGCCAGAGGTGGTAATTGAAATTTCTAGCGAAGTGATCAGTATATGTATTTGAAGAATTTTAAGAAGATATTTTAATTCCAACTATCCTGGCTAGGCCTTCTCTTCAAATTGCCTGCAGAAAAACTTGAAACAACTTGTTTGCATATTTTGCACCAGTGTTTTATTGCTGCAAGTCAATATCCAAACCATACTGTCATTTTTATCAGCATTTGCGTCCAGCGTAGGGTGTTGTTTTCATGAGATGTTCGATTCAATACATTTATTATTTTAATTAATATTTCCAGCTAATAATGGTGCACAAATATCTTTCGAAATCCCAATGAAAATAGTACATCTCTATTTTTTTTTACCACATACAATTCAAAATAAAAGGTCATACATATTAAAAATTATAAACTAAAATTAAACATAATTATGTTAAGTATTTGTATGTATCAATCTAAAAAACCATAAATATGTATAAACAAAAACATGTTATTTACAACTAAAAAAAAAAAAAACTTGTTGTAAAGAGTCTGGCAACACTTATTTCACTGCCGATATATGTATTTCTTTTCATCGCCACCCATTTAGATGTGAAAACAAAAACAAACTTTTTCGTCTTTCTTATTTGAATGTGTACGCGAGGAAAAAAAACTAAGCAAGTGTGGTGTACTCACTCAATTGCTGATTTCTGGCGCAATTTTTCTACCGTTTGTTTGTTCCTCAGTTTGTATACTGTATTGTTATGTATACTGTGAAATTGATCATTATTGTAACAAAAACATATTAAAATAATTATTCTGTGAAGGTAGCACGTATTTAACAGATGTTGGTTTTTCTTTTATTACATACTACAACTCACTCAAAATGAGTTTTCATACTACAAATCACTCAAAATGAGTTTTGTTGAGACACTTTGGGTTTTGTCTTGGCTAAAATTAATTGTAGAAAAATGCGTGCTACTTTCACAAAATTTAAATAAATGCGAAATAAAATTGAACTGCAATGTTTGTTTATGGTAATGATAGTAAGAATAATAATAATAGTAATAAACAAAAGATAAAAAAAGAACATGTCTCTGAAAAGCTCTATTAAGTCTAATGACCAACCTGTACAAAGTTGGCTAACGGAGTTTGAGGTAAAACTATAAATAAATCAAAGAGAATCAGTTTGAGTACCATAATGCAGTGCAAAATCGTTTCCGCGTTGATATTTGCATGAGGGCTATAAAAACTAAAAACCTAGAGATCTTGTTTCATATTTTCATTTTCGTTTCGCCACAACGTCACAAAAATCGTCGTTACTACCCCACACTGCTTTGAACTTCCTAATACAAACAGCGACATCTTGCGGTGAAGGTTAGGTCTTGAAAATGTATCCAAACAAGAAGCTAGATGGTGTTGGTGTGAGCTCATGCCAAAGCGGGGGCGGCCCACTCAAATCTAGTTAAATCGATTGGTCGAATTTACATTCAAAATTGTACTAAACTGTTAGTAGTTATTATAGCAAATGGCCGTCAGATGCCGACATTTTAAAACGGATGAATATATGATTTTCACTTTGTGCTATATTTTAAGTTTATTTAGACAAACAGGGTACGAAAAAAACGAATCGCACATTATTCAACCACTGATGGCGGAATAGTAAAAAAACGTACTAGAAGGAACGCAAGGTCAATCGTCACTTTTCAGTCATGGGATTCTATTACAAGAAATTGCATAGTTATGTAAAGTATACGGCAAACGAAATTGAATATAATGTGGACATTGGGCGCTATTTGGTAACTGTTAGTCGCATTTACAGAACTATCACAATGACATTCCAGCAATGGAGAATTGTTTGCCTGCTTTTTCGACAGTAAAAAATCAGAGTAAGCTTCGTCTTATCCTGTAACTATCCATGAAAAGGAACTTAACGTATACCGATTTTCGAGTTGTGACGCAAATTTCAAATCTAAAAATATATGAAAATTAGATATTGAGCAAACTCGTAGCGAGTGAAAATTTGATAAAATTGAGTCACTTCAGTCGGAATAAATGGACACATTCAAATAGTTATCTAAAGCCGACTAAGTGTAACCTGAACGCAAAAACTGGATTGGTCATTTTTCCTACGTCAACTTAGTACTTAGTTATGAATTCTTGACTAAAGCTAAATGTGCACGACTGGGTCGCATGTAACTTTACACTTCATGATATGATCATTGTATGTGAAGACGTAGGTATGTATTGAGAATTTAAGGCCACAATTTAAAATTGCTACATTCATTCGTTTCTGACAGAATTTAAACGTATTTCGAAAAAAGCTCTTGTGCATTCGATAGCTGCTAAGGAAAATGATTCTCTTTATAAAAGTTCGAATTTTATTGAATCAAAATGGTTGCGTTCAAAGAGTCATGGCCCGGAAAGCGCTAAGCAAATCGTTAAGACTATACGTGCCAATATTTTTCGTCGAAACTATTTCCACACCAATTTATATCTGTATTGAAGAGGCGACGTATACCTTTAGGAGATGTGGCTAGAACAAGTACTCCGGAAGCTTATTTGCAAACTATCCGTGGTAGTATAATCTTTGCTAAAACTGTGTCCCGACCGCTAAAAGCCAACGACAAAAAAGATAGAAAACTGAAACTATTTTATACAATCTGCAAATTCCCACACAACACATTTAAATATAATGAGGACATAGTTGGCGACTTTGTGTCTCCAGCCGGTACATTAGAAATCATTTTTTTGGTCAAATATCGGACGATAAAGCACAGCCAACCTCTCCTATGCCATTAGCCGTTCGAAATTACACTAATAAAGGCAATAAAATCCGATTCGCTGTACGAATTTGTATTTAAACTGCCTCATACAGCCTTATTCAACAGTGCAGACAATTGCAACTGTTGCCAAATATGCTCAGACGAGTGCCAACAACAAACAAGTGTACAATGGATTCCACACAAATATTTTGGCTCATTCCACAGTCGCACACATAGCCGGCAGACGACATCGTCGACCTGCCACCAACTGAACATAATAATCCCCCATACCCGTCACTTCGTCATCATCATCATCATCACCACTATGATCATCATCATGGAAACCACGATAGTCATTACGAGGCAACCCTGCATCTGCATTCAGTTAAGGCCATTGCCATACTCAGGCGAAGGGTAAACATAGATTTTTTCGATAAAAATCGATATCTCCCTCAGCGAGAGATGGGGCGGCGGCGGCGGTGGCGACGGCACTCCTAAAGAGGGAGAGAGCCAGATACCCCACTGTAGCCACACCACCACTAGCACTGGCAACCTGGCCATCAACTCTACTCCATTGAGGAACCGGAAAATTCTCCTCGGCCGCACTACTACTGTCTGTTCGGTGTGCGACTTGTTCTAATCTTATTGTGCACACACAGAGTGCAATGCGATTCGGTCGGTCTTCTTTGGGAGCAGCGCATAATCCTGCCAAACATTGTCGCCCGTCTGCCGAGGCAGCAGACATTATGTGCGTTCCCCTCGTCCGAAGCCAGCCAGGAGAATCCACATATAGCTGGCGTGGAGTGTTTCCTTTTTTGTTGCCCTGTGAGAGTGCTCTCAAAAGTACCATTCCAGGGCCCCATCGATCTACGAGAGATGATGTGCTGCTGCTGCTGTTGTTGTTGTTGTTGTGTGTGCCAAGTGGTGGCACAGCATGAATACAATTGCAAAGCGAACCGCATTCCATGGAGACCATAAAACTGTCTGCTGGTGCAGTTCACAAGAATGAGGTTCTACAACTTTTCCGAAAAGAAAAAAGCTTAAGAACAAGAAGACGGTATACTCGCTCGCGCCTTTCGGGTGGGGTGGGGAGGATGTTGCAGCGGGCAAAAACAACCCAGTCGGCCAATAAGTCGACGAACGTATGAGCGAGAGAGTGTCGTTGTTCTGTCTGTGGAATTGCCAAGTGCAGGAATGTCTACCGTTTCTTCCACTTAGTCGCGTACGATGAGTACACATATACAATGTGAATGCTTCATCTGAGGAAACATTCGGATGTGTCGTCTGCTGACGTTATCCTAGGTTATCGCAAAGTTGAAAACCAAAGGAAATATTGTCTAAGAATTGTCAACCGGAGGAATTTTACATCTGGCAGCTGTATAGAACTACCACACGCGATTGTGTATGATGTTTATGTCGTAGACATCTGCAATTGAATGGCTTAGGGGCTTCCGAATATAACTTGTGCAATCCTTTCTTAAAGATGTGCATGGGTCTCAGTTTAAAAAGGCGACGACTTAGTTTATAAATATATGCTTGACGTTTGAAAAGCAAAACTAACGGATAGGCATGCAGACGAAAGTTTCACAAATTGTTTCATTGATTACAAGTTACTGCGAATCGAAACAAACAATTCCGTTACAATCGAAGCATACTACGAACCGAGCGTCATCACTTCTAGCTGTCATATAACTATAAAAGCACATTGGGCACATTCAAACATTAAGTTGGGACAGTATGTATCCTGAACGCAAAACTAGGCAAAAACCTTACCTACGTCAAACTCATATGCAAACTGTCAACTTAGTATAATCAGTCACTTGACTAGATTTCCCGACTAACCCTTCATACACGGCAATTGAAAAAACTGTTGAATTGATTAAACGAATTCATTCAAAACTGAGGCGCATTAAGTCAGCCATCTGTCACGTGTCAGAATTAATAAACTAGATTTTAGAACATCCTCAAAACTGCACAGTACTTTTTGTAACTCTTCAGATACGGTTTTTTTTACAATCAACTGTTATTTATGCACCAGCATTGGCATATCTGATCATTTATCATATAGTTAGCTGTCGAAATAGGCTGTGTTTCCATTTTTATTAAGAAAAACAACTTTAAGCTCAGACTGCGTTCAGAGCTTTTCCTGATGTGTCTCAACCTTAAACGAAATGCACATTTTTTGATGACAGTTCAGACTCTGATCTTAACTAAAAATGAAAAATGCTTTACATTATTATTAAAATCAGATCTTACGTGTACGGGAGGGTTAATGCTAGTTTAAAAAATGTTTTCAATAATAAATCTTCTGTTTAGAAGACAGTAATTCAAATTTAAACCCAGCACTAAAAGAAAATAAAGCAAAATTTAAAAAATTGCCCTGATTTGGTAACATCCGTTGAACAGCTAGAGGTATCACTTCCGATTTTTTATTTACTTTGATATCTCAAAATTTATCACGAAAGTTTCTGTCAGATCATCAGACTTTTCAACAACTTTCACTTTGTGTTTGTTTGCATAAGAATTATTAAAACTGCTTTTAATTATGTCACAAAGAAAAAACTTAGAAGAAAGAAATTTAAGTTCAATTCACTGATGTGGACAACTTTTAGATCTGTTTGTTTTTGCTAAATGGCGTGCTGAATGTCATATGCTCGAGATTATTTTGTGCATAGATCGGAATACGAATGACAGTGGTGGAATGCGACTGTTTTATGTGGATTGTGAATAAAGTGTAACATTTTGCTGTAATTGTAAATTTCGCTATTTACATCATTCAAGACTCAGTTTTTTGTTGAGATTAGATGTTAGATTAATTAAATGTAATGTTTTTGTGGTACAACATATCTTCAATCCATAAATGCTGTTAAATTGAATTGTTCATGCGAATAATCCCTAAGTTAGTACAGCAACCAATGTGGAACTCATTTCTTTCGATTGTTACCACGACTCAATAAGATTTAAGATTGTATAGATATTGTAGGTAAATCTTTTAACCAATTACAGAGGACCCCAAATAAAAACATCCAAGCAAGCAAGCGGACAACAATCAAAGAAGCTTCGTGGGGAATCTTCCTACCGTTATCCTTTTAGGAATTGTGTGTTCGCCATTAGTCGTAGAGTTCCAGCTTAAGACTCAATCTCAAGGACTGTCAAAACCCACTGCACCTTCAACTTGTGAGTCAATTTAAGTCGACAAGCCAAGTAAACTCAATTACAACCACGCCAGTTGTGACGACTGACTTATAGGAAATGAGGTCACTCAACTAAACAAAAGCTGAGATGACGCGCGTCGGGCGGCGGCGTTTAAAAACACAACACAATGTTGCAGCATATAAACAAAAACACGAGCGATGATGGAATGTCCTCAGTTTGCAGCGAGCGTACACCTCTACCAATGTATACAAAAAGGAACGGCATCGTCGTCGGAAAAATTGTGGCGCGCAACTGGTTTTAGTAGCAGCAACCCCCTGCTATCCCTCACCATTGAGTTTCCTATGGATACATGCGTTCTGTTTATTTGCCCACTTCTTGGATGGCTAAAGTGGTAAGCGGTGGTGGTGGCGGCGACAGCGGCTGTTGCCCACTATTTGGCGCGATAGCGTGTTGCATGTGTGGTAAACACGCTAACCTAACCATCTTCGTGTGGGGGACTAAAACGAGAAATGTGTTGTTTTTGTGCGAGTACAAACGGAGAAATCATCTGGGCACAGAAAGAACGAGAATAACACAAAAAAATATCCATGAATGGAATTTGTAAATTTGATTGTTGGTCTTGGTCTCCTTCGTCGTGCCTGCTTCACCGCACATCACTTTAGCCCTATACAGTGATCTTGTTTTGGTGGAGGTTTGGTTTCGGTGCATATTGCATGCTGGCGGCGCTCCTTTTGGTGTTCCCTCCTCTCACTTCTAGTGAAATCCGTTCCATGTTCGAGTGCTACTTTTCTCTGCCATTGGAATGCACGCATTCAAATGAGTAAAAGGACCAAGAGACCGGTCTTTGCGCGACTTTGTTTACATCGAAGTCGTCGTCGTCGCCGTCGCTTGGAATTGGGATCAAAGCGGGAGTAGGAGATACGAGGACGACAACACCAACCATGTTTGCTTGTTGACACATAATTCTAGGAAAAGAAAACCGCGCTCCATCGTCTTCTTGTGGATGGAGAATGGTAATCGTAATGTTGGTGTGTGGTGTATCTGTGTACACTAAGCATACTCGGGACGGATATTCGCTTCAAACGCCGCGGTGGTTAAGTGGCACACAATGGGTCGGGGAGCAGCAGCACCAGCAACAACACACACACTCACCGAGGGCAAAGTACGAGCAATTAATCTGAATGCGCACTTGTTTTTGGACTATTTGCAGGATTTCCGGTGGATTAGAAGGGACGTGCGTATGAAAATAAAATAGATTTCATGTCTTTACCGTATGCACTGTTCCCACAGCGATCAACGCCATGTGATACATTTTGCCAGTTATGAATGAAAATAAAAATTCACACCCCTGGACGCCCCATCCAACGCTTGAACTCTCAATGGATTTCGAAATTTAATTGAAGACATTCCCATGGAACTGTTGACTGCATATTGAGAATATTTTTAGATGTCTACAGTGCGTTAGTATGTGATGGTGTCGAATTCTGCAAGTGTACGAAATGATATCCTCGGTTAATCCAGGGAGGTTGCGCGGGTATTTTTGGATTTGGATTGTGCGCCGAGCTAACACACAAATGCAGTTTCTGAGAATTTTGATTGCACAGCAATCTGATATCGTCTTTAATTGGCCCCAAAGTGGAAGCATTCTGAGAAGCATATTTTAATCTGCGCCTAAGATTAGACTCTGTTGGCGGTGTGTGTTTTGCGTTGTGGTTTGAAACGCTGCTATTAAATTGGTTTTCACATTTTCAACATAATCGTATAGTGACTTTGAAGAGTAAAGCAGGCTTCTACGGTTGGAGCTTCAACTATAGTCCGAGTGAAAGAGACGACTTAACTTTCCTTATGAAACTTTTCTCGATTAAAATTATTGCCGCATGGTTACAACTGAAGTTATTTTAAAGGGCGACAAAGTCAGTATTGGTGTTTTGCTCTCCTATCTATCTGCCGTCGTTTTAAAAACGTAATTACAAAAATCTTTTCAGGCGTGTTGATAGTAGGTAAAATAAAGTTGAATTAAAGTCTGAGTTCAAGGATTTGGAGTCCCCATTACACAACAAAAAAAAAAACACGATCGACGACCGGAGGTACGTCATATTCTTAATAAACACGGTAAATGCCGAAATATATTGCAGCCGCTAAACGTGCTGACACAAACTCACACCCTAAGTTGCCTGCTAATTTGTGGTGACCATTTGTCCAATCTTTTTCAAGGGTATTTCTTTGTCAGTTGACTTTTTACCATTAAGCTCATCCTACTTAATAGCTTTGCAAGACGTTGCAAATATCCTTTATTTATTATGTATCTAATGGGTATCAAAACCCAGTTAAGCACACTTTTTGTATAGCTAAGCAATATAGCAGCTGCAAATGCTATCATTGCATTGTAGAGAAGTTCTTTTTTCAAGAACAGAATTCACCATATTCGGAATTTCTTTCTGCGTCCTACGAATTTCGGTAAAAACTTCTATCCAAGGATACAACAAGCAATACTCAGCAATCAGTGGAGTTGGTACTGGAATGTCCTGGGAACACACAAAAACCCGAAAAATAGACGAATTTTGATGAGGCCATGCTTCCCTAAGTTACGTTCGGTTTCCGAGACACAAATCGTCTGCAATTCGTATTGTAGATCACTTACGTCACATCCGAAAAGGATTGGGTGATGGACGTGGTCATCACCGTAGTAATTGATGAACAAGAAAATGGCAAGATTGCCCTCTCCTTTCTAATTGACAGACAAGAAATTCTTTTTAAGAATTATCACGTATCAAGATTGAATATAACATTACGTTCCATTTGTTATTATGTTATAGTGTTATTTAAACCAAATTGTGGCACATCTTATTTCTTCTCTCTCAAATTGGGCGTTAGTTAATAATTGATAGGTGGCGGCAATAAAGGCACCCTGCGTATTTGTAAATCAAAAACAAAGCACGCGCATTTGTTGGAAAAGTAGCACTCAAAAGTTGGTGTAAAGCTTCAACAAGATTTGTCGGGACTAGGTATCGGAACGCGTTGACTAGGCAACTTGAATGGTTGTTGTATTCTCGCGGTCAGCGTTACATTTTGTTTGATTTTGCCCTTTTTTATTTGGAAAAGGCCCTTCGCAAATTCTCAAAAAAAGTACATTTAAAATGTAACACGGTTGCCTATCACACAACTTTTAGACGGCTCTCACAATAGGCAATTAGCAATACGCAACTTATATTTTAACCTATTCGCACATTCAAGCAACAGTGTTGCCTGGAATGTCTAGCTGTCATGTCATCCGACGTCTGCAGGGGTATTTTTCCATTATTTCTACAAACTTTGTATCATTAACTCGATCGTCTGACATATTTCTCAAACTAAATAAAACGTAGTAAAATGAGCAAAAGTCTTCAGCGACCTGTCACTACTCGCAAACATTGATACTACGACGCGATTTATATCGCTTTTCAACATGCGCTGTGTAGGTATAACCAGCAAGAATGTTGTCGCAATTAGCAAAATTTTTCGTTCGACCGATATTGAGTTGCTTTAATGTGAGACCTTCAATTTGATTCAATGTAAAATAATTGTTAGCGATAATAACGCACGTTTCCTATTGCCAGTTATGCGAACTTATGGTTATTAAATACATATCGTACGAGAATTCTAAATTTGCTCTTTTTTCAACTCTTCAGAATTCTGCAGCGCCCACTCTGTTTATTTCAAATTTGACTCTTCAAAATGTAAACTGAGTATGCAGGCGGGAATTTCTTGACTAGATTGGTCGTCTTCCCCTCCATAAACGTCAACTGCAAAAACTATTCACGTGATCACTCTGGGCCAATAAAAACTGACATACATCTAGTCAGTCAGCTGTCAGACTTACTATACTAGGAATACGAACGTCCCAAATATCAAAACTTCTTCAAGCATGTGTGATTGTATTAGTGAACGTATACGTTGTTTGCTTGAAGCAAAATCAAAGGCTTGACAGTGTATATTGGTGATTGCCTTTTTTGATTAAGCATTATTACACCTGTTTCGTCCGTATATGTTTTAAGTAAAAATAAATGATTGAAGACTAATTCTTGATGGGCGCTTATGCACCGTCAAATAAAATTTGCTAATACACTCTCACAAGCTTGATGAGTGTTTGAACGGAATTTGTTTGTTTGTTGTTTTGATTTTTTTTTTCGTTTTATTACATTTTCAGTTGAAAGTTGTACCCTATTTTTTATGAAGTTGTAAAGGGTTTTTCAATTGGAACGGATGTTGGGAGCCTTGGCGGCCATTTTGCTTTAGTGGGTTCTGTCTAATCTGATGTCTGATGCCAAATCAACACGGTAAGTTACACGATTGAACGTCCAAAGTATAAAACTCTATTATACCAAAATTAATCAATTTTATTGGTTTGGTTAATGATTTCTCTTTCATATCATTTGTTTACCGCTAAGGGTACACGCGTACAAGATTCAACTGACCGACGAACTCAAAATTAATGGGCCTTACTAATATACGATAATCATTTTTAACCTTCGCACTAAATATTTGTAGGTCAGAATGGGTAATTTTAGATGGAAATTTTCGCCATGGAGAGCTTGTAAAATTTTGCTGGATACGAAATATGATTATTAGTATCTGCGGTCTGTTCAAGTCGCATATCTATGCCAATAAGCCGCGGAAACGACCGTTGCCCTACTATCCAACATAACCAATACCATCGCCCTAACTCCTGATCGATGCGGAAGAGTTATTGATAATTGGACCACCCGGATCAGTACCAACGAAAGAACCTTTCAAACTAAAATAGAACTTCCTTTATACCTCACAGCGTGTTTTATTCAATTTCAACGTCTATTCAAAAGCCCTTCATTAGAGAGCCATAATGTTAAACCTGTTTGTTCTTTATTACTTAGATAATTCTTTATTGTTTTTCATTCGAAATTTTATAGATCGCTTATCTTCCTAGGTTTTACATAACCTTACGCCTCTAATGGTAATTTTATTTCGTAGTATTCCTACTTAAATCTAACATACCATTATAATATTTATGATCCACGAGAACTCACCTGAAAGAAAAGAAGTAAAAAATAAATATTAGTAAAAATATAATATCGAGTTGTTAACCGAAAAGAGTGTTATATATAAAATGTTAGACAATATTTCGAGATTGTTTCGCTCTGCTCATCTCTCTACTTGCAGAAAGAATATTTGATTTTTAATGGCGGCAATCTTATCTAAACTCATTTTGTTATTCATTATTACGAGACTCTGCACGAACGAAAATCGTCTTTTGTAAGGACAAGTTAGAGCAATATACAAATTCAAAGACGCCAAAACTCTCCTTTGGTGCTAAATTTTACAACATCTTAAAACACCACTTATCAAATTATTTTCGTACTTCTACTGTAGTTTGAAAATTTCTTGTCAATGTATTGCTTTTATTTACCCTAACCACTTAGCATCGTTTTTTAAGAGGACACTATATAGCTGATGAAAATCCCAAAGCTGCACCAGAAAATCTATGAAGAGAACACGCGATGCGATCAAAAACAAGGGATGCACTAAATTGGTATGTACTTGATGATTTCTTATCATTCTTTTACACAAATCCTACGATTGAACTTTTCAATGGACAATGGGAACGTGAAAAGTTATACTCGTTATTCGTACACAAAAAAAAAATATTCATCCAGATGCCCAATAGTTGAGGTGTATAAAACGTGTGTCTTTAAAATTTTATAGGCAAAAATAGGAGCAGTTTTCTTGCGTCATTCGCTTGGCTTTTCTTATCGAAAAGAAAACGTGTGTAGGTAGGTAGCCGCCGGGTGGTGATGACAACACGACAAGAATCTAGCCATCTGCTTCTATTCATCGTTAATTACAATTGGGGAAGGAAATCAACAGCTACAAAGTAAACACGAGCGTATACCTACATATATATGTATAATTTTTTTGTGCAGATGTTAGCATAAGAAATACTCGTGCGTGGTTGGGTGAAGTCGGTAAATTGGAAATCAAAACACAGAACTCCAGGTGCAAATGGAGTTTTCTTAGAAAATGAATAGTTACATACGTCCATCGAAGGGTGGGGGAAATAAATAACACCTTTATGAATACCCTCCATTGTATAAAAGAATAAAACAGTTGCCTATAAATTTACGTGGATCTGGAATTCACCTGATTTCTATTCGAGAAACAGATGCAACTGATTTATGGCAATAAAACCAACTAAGATAAGATGTATTTGGAAAATTGATTTCCTGAAGGAATTCTCCTTCTGTATGTACTTTCATTTTGTAGGTAGTGCATGCAGTCGGTGTCTAAAAAGTGTGCCGCGAGTATGATGTATGCGCTTTTAATAAACTTCTCAAGCAGCTGGAGAAATGGAGTCAATTTTATGACATTTATTTGAATTGGACAGGAGTTCTATTGCTGCTTACAAAGGGGAGACAACAAACCTCTTCCACCTGATTTCGTTCACATTCAAGATAAAATCGCCGTTGACTCGGTGAAAGTCCTTCTCGTACATAAACCCGGCCCCTTACTCGAGAGATGTTGCACGAAAACCTGATGTCATTTGATTGAATGTAATACAGATGATGCCCTTTATCTGTCCGAGAATGATAGCAACCACTTTGAGAAAAATCGTTCAAGCAGTTAAGGCTACAGGAGGTCACAATGGAGCGGACATACATACGCGCTAAAAGCATTAACCTCCCTCTAGGTCCAGTCCTTAAGCGCTGAGTGCTATTGGATTTCATGCAGCATTTTTTTCAAGGTGAAATTTCATATTTAATCACCATTGGCCTAAATAAATGGCAACCTGGTCTCTCGGGATCTAGCCTACATATTTTCAAGTTCAAATGATTTGTTGATAAGCGCATTTCAAGCAGTCAACTCAGCGAAATTCTAATCAAGCAAAGTGAAAAAATGTTTCAGCACATGTCGCCTTCCCTTGCAGATCTTTGATAGCCACAAATCGAGTGCAGTCCATATCCGCAACACTTTCGATGTTTGCTCTTATCTTCAGCGATGTTCGGCTCTTTCCACGCCTAAATGGCACAATCTGCTTGGTTCTAAACAAAATATTTCAACAACTGCTGATTAGACTGCTCAGCATGCTTTTCAAACGCAGGAATTCGGTGGACATGAAATCATGTTTTAGTAAAACAATATTTCGACCAATAAATTTTTATTCCCTTACAGTACCCAATGGTTTTCCTATAAATTCGTTTGACACCACAATACACACGAACAGTTGAAAACGTGTTAAAATAAGCAACGAAATTCCTTTCATCTCCAATGAGGACTAACTTTCCACTGAATGGGCTACTATTACTAATAATTCCTAAAATTACGAGCTAACAATTCAAAATAAAACACACAACGCTTGTGGAATTAGCCGACATTTTCGAAATAAAAACAAAAATCTATTTCTAATCATTTCCAAGAGCTAATTCTGCGCTAAATTATCATTGACATTCCAAGAATAACCACAATAAATAATAAATACGCACAAAATAATTTCTATGGTGACCAGTCGCTTATTGAAATAGATGGATAAGTTTCCAGTGAAATTCCATGGCTCCTAAAAATATGCAACTGATTTAAAATTCATGACGAGCACATACCACAAAGGTTCGCGCAGCATTGAGTGATAAATGCATTTTTACTGCAAATATAATTATATACCTAATGCGTTCAATAGTAAAATATGTTAAGATTGGCGAGATTTGTTGGTTTGGTTGCGTTTTGATCCTGTGCATGCATTTCAATGAGGTTGATCATCCACAAATGACGGAAGAAAATCTAGTACAACCACGTAATCCCCACGAGTTGGTACCGACCTACTTTGAACAGATATATAATAATTTAAGAATTTTACACTAAAGCACATAGAATATGACGATCACTGCTCACGTCATGTTGAAAGATTATACCACAAACCACACAACATATAACAGAAAATAGAATCAAAAAACCATTAGTCTTTCGATTATGGGATTCTTTTGCTTTTATTTTCCTTTGCTCACAAGAATATTTAGTTAAAAGTGTTAATACTTGTCAGGTGAGCATTTGACTCGATAGTAATAAGAGGAGAAATACGCATATTTTTGACAGAACGACGCAAATTGTTAAATTACTCTTCAGCTGTGGTCAAAGTGGAGAGTGGACGATGGGTGATTCAGAAGTCGCCGCATTTATATCTAGGTCATCACAAGACAAGCCTTGATTTAAATAGTGTGACTAATGAGAAATGCATGCGGAGAAAATTAAATTGCAACCAAGTAGCTACGTGTCGTAAGTCTATTGCAAAACATTTGCAAAAGATGCGTCATTTTCTTATACGACCGGTAGTGCTTTATCGGGCATAACTTTAGCGCCAAGTAAACCGTGTATAATTGGTGATACGTCAAGTTTAGCGACAAATAATAAGTTGATTAGCAGCGGAACGATATGTAAAACTCTTCGTGTAATATTGGGTCAACAGTTTTGAGGAGAGCTATTTGGCACAAATGTTTTTGAGAGATAAAACAAATCTGTTAATCTGATAAAAAGTGCGAGGCTCAGGTAAACCCTGGACGGCACTTTTATGGAACGGATAAGAAAGTTCTACTTTAACAATTGTGCATGACGTTTCGGAAATGTTTTTTGCAAGATTTTGATGATCTACTAACAAATGAAGGACTTCATTAACACGCCCCAAGGCGGCCATCTAAAGTGTATACCATTTCCATCAAACTAAATAAAATAAAACTTAATAAATTATGTGCGTACTTGAAACGTTTTAGTTTGAACACAAAATTACTGAACAATGCCCAGCTGTAAAATAGATACACAAAGATACAAGCTGTCTACGCTTGGTAAACAATAAACAAATCGCAATAAAATATATGCATATCTGCCCAATTCCAAGGTAGACGATATACGCACATAGTGCACACAGCAGCGAGCTGAAATTACACTATGTAAAACAAACACAATGATGGTGAACATAGAGTGCTATTCTGCAGCTACGGTTTTGCTGAATAACAATTAAAATTATACCCAATAGCGAGTTTGCTAGACTACCGTTGAATGTAAATGGAAATAAAGAAAAGATCGTTTGTTCTTTGACTGCATATAGGTTCGCAAGCCGATTTATGTGCAAGTGCATTTCCAATTTGTGTAGTAAGCACATTCCCGCCGCCTCTGACATAATAACGTGTAAATGCACTCGAGAAACGTTTTACCACAATGTCAAACACACACGCCAGACAAACAACTCCTCAACTCAATTAAAATTTGGAAAATTTAATTCTCATCCATATGCGACTTCCGTAAAACTATTTATACGCTCTCAAGGTGTAAGCACCTTATACGCCCGAACAATCCTCGTATTGTTCCGCACAAGTTTTCGATTCACAATCAAAATGCTTGCTGATTGATTTGTTCCGAGTTTGTTTGTGCGTTTGGAACGAAAATAGATTACAATCAGAATGCATTCCACAAGAGCAAGCGTTTTCTTTTTTCTTTGATAACCTGCTGATCTGATATTCTACAGACGAATTTATTTTCGTGGATAAATCTACATGTTGTAGTTTGACTTTCGGTGTGGACTTGTGTGGAGTATATTTTTAGAAACGAATGTCATAAACATAATAAAAAGGCTGTGTGCCTGCACAGTAGATCATTTGGAAAAGGGTTAAACTCTTCGCAGATGATTTCAGTCAGTCTATTTGTGCAGCTCCACCAAGACGAAATACTGTATGCAATTATCACTAATTTGAGATGTGTATATGTTCACTCAACAAGACTCACACAGGAAATGAATATTTAAATATTGATACGACCACGCAATTTTTGTGTGGGCAGCAGGGCAAACTCCGAAGGAATGCCACCAGCTCTCACCATTAAAATTTAAACCAATCCAATGTGTATTAGTGGTAGCGATATCTCGCTATCAGCGAATGGGATAAGAATATATTCACACATTAATTACATCACTTGGAGCAAAGCACAAGAATACAAAAATAAGAGTTAATCAAATTTATGTGAGGTCACTCGTGACCTTTGACGGATTGCAGCCAACGTAATTTCTGTAGGTTTGGCGACAAGAGATTACCTTCTTGGATCTTGTTGTGTGGGCGTGACTAAGAGACTTCTTTAAGATATCGGCGCCAACTGCTTTGTGATATTAGCCAACTTGGCGTGTGGAGCTGACGGACTTTGGCTGGTGATTGGAATTTAGTTAATTTCACTCTACTTGTTGGTATTAAAGCAGTTTATACGACCTCATCAGAAATGTTTGCAGACCTTCAGGCTGTTCCGGCACTCTATTCAAATGACTTTCAATGGTATTGCTAAGCATTTGGCTACTCTAGTTACTTTGCCACGACCGATATTCAATAGACCAAAACTATTGACGGAACACAGCGAGCTGTCCTGATGCTTTTGCAAAAACTGGAAAAGAAGCATACAAAACGGGTAAGTTGTGAATGAGACAAAACCAGGTACATATGCTGGCAACAAGAAGGTAAACATAGGACAGAATGCCGCATTAGACAGCTAAAACTTGAGGAAGTTAGGGGATTTTGTTTACCTCGACTATGAATTCTTATAACAACACACGAGTAGAAATAAGGCGATTAAAACATTGGAAATTCTTCATTTGTACTATTGCTGAGCCATGGATCCCAATCAAGTTTATAATGCCCCCTAGTACGTTCGTGATTATCTTGATAAAAACGACATTTTTTAGGTTAACTACCATTTCAAATGAGCAATCATATTAAGTGCTTTGTTTATTATACAAGTCACTTGACGAAAGTTAAATAGATCATAGTCCTACCACTGTACCGACACGGTCGTGCCATTAAATCGGAAATTTGCCATCTTATTGGGCAGTGAGTCATGAAAAGTTTCGCAGAAATTCACACTACATGTTGCTGCAACAGTCGCTGATTTGGATTTCCATATCAAAAGAAATATAATAATACATTGATTTCGAAATCAATGGCACGGAATTCCGACCTTTTAAGCTGCGAAAGGAAATGGAAAGCGAGCGCGCTGCATCCGCATATGTTTGTTTTTTATTTATTTAATTATTTGACGATGAAGAAAACAGAGTTTGCCCGCACGCAGTAACTCGTTTATAATGTCATCGGTATTGGAGACAATGTAAATATAAAAATCAATTCGAAACGTGTTAATTTGCAACTCGTTTGGCTAGTCAACGGAATTATTTTCTTCTTATTGTTTTTGTTTTGCTTTTGATTGCGTAAAATAAGAAGAACATCACATAAATATACAAAGCACAAAAGAAATTAACCTCATTTTGATGTATAATATTTTCTTCTTATTTTCTTTTTTTTTTCTAGTGAGTAGTTGCTCTTTTAATTACTGCATGTGTGGAGAGAGAGATTATTCAAAACGGTAATTTTCTGATAATAAACACAGAACACAGAAATGTTTCATCTATTATCTGTGATTAAATTATGAGATTGTGAATTTGCCTGAAGCTGGCAATAACTAACCAACCGAAACCGGGGCTCGTGTATGTAGAAACAACAGTATGTTGAGGTCAACTTAAGTGAACATTACTTATCGCTCAAATTAGCATCGGCAGCATTTTTGGGAAATCGATGTATTACATACTGACTGTCAATCATGTGAATAAGCAAAGTCAGCACTGATAAGGTAGACTAAAAACGAATGTATGCATATGTCTGTGGAAGGAATGAACTTGAAAGGGGGTTTGCAATAGTTTAAAAGCTGAGAATCGTTTGCAAATGACCATCACTCTAATAAAGTCGTTAGTTTCCGTTTAGTTTAACGAGTTCCGTTTTAGAGAATAAAATTACGGGCCTGAGGCTTACTGAGTTGTTTCTAGTTCAAATAGTTTCAAAAGTCTCCTCTTCCTCACTTCTTATGTAGCAATAATTTGCAGAAATACTTAGCCCGAGAAAAACGCACGCATGAAAACACCTTATTTCGATTTTATTTAATTTAGTGTTTATGAAAGATCACTTGAGCCTAATTGGACTGTAGATTTGGAACATGTTGAACCACCACCTTGTTACTACGCTCAATGTTCCTAGAAAAGGTGATCATGCGGTAACCGCCTATTTATTATATCTATAGCAGATTTTTCTAGCAAGTTTAAAACTCCCAAGTCAACTCAAAGTTAATCTCATCAAAACTACGGTTAGAAAAGTATGACTAAGCCAATGGGCATGATGTAACAATTAGCTGTATAAAGTAATCGCAAGCTACCAATGAAAATAGCGCACATTTCCCATCAAACAACACAGACTGCATGCAGTTCGTCAAACTGTTAAGAAAATCTGCGTGAAATTTTCCCTTTTTTTTTTTGCCGACTTAGTGCTCAGGCTTAAAGGCAGCTAATTCAGCAACAATAAAGAAAGGCCAAAAGCCAAATGAAAGCGTACAATTAATCTTAAAAAAAACTATGTAAAATTGCAAAGAAAAGTAGAACGTGAAATGTGTAAATCGTTCTTTCAAACTGGTTATGACACTTATTTTGTATGTTGAAAATCGGATTGGTTGCAATGACTTAATTGCATCAGAAAGAAAGTCACATTTTATTTGGTTCATAATTTTAACAGCTTAGATAAGGTTAAGGAAACAAACATCCGATAAAAAAAATGCAACATTGTTGCGTGATAACGTTTCCACTAATAAAATGTGCAAAGTACTTAGGAATCTATCTAGCCAATAACATAGAGGTGCAGGTCGGTTCTGTTTTTTTTTTTTTTTTTTTCTGTTGACACTATCAAGAATACCATTGAATAAATGAAGTTTGAGGTGTTTCTCCGAAGTTTTAAGCACTGGAAACACCAAGTGCTTTAATTGATATCAGTTTTTAAGATTAAAGCTTTGTAAATGAAATGGCTATACTGCAAAAAAAACAAGCCTGCCAGCGTCTTAATAAAGGGTGATTTTTTAAGAGGTTTAGAACTTTTTTCAAAAAAAAAACACAAAAAAATCGAAAAAATGAATGAAATATTTATTTGAATCGATAGTTTGAACCTTGCAATTTAATGTTTAAAGATAATTTCATGCAAATGTTGACCGCGGCTGCGTCTCAGGTAGCCCATCCGCTGAGTCCAATTTTGGCATACTCTTTCACACATATCGGCCGGTATCTCACGAATGAATGCATGGATGTTGGCTTCCAGTGCGTCAATCGAAGCGGGCTTGTCCCTATACACATTAGCCTTGGCATACCCCCACAAAAAATAATCTAATGGTGTCAAATCGCACGATCTAGGCGGCCAATTGACCGGCCCGAAGCGTGAAATTAACTGTTCAGCAAACTCGCCTCGCAATTGCGCCATTGTTTCGCGTGCTGTGTGGCATGTGGCACCGTCTTGTTGAAACCACATATCATGCAAGTCAAGAACTTCCATTTCGGGCAAAAAAAAGTTTGTTATCATCGCTCGGTAGCGCTCACCATTGACAGTAACGCTGCGATTCGCATCATCTTTGAAGAAATATGGCCCAATAATGCCGCCGGCCCATAAACCGCACCAAACAGTGGCTTTTTCGGGATGCATTGGTAGCTGTTGCAATGCTTCTGGCTGATCTTCACTCCAAATGCGACAATTTTGCTTATTTACGTACCCATTCAACCAAAAATGAGCCTCATCGCTGAACACAATTTTTCGATAAAAAAGCAGCGATGAACATTTCGAACCGAGCACGAATTTTGATAGTAAAATTCAATAATTTGCAAGCGTTGTTCATTTGTAAGACGATCCATGGTTAAATTGCAAACCAAACTGAAGCTGTTTGACAGTGACACAAGGTACTAAACACACGTCAGCTGTCAAAACCAGTGTTGCCAAAACCAAACCAGCTAAAAAATCACCCTTTATTTAGTCGCCAGTATTGGCGTTTAACAAATAACTTATCAATCCCAAATCGACGATAGCTTGATTCGTTTACTGAGAAAAACAGAAAAAGAAAATAATACAAAACAAGAACAATATGCAACAGCAATTATAAGTGCTAACCAGTTTGATCAGCTGTAGTGTATAACTTTTCCAGTCGGGCACGTATTTACCGCAGAAAACCACTAGGTGACTATATCGAGAGATAAGTGACGTTTTCACTAATGTTTCTTCTGGAATGATCATTAATCTGGGAACCACATTTTTTTGCATTTCAAGTTGATTGGTCGAACGTCAAGCTTGTGTGTATGTTTGTTATACAGAAAGGGTAGAAGGTTGTTTCATGTCGATATAAGATAGCAAATATGGCGTTGTATTGACCATACAAATAAGACCGCTGAGATCAGCAATACTGACAGAAGCAGACACTGTTTGTGGTAGCTAAAGTTGGTAGAATATGTAGCCGTGAATAATAAGTGAGGGATGAAGTAAAATTGTTTCCACAGCAATGCAGTCAAAGGGAGCTGCCAACTTTTAGCAAAGAAGTCACGGTGCCTAACTTTTTAGTTAATTAAAAACGCTTTTCAACTTACCTACAACTAGTACCACCCTTATTTGCAATAGGTTTAAAATTATAAATTAATTTTCGTAAATTATAAATGTTTCCTAATTTTATTCGTTGCAATACAAAAATGAAAATAGTTTTTTAGTCTAACAAACACAAATTAGCAAATTAGTATACAAAAAATTGCATTTTTGATTTATTTCTAAACCCTTGAAGCATATATTTCTGTGGTTTTCTCTGCTTTATCTTGTTTAACCGCTAGTTCTTGCTTTTTGATTGGTTTTCCTTTTTAAATAGTTTGCAAGCAACGAATGGATGCTTGCTAAAAAATGAATTTTATATATACCTATTTCCAAGACTTTTTTGACAGTCGTCGCAAAACAGATTAAAATATCTTCTTACTTTTTCCTATAAGTTTTAATTTGCATCGTCAGCCTACGAATAAATAAAAGCATTCTAATAAACTGTATTCTGTTTATTGAATAATTTGAAAGGGATTTTATTACGTCACAAATGCACTCATAAAACATTCGTGAAGTAGAATTAGAAAATAATTGAAAGCGTACTATAAATAGTACCAAAAATTGTGTCCGATCGAACGATAGGGCATTACTGATTTGCATATGATATTTGACAGATCAGCGGATATTTTGTGTTTTGTTTTTGGCTTATAATAAGCCTTTGAAAGATATCTGTGGGGCAAATTTAAGTGCAATTTATGTATTCCTTTTTTTTTAGAATAAAATCCTCATTGTGGAAATAACCATTGACCTTTTTTTTCACGAAAACAAATTATGAAATTCGAATTCTGCAATGACAAAAAAATGTAATAGATTTTAAGAAAGTTGTCACACTACTTAATGTGGAGGTCTAATTTTTTATTGGTACCGTTTCACAAATGCTTTACATTTTTACTAATTGTCGGCATTAGTGCTTGATTATTAGGCCGTTCATCATCTAAATCTTCATCATTCGAAATGTCCGTCCCGATTGATTTCTAAATATTAGTACATAGAATATTTTACATAAATAGATTCACCTGATTCAAATCCTTTCTTTGCTGTAGAAAAATTTCAAGAAAATGTAAACAAAATCCTCCAGTTGTCAAACTCAAATGCACTTGTATTGGTAAATCTGAAGCAAATCTGAGAAAATATCTAGATTCGCAAAAGTGCTCTGAAATCTGAAAAAGATTGCTTTTGTGTACTAGACGCACATAAAAATTGTTCTGAGGGCAAAAAAGTGCTCTGAGAGCGCCCAAACGAATACCACATGAGAAAATATCTAGATTCGCAGAAGTGCTCTGAAATCTGAAAAAGATTGCGAACATAAAAATTGCTCTGAGAGCAGAAAAAGTGCTCTGAGAGCTCCCAATCGAATACCCTTAAGAGCCCAAATTATTTAACACATTTCTTTTAAAATGTAAAAAAAATAATAATTTTGCAATAGAAATGACAGATGGGATATGGTACTTTAATATTCAACATTCGCACTTTTATTCTACTGAACAAGAAAACAGACAGAGGAAACAAATTGGAAACATCACATTTTGTGAATCATATGATACACTAAAATGTATGGACTAATTGCAAGATATTCATCCCTGTCCAACCACAATAAACTTATTGCTATTTTGCTATGCAACCAAATTCTGAAACCAGTATGTACCTACCTATGAGTTTCTAAAAAATTCAGGTCTTTCAAACTATAGTACACACAACGCAGTTGACTCGTAGTAGTTGAAAAAGAAGTTAAGCAAGTTGCTTAAATGCACAGAAGTAAGCTTCTTAACCACGTTTGCTTAGAAATAACCGAATTATTAAATACAGACAAATCAGGAGATTAAGAGGGATAAAACCTCTTGATCCATAAAATTAGCAAAGGCAACGAAATTCCGTAATATTTTCCAACAAAAAAAAAAAATTAAGAAATTCGACGAAACGAAGGATTTTTCAAACAATTCATAAATAAATTGCCGATTAGTCGAACGGATAGGTGCCATCCCATTCGGTATGACAAGTCAGTGCCCTCGGGAGGTGTTTTAGGTCGGTTTAAAGTCCGTCCCTATTGCCGACGCATCTCTCGTGTGCATACTAGCTCTGGAATGCCTTTCGATGATTCTCCCTTTCAGTGAACCTCCAAACACAAAAAAACTAAAATGTTTTGTTCATGACAATTTCAATAGTTTTCAAATTGGCAAATAATGGCTGATTTGTAACATAAAAATGACAGCCGTCAAATTTAAACAATTAACATTTGTTGGAAAATATACATATTTTAAAAGATCCGTGAATTCATCTGCCCGCAAGTTTTTTTGAGACACCCTGCTTATGGAAAAGCTCATCCATGCCACCAAATTTTTGTACATCTAACATTTTTGCACTATATTCAATGCAAAAAAAATATTTTATAGGTGCGAACAACGTAGTATTGTCTTAAGATATCTGAAAATCCAAAAAAAAAATATAAACCGCTTTCTTACAAATCGTTTTTCACGCTGAAATGTAAAAAAAAATTATTGCGACAATAAAATAAATAAATAAAACCAAGTGAAATAGCTTTGAAGAGATTTGACTATCGCCAACCACAACTCAGTTTTGGAAGAGCTATTTTCCACTCGAACTGCGTACTGCCTAGTGAAATTTTCATGTGGAAAGTTCATTTTGACATTTCGCAGTGAAAAATTTGTATGAAAAATTGTATTTCACTTGGACTGCGTACCAGCCTTAGGGGATAAAATGTACTTCTTTTAGTGGTTTTAAATTTTATATTTATCGAACTGTTATTTCGATGGGAGGCATGGGTTTATCTCGGATGTCACAATGACAGCAGGCAGTACTACTTTAAATTGACAGTAAGAAGGTGATTCACTGATTGTTGACGGACAACAGCTTTCCAAATCGAATCGAGAGTTTATGAACTCGCAAGCTCCAAAAAAGTTTGCAAATGAACAAAGCTCTTGGAAATGGCAAGCTTTACATTATATTTTTCGCAAAGCGTTAAACCGCATTTATGACGTTTGTGATGTACCTACTCATTTAAGGGACTCGGAAAGTTGTAACGTGCTTTGAGAACGTGTGAACTGTGGTGAACTTACTTTTTGAATATCAAATATTTACTGTTGATAAAATGGCAATCCAAATCGTTGCTCTTGATTTTATGTAGCAATATAACGAAACCCAAGTACAATGCGCTTCGAATGCTTTCCACCGATCAGTTGGTATAATTCAAATTTGTGTTTAAGTTACGAGTACCTACTACGAAAAAATAAATAGAGCTCTGGCAAGTATTTTCCGCTGGACAAATGGTTACAATTATGTTTTATTTTAATATATGTATTTAAATTGTTATATGGTAACACTTGCACACCTGCAAGGTAGTCTGACAGCTGCTGACATTATATTTTTATTTGGAAGGTATATCTTGGCGATAATAGCAGACGATTATCATTGAACAGTCGATGCACCAAAATGTACTCTTTGCTGCAATTTATTGGTAAATATGAGTACTGGTTGTACTTCTTCAATAATTCTGCAGGAATTTTGGCTTCAAAATAATTGTGACACATACCACATGTACTGCCGTAGAAACCATCAAGTTATGGAAGAATGTGATAATGGAAAACAAACTTGTCTTCAAAACCGTGCGATTCAAAAACCAAGCTGAACTTATTTTCTATAAGAATATTTAAAGTTGTTGATCAAAAACAGCGAATGCCTAATGGAATTGGCTTTTCTGTCACAGAAAGACATTAAAAATTTAGCGTAGTTTAACGACAAAGCATCGAGCACACCATTCGACGAATTAGAATTTCAGGAGCTGTAGTTTCTGAAACACTCCTGTCAATGGCCAAAATCATTTTCCATCATTAACATCATAAAAATGTCTATGACAAAAATGAATGAATCCATTTATTCAATATGTTTGTAATTTGATTAATTATAATGTTACAAAAGGTTTTTATTTTTGAGGATTGTTTTTCAAAGTGGCAACACTTTTCTCAACGATTTACTAACAATACCAACCAATTGATTACCTGGGAGTAATGTTCGACAATAGGCTCAGCTTTAAAACACACTTCGAGTACCCCAGCAAGAAGGCGTCGCAGATGCAAGCAGCTCTTTCCCGATTGTTGCCAAACATCGGTGGCCCTGGATATGCCAGGAGGATTTATTGGTAATGCTCCCCATTTCAGTGAGATGAAAGAATATACATTAGGTAAATAGCCAACTGGCAGGAGGGCAGCGTTACTAGAAGGGTAAAAGAAGAAGATAGGGAAATGTCTATTTCGAGGTCTGGCTACAAAGAACACACCGGGACTGTAACTTCCACCTTACGCAGTTCCTGTCGGGCAACGGCGGTTATCGAAAATACATCGGGACTTTCTGTCACGAAAGCGTAGACAGAGAAGAAGATCCCGAAGACGCAATGTTCCATTGTAGGCGCTTTGCAGGGGGAACAGGGAACTTATCCATCCCTCAGTGTGTACTAACCTGTATGCTGAGGTCAGAAGACGTTATGGACATTCACAAAAATTATCTGATGCTCTTTATGGTCTGGTGTCAAGGTAATATATATTTTCCAATCACCTATCTTCCTTTCGCTCTGCTCATCCGTCAGAAAAACAAACTTTTATCATATTTTCCGTCGTAATATGCGAAATCGATAGTCTAGGCCGATAAACAAGAGACGAGGGTTCACTTGAACGACAAGAATCGCCCATCATCTCAAAGCTGCTCCAAATGATCACCGAAATCATGCCACTGTGACAGCAATCATATGAAAACAGTTATGACATCTCATTGTATTTTTCTTAAACCGCTGGCGAAGAAATGTAAGAAGTTTAAAATCTTATGGATTGAAAAACAAAATGCTGGTAAAGTACGGATCAGCTTCTCATCCAAAACAAAACCTGTATACCCGTTAACAAACATTTTTTAAACGCAAACATACTCGTGAAATCTACCTACTTACAAAGGCAATTATAATTTGAAAAGGAACCACTCCTCAAGCTTTAATCTCTAAAACTGTAATGTTCTTTGTAAAATCTTTCCATTTTTGACTTTTAAATGATTTCCTTTCCATATGACTTCCTTCCCACCATACCTACCGAATTTAATTATTGTTATGTAGGAAAAAAAAATTAAATAAACAAAAGTGTCCCTGTCGAAGGCGAAAGCCAGCCCAAAGAAATTCCAAGAAAAAGCAAAAGAAAATGATCCTTTTCAGCTTATTCTGGGCGGTTTTAGCCTACAAATTTGCTTATTACGCATTACCAAACCGAATCTAATGCGTCTTCTTCTAATTATTATTTAACGAAAAATTATCTCTACTCCGATGAACACACCCAAGATGAAGAAAACAACACACAAATATACCGGCAAAGTGTTGAGATATAACATGTATACATTTATGTTGACGTCACTCCTAAATAGTCCAACAAAACACATCTCTCTTAATGCACTAAAATTAGATAACAAACTCCCAATTGCCACTGGAGTCAATGCTAGTAGTGTTGAAGTCGTAAAAAAAAAAACGGGTGTACCATAATTGTATACCCACACCCACAAGACACAAGCAGTCATATGGTTACATATCAGTTGTGATGGAATTTTGAGGCGGTTTCAAGGCAGTTTTTAACCAACATTGTCACCACCAGCAGAAGTACCAGCAGTTACAATGAACACACCATAATACCCAATCGTGATTTAGAAAACAAAAAAATTAAACGCCGAAGCAACTGAAACTGCTGGGATTGAAATTTATGTAAATGGATTACAATCAAATGAGATGGATCTAGAAGTGGGTACGTGCACATACAGTATCTACAGTGTGGGGACTAGCTGGCTGGCAAACAGTTTGAATGGCATATTCAGGTGAAGGAGTTCGAGTAGAACGTTATGACGACGGGAGAAATCCGCAATTAAATGGAGAATCGAATGAGCGTTATAGTTATCCGTTGCTAACAGGTCATCAAACTATGACGTCTCGCGGAAACACGATAGAACACAGGAAAGCTCAAGAATAGCCGGAGAGGGAAAAATCGAATTCGGTTTGCGCGAAGATGGGCACGAAAATGCCGGCCATAGGTATAACAAATACACACAAAAAAAGAGCCAAACGATTGATGAAGGGGGGGGGGCACCGAAGTGGAAATGCTATATTGCAGTTTTAGGAATAAGGCATGGAAATTATATCACACACGAATGTATAATTATCATTGCGAACTACTTATTCTGATGCTCGTAGCCATTTCAAGTAATATTGACTTGGCTGAACGATCCAGAACTAGGGCGCGCCACGTCTCTCAAAAGTTGATCCCCTTTCATTACCCAGTCAACACATATAAGAAGTCTTTGAAAAATCCCAATCTGAAAATGTGATCATGGCTTTTTTGGTATGAATAAGCAATTACCTTGATTTTTGGTGGAAACCCTTGCGGCCAGAGAAACTTGAAGGAAAATTTAGAATTGTTCTTGACAGCAACAGCAGCGGCAGCAACAAAAGTCAGACAAGCCAACAGTACACACAGCGCCAGTTGATAACTTTTTTATTTTTTTTAGTAGACACCACTTTTCGCCGATATATTTTTTTGTTTCGTTTTGTTTTTGTATTTTTTTCTTTTCTTATATATGCATATCTATATATTATTTGCCGTATTCGCCGGATATTATGAATTCGCTTCTACCACTAAAAAAAGAAGACGAGTTGCGCCCAGCAGCATCAGCAAAACCAGCTGATCTGGCCGTAATAGTTAATTATTCAGGAAAATTATAGGTTTTCATTTAATTGTGAAAGTCCAAACGCATCCGGGAAGAGGGAAAAGTCCACCTTTCAACTTCGCCACCACCTTAATAACTTATCACAGCAAACGGAAGGCGAAATCGAAGACAGGCGAGAATTTTCCGCTCGACCATTACATTGGGGGTTCTTTTTTCTTCTTGAACGAAAATTCCAAGATTTTCCCCAATTTTTGCACAAAGAAAACTCGGTTCCTTTTTTAGTGATAAGCTATACGAAATGCAACAAAAAATCTTCCACACAAATTTAATTTTACATTCCAACTTCTAACACGTTTTTCGCATATGCACACGGATTTTCTTAATAAGAATTTCTTATTCAATATTCCATTACCTTTTTAGATCTTCAATAAACACTTTGAATTAAAACGAAATTTTAGCATACGAATGGCGTTTTTCTTTTATCGACGACGACGTGGAGAAACTTTTCTTTTTCGAATAAAGAAAAAAAAAATTATATAGGTAGAATGAGGAACAAATTTTACTTTTGAGCAAGTTTTGCGAATTCAAGAGCAAAATGTGGGTGCGTTAAGTTTTAGTAGTGCTATTTTTGCACAAAAACTGATTGGATTC